>CM067497.1:13701102-13776476 GCA_034552555.1 Semaprochilodus insignis
TAAGTGCGCTTGTGTCAAAAATGAATTCAGCAATATTAAAGAGATGAATTCACTTATTAAAAAGGGGCGTCTACAAACTTTTGGCCATATACTAGATTGGATAATAACACAGCAAGAGCAGAACAAGTAGACCTAGTCAGGATATAATGTGCAAACATTCAGGACAAAACGTTAATTGCTTAAATGCTCAGGAGGCTTTTTGATGATTCTCCTCAAATTTGGAAGAATTTTGAGAAATGGCACTAGACAAAAAAGAGACTTGAGATACAGGAAATGGGAAGGAGGAATGGGATATTAGTTGTGGAAGTGCAAGTGTTATTATCTCAGCGAATCCAAGTACAACATGTGAGTTTATTGAAATCTCTTCTAAGGAGACACAGGAGACACAGGAGATTAGTGTCAGAGGTGGACGAAGTACACAAACCATGTAGCTGAGCTAAAGTAGAGATACACAAGGTAAAATATTCCTCCAGTAAAAGTAGAAGTTCCTCCCTTTAGACCTCCACTTGGATAAAAGTACTAAAGTATTTACCTTCAAATGTACTTAAGTATGGAGAGTAACAGCAGCATGATTTATTATGGCTCTAATGTCCTATTATCATTTCTGGAGTAAGGCTCTTAATCAACTCAGTTTGGGTGGAGAGACTCTAGTGTCTCTCTCAGTCCACCAGTCTTTAATAGAAGGTCATTAATTAGTCTGACACTGATGTCTATTCAAATGATCATCAGCACAGAAGAGAACAGTTTCCATTAGCTAGAACCAAGCTCTGTCCAACGGGTCAAAACAAGCTCTAAACAAAATGACCGCTGTACCCTGGTTGGTGGGCTTGCTTCACGCTTCTGGACAACACAGATATATAACAAGGCTGTTATGTATCTCTGTTGTCCTCAGTGTGCTGTCAGTTTTCCCTCCCCAGCACAACTGATACAGCTTGTCTGATTATTATTTGCCAAAGGCCTTTAGTTTTGGATCAGGTTGGTTGTGGGCAGGGAATACTTGATACTGAAAAGGATCTAGGTGCATAATTGGATAGGGGTCTCTGGGTTGTAGCAGGTTCCTGGATGCTACATTCCTTAAAGGGGAAGACCGCATGTTTCTGTAAATGTCTGTGTGATTCAATTGTGGGGACCCTGTCAAAGTCATTCAGAGTGGTTTGGTGTTCAATGGTGCCTTGTACTATAGAGTAACATTTCCATACAGTTAGTGGTAATAGGAACCAGATATCGGAATGTCTACAGCAGATATAGCCATATACTATGTAGTGTTGATAGTGGTAACACATTGGTAAATCAGTGTTTCTGAAGACAGTTTGCCTTATAATGCAATCGTTATTTTATTGCATGAAAAGCACATCAACATACTCGGAATTTCTGTTTTACATCTGTTTACTTTTTTCCCTGTTATGATGCAAACTGAGAAGTTTGGATGGTTTAGATGCTTTACTGAGCCTGGGGAATATTTGACAAAGAGCTAAACTGAGATACCGCAAGGCAAAGGTTCGGGACGCACCATTAGCAATGCACCTGTTGGACAGGATGTACTTTAGTCTTATGTAATCTGGCTAAACCAAGAAATCCCGCTTTGTCAAATACCCCCCTGTAATGCACTATGGCTGTTGGTTTGGGGAAATTCAGCCCCATGTATTCTCCAATTCACCTGACTGCGTGTATTTGGATTGTGGGAGGGAACTGGAGCACCTGAAGGAAACCCACTCAGAGAAGGGGAGAACATGCAAACTCCACACAGGAAGCTCCCTGGACACCTTACCTGGGAATCAAACCCAGCCAGGAATCCGGGAACCCAGATCTTTCATTTCCGCTCATGTAATTGTATGTGGAAAACGAGAATGTGTGGTATTTACATTTGTGTTAAATGTGGTTGAGATCCGTCTCTGACTTCCTCCGAATGTGGTGATCATGATCTGATCACTGTGCGTCCTGGGTATGTTTGCTCCTGGCTTTTCATACAGTCAAGTGAATTCTGAGTCAAAGTGATTCCACTGGAAATGCAAGCATGTGTAAACAGCTCCTTTCTTCAGAATTTCACATCACACACTCTGAATTCCTGGCAGTTTAGTGGAATTCCCCCATAAGAGCAGAGTCTAACTTTGGGTAGCCTTTTGCACAGATATTCAGATATTTATGATGTTTTGTTTGGACGTTATTGGCTTGGTTTCTGTCCTGTATCAAGTTCCCGTGGGCTGCTAATGGAGAACAGTAGTGGTAGAGTTCACTGTTGTAATTGTGGGATGTCTATTGGATGCCTTGGCCATGTACAGACCTGAATTCCGAGAATGGCATGTTGTCAGCATGGCAAAAAGGCCTTTGAGGGATCGCACAGGTAGATTCTGAATTACAGACACTTAGGCTGGCACAGATTGCGCATTACAGCCTTAGAGTCATTACAGCCTATTGTATAGACCTAGGGCTGTAATCCTCTGCAGCGCTGGATGAATGGCGTAAGCTTAATGGCATTATAGAATAAACAGAGAGTCAAAGGCAGGAAGCAGGGGAAATGGTCTTAGAAATGCAACCATGCAACTATCTGTATGAAACAAAGGAGGCATTTCCATGCCTTGGATTAGGAAATCGCTTGTATATGGTGGCTAAAGGTATGCCAGGTATTCTTTGATCACTAGGGCCCGAACAAACAAGGAAACAAATATTTGTGAGGAGCAAAAATGAAACCAAGATACCATACTGTATTGCTCACCGTCATTTGAAATCTCTGTGACCACGTTATTCAGTTGTTCCATGGATCCCACAGCTTATTTACGTCATTTCAATTTAATCCCATATACTCTCATAGATGAAGAACCAACTGACCTTGCTATAAACAAACGATGTCTTATTTGCTCACATTTGGCCTTAAAAAAAGAGTTTTTTTCGTGCATTTATGATGCGGCACTGTTGATGTAGCCATGAATGGACAAAATGAGCTTCATCAGAATGGCTTCATTTCTTTCAGTAATGCAGTAACATTATGGGAATGCAGAACCTGAACATGAAAGCCATGTGAATCTCTGTTTTTCATCAGTGCTGTCCAGTGACATCGAGAGCAGCTGCATGTTCTAACCACTGAGTGTATATACCATACAAATCATATATACAGTCAACAGGTAAACTTTTCTGTGCTTGTGGCCTTTTGCTGTTGATCATATAGCTTGTGGATTCTTGTTACAGTGGAGGATCTCAAGGGGAACTGGTGCTTTCCACTTGCACTTTATTAAGTCTTCCATGAGGACAGTCCAGCATAGTCTGCTGATAGTGTAGAAGGGATCCACAACTTTGGATTTCATTGTAGCAGATTACGGTGCACTGCAGTTGGGTTTCAGCCTACACTACTGTTGATGCTTTGAAATAGGGTTTATTGATTCCGCTTGTGTTTGTGATTGTGACTGATTGTGTTTGTGTTCTGTTTCTGCACCCTGCTGATCACTCATCATCAAAAGAATAGTTGCACATGTAGTTGCACCTGGAGGGAATCAACCGACAGGAATGAAACTTGGTGGGTAGATTTAACTTTGTGAGGTTTTACACTTGGCTGTGCATGTGACGTAAGCGAGGACGGCCTTATTGCTGTAACTGACTGACCCAACTGCTACGATTGCCACTACATGCACACGGACCATAATGATGACTGCCCTTAACACCACGTCAACACCGCCAAAGACTGCAATGGTGTCGTGCCAGACTGTCAAGGAGTGACTTCGGTGACGAGTCTCACTTTGTCTTGGTGGGGACGACCAATGAATCCATCTGTGGAGGCACCGTTTTCAGTGCCAAGATGAACAGTTTGTTGTCACACGTCACATGTGCACATGTCACTCCACCACCACCCCTACCGCACAATCTGCAGGAACTGTGTGAGAATATTCAAGCTGCATGGGATGGATTATAGCAGGACAACGTTAGAAACCTCTACAACTTCATTCTGAGACATCTGGGATGTTGTGTTAGCATACATGGCGACCCAACACCATACTGAGAGACACTACTTCTGTATGTGTAGCTCAATAAATATTGCTCATATCAGTCTAATTTTAAATTTTCCATAATTTATTGTTCTGGGAAACTTTTATCTTCCTTCTGAATGGCACTGCGATCCAATACTTCCTTCTGGACTATTTTTTTGACGATGAGTGTTTGATAGTGAACCAAAATGACGATCTATAATAATACTGGATATTAAGTTATGACCAAAATGTCCGGTTAGAGCATTCACCAATTTCTTTAATAATAAGTGATGTGTCGGGGGGTTGTGAGTTCAAATCCCACCAACCATAATTGGTCCACACAATTGGATATTGTGAAATATACATATTTTGAATATTGACCACTCCTTCCACTATCCATGTGACTAAACGTGGTTGCTGTAGTATAGTGAGTAATATCTCTGGCCTACATGCTGCATGCTGGGGTTCAATCACCCACCTGGGTAAATACCCTCCCACTATACCAATGACAGTCCTTGGGCAAGTCTCCTAAGACTACATTAGCCTACCTCTGGGTAAATGATCAAATTGTAATTGGCTCTGGATAAGAGCGTCTGTCATCTGTCAAAGGCTGTTAATGTTAACGCTTTCTGTCCATCCACCGAAAATTCACACAGCATGTTTGGGCCTTGTTCTGCAACTGGCATCCAAGTTTTGCAAAACTACTTGCACCCCCCCTGCGCCGTCCCCCCATATTATTTTCCCACTGGCTAGTTTCCTAAGTGCTATGGGAACCTTTCGCAGTAGAGCAGGGCTAAGGGCACCGTGTTGTGTGTTGTTAAGGAGGTTATTTCCCACACCATGCGTGTATGTGCACATTCCTCGGTCGGAGCCTGTGCCACAGATGGTTCCAATGTAGGTACAGGGGATTGTTTGTGCTCTGACGAAACTGCCGCTTTTCCTAGAAACATGTCATCTGGTCCCATCCAGAGTTATATCAGCAGCTTTCAGAGACCGCCTGGCTTTATTTTAAGAAGCGGGCCCCCTGAGTGATGAAGTATTTATACATTAGAACACCACCCTGGGCCATCCTTGGGTCTTTTATTTAGAATATGAGCCTTTTTTTATGGAAAAACAATATTTTTCAGAGTAACTTCCTCTTTTTTTGCCAAGACTGAAGGGTTTTGTAATTGGTTCTTGTAAGACTCTATGCTATTTTAGCTCTGAAGGTTTTGCATAACGTCTTCTTCCTCTGCATGCAAAGCTAAACTGTTTCCAGTTTGACTAACATATCAATGTGAATTTTTCTTAACCGCTAGCTATCTTCTGTTGATGATTAAAGCCATGCGTTATGTCCTCCTACGCATGACGGAGAGACCAGGGGAAGAACAACTTTCCTCTTATCTGACAGAGTCTTTTGGAAAATGTCATTCAGGCTTCTGAGAATCAGAGTCTCTCGGGGTCTGCGCCTGGTCGCTTTCATTTCATTGTCTTTGTTGGTTACGCCCACCAACCCAAACGAGCTTTGACAGAATTAGTGAATTCACACTCATCATCTATTATGGCATTCAGTAAAGTGTCCAAAAGTTTGTAGACATCTGCTCATATGCTGTTTCTTCTGAAATGTATCTCTTGTTGATGCAGTAGCAGTCTCTACTCTTCTGGAAAGGCTTTACATTAGATATTGAAACATTGCTGTTTCTAGTTCTCCTCGTCCCTCTCACACTCCGAACTACACTTCCCATAGTCCATCTCTGGATGATGTCAACATCACATGCTCTCAACCTGCCAAACACGAACCACCTTCCCGGTCCTCATGCCCTGAACTCATCTCACCTCTCTTGGATATATATACCTGTTTGTCTCAGCTTGTTCTTTGTGAGGTATTGTCAACACTTGTCTTACTCAAGGGTCTCTTGTCTAGTCTGTCTGCTATCTGGTATTGATGTCTGTTTGTATTTTGGTTTTGACTTTTGGTTTCTCCCTTAAACTTGGTATTCTGTCTTCTCTCGTTGTTTGGTTTTCTACACTGGCTTGTCTTTTGCTTTTTGGCTTTTTCTCGTTCTCTTTTTAATATGTTTGCTCAGGTTTTGCAACTTGGCTTGCTCACTTGTTCTCGTAATAAAACTGGCCTTTCTTTTAGCTCTACTAGTGTTGAGTTTAGTCTGTCTATTATTACAGAAGGCTACTGGACGGAGCTCCATCACTCCAGAGAATGCAGCTTCACTGCTCCACAGCCCAATGCTGGGGGGCTTTATACCCTTTTAACTCATCCTTGGCACTGGGCATAGTGACTTAAGCTCATGTGTTGCCACTCATGAGCATCCCCCTATATTGGCAGCGGGTTTCTATAGAAACATGTTCAAAAGTCTGTAGACACCAAAGTTTGACCAACAAAGGGCTATTTTCAAATGTAAAAATCCAACACAAATAATGCATTGAGCCTACAGAATTGTGATTGAATCGAATCTTTAAATTAGAGATTTACAGCCCTAGTCAGCAGTCTGAAGACCTGTGGGGGCTGTAATGAAGCGAGTGGAGGTTGCCCTATTGAAAACAATGGCTGACTGCGGGGCTCTGTTTTGTTGCCTGGAGGAGCCAGAGAATCTGTGCCATGAACACAGGGCATTCTGTATGCGCTAGCTCTGGGCGGAGGGCGTCTGTGCCAGACAATATGGCTCCCTGGTGGGACAGGCTGAGAGATATTGCCAGCGGGGGTTCTGACGCTAGAGCCTGGGCTTGGTGCCTTCACTTGTTAAGCATATTTCCTGGTGGAGGAATTCCTGAGAGGTTATAAAGTGCAGGGAACAATGGCGGACATGTTGGCCTCAGACTTCAGCTCGATGTTTGTTGATGCTGTGCATTAGTCTTATTGGTTAAAGGAATAGTTTGTAAACATACAAAATGTATTGAATTTTCCTCTTACCTCAAATCCATATGATCAGCCAAGACTTGTCAGATGCTGCTGTGTTCAAATGATGCATAAATATAAAAATCAGCCAAAATGAAGATACATGTTTTTTTTTTTGGACAGCGACGATATATTGCTTTTATATTGCTTCAAATTATGTGGATAAAGTGAGTAAATTCGTTAAAGAAAAGATTGACTAAAATTCCACTTTTAAACTCTGGCAGGCTGGCGTTCATGGGTGTGTTGTAGAATGTCAATAGGCAGTTACATGTGTAGTGTAAACACAGTAATACCTAAGGCTTGCTTACTATAAGACCCAATTTATATTTGGTCGCTAGTATCTGGATTGTATTCTGATAAGATGTCAGCCACATGCATTTACATTGACCACATGCCTTTACATTGATTGAATATGCCAGCTCACTCATTAAATGGCAGGCAATTACCAATTATTTATTTGTTTAGCCCGAATCGCCTGCGATTGGTTTTGCACAGTACCGTATGATGTTATCAGGGGTGTAATTATAATCTCATCCCATGATTCATTTTGATTCACGACATTGGGCCCACAAATTGGTACTCTTGTGACATTTTGAACAAAAGTTTAATGCAGGGAAATTATGATTTTAGCTGTGTTGTTGGACAACTAATGGCACTACAGCTGGCAGGCAGGAAGAGTGCTGGAGCAAGGTGCTGATTGGTGCTAATCATTTACAAACACTGGTGTTTAAATAGTGCAATTGCATTAGATGGCATGATTAATAGAATGTCCGTTCTCCACGATGCATACTGTCACACTTATGCATCACAATATCACAATTTCAAGATGCATTGTTATAACCCTAGCCCTCATCGCTGCTAAGCATTTCATTTCAAGACTACAACCAAGTGCATCCCCCATGATTATCTTCCTAGCAGACAAGGATTACGTGCCCAGTGACGTACTGCATGGGAGTTTTGGTTATACCAGGATGGGTTTTGGTTGTGGAGCATGCCTTTACACTGCAATAACATAACATGTGCTTCAGATGTGTCTCAGACTACCTCCTGAAGTGGTTTGAGTGATCGGATTTGTGTCTGTTTACATGTGTCTTAGGTGTGTTTACACTTGCGTGTGTGTGGCTTGGCTTGAGACACACTCATTGTCAAAAGAAAATGGTTGCACCCAGAAAGAAACATCAGATTCCAGTGCTATCCTGAAGGAAGATAAAGGTTACCACAAACAATAATGATTTAGGCTTATATGGACAATATTTACTGAGCTACACACACAGAAGTAGTGTCTCTCAGTATGGCATTGGACCACCATGTTTGCTAACGCATCCTGCCATGGAGGTTCTGGAGACGAATGAAACTGTTCATCTTGGCGCTGACCATGGTGTCTCCACACAGGGATTTGTTGGTCATCTCCATCAAGACAAATGCGGGACTCATCACTGAAGATGACCTGCTGCCATTCTGAGTCACTCCATGACAGTCTGGCATGACACCATTGCAGTCTTCGGCGACATTGACGTGATGTTGAGCAGTCGTCGTATCGGTCTTTGGGCGCATGGAGGGAATCACTGCTCGCTGAATGTCCGCAATCGTGGCTGTTGGGTCAGTCAGATACTGTGATAAGACCCGTCCTTGCTTACGTCACATGTGCGGCCGAATGTAAAACTTGAATAATTTTGCATGTCTCATGGTGTCAGACCTACCCACCAAATTTCGTTCCTGTTGGTTGACTCCTTTACTTCAATATCTGCACTATTTGTGCAGCTGTTCTTTTGATGATAAGTGTACACTGGTTTTGTTTACACTTGTTTTGTATAGTAAATAAATTGGCTACGTTTGTGTTCTTATCCTGGTTCCATTCACTAAATGTTGGTGGAATTCCTTTTCAAGGAATAGGTCTCCACGAAAAAGGTTACACAACTGTGTCCTGCTCTCTGATGAGCCAAGAACAGTTGCTGGCTCCGATCCGGAGATGGAGGAAGTGTCCTTTAGGACTGTCTCTGAGATTAGAATGGCTTATGCAACTGCTCATTATAGATCTTGATAGCGGGAGCTGTTTAGATAGTTATGTTTATCTTCGATAGCTGGAAGCCAAGAAAGTGACAGCTCATCTTTAGAAAAGGCTCTGAGGGAAATGAACATAGACACTGTAAAGGGTGGTTTGAATTGGTTTGGTTGTGGGGGGCGGTGGGGGTTCATAGATTTGTCTCCGAGGAACTACTTTGAGTTTGTTACACCGGTCCAGAGCATCTGACATTTAATTGTCCAAAGGATGAGCACATGTAGGACAAATACTACAGAGAGAAAGAGCGAAGGAAATCCTTTCATGTCCCACTTTCTGCAGAAAAACAGAACCTCTGCTCAATCTAATATGCTCCCCGGAGCCTCAGCACTGTAGTAAGTGGTCCCTCTGCAGCGTTTTCCATTGAAATGGTTTGTGGGTTGGAAGAACTTGACCACCCAAAGTCATCTTTTTTAACCTTGATAATAAAACTTGGGAAAAAAAAGAGTGAATTGTGGCACCATAAAGGCTTAACTGGATTTATTTTCCTTTCGGCCCTGTGCAGTCTTTCATGTCTCTGTACCCTGTTTTATACGGTCTCCAGTGAGACATTATTCCTTTTATGAGGAAATCATTTCTCATGTAAGCATATCAATCATTGCTACATTCTGTGATCCATAATCAGTGTTGTGAAACGGAGGACATAAGGAATGTTGATGCACAGGCTTGCAAAAAATACACTTAGCAAACAAGATGCTCTGTACAGTGATGTAGAGGAGCAGTTTTTCAGTGGATGGTTTCCGAGGGAAGCATTTTTGTAGATGAGATGTTTGAGCGTGAAGAACCTTGTAATCCTGGCTTGATGTTTTGTGGGAGTTAACTTCCCCACTAACAAATCTTCACTCCCTCTAAACCTCATCATCAAAAATATAGTTGCACTGATAGTTGCACCCAGAAGAAATCAGCCAACAGGAATGAAACTTGGTGGGTAGGTTTGACATTGTGAGACATGCAGTTATTCAAGTTTCACGCTCAGCTGTTCATGTGATGTAAGCAAGGACGGGCCTTATCACTGCACCTGACTGACCCAACAGCCACATTTGCAGACATTCAGCAAGCAGTGAGTCTTCCTCCGTGAGTCTTCCTGTTAGTACCAGCACCATTGGCAGACGGCTCAGTGACGCAGACCACTGCGACGACTGCCCTTAAAACCACATCAGCGCCGCCAACGGCTGTAATGGTGTCATGCCAGACTGTCATGGAGTGACTCAGAACGGCAGCGGGTCATCGAGCCCCACTTTTGTCTTGGTGGAAACGACCAACGAATCTGTGTGCGGAGGCACCGCGGTCAGCACCAAGATGAATGGTTTGTTGTCATGCGTCACATGTTAAGAAGGCGTGGTGCCACTTCACCTCCACCCCTACCGCACAATCTGCAGGAACTGTGTGAGAATATTCAAGCTGCATGGGATGGATTATCGCAGGACACCTGTGTTAGCAAACATGGCGGCCCAACGACATACTTCTGTATGTGTAGCTCAATAAATATTGCCCATATCAGTCTAAATTTATCATCATTTATTGTTCCAGTGATCGTAGGTGGTGTTTGAGGCTGATCAGTGAGTGCACTGCTCGCTCCTCCCCTACTGACTTTAAAGGGATAGTATGGTGTGATCATTTTCACGAGTAAACATACTTAAACATTGTATTATTGCAGTGTATGAGATGCTTCTGCACTGGCTGTGCTTTGTAATGTGTATTTTGTGTCAGTAGTATAAAGCAAAAGCAGAGCGCAATATATCATTTACTGAAACATGGAATACCGGCAGCATTTGTACACACACTGACATGCACTTTAATCTAAAATCCTTTTGCTTCACCGTCTGCCTTAATTATCTTTATGTTAATAAACTAAATGAATGAACACTACCAGTTCAATAATAATCCAATAATGTCACCCTCTGAAACGTTAGCTAACAGTAGAACTCAAAAACAATAGCAAGTACATGATTAGGGAGCAATCTGAACACACATAAAATCATAATAATTTTCATTAAAACCCCAAAATATTTACTTCACTGTAGAAAATATGTGTTTCGGTGGTGACAATTCTAAATGTTTAAACTGATTTTTAGACTTTGGCACAAAATAGTAAGGTCTACCTGCTCGCCATGTGGCCATGAAGGGATGCAAGATTGGAGACTCACTTCCTGCTCTAAAATGCAGGGGTGTGGCTAAAATAAGACTTTGCCTATAAACTATAACTCTCTGTGTTTCAGTAATGACATAAAAACGTGGGACAGAATTTTTTTTAAGTAGTTTTTTTTCTGAACGTTTAAACTCATGATGAATCTAAATCTTTCAACTTTAAAAGAAGGTCTTTTTAAAAACATATATTTTTTTACTGAAAGTAAGTGGGTTAGGATTTGGGACAGCCACCTCCCAATAGAAAGTGTCCTATACATGATGATATTTTTGTGTATATTTATCTTATTATCTTTATTATTATATTTATCTTATTATCTTTATTTTTTTATTATTATTGCTATTAATGCACTGGGTTTAAACAGATTACAGCATAATCCTTGTAAATCATTTTTTACTCTGGGACCACACAGACCACATTAATTCAGTAGAAATGTCCTTATAGCAATGTGCATTTCAACCTTGATTGATTTTCATGATTTAATGAACTTTTATAGTTAGTATTATTATTTAACATTGTTATGATTTTTACAATTTTTCATTCCTCGATATCTGTACTGGCTCGGTTACATTGTAAATATGGCCCATCCTCCATGTACTCTGAGTTTAAATAAAGGTTGAGTTACTGAAAGTATGTATGTATCCTTTTGTACTGGATTGCTATCCAAGCAAATGTTTAGCATTATTAATATTTTCTATTTGTATTGTTATTATTGCCATTTTGAGTATGTTTTTTTAATTAACTGAATTCCAGGCACCTTTTCAGCTTGTTAAATTAATAGGTCAAAATGTACATGCTTCTGCCAGATGTTAGTTATATTATACAGCCAAAAATGAAATTTATAAACACTCATTTTACTGTAGGCAGCTTTTCTGATTATGGGCCAATGTGTGGTCTGTCTTGTGTTATAGAAAGCATGCAAGTACAGCAAACACATTTGCTAAATGGGAAGACCTTTGTTGGTTTCCGGCTCCCTTTTTGATTCTCTCTTGAACAAGTGGCTCCTTTGAACAGATCTACTGAACATTCATCATGCATTATTCATCGTTCTTAGCCTTTGTTTTTTCCACACGAGGCGGAAATTTGTTTACAACTTGACCGTGTAATTATTCAGAAATGATGAGTCCCCTTTAAGTGTCAGTATCATTTCATATGGCTGCATACGAGGTTTATTGTTTAGGTTGAACAACAAAATTTGTTTGTAGTGCAGTAAGGATGTTCTAGTCCAGTCCTTTGAAGACATTTAGACCACTCTGTTAGCTTCTGAAATTAGGCCTCACAGCTGCAGGTTGGGGGATAATGTTCCTTTATGGCAGCTCTTTAAAAGTGGCATAAATAGAATGCAAAAAAGAAGCAAACGAATGCGGCGTGAATTTGGCCTCATATTGCCAAAACCTGATTAAGGGAAATATGCTTGGATCAGCTTTGATCTCGATCCACTGGGACATCCTCATCTGAGAACAAGGTGTGGATTTAGTGACAATTTGTGCTTTTAATTGAATTTAGCCTGCTGGGATCATGTGGTTTTGGCCCTCTCCTCATAACTGCAAAACCCAAAACTAGCAAACGAGTGAGGTGATGGCTGAAATGTGAAACCACAGACTTCCTGCCTCAGGGTTTCAGGGGTGAGAGAAATGCCATGTACTGCCATTTACTGTGGCTTACTTTAAAGTATCACAGAGCCTGATGGCGTCAGACACATCTTGATTAGAAAGCAGAGTGTTGCAGCTGTGCACGGTTGCGGCAAGTCTAGCTGTCGCGCTATGCTGCTGGCCATCGTTTTACATGCAGTCTGGAGCCTTGTTAAATGACCTTGTTAATGCAGACTCTTCTTTGGAAGTCCTAGTCCAGAGCTGTCTGGAATGTTTTTACCCTGATCGTGGTGGTCCTCCTCTTGCACTGGCATTTGCTTCCCAGCATACCAGGCCATGTGTGCTCATTATCATTGTTTGGTGGGACATATGGTCAGTATTTAGCTGAATGGGGTATATATTCTCTGGACCAGGAGTGGACCACAGCGCAGGGCAGCACAGTTTGGAGGTTTGCCTACGCAAGCACACCCACCAAACCTGGTCATTAAAAGATTAGAGTAATCAAGGTTGTTTGTCCAAACTGTGCTGGTCCTCCAGGACCAGAGCTATACACCTTTGCTCTGGACAGGCAGACATTGACCCCTTTGCCACAGGGTCACGGCACCATGTCCTCCATCCTTTCCTGCCTGTTAACCTTCAGCCTTCACCTCCTTCTGCCATGAAAACATCAGGCTTGTTTAGTGGCCTTTTCAATGTATAGTAGAACAGTCAAAAGTTTGGACACATCTTATTAAATATACTGTATATTTACTGGTATTGCCGGTATTGTTGTAATACTCTTTTTTCATTGTTAAGGTGAGAGCTAGTTAATAGTCTCACATTGACAGACTCTCTAGGGAGATTCTGGTACCTTTCCCAACTTAACACAACCAAGAACCGCCTACTACAGGAAAGGGACTGAAATTTGACTGATATGCAGCCAGTAACAGGCCTGCTATTTGGTGCAACGCAAAGAAGGAAGCAATCTTGAAAATGGAGCCACGACATAAACAGTCCGTCAGGGAACACAGATATATAAGATGGGTCTGGCATGTAAGGCTGAGACTTCTGTTCACTAGACCAGTGTTTCTCAACCCTGGTCCTAGAGGCATCCTGCCTTAGACATGTTAGTGGTACCCCTGTTTTAACACCCCCCCTGCAACTCTGACAGGGCTTGTTAATGAGCTGATAAGCTGAATCGGGTGTGTTGGGGGAGGGAAGGCACTAAAATGTGCAGGGCATGGTGCCTCCAGGACCAGGGTTGAGAAACGTTGCGCTAGACTGTAGTGTCAACTTAGTTGGCTCAACAAAATTTTGATTCATGTCGGACCAGCACAACCCGATACACAGAAGTGCCTTTATGTTTAAGTGCGGATAACCGGTCGGAATGCAACTGGTACGATCCTGACAGTGTGGCCCGGTTAACACATATCAGACTGTAGGTCTATGTGTGGGCAGAGCATCTGTGGCCGAGACCAAGCTGAAAATGATCTAATCAGGACTTTTTTCTCTCTGTGGTATTGAAGGTAGAGACAGCCCAGTGAGCTCTCCCGTTGATTTGGACTTCAGGAGCTGAACAGAAGGCTTTTCACAGTAGATTAACTACCAGCATAATTAGGGAATGACACTGGAATCAACCAGTCATATTTTGATATTCAAATTTGTGCAAATAAAGCAACAGTTTTGGAAGTTCTAGATACCTCACTCAATAGGACGTTTGCAGTCAAGTGATTCTGATGATGTGTTATTATCCTCCAGACAGTCATCTAATCAAGACAACAAATAAAAGCATATCAAAGTATTGAGGCATGCAACTTTTTGGTTAGTGGTTGGTTCAGCCTCGATACTAAGGTGCTCCTCAAATACTCGTTTGGTTTACTTTTATGGTTCTAAGGTTAACCTAGCAACAAATATTCGTTGCCATGGCACCTCTCCACATTAATGTTACCTTAAGTGGCACAGCAGTTACATTCTGGCGTCTGTTGTCGCATTTAAGGTAGATCGGGAAAATTGGTGAGCAGGAAGCTGACTTCGGTTGGGAGGAGCGGGTTATTGTATTCCCCATATTCCCTCTGTGGGTAAGCAGTGGTGATAGATTTGAAACAACAGCTATGAGCAAAACCTCACACCATGCTGAAATTCAAACAAAAAGATGGTGAATGGGAAAGTGACTTAGGCCTCATCCCCACCACAGATGAAGGTTCGCAAGCCATTTTTGGTGGTGCTTTTTCTCAGTGTCTTGTATTATTCCCCTCATAAACGATAGCTTTCAGTACTCAATAAAAGCTCCTCGTAGTTTCTTGGTTAGATCGATTTTGAGCAACCATCGGCAACACAGTGGCGTGACATCATTTGCAGACAACCAATAAAACTGTAGTCTAATTAAGTTGATACAAATGGAAAACAGCGGTGGCAGCTTTATGCCAGGACCCTCCATTAAAAAACTCACCGTCAAATACTGTATGTGTTACAAGCTTGTTACAAAACATATGAAATGGCTTTTACAAACTTCAGATGTCTGTGTTTATTTAAAAGTTAATATGCATTAGATTAGTGCTAATGTACTATTAGATGTTCCACTGGAGCGCTAGCAGGAATGAGCATTATGGTAAAGGTGGGCTGTTAAAATGCTCCTCCCTTGGGCGATCTGTAATGTAATGTGGGTGGAAGTCATAAGACTGTCTTTTGTAATTGGAGAAGAGACGGGGTTGACTGCTAACATCCTGATCTTTGACCCCTCTAACTCAAACAGCGACACCCCCCTCCGCCTCGACTCTCCAGTCCCAACGGGCTGCTCCTCCTGCATATGTTCCGTCCATTATTTCCAAATACTTTGTTGACAAAAAGCGGTATTTTTCCACTTGCTATGTGGAAGATCATTAAGATTCGAATCTCACTAATACGTTTGCATTTGCTTTTTCCACTCCGAGGCCTAAAGGAGCTCCTTGCAGTCTAAAATGTTAATCAGCATTGCCATGCTCTCGCTCTCACTCTCATTCTTTTTCTCATTGCCTTTCACTGGAAAAGCCTCAACTACCTCCCCAAGGTTCACAGCAGGCAGACGGCCCATTCTGAACCCACATTCTGTTGAGAGAAAATGCAGACATTTCTCTTCTCCTCGGCCTTTAAGATTCTTCTCATAAAGCAGGACTTCCTCCAAAGCCACGGAGGTAAAGAGCCTCGTAGAATGCCAGGCCTCGTTTTGCAGGTGTCAAAGCATATTTGAACAAGATTGTTCTGCGGGGACAGCCACTAATCCCTTTTGTTTGTACTTTGCAAGCTTTTTTTGTGTCCCGCCAAAGCCCACAGTTGGCATGAGAGACGTTTGTGATAGGTCTGATAATACTTGTGGCACCTGAGTGTTTAATGAATTTTCATCATTCAGGTTTTTGCCAGCTTTCACAGCCAAGGGCCGAGGGAGAGGTTTGAAACGACTGACTAAATTGGCATCATTTGTATTCCAGCTTGTATTTCAAACAAGGTTTTTCTCGTTTCTTGAAAACAAGATTTGTTTGATGCCTTGTTGTCCTCCTGGAGGACCACTGCTTTGAAAAACACTGAGACAGATTGGTTCCACTCAGAAATGTACTAAACCAAAAAAAAAAATGGGTGTGCAACATGATAGTATGTCATTGCACTTCTCTTTGAATGCTCTGCAGGTTTTAATGACTATCATCTTCATGTTGACCCTGGACAGATTTAATAATGTTGATTCAGAACCATCATGTTCATATTGAGCTTTCATAGATTTACTAATGGTGCTTGAGAGAACTTCTTTATGTTGATCCTGACTAGATTTATTAATGTTTATTGATTTCGATGCTTATTGGATTTGGAACCATGCTCTTCCTGTTTATACTAAATAGATGCCACCCAAAAATATATATATCATACCAATGATAAAAAAGTTTCTTTTTTCTTGAATACTCTGCTGGTTTTGAAGGCCATCATCTTCATGTTGATACTGAATCAATATACTAGTGATTTTCATGTTAATCTGGGATAGATTTTCTAATGCTAATTGAGGAACATCATTTTGATTTTGGATACATTAACATATATTGATTTAGGACCAACATCTTCAAATTTATCCTGGATATAGTTGCTAATGTTAATTCAGGACCACCATCATTAATAAGCAAATCCAGGATCAATATGGTGATGATGGCTGAATGCCAGTATATGCAGAAAGAGTAGCGACTACTGTGATGATGACCCTGGATTAACATTGCTATTGCCAATTTGCAAGATACACTACCATTTGAAAATTTGGGGTCACTTATAGTAATGATTAGTATTGAACTGCTATAAGATGGACACTGAAACCAATACTTTATTCACTGTGTACAGTATTTTGGGAAGAACATAAAATTAGAACATAGTATAAATATGGAAGCGTGACTAAATAATCAGCAATAATTGTCTGCTGATTGCTATTTGTTGTCCCAGAAATACTATGAATAGCTGTTTAATTAGCAAGATGTGGTTATTGGTTTTCAAATATGAGGTACTGTAGATGTCAGTTTCTTTATAAGTTCATTCTTAATGCTGTACAGATTTCTCAATTATCATGAAATCTCTTACAGATCCGTTTAGCATCCATACATTTTTACAGGTTTCTGCAAACAGTTTAAAACTTGTACAGAATTTGTTTCATTGTAGAATTGTTTAACACATGTATCTTCAAAGAAACTGGCTTTGAAACTGGTAATCCCAAACTTTTGAGTGGTTGTGTATCCCATTCATCTAGCTTTTCACTAGGTTTCACAGCCGAAGGAAAAGGCAGTATACCAATATGTTGTCATTGCCTTGATACAGTTTAGCAGAATATGCTTTTCTGATTATAATATAACTGAACAACTGCAAGTATCATGAAAAAACAATTATAGAGCTCCTAAACAAACACTTCTGCATAAACTGTGTAGTAACAAGCTGCTGATAAGACGTCAGCCCTCCAGCCAGAACTGCTTTTGCTGGTACATTTTGTCTGTTCCAATTTGGTTTGCAAACATCAGAATCAGCAGAATCGCTGTAAGTGTTGTGTGTGTGTTTTGTCGTATTGGCCACCCGTAACCAGAAACGCACTGAATGGAAAAAGAAGGCGGGCTAGTCAGCTTTGAAGCATCCTTGCAGTAGGTGAAGTACAGCAGAGCAGCACTGATTATAGGCTGTTTTCCATTGCTGCTACTTCCAGTGGTCTTCGTCTTACAGCGGTTGGGGTGTCATGTTTGTGAATGTGCCGGGCTAGTGAGGGCTTTTAGAGGGCTCCAGCCGGTGAGTTCCTTTTGCTTTTGTTTCACAGCGAGCAGGATTTCCTTCCTTCCTGGCCCTCCCCTGCTTTACATTGTGCTCTGGGCTTCCTGTGCCGTCGCTCCATTCCACAACTTTGGCAAAGGGGCCACAAGGTTCCACAAGGCTCTGTCTGAGACATGTGGAGGACTGAATGAATTAGAACCCATCTGTATCCTTAACCCCCTGAACCCTAGGCGTTTTATTTAATTATTAAGCCTTATACGTATGTAGTAATTTGGCTATTTGGTAACTACTGTGCAGCTCAGCTGTAGACTAAACACTTATATTGCAAATACTTTGGCATATTTTGATGTATGTTGCTACATACTGCAGTTTAAATTGGCCTTGCAATTTATATTAAAACCCATAAGCAACTTCTCCATAGACATGTGGTCTTTTAGCCTGGTGGGTGAATAGGGTGCCTTTGATTCCTCCTGTGCCAGCTGCCCTTCCGAACCAGTGTACGTGTGACAAGTGCCCACGTAGAGGGGTATCGGGCATCAATGGCCACTTGTGAGGCTCGCATGCCATGCAAAACGGGCACTGACACAAGAACCCTGTGTTGAGGTTGGCATGCACCACACCCCCGGCCTCCTGGCCTCGCTCAAGGGGATTCCTTGTCTGTCCTCCAAGTCGTCCACCACCTGAAAGTGAGTCTTTGTACCCAACCTCTGATCTCCTAGCACATGCCATTCCATTCATGGGTCGATTTGGCCATATTAATAGAGTTAATTTCATAAAGGAATACAGATATATATAATAGGAACACATGGTAAACACGTGAAAATACCCATAATCATCTTTTCTGTTCATACCCTTAAAGCCATGCCAGATTCCCCTCTTACCCCAAATGCTGGCAATCAGTCAAGGTTTGTTTGGTATTTCTATAAAAGCATATGTACATCTGTAAAAATTGACATTTTAGTAGATAACATTATGCCGTAAGTTCTCAGAAAGAAATTATACCATATGGGTAACAATTTACATTAAGTGTTGACTGACTAAAATGATATATTGCATTAGTTAACCTGAAGTAATACATAAACAATGGTTAACTAATATTAGATAAACATGTAAAAACTGTTACATGTGTGCTTACCATATAAAAATGTAGTTGTAACATATAAACATGTTACTAATTTAGTTAAGCATTGTAACTATTGTTAATGTATTACATCATACTGTATTAACTAATGCATTACTTCATGTTAGGTAGTCAATACTTAAGGTAAAGTGTTACCAAATTATGAGTAGAATGCAAACTATGTATGTAGTTTAAATGTATAATTTTATAGAAACAATATTGCAAAATGAAGAAAGTAATAACTGTAGAAGCCTCAGCCTTCATAGCCTTAGGCTTGTCCTGGACTCAACAAAGATTGTCTTGTGATTGTGTGTGATATCAGCATGCAGCTAGCATGATGCCAACTGATGAGGTATTAAAATTAAAGAAGAACTTCAGACACCAATCATGTCTCGGCTGATTACAGTTGTAAGACTGTATAAATCAGAATTGTGTTCACTTTAAATTTGGATGCGTCCAAGTGGAAAATCATGCATATTGGAGGTTGTCTGATTTCCTGAATTTTTCTGAACAGTGTTACAATTAGGGTGCCCACTTTCATAACTCCAAAAAGCAGGATATCATAAAATCATAACCTAACCTGTATAACACATAAATGATTTACTCACCTAATTGGGTGGAATGAATGACATTCGTGAGTCAGACGGGAGCTTACTAACTGACTAGCGTTTAGAGGGCTGACCGAGTCAAGACATCACATGACAGAAATGCAATGCATATCTTTTGACATGGTCGTGAACCAATGGCACACATAATATTGTTTGTGAGTGAACATTTAAAATAGTTAATCCCGAAAAGAGGCCTCATAAGCGTCTGTCCAGGTATTGTGCCGGACGGAGGACTGGGAGCTGAAAAACCAGACTGTACAGCCTAAAACCGGACATGTGGCCACCCTAGTTACAATTGCAATGCAAATTGCGATAATCTTCTATAAATTGAGAGCCAGCCTTTTTTTGTGCCTGCCGTTTTTTGGCTTGAGGCTTTAACACAGCCAGTTAACCCACCAGACAGACAGCCTGTTAATTAGGGTTGTATACATGTACACAGCACATGGATTATTTTGATGGGTCTAAATCATCTGTGGTTGAGTTACAAGCTCCATGCTATTACTTTCTACCTTTAAGAAGAGGAGATAATTGATAATAAAGGCTATAATCGTACCAGCTGTAACGCGCATAAATGTCAGCATAGTGTGACTTGACTGTAATGTGACAGACGTGTTATACTTGTAATACTTGTTACCCAGTAATACTGGTTAACACTTTTTTCTAGAGCTAAATGACCTTCGTTTTAATGGAAATCGCTGCAGTGAGCAATTTGAGCCCACAGGCTGATTAAATATTATGTGCAAAGTTCGACATCGGTGATTTTTGACATGCAAATTCACATCGTCAATCAAATATGTGTTATCCATACTGAACACCTGTACCAAGCATTCAGCTGTCTGAACATTAAGCTGCTTCTCCTACCTGCACTGTACACTTTATATATCTATACTGTTTACAACCACATACTTGACTGATACTGCTCTTACACTTTGCACGTCTTGCACACATACTGTACTGTTTGCACACGTTGTCTTTGTCTATTTGTCCTTATTTGTCTATTTGCACACATTGTCTTTGTCTATTTGTCCTTATTTGTCTATTTGCACTACACTCTATATATATATATTTATACACATATTCTTGTAACTGCACTGGAGAAGAAGCCTGACCGTGTTTCGTTATACTGTGCAACCCTGTACTGGTATAATGACAATAAAGTTGAATTGAATTGAATTGAATTGAAATACTGCTACTGCTGTGACTGTGTTGACATCTGAAGATACAGCACTGAACATCCAAAATGGAGGAAATGTTCATGCTAGCAGTGTTTAAGCACAAACCTTTTATAAATAAACACATGAAGAAGACATGATACACAGTCAGTGAGGAGACTGTAGTATTTTCTTTATTTCTGTGATTATACTGTTTGTGGTATATGAGTTAGCCAGTATGCTAAAGGCTATGTGAGCTCCATGGCTAACTGCAGATACACACACCAACCAACTATGTTTTTTTGGTATGACTCAGTATGCAGCACTATACATCCATGAGTATGTAATTATGTGATATAATAATGTTCACTTTGGTTTCACTGCACCAGCATTCTGGTCAGTCATGCCCACTTCGTGTACGAGTTTCCCATGGTTTGGCCATTTCTGTATTTTTTTAAATTCTCCTTAATATCTTATAGCTGTTGTGAATTAACAGATGTCGGAGGTGTGCATGTTGTTGCTTACTATAAGCACCTGCTGGCGGAACCCCTTCTCTGTGTTTCAGTGTAGATACGATGACATGCATCTTCGCAAAAAAAAAATCGACCCTAATACTGAACCACTGGGATGCATGTAATTGTACACTCATCATCAAAAGAATTGTTGCACCCAGAAGCAATCAACCGGCAGGAATGAAACTTGCGGGGGTTTAGGTTTGAATATGAATGATTGGAGCTTCACGTACCCCACGAATGTAACATAAGCATGGACGAGTCTTATCCCTGTACCAGACTTACCCAACAGCCACGATTGCAGACATTCAGAGAGCAGTGAGTCATCCTGTTAGTGCCAGCACCATTGGCAGATGGCTGCACGACGCAGGACTACATGCACGCGTTACAGCCGTTATGACAATTCCCCTTTAACTGGTCGTGGTAGAAACGACCAAGGAATCTGTGTGTGGAGGCACCATGGTCTGTACCAGGATGAACGGTTTCTTGTCACGTGGCACATGTCCAGAAGGCCTGGTGTCACTCCACCTCCACCGCTACCGCAAAATCTGCAGGAAGTGTGTGAGAACATTCAAGCTGCATGGGATGGATTATCGCAGGACATCATTAGGAACCTCTACAGCTCCGTGTTTAGACATATGGCATGTTGCGTTGGCAAACATGGTGGCCCGAAGCCGTACTGAGAGACACTGCTTCTGTGTGTGTAGCTGAATAAATATTACCCATATTAGTCTAAATATTTCATCGTTTATTGTTCCTGGTAACCTTTATCTTCCTTCCTAATAGCACTGCAATCCCACACTTCCTTCTGGGTGCAACTATGCTTTTGATGATGAGTGTAGTTAGAGAGTGTGTGCAGTACAGGACTGTTAACTGTCAAATCACTTTAAACATCGATCTGGGGAGAGAAAAGAGGCGCCTGTTGAGATGCCGAGATTGCATAACGCATCTTTAGTAACAAAGTTCCATTTTCACTTTGCCTACTAGCTCAATCATCAGTGGCTCAGGCCTGATACAGGACGTTTAAAGGCCCATTGAAGTCGTTCTTTGCTTAGTGTTAGCGTTGCAGGGTGCCATCCACATGCAGCCTGGTCTCTGTCAGCCGGAGGGGTCAGCGAGGGCCACCGTTCATTCCCTCACACAAAGATGGCATTGATCCCAGAGCCCTCCGAATGGGGCACTTCTGGCCAGCCCTTTTCATTCATTCAAGCCTGTCTCTAGGGACGTCCAAAAAAAAGAGGAAAAAATAAAGAAAAGACAAAGTCGTTGGGGTCCTTTTTTCCACTCACAGCGTCCAATTTCTCGATGGAGATTGGGAGTAAAGAAGCAGGGATTTCAAAGAGTGCTCCAAGAAATGTTGGCCAGCACTCGTAGTTACTAAGGTCCTAATCAGTGGCACAATCATGTGCGATAATTGTGCTGGTGAAGACCGACTAAGGCTCAGAAGTGAAAATTCAGCTTAGTCACCATGCTCAGCATCCAGGCGCCAGGCAGTCATGGGATTTTGGGATGCTGACGCATATTCAGCTCTGGAGCAAATATATATAAATCTGATTGGCTGAACCACATTGGCAGTCACTGAACAATACTCAGCGATGCACCTAATTGAATTCTGCATTAATGCACGGCATTATTAACTATGCTTTCACTTTTCAGGGAATAATCTTTGACTGTTATGTTGCTGCTGTTAGTGAACTTTATTACTTGTTGGAAAAACTGAGTCACAGAATTACAGAGATTTCGCCACGGTTACATGGGTATTCCAGTCCCCCCACTGGTTCACACTGCTGTGGGGGTGTGGAGAGCACAACCATATGGAGCAGACATATCTAGAGACATTTCTAGTAAACAAATTGTTGTTGTTAGTCTAATAGAGTGCTGATGTGTAGCTCATTCTTTACTGTGTTGGGTTGTGGAGTAGTAGTGTCTAGGTTAGTGCCTACCATGAAGAGAACATGTATGGCTAGAAGTGACTGGTGAGTGGCAGCTTTCCCTTGCTACTGTTCAATAAAAGAGCATTCCGCTTATGATGTTTCCCACCTCTTCTTCTACACCAGTGCCACACTGGTGTCAGAAGTGCGATAGCTCTCCTCCACTCCACTGCCCTGGAGAGGAAAGGCAGATGTTGGAGGGGACCAATCCCAGGGCGTATTTGGCCAGGCAGCTACTTCCTGAAGAGTGCACGAGTGAGCTGGCACTGGTTCGTTGGGCATATCCGATGAGGAAGTTGGCACAGGAGGAGTTAATGCTGGGGGACCCCCTGAAAGCACTGTATTTAATTTAGCATGATAACGATATAGGCATATTGCCCAGCCATAAAGAGTTTTTTTGACCTCTAAACTGGAAAATCTCACTCTAGAGGCTAGTGTGGCACCACAGGACCTCACTGTAGGATGTGAGTTAGCATGTTTGCAGCAGATACCTTACATGTTTCATTTTGGCCAGAATTGCCCCTTTTTAGGATGATTTAATTGAGTTTTCTAACAACACCTTTTATGCATGGCCTTGCGTGGCTCATTGTGTTACTGTTGCGTATTCAATATTCTGTGACCTTACCCAGTTTGAATAATTGGTGTAGTACTGTCCTCAATTCTATTACGCCGCACATTTTCTGGTCATTAATGGTGCTTTAAAAGGGTAATTGGAGTAAAGCAGCATAATAAAACAATCACGCTCCCAAATCCACCCTTCTCTGTGAGTCTTGAGGCTTTCGTGCACTGAGGCTTTTGAAAGAGAAGGCATGTGGGTCCTGTAAGAGGCAGGATAAGAATTAAAATGAAGGCCGAATCACCTACTCTGTTCAGACTCTCAGCAGCTAAGAAGTCCTTGCACTGGGACTGCAGGGATCCCCACAACACCATAACACTGCCATAACAGTGGATGGATCTTGTGGGCCAGGTAGCTGGCTAGTTGTGGTTGTGCATCATATGGGTGTTGGGTTTCTTATCATTGTTCTAATTCACCTACAAACGGTTCTTAAACTCCAGGTTATCAGGTTGAATCTCCCCACTTAGGCTATAATTAGGCTATAATTTAAGTTTCTGCTATTGTTGAATTTGATGAGGGATATAGTCATATTTCAGTTATGTTGACTGTGATTACACACATCCTTTACAGAGAACGCACTTTTTTTTGTATATTTCATATGAATAAATAGACTCTTGGCACTAACTGTAGAATTATGCTATATTGAAATTTGAGTTATTGTCACTAACAAGACATGCAGTTTGACCAGGGGTCTTCAAACCTTTGCATATGATATGGATATGTACATGAATCATTCTACTGAACTGGTTCAAAGCCAGAGTTGAACTCACGTTTCAGACTTTTAACTGATTTTGAACTTTTTGTTTTGATTAACCCAATACCATAATTATGTTTATTATATTAAAATAAATGATTGAATTTATCACTACCAAAACAGTCACAGCACTAACAAAGCTTCACCAAATGTTTCAGCAGAGACTATACTGGTAGTGACAATTTTAGCCCATTTTGAGAAGAACTTCATTTCTAGCAAACACAGCTTTGAACAGTTGTACACACATACACCACAAAAATACTTAATTGCAGAAATGACAAGTTATGGTGGTGACAGTTCTGAATGCTTCTCACTGATGTTCAGACTTTGGGACATATTTACTTCAAATCAGTGTGAGCTCAACATGTGGATGCAAGAATGCAGTCCATAATGCAAGGATTCATTTCCTGCTCTAGAATGCAGGGGCGTGGCTAAAATAAGATTCTTTGTGTTTCTGTAGTGACATGGAAAAGTGTCACTACTTTTCTGCTTGACAGTAGAATCCAAATATTTTAATCTCTCACAATAAATTTAAATAAAATTAATGAAACTCACAATAAATCTTATCAATCTCACTTTAAAATGAATATAAATATAAACCTTAATTTTTAAAAATGTAAGTAATTATTTTCACAAGTGTAAATTCAGGGATTTAGGATAGAAACCACCTGACAGAAAGTACCCTAAACACATATACACGCAATTGTTCTCTAACATTCTACCTAGCAGGTCTTTGGCTTCGGTTGCCCAGATGTAGTTTTACATATTTATTTACATTTATTTTTGGGTGAGCTCAGGAATAATCTAATGAGCTCTGCTCTGATTTGCTGGTCTACAGTGAGACACTGCGATGATGATTACACAGAAGCAACATGTCCAAATAGACACAGACAGGAAAATAAAATGATCCTAATGTAATAAGCTGGGTCGCCATAATGTTTGGTTAGCTATGGTTAGTTACTTGTAGCATGCTAGTTGCTAATGTTACCCACTAGCAACTTGCTCTCATACCGAGCTTTCAGCTGATGGTATATGAAACGTTTCCTCTTGGAAAGATGAGTGTATTATTGCTATCCATGATAAATGATGGCGGTATACTTCAATCAGATGGAAATGGTGCAAAGTTGACCAAAATCATCTCAATCATCACAAAAGTATTATGACCTTCTGTTTTTGCCATATCGCCCACTCCTAAAGGGTGCACACCCAGGATAGAGCAGGCCTCTGTTCCGCACGTGCAGATGGGTTTTAGCATGTCCCAGGACATCATGAGCGCATTTAGAGCTGTGTTTAAAGTGAGTTTCCTGTGGACGTTTCCCAGCGCTGTAGCTGAGCTGTGCGGAGGCTGAGAGGTCCTGCTGCTCTCATTAGCTCCTGAAAAAAAAGCTTTTTTTCGCCTATGTCTGTATATCCTTCTTATAAAGTAGCTTTTCTAGCTTCTTATAGTCTCTCTCTCTCTCTCTGTCTCTCTCTCTCTCTCTCTCTCTCTCTCTCAGAGAGAGCTCAACTGGATGCGTGTGTTGACGTGGTGCAAGAAAAAGGCTGATAAATGGAGTTTTTCCTCCACAGGAAGAATATCAACAGCCATTTCCTCTCTGACGTGGGTGTGCGAGGACAGTGAGATCACACGATTGCAATACATACGAATGTACACGAGTGGTTTAGTATAAAAGGGTATGGATGGTCAAGGCTTGGGCTGAGTGCATGTTTGTAAGCTCTTGAACTTTTTTTGTTCATTTCTTCAAGTTTTTCCAGACAGTTTTTAAATATGGTGTCATTTTAATGGCTTGGCCGGAGAGGGGTTGGGCGGTTGGGGCTTGTAGGTTTTATTTTTTTACTATAAGTTATACAGTGCTGTGTCTGATCCACTCACACAGCACAACACACAATAACACAACACCACCACATCAGTGTCACTACAGTACTGAGAATGATTCACCACCCATATGATACCTGCACAGTGGTGGTCCTGTGGGGGTCCTGACCATTAAAGAACAGGGTGACAAAGTATACAGAGGAGCAGATGGACTACAGTCTGTAATTGTAGAACTACAAAGTGCATCTATATGGTAAGTGGCGCTGATGACATTGACAATAAGTGTAGATACATAAGTTCAATTGTGATATTTGTGTTGGTTTATGTACCAGAAACAGCCATAATGAATTCACCATTTCCCAACCTCTCTTTATCCCCTACAAAGAAACAGGCAGTGTTGTTACTGTGCCTTTAAGATTGATATGGAAATGAGTTCTGTTGTGACTGGCTGCCCTGTATTGTGCCTCGTTTAGAAAGCAGTCCATGCTGAAACACTCCTTTAGAGTGGGCGGGACTGGGCTTCTGTAAGCTGAATAGATGCGTATATGCAAATGTGTTCATTTTCATGACGTCACAAAACAGGCTGCCAATTCGAAACAGGCTGTTTGTGCACATATGGCCAGTAGAGACTGAGGAGTAAACAGTACACTTCACTTTAGCATTGTCTATGTACAAACACCAAACCCAATAAAAGCAAGGATAATTTGTTCACCCATTATGTAGGTTCTTTAATATGCCAAAACTTGGCAAGGTCACTTCAGCTATAAAGGCCACTGACTGTTAGATTCTTCTAGAAGTGTTCCAAAACTGCACTGGCTGATTCGACAAGAGGAGCGTCATGAGCTTCAGCTGCGCACACATACACTGGTGCGCTCGTTAGCGTCATTGTCTGACCTGTTTTCACAGTCGGCTGCTTCACTAAGCAGTGCAGACGCAGGCTGTTCTCGTTATCGTCCCGCTGCTCAAAGCACTCTGACTGCATTCTGATAAGTCACGAGGGTGAAGCTGTTATCTCGGCAGACATTTAAATCAGCTTAAACATCTTTATCCTTTAAATGGTTTCCTCACCAAGCATAACGGACTCATTTCAGCTCGGAACGCTACTGGATGTAAACTCCCTAAAAGCCTCAGAGATTCTGAAAACATCGCTATCTGTTACTGGATCAAAGTCTGGGCTAATTACAACAATAAAGAGAACAGTTGAATCATCTTAAGATGTATACATAGTCCTATATGTATGTATAGGATGATATATAATGATCTATATATCATTGTCAAATGAAAAGTTGTCTCTCAGTATGGCATTAAGTACGTTAAGCCGGCATGGACGTCTCGGCATGGAGTTGTAGAGGTTCCTAAAGGTGTTCTGTGATAATCCATCCCATGCAGCTTGAATATTCTCACCCAGTTCCTGCAGATTTCGCAGTAGGGGTGGAGGTGGAGTGACACCAGGCCTTCTGGACGTGTGACACACGGATTTGTTGGTCGTCTCTGCTAAGACAAAAGCGGGACTCATCACTGAAGATGACCCGCTGCCATTTAGACGTAGTGTTAGGGGCACTCGTCATAACAGTCTGCGTGCATGTTGTCCTGTGTCGTCTGCCAATGGATGACTAATGGAGGGCATCACTGCTCGCTGAATGTCTGCAGTCGTGCCTGTTGGGTCAGTCAGGTACAGCGATGAGGCCTGTCCTTGCTTAACTCGCGGTTGAGCATGAAACTTGAATCTTTTGCATGTCTCACAATGTCAAACCAACCCACCAAGTTTTAGTCTTGTCTGCTGATTCCAACTATTCCATCTCTTTTTGGTGTTCTGATGCTAAGTTCTAAGGAGAAGTATAAGCAGGTGTTAATATATGGCTATGTGCAGTACATTATCTCCTCAGATGAGCCCTTGTTTTCCAGCCTAACTGCGCTGGGTGGATGTCGTCGTGTCAGGAAGGGAACACAACGTGTTTGTGAATGAGATCTTGTGTGAACTCCATTCAGCATGGCTTTTGTTTTCTGAAGGAGAGACACAGATAAAGACCGAAGGCCTTCCGCCCATTATGTTGTTACCATGTGACCACTGGATGGGACCAGTTTCAGACCTTGGTATTGCGTAACTTCCAAAACTATGACCGGTTCATCTTAGACGAAGCATGGCTTCAAAGTAAACACTTATGAGCTGTGTACAGTAGCTGGCCAGACCACAATTACAGCCACATGCAAAAGTTTGGGTGCACCTTGTTCCTGTGCAGAGAACACACGTCTGCACGTTTTAATGCACAAATACTGTTCATTTGCTTATTGTAGCTTTTGACATTAAAATAGGAATCAGTTCCAGAAAAATGCAGTATTTACACTACCAGTCAAAAGTTTAGACACGGCTACTCATTCCTTATTTTTAGCTTTATGCTTTGCTTTGGAATAAAAGTGAGGGCACCAAACTATAAAACTGCACTCATGGAATTATGCGGCCAACCTTAAAAAAACTCCAAAATGGAATTTTACAGGAGGCTAGAACAACTTTCATTAATTGCAATGGAGATTGATGTAACAAGAAGTATTTGGCACAAGCATAACAGTGTTTTGCAACAAAATACATATTAGAGGTGGTGATATGGCAAAATATAGTACTGTGATACATTAAGAGTATATGTAGTATGTCAGGATATTTATCCTTCAGACATCTCATCAGTTGGAGTCTTTAAGATAACCAACAACATCCATTTAGTTGGGAGTGTCTAAACTTTTGACTAGTACATGTTATGATGCGTATTAACCATGTGTCATTTGACTGGGAACGTTCAAACGTTCACATATGGCTTCAATAATGAATGCTTTAGTGTACGCTCACTGTGAACTAGTGCTGTCCAATAGATCCCTTGTTTATTGTTCATCGTGTTATTGGCCATCGTAAGACTGATATCGCAAAAGGCTGCAATAAGCAAATAACTCTTTAACCCAGCACAGAGTCTTTTAATGTGTGTTGTGAGCATCCTGACCAATCACAGTTCCAGATCTGGTGATGCTAATCTTATATGGCACATTATAGATTCACACTGATTCATGTGTTTTAATACCCACAACAGCTAATGGACTGAATATTGATATTGCAGTAATACTGCCAAATATTGTGATTTATAATAATATCTTTCCAATCAGGTATGCAGTGGACAGTACACGTGTACACTGCCCGGCCAAAAAAAGTCACTGTTTGGATTTAAATAAGCAAATACTTAAGAGACTTTGATTGGACTACAGTGCTTAATATGTTTCAGCTGGCATCAAATCTTTCAACCCCAACTGACGCAGTGAGTAGCTTCTCATTTCTTGCACAACCATGTGGGAAGACGGATTGTGTCATTGTGTTTCAGAAGGGTCAAACTATCGTTTGCCTTCATCAAGTAAAGAAAATGACTGAAGGAGAAGCTGAAATGGCTGGGACTGGGTTCAGAACTGCCCAATGCATTATTAAACCTGGGAGGGATGGTGGTGAATCGCCAGCGTTAGGGAAGAAATGTGGTCATAAAAACTCTTGGATGACCAGATCGGATCAGAGATCACTTAAACACTTGGCGGATGGTAGAAAATTGAGAGCAGAACTCACCGCTATGTTTAATATTGAAAGTAAGAGCACTTCCACATGACGAGAACTCACAGGATTGGGACTAAACAGCTGTGTGGACATAAGAAAACCAAATGTTAGTGAGGCTAATTGGAAAAAAAGCTTCAGTTTGCCAGGCAGCATAAAGATTGGGCTCTTAAGCAATGGAAAAAGGTCATGTGGCATCCAGATTTACCCTCTTTCAGAGCGATGGGCACGACGGGGTAGGAAGGGAAGCCTATGAAGCAACCCGTCATAAGCAACCCATGGATAGTGCTCGCTGGACAAGCCTCTGGAGGAAGAGTTAGGATGTGGGGTTCCGTTAGTTGGTCAGGTCTAGCTGGCCACTTAAATGTACCGAATGGCCAGGTTATCCCACCATCAGATTCATGTTTCCCTGATGGTATGGGCATGATCCGGGATAACAGTGCCAAGATTCATTGGGCTCACATTGTGAAAGAGTGGTTCAGGCAGCATGAGGAATCATTTTCACGCATGGACTGGCCACCACACAGTCCTGACCTTAACCCCATTGAAAGTTGTTGGTATGTGCTGGAGAAGACTTCGCAGAGCGCTTTGACTTTCAGAGTGCAAGATCTCGGGCAAAAACAAATGCATCTCTGGACAGGAATAAATGTTGTGTTGTTGCGTAAGGTTACTGAAACAATGCCACGGCGAGTGCGTGCCGTAATCAGAGCTAAGGGTGGTCCGGCTAAATATTTTGTTTTGGCCAGGCAGTGTATAAACAACTTTAAAGTTTACATCCCTTTAAAATAGCACCTTCTTGTGGGTACATCCCTGACCGCGATGCTAGTATTTTTCGTCCATATCCGCAGCCCTATTGTGAACAATAGATCTTTTCAGAAGTCTTTGTCTACCGAGTCTTGATATGTTCGTGCAACATGTGTCGAAACATCCACATTCTCATGCTGATTGTTCCCTGGAAACCTGCATGAAGGTTCACTTGCTCCAGCTGCACTCACACATCTTGAAATGAAACACCTGCTGAGAGGTCTAATGGCGTTTTAATGTGTATGCAGTTAATCAGGACCTGGAACTCACTCTGCTTTACCCCCATCACTCTACTGACAGGCACGCACAGAATATTAATGTGGGCAGACGAAAGACCGAACTAAATAGGCCCTCTGTTAATTTTAGAGCATTAATGCTTTTTTATATGATTATTTAACTTGTCATATGTGCTGTGTGAAAGTGAATTGATTTCATTTTGCTGTTTATTTAATAGTAACTTATACAGGGAACCCCGGAGGCGATCCAACGTCTCGGTGTTTATGTCTGTTAAAGAAATGTAATCAATCTAACATTAATAGCCATGTTTGTAGAATTCTGCCCTGCGCAAGTGAATTAGCCAGACGTTAACCATATGCTAAAGCTGAGTGCTACAACAGGGTGCTGATACAAGCTTTAATTCCGTGTGAAATTCTAATAAAAGCTGGAAGCAGTGAGTATTAAAATCTGTCCCTGTAACAGATTTGAAATAATGAACTTTATTGCTTTTTTTTTTGTTTTGTTTGTTTGTTTGTTTTTGTGTACTGTTGTAAATAGACGCTCATTCCAAAGGTGATGGAACATAGTGGTAAACATGATCCGGTCCCAGCTTTGGAAGGTGTTTCAGGCATCACATTTTCCATTTTTTCCGGACCCAGGGCCACTTGCTTTGCATGTTTGGTACATTAAGTGTAAAAGCTGTTTTCAAGCCCAAGAGCAGTCCAGAGGGAACCGATCTCCCTCCGGTTCTGCTTAAATCAGTGGGCTTGGGTTCGCTTCCTACAAACTCTGTGCGCATGGAAGCTATCCGCTCCCGGTGTTTCAAATGTGCAGGGTAGACCCGGAAAATAACAATAGAAGCACATGGCATAGCCATGTGTAGTACCATGCAGGGCCAGGAGTGGGGTTAGTATCTGACTGCTTCGACTTAACTCATTATATCGTGTTGGCGGTGAAGGGATTGTTATGGTGAAAAAGCATTTGCCTCTTGAGTGTTTGTTTCCAAGGAAAATAATACAAAGCAGCAAACGGATAAAGCTAGTGCCTACCATTTTGCAAACCTGCAGGCGGAAAAGTTACATATGGAATTGTGTAGTGGTTCCACAGCTCTGGCTGAATTCTTGTGTGTGAAAAAAATAATGAGCCCAGAATTTGGTAGTTGGCAGTTCTTCCAGACTCAAGCATTCGGTACACATGTGAAAACGACCCAATACACCCGTATACCATAACAGACCCTGGCTTTTGAACTTTATGCTGGTAACAATCTGGCATCCATTATTTCCATAATCATTGCTGAAATTCTGAAAGAGATGGAATTCCTCTATAAGTTTCCAAGCAGGTGCAGATGCAAGAAAATTGAATGCTTAACCACATGATGACTGATGGCTATCAACATACATCATGCTAATCAATATCTATAACTCTCCATTCATTGTTAGCCGTGTTGACATGTTTGCCCAATCTATTTCTTTAAAGGCAGCCAGGTTTTGCACGATGAATGCTCTTGGCCACTTTTCCAGACATGGTGAGGATATTGTTTTGAGACATGACACCGGTCTGAGAAAAGCTACGAAGTTTTGCGAAGTCCTGTGATATTTCCTCTGTCTAATAAAGCCTGGATTTCCTGCTCCAATCCTCCATCGGCTCGAGGAGACAGAGGGCACCGGCCAAGCAAAGCGATTGTGTGTGTGTGTGTGTCTGGACTTGAGCATTGGTCTGTACAGAATGCCCATGAGGTGCTGTTGGATGTTTGTTAGGGCCTCTTTTAAAAGCACATGTTGTTTATTTTTCTCTCAATCTCCTCGGTTTGGCTCTGGCATTCTTCACCGAGGAGGAAAAACAATAGAGAGAACTTCAGACAATAGTTCAGCAACAGATTTACACAGTTTTCCCTCTTGCCCCGAAAGAAAGTCAATCAGCCAAGACATGTTTAATTATCTGTGCACTTGCTAATATAGCTAACGAGTAATGGAAACTAACAGCAAGCTCACTCTATTCCCTGAAAAGCATTGAGCTGTTGGCTTACAGCTATCTATAAGCTTGGTAAAAGGTGCATTGCATGACTACAAACATCTTGAAACCTGATTTTGGTTCGTATTATTGACCATTTTCATACATAACAGCACATCTTTCGGTTATGTGGCATGCATTCAGACAGTATATATCGTTATCGTGTTCAGTTATATCACAATATAATGCAATATGCTTTTCTGCTTTTCTGATATGGTGTATGTGGTCAGTGCTTGTAGAAACATTGACCAACTGCACATTTCAATATGTAGACAGTAAAATTACTGTTTAAAAAAGTTTACCTTTTTATAGTTGATCAGACATCTGAAAAATAAATACTGTGACATATCATGCTTCGTGAATCGCAATATCACAATATTATATTTTTCCATATCGCCCGCCTCTACATGCAGTATTAATCTGTTTGTATGCTACGCCAGTGTACCAGTTCTTAAGCAACTCTTACTTTCTTCATTCTATGAACTCAGTTTACATGACTCCATACCAATCTCTGCCTGAGAGCTTCCAGGGCTCCCATACTTGCACAGCAAGTGTGCCAGTAGATGGATGCTGCTTAAACCCCCACCCCCCCTGACTTCAAAGGTGGCGTTCCTCAACATCGCATTCCCCCAGTTCTCTCTAGGGCGCTATTTCCTCTTTGGGTGTCACAAGTGAAGACTGAGTGCTATGTCCTTCTCCCCCTGCAGAGCAGTACTCCTTGGCGCTGTCACACTTCTGACACCAATGTTGCATCAACCTAGAAGAAGATGTGGGAAACGTAATGCTTTGAGTCAATGTTCCTTTTAGAACATAGCAGCAAGGGAGAACTGCCACTCAGTGCTAACCCAAATGCGGCACTCGACACACAACTTCAGAACAATTTTAAAGTCTCCTGCTTACCGGAAATGCCACTTCAGGAGAGCCTCCACTTGTGGCCAATCTGTATGGCCAGGCCTCTTGTGCTTCCATGGCAGATTGAGCCAGTGGTGGAATGCTGTAATGTACTGTCTTCCTTGTCTTGCCATTTTTGAAAGTTTGATTTGTATGTTTAGTTTAAAATAAGAACAAAGTTTTTCGTTCTTCTTACGGACCACTGACTGTAGGGCCACAGGGGGTGTGGCAATAAAGGATGCACTGGTCATTACTGTATATATTTACTTTATACTATATACTTACTTACTTTTTACTGTATACTATATTTTAAGTGTTATCTAGTGAATGCAGTGCTTCAGTTCAAGAATCTTTCAGTAGTCACATGTAATCCTGCTTTCAATCAATCAACAACTGAAAAAACTGGAGCTGACATGGTTAAAAGATGAATATGCAGTAAAAAAAAAGGGAGGGAGAAAGAGCTGGTGACAGTCAGTTTCTGGTATATGTTTCAGCAGTATCATCCTTGGAACACCAGTCATGTCTTGGCCTGGGGTGGGAGGAAACTATTGCTTGAAAGTGACCACAGTGTGAAATAGTTTTCCATTATTATATGTATTCCAGCCTGACATTTCCAGTGCTCTCTTGAAAATCTCTTTCTGTCACTTGCTTCCCTGTCCCATATTCCGATACTGTGACTTGTCCCGGCAAGTGCTGTCTGTAAGGCCTGCTTCTGATTGTGCCAGACTCAGACGTCTGCAGTTTCCTGCACAAAAAGCCCATCCGGTCATGAAAATCAGCGCTGAACTGTCCACAGCTGAGGACATTTTGGAGCATGTGTTTCTTATCGCCTCTCAGATGTTCTTTGGAGCTCCACATACAGTGCTGCTTGGTTTCACCACGGTCTCCGTATTGTGGTTCGAGTCACAGGACTGATTATAGTGTGGTTCCTTGCAGAACTGGATACAGCTGCTTCCTCTAACGCAGCGGGGCTTTTTAATTGATATTGTTGAGTGGTTTTGAACCAAAACCGCTGATTACTGGTCGCAAGCTTCATTCTTTAATGACGTGTAGACAAACGTCCTTCGTGTAATTAGTAAGCTCCAGCTTGTAGATGAGTGAGCTTCGTTTAATTAACAGAGTTCATGAATGATTTTCAGAGCTGCTCTGGGGAATGTCGTAACCCAGTGATGAAGCTTTTCTGGAGGAGCTTTAGGCACTGTAATGTTGGTCTGGGTTAGTTTGATAGTGAAGTGATAGTTTGAATAAAAATCGTTCTACTGTACATTACCACGTGTAGTTTTGGCACCTTCTTAATATATGTACTAAAGATATGAGGCTAAAGAACATTCAGCCCACATTGTCTTCTCCAGTGTCATCCTGTGACCTCCTATGAGGGACTAAAGGATGGCCAACATAAACTGTGCAGCAACTAGTGAGTTATCATCTCTGACTTTACATCTACAAGGTGGACCAACAAGGTAGGAGTGTCTAATAGAGTGGATAGAGATTAGACACAGTGTCTTCTCCACTCGTACCAGGGCAACACACACTACCCCTCATTTCCTATGGGAATACACAGTTTGTAGCTGCTACTTGGCATCAAGCGGCAAACGACATGCTGACAGTGTCAAGTGACAAGTTGAGTTGAGATAATCCCATCTTTACGCAAATGAACTATGACGTGGTAAAGCGACATGGTAAACGTTTGGCTCCAACGTACTCTTTGGACCTCTCGTAAACACGGGGTCCCATGTCCCTAGCTTTTGGTCTCTGAACTGTTTATTCCAACCAGCATTTCGTTTCAGCTCTCAGCCGTGTGGAGCTAAACATGGAAGAGAAGCTTATAACCGCTGTTTCTTCTTTCCCCAGTTTATATGATGCATCTTTGCCCATGTACATTTGAAGAAAAATAAAGATATATTGCTGTCTGTGGTGAGCTAGGTCGCTTGATAGCTAGCTAGGTTAGCCAGCATGCTAACTGACCATCAAAGCTAGCAACAAATGTGAGCAGTTAGGGCTCCATACAAATATGACAACACAAATGGTCTCGAAGACACCCACAAGAGACAAATCTGGGGTGACATAAGTGACTTGTCGTCTGCTAATGTGACATCAAGGTCACTGCAGTGCTGAGAATGATCCACCCACCAGTCTGTGGTGGCCCTGTGGGGGTCCTGACCTTTTGAAGAACAAGGTGAAAGGGGATTAACAAAGTATGCAGAGACTCAGATGGACTACAGTTTGTAATTGTAGCACTACAAAGTGCTCCTATATGGTAAAGTGGAGCTGATAATATGGACAGAGAGTGTAGATACAAGGAGGTGGTTTTACCGGTATGGCTGATCGGTGTACTGCTTTCTATAAACTTGGACAAAAGTACATCCCTTAGCTAAAAACAGTAATAGCAGCCAATTTGATCTGAGTATTTGGACTAAGTTGGAAAATCTTGTACGGTTGATAATTTGCTTCTATAGGGTTGGATTAGTCTGAGTTTAAGGGGCTTATTAAAGGTCTTGATTACTGTAATAGTGTGATGCAAGCACTGAACCAGATTGCAAATGCAGAGAGGTTTCATTAGATCCATTCCAATACTCATAGTCCATACAGGGTCAAAACACAGGCACCCAATATCACAGGCAAATCTATATTGACAAAAGCAGTAAGACAAAGCAAGAGTTGACTGGGAAAACAATACAAAGAAACCAGAACTCAGGCAAGATGCACAGAGACTTGGCAAAGACTCTAACAAAGGGGTATATGTAGCAGTCTTGAGTGCTTGATCACTTGCAGGTGTAAGTAGTGGAAGAGAGTGGCAGGGAGAGTCCAACTGGAGTCTCCCCAGAGGGGGTTGACATCATGACAAATATAGTTTGGCAAAATAGTCAAGACGTGTTTAGTGTCCAGAGTTTGCTCCTTTACTTTCATACTGAAGCTATGAGGCTACTGTAGCTAAGCTAACCCTTACCTGTTAGCATCACGCAGGGTACAGTGTTTCCCAGGCCTTTTATTTTCTCATTGACATCTTGTAGACAACAGCCCAGTGTTTTCAAGCTTCTGTGTTCCAAGGCTCTTAGTTCTGTACTAGTACTTTTCCACCAATGTGGAACAGGTTTTGTTCCGTTCTCACAACTAATTTTGAACCGTTCAGTGCATTTCCACTAAAACAGATAAGTTTGGAAGCCGCGAAGTTGGTTCCCAGCTGGACCCAAAGGATATTAGGCTCTTCAGCATGGACCGTGACGACGTCCGTGGGTGTGTTAGTTGTTGAAGTAAGAGAAGCACGAACGCTCTCAGATAATCTGTGCACTCCGCCATATTGTTACTATTGTTTACTACTGTTATGCAACGCCCTCTGTTGACATCGATGCCGTATCATTTCACATTCCTTGGTTCCAAAAAAACTGGTGCAATTGCAGGCTGGTTCCCTGAATAGCACCAAGGTTCTGCAAAGCCTGGATGGAACCCGGGTTGTTTTGGTTGAAAAGGGCTATCTTTGTAATTTTGGAAACATATGTTTCCAAAGCCTTACAATATTTCCAGAGCCTTACATTGCCGTGTAGACATTTTCATGGGCAGTAGCTTTATGTTCCCATAATGCCTCAGATTCCCTCTCACTGAACATTTCAGTGATAGTCAGCATTTAAAGGCTTTAGTTCTAATTTTATTGGAGCTCCACAATGTGAACAACATTGTAATGCATTACAAAAGCTGGCATTTGTGCTAACAAATATGAAATCTTTGAGCACATCCTTAACAACATCATGCTGAGGCTAGCCTTGCTGAGACCAAACTCCCATTCCCTTTCAAAGCATCTGCTCCTCTTTGTTCTTGTATGACCTTTCATAACCCCAAGACATTGGCCATATGCTTGGGAAACCATTTCACAGGTTCCTGTAATGTATCATTGTGATATATTATCCATTATATAAAAAAAGGACAAAGGGCTCTGGGAACATGGGACCTTGGGAACAATTCCTTGGGAGAATCCTGGGAACTTAGATGGTTCCCAAAAGTATGTAACATAGTCACATAATCTTAAATAGACTTGCTTATGTGGTTTCCAACAGTGTATGAGACACTGTTGCACTGCATATGCTGAAAAGTATAGGGATGCCTATAAGAGTTTGTTGGATATCCCATTCCAAAACCACGGGTATTAAGGAAAAACCTTCCCTCCTCTTTGCAGCTATAATAGCTTCCACTCTTCTGGGAAGCTATTAACAGTCTCAATGCTTCTGGCAAGGCTTTCCACAAGCTTTTGGAGTATGTCTATGGGAATGTATGCCTGTTCAGTTAAAAGAGCATGTATGAGGTCAGCCACTTGCACAAGAAGGCCTGGCCCACAATCGACATTCCAGTGCATCCCCAAGGTGTTCAGTAGGGTTGGGTTCTAGGCTCTGTGAAGGCCACTGGAGCTCCTCCATACCAAACTTGTCTTACCAATCTTTATGGGTCAGGCTTTGTGCACAGGGGCACAGTCATGCTGGAACAGGAAAGGTCCTTCCCCAAACTGTTGCTACAAAGTTAAAAACTCATAATGGTCTAAAATGTCTATATGCTGCAGTATTAGTATTAAGCTTTGCTGAAACTACGTAGCTGAGCTCAAACCCTGAAATACAGACCTTTATCAGACCATTATCCTTCTTCCACCAAACTTTCCTGTTGGCACTATGCATTCCAGTAGTGAACTAGTGAAGCGTAGTTCTCCAGTAAACACATTTCCACTGCTCTAGAGTCCAGTGGCGGTGTGCTTTTCACCACTTCAGCTGATGCTTAGCATTGCACATAGATCTTGGGTTTGTGTGTAGCTGCTCAGCCATGGAAACCCATTGATGAAGTTCCCAATGCATAGTTCTTGTGCTGATGTGGCTGTTTGGGACAGTTTTGGTTTAGTTTTTTTTACACGCTGTTATTCTGTGCTTTTCCTTGGTGGCCCCATTTGCATGGCACCGCTAGCAGGACAGAAATTTCCCAAACTGACTTGTGACAAAGGAGGCATCCAGTGATAGAAGTCACTGAGCTTTTCAGTATGACCCATTCTACTGCCATTGTTTGCCTATGGATGTTGCAGAGCTGTATGCTTGACTTTATACACCTGTTAGCAACGAGTGTGGCTGAAACACTAGAACTCAATAATTAGGAATTACATACCTTTGGCCATATAGTGTAACTACACTCATCATCAGCAGAACAGTTGCAGCCAGAAGGAAGTGTCAGATTGCAGTGCTATTGGGAAGGAAGGTAAAGGTTACCAGGAACAATAAATGATGGTAAATTTAAACTGATATGAGTAATATTTATTGAGCTACACACACAGAAGTAGTGTCTCTCAATATGGTGTCAAGTTGTAGAGGTTCCTAATGGTGTCCTTCGATAATCCATCCAATGCAGCTTAATATTCTCACAAAGTTCCTGCAGATTTTGTGGTAGAAGTGGAGGTGAAGTGACACCAGGCCTGACAACAAACCGTTCATCTTGGCGCTGACCACAGTGCCTCCACATTCAGATTCATTGGTTGTGTTCACCAAGACAAAAGTGGGACTTGTCACTCAAGATGACCTGCTGCCATTCTGAGTCACTGCATGAGAGTCTGGTACGACACCATTGCAGTCTTTGGCGACATTGGCGACAAGGGCAGTCGCCATAACGGTCTGCATGCATGTGGTCCTGTGTTGTGCACCCATCTGTCAATGGTGCTGGCACTAACAGGATGACTCATGGAGGGCATCACTGATCACTGAATGTCTGTAGTCACGGCTGTTGCATCAGTCAAGTACAGTGACAAGGCCCGTCCATGCTTACATCATTTGCATGTTTCACAATCCCAAACCTACCCACCAAGTTTCATTCCTGTCGGTTGATTCCCCCTGGGTGCAAATATTTGTGCAGCTATTCTTGAGGGTATAAAAAGGTCACAATACATCACGGCAAATGTGTCTTGGCTGATACAGTTGGAATAAGTTAAGGCTGATCATTGCCTTGAGTTTTAGATTTTTTTTTTTTGATTGAGCTTTACAGCTGAACCTGCTGAGTCTGATGACAAGAAACTGCAACGACAATAAGCCATATTCAGTTAGCCACTGCGAAGAGCTGTTTCTAGATTTTCTGTGTGCAGGAATTAGACTTGCTAATCAGATCCCACTTAGCCACACAGCACCATTACAAAGGAGCAATCAGCGCCAAGACTTTGCGAGAGAGAGACGCCTATTATTTAGTCAAGTTGTTGTAATCAGAAGGCGAAGCCTCAACTATTCCATTATTGTCTGCCTCGCTTGGATTAGGGTTTGGAGTGCGTTCTGAAACAATTTAATTCCAATTGATGAAATATCTAAGTGACTAAGACTCGCCCTTGTAATCAGTGTAATCGACGCTGTGTAATTAGAGTGCTAGCTGAGAGGCTCTCCCTGCTAATTTGGCCCTGCGCTGTAGCCCTTCGCTTGGATTCAGCTGCTGTTGGGACGGCTCCCATCCCAGTGAAGCCTGGATGAGCTGTTTACGATGCTGCCATAATCACCAGCGCTTAGCCTGACATGCTAACAGGAAATGCCTCATTTGCTGTAGTGTCATTAAAGTGGGCTGCAGGGGGTAAATCAGAGAAGCTTTTCTCGCTGGATTTTTTTATTTTATCAGCCTTTTAAGGAGCAATCCAGTTCATCTCTGTCTGCCGTATCTGTAACATGCATTCTATTACCATTTGTACAGGCCTGAGGCCATGGGGGACAGGAGGGGGCAAAGCCATCCCAATTAGAATACTGTGCCCCCCCCCATCCCCCAGCCTCGTATTCTTATCTTGTCACGCAAGGGAGCCTACCCTTCAAACTGCACTCATAGGATTTATGTGTATTTCATAGCTAAGCAAGCCACTTAACACCTGCCCCAGACTACAGGATAATCAGACTGATTTGAAGCCAAGTAGCTCGTTCCGACAATCGTAAAAGGCCTTCTGATATCAAGGTGATCTTAAATATTGATGTTCTCAGATTATCCTCTGGTCTGTAATCCAGTCTATATACCTCTGATCTACTACTAGTCCCAGAGCTGCACCAACTGCAATTAGTAAATAATAGTCATATTCAATATTTATGCCTCAGTATCCTGTACCGTGGGGTGAACTCTGATTCTCTTGTGTTTAGTACAGTGTTGATATCATGCCTGAAAGACCTTCAGCCAATGAGAGCTGAGCTAAACAGTACTTGTCAGTGTGTACCGAAGAGGTTAAGTAAGCATAGTATCTGGATCGAGAGCTAGTGGCCTACAGAGTGCTGGGGCAGCAGTATGAACGTCTGTATAATGTGTGCTATAAAACATACCCTGACAGAAACAGCAAAGGGGAAAGTTGGGAAAGCCACGCTATCATCCTCCTCCGTGTTTGTCTAGATTTAAAGTCACGTTTGGGAGAAATCCTACAATGCAGCAGATTGTGAGAAACTCCCGCAAGGTTTTGAGAATCGGAGACATTGCTCTGGACTCTTGTTTATGTGCATAATCTGAAAACGTGTGTGATGTTGCATTCAGGGCAGATGGTACTAGTGTGGGAATTTTGATGACTAACAACAACCAAGGACAACAAAATCAGTGAACAGTGTCGTTATGTGTGGGGTCTCTCATGTTTTCAACATCAGTTAGGGTTTTTAATACCCTGCAGTGTGCGCCAAGCATTGGTGAGCATATCAGATGAGATATTGGATTTCTAAGTGAAATTAAGTTAACATGTCCTTCACACACTTCTGCGAATTTGAATACACAATTAATGTTTGTATGCTGAAATGAACCAACTGGAAAAAGTAAATCGGACAATGTGCAACGGTTACGATCACATTATTTGTTTTTTTGTTTAATTATTTCCAATATGTTAAACAGAAACTGTACACTAAAATGAACATATAAATTCCATGTTCAAGTCTTGTGTTAACTTATTTTAACAAAGCCTGTGACCAAAGGTGTTCAAACCTCTGCATATGACCATAGCTGTGTGCTACTATTTTTACATAGTTTGGTTTGTTTTCTGTTGGTTTGTTTGTTTTTAATATATCAAAAGCTTTTCATCCCAACTTGACCTTTATGTATAACTTGCCTCCAATAAACGCACAGATCTTTGCCTGTTTGTAACAGATGCAAAAGGAACAAAAACAAATTTAGCTTAAATTCTACATTTCTTAATATTGGAGTAGTTAATTATAGTAGATTTTGGCAGTATGGTTTATCAGACTATATATTATCACTATATATATAATAGTCAATTCTGACTCAGGAAGTTTCACATCAAACCACTCCGAATGACTTTGTTCACATCTTGTCGATATGGTGCAGATGAAGATGTGAATCCATCATATCGTTGTTGCTGGAACAAAACCTTGTATCTCCATTTTTGATGGAGTTTTTGCCCCAATTTGAAAATGCCTTTTGCCCTTTATACTGTATAGAAATTATATAAATATAACAAATGCGCCAGAAGAAATGGGCCAGAATTACTTGGCAAAATGTCTGGTTACACGGACTCACATTAAAAGTAAAGTATGTTTTTGGTTCTACTTATCATTTTGGAGATATGAGGTTTTGTTCTGACAGCAGCAATGTGCTAATTTTGCTAATGTGAACTATTAACCGAATATATTGTAGTATCTTCGAATATTTTACAATATGTTGCCAGCCATTCTGGCTATACTGGCCATACTGGGTGAAGATAGCCAGTCATTGTTTAATCTCGTCTAATTGACCATACTCAGTAAACCCCTGTACTTTACAAATGAACAGAAAAACTTGTTGACTTGTAATAAAAGTTAATGGCCATCTGCTTCAGCTTCAAACTGTTGTTTCTGTTCTTTTGCTACGTACAGGAAAAAAAGTGCATCAGTGGTAATCAGTTACATGGTACAGACACAACAGATAAGGTTAAACAAGCTAGAGAATTGCCTTCACATCTCAAGATCCAGTAACAACCCTCAGTCAGCGCAACAGCTTGGGTTTCACTTGTTGTCCTAAGTGCTTAATTAGAATATGCTCGGTGGCTATTTATATGGCAGTGCGCATAAATCACTTTAAGATGTTGCAGAAATTCATCCCCAGGCTGATGGACATGCTATCAGACCCTGTTAGCCGGAGTGATGTGCTAAAGGAGGCGTAACGTGTTCCAGCTTTGCCGTGATGCGTCTCTGCTCATTAGATCTCTAACGGCTGTCCTGTCTGCTTAACCATTAGCCCATTCAATATGTGGGGCGGTTTAAACCCTTAAGCGTCAAGGAACTCTGGATGCGTCTTCAATCTTGCTACTATATAACCTTCATATTACTTTCATAGTGGTTACAGAGTAGTTTATAGAGTTGAACCTTATGGGATGTATGCCGACTCCCGTTTTGCTGTAAGAGAACAGAGGAATCTACTTTATAGTTCAGTGGCCTTTCATCATTACGTCTATAAAACATAATTTATGATAGGTGACGTGAATTGCATTTTGAAGGTGTTTTTCACCTTTAAAACTCAGTGCATCCAACAATAAAGGCAACAGCTTCTTTTATACTCATGGACACTAACTACTCAGGAGGGATTTACAGGTATGGCAACGTCTACAGCATGGTATTCTTCTGACAGCTTTATGCAACGTCACATATATTTCCATCCAGAGTTACATAACGTGTTGGCCAAGATCTTGTATTGACGACGGGAGAGTCAGATCACTCTGTAAAGACTTTCATTGGGGTTAAGGTCAGGACTCTGTAGTGACCAATTCATGTGTGAAAAACACTTACACAGTTAGAACCTTGTGAGTCTTGACATTGTGTCATCATGATGGGATAACCTGGACATTCAGTACATTCGGGTGGTCAACTGACATCACTTTATTGCAGCATAACATTGCTGAGCCTGAACCTGATAAACTGAAACAACCCCAGGTCATAACGCTGCCTCCAGAGACGTGTACAGTGGGCACTATGCATGACAGGTGATCGCTTCATGCTCTTCCCTTCTTACCCTGATGTGCCTATTGTTCTGGAAGAGCGTAAATCTGGACGCCACATGTCCTTTTTTCCATTGCTCCAAGGTCCCTGGCAAGTTGAAGCCTTCTTTTTTCTCAATTAGCCTCAATAACATTTGGTTTTCCTATGTCCACACATCTGTTTAGTCCCAGTCCTGTCAGTTCTCTTCACTTTGTGCATGTGGAAATGCTCCTACTTTCACTCTTAAACATAGCCATGGGCTCTGCTGTTGACTTCACCAAGCGTTTAAAAGACCACATTTCTCCTGCGGAGTTGACGGTTCACCACTCTCCTTCCAGGTTCTAATAATGTGTTGGACAGTTCTTGACTCAGTTCCAGTTATTTCTGCTTCTCCATACTCGTTTTCTGAGCTTGATGCGGGCCAATAATCTAACCCCTCTGAAACACAATAACGTCTTTTCCATGACCACAGGATTCGTCTTCCCATATGGTCGTTTAAGAAATGAGAAGCTGCTCAATGCATCTCTTGGGGTTTAAAGATTTGTTGCCAGCAGAAACATATTAATCACTGCAGTAATGATCCACTCTAAGACCATTAAGTATTTCCTTTAAGCAGTGTATCCTAATATATATTGTATTCATTCTGGAAATGAACAAGAACATTTCACATCATCACATTATATCCTTTATCGGAGCTTAGATATTGTTTATGCTCCAGTTTGTGGGTCCAGCATTCCTGAATTAGTCAGTTTCACTTTTACTGATATTTATAAAAGGTCAGCGAGAATTAAAGCCCACACCAGGCTATTATTCACAACGTTGAGATATTTATGACCTGAAAGCAATGAGTTGGTTGACCCTGACCATTTCTGATAAAACAGGAGACTTGATGTTTTGCTAGCTGTGCAGATATGAATGGATTCGATAAGCTATGAATGCAATGCACCCTCCTGTCAACATTCCCCTTCAGGAGTGAGGATTTGGCTCTGTGTGATGGGCTTTATTCATGCATACTTTAATGCATTTTGTCCGACTTCTTGGACTTGAAGACAGACTCATTTGTTTGAATGAGACAGCGCTTCTCCGGTCCTTTGATTATTCAGTACTGGTGGATATTTTTTATATTCATACCATCTTTCTCTCTCTCTCTCTCTCTCTCTCCTCTGTGGCATCGGTCAAATAAACCCCTTCTGTTCATATTTGTCTTTTTAATGCTCCTGCTGTTCATTGTTTTTTCACTCTGTTTCGTGACTTTACTGGGTGTCTTTCATATCTTGTAATTTGAATAATGAACCTTTTTACATCCCCCTACTACATACGACTGTTTCCCCCTCCTTATATAGGAAGGTTAGGTTAGAACCCTGTATTGCGTATGTCATGTCAAGGTTTTGATTTGCAGACTTTTCCTCACATTTCAGTTTCAGGTCAAGTTGACATTTTTCCTGTTGAATGAACAGTGCGTTGGTGCTAATTACATTGTCATTGACATTTGCTTGTTTCTTAGAGCCTTAGACTTAAAGGGGAATTCCTCTGCTTTTCCAAGTATTCTGCATAATTCAGTGTTTGACTTGTAAACATCATTCAGAATGGTGTGATGTGAAATGGTTTATTGTAGGGAAACTTACAGACTGTTTTTTGATGTGCTGGTGATGGAATCAGTGGGTTGCAATGTCTATAGCACAAATGTAAAGCCACCGACACACTTCTTTTAAATATAATGTAGTTTCATATATAATGTTGATGATGGTTAAAGTAGTGGAAAACTTTTTTTTTAGTCCAAATGTTATCTAAAAACTAATATGAAACAATGTCTCAGACATCAGGCAGTGTTTTCATACCCACTTTATTTAATAACTTTACGTGATGTAGCATTACAGTGACAGAAACCAGACCCCATCTGGTTCTTATAACCAGCACTGAGAACAATTCCACTTGCAGCATTTCACATTCAACTCATCCATCAAACCATTTCATTATTCAGAAATACTGAAGAATTGTTGGAATTCCCTATGGAATTCCTAAGCATCCAAGCAAGCCAGTTAATGTTACCTAGTCAACTAATGTTAGCAAAAAAATACTCTACATCTACTGTGTTCTGCAAAGCCGTTCCTACTTGACAGATTCAAAAAGACAGAGGCATCTTCACTCCCTAAAGCAGTGGTTTCCAGGCCTGGTCCTGGAGGACCCCCTGACCTACACATTTCTGTGCTTTCCAGCCCAAACACACCCACTTCAACTTAGGAAGGGCTTGTTAATTAGAGGAATAGTTGGGTCAAATGTGTTGGGAGTAGGGAAAACTCTTAAGACCTGCAGGGCAGGGGGTCCTGCAGGACCAGGGTCGGGAGCCACTGCCTTAAGTGACCATGAAATTGCAGTTATTTGCCCTGAAATTCACATTTAAGAGTATAAAATGTAATAAAGGTGGAAGTTCTTGTTTTTTCACTTAGTTTTGGGCGATAATGATAAAATTCAATATTACAATGTTTTTACAAATATCTCATGGAATCGGATGCTGTTTAACTTTGCATTAACTAAAGTCGAAGAACCCATAGGTCTTGAATACTGGTACTAACACTGACATCAGTATTGTTGCGTGACTTAAATCCTACTTTGTTGCAGCCTGGAGCCTGCCTAATCATTTTTACTTCCCTCTCTTTTCTACCAGGTGTTCCTTCATCGACTCAACCAGTATGCCGCCACTAAACTCGATAAGAACATCACTGAAGAAACTGTTAAGGTGAGTTTTGGTCTTGTGCTGCACACAGGAAACGGGACTGTTTATAAAGCCACGCATTAAAGAAGGCTTCTTTTAGCTAGATGCACAACACAAATGGTGTTTTCACAGTGTAATCCAATAAAAGGCCGGAAATGATAGTCGGGACCGAATCAAGCCCTGCTCGTTTGAGAGACTCTTTCAGCTTTAAATAGTAAAAATTTTGCATGAAGGGAGAAAAAAGGCTGATACAGGAAGCAGCTGTAAACACGCTCTATTTATAGCTTATTCCGGCTGGGGGAGGCTGAGGAGAAAAAGAATGAGACACAAGGCCGGGACTGAGTGCTGGTGATGGTTAGCGAGGACTTGCCTACTTTGTGGAATAAACATGCAGCGGCTTGAGTGCTGGTGGCTTTTGTGCATGTTAGGGCTGCTTGATATGGAGGTTGCATGACTATTATCTTTTACTAGCCATGTGAAAAAGTGGTCGACTAGCCATCGTTACTATTGCTTAAAAGCGCTTGAGCATTCCGGATGTTAGTGGAAAGAAGTTCCATATACACTCATTATCAGAAGAATAGTAGCACCAGTAGTTGCACCCAGGAAGAATCAACCGACAGGAATGAAACTTGGTGGGCAGGTCTGACATCGTGAGACATGCCAAAGATTCAAGTTTCACGCTCGGATGTGCATGTGGCGTTGGCAGGGACAGGCCTTATCGCTGTACTCGACTGACCCAACAGCCACGATGGCAGACATTAAGTGAGCAGTGATGCCCTCCATGTGTTCAGACACCATGGTAAGCGCCAAGATGAATGGCACTTAGTAAAGCACCTCCCCTTTACTATGATTGGTGAATGTCACACGTCACATGTCCAGAAGACCTGGTGTCACTCCACCTCCACCCCTACCGCAAAGTCTGCAGGAATATTCAAGATGCATGGGATGGATTATCGCAGGGCACCATTAGGAACCTCTACAACTCCGTGCTGAGACGTCTGGCGTGTTGGGTTAGGAAACATGGTGGCTCAACACCATACTGAGAGACACTACTTCTGTATGTGTAGCTCAATAAATACTGTCCATATCAGTCTAAATGTATCATCATTTATTGTTTCTGGTAATCTTCCTTCCCAGTAGCATTGCAATCTGACACTTCCTTCTGGGTGCAACTCTTTTATTGAGGATGAGTGTATTAGGAGCTGGCTAGTATGGGCTAGGGTGGCAGATGCTACGATTCCAGATGCAATGTACACTGCAGAAGAGTTCTTGTTGTATTTCCGTAAGTATCAGTTACACAAACTGCCTGATATACATGAACTACATGCTGAAATCATCACATCCCTCAGAAACTCCACTGTGTCTAATGGTTGGCTCTGCGAATGGCTGATCTGCATGTCAGTCAAAAGGCCGAAATGTCAGACAAAAGATACGGTCATCAGTCATCTGTGGTAGCTTTTCTGTCTCTGCTGCTCTATGGACTCAAAGCTGGAGAGCCTGCGTGCCAGACTGTTCCGCCCACAGTTTCTTCGTTTTACTAACCTGAGGGTACAAAAGCCAAGCCAAATTTACAGCCTACGTAAACGTACATGTCTGCTCTCTGTATGAATATACATAATAAACCCCCCTTTCATAACTGCCATGTACTGCAAGACTGTGCAGGCTCACGCAGTGTAGTGTGTATATTGGACTTTTTCTAAGTAACACCTTAAGCTAGGCCGATGTTAAACCCGATTTGCCCCTTGTGACAAATTCTTATGATATGATGCGATTTTCTAGCTGAGAAGCTTGATTACATGTGGTTCACAGTGCAGATAAACTGGTAATATGAAAGAAGAAACCTCCCCCCAGACTATGATTGGTCCTAATCACTACATTGTTTGTTTTGAGACCTCCCCCAGACTGTGATTGGTCCTAATCTAACTAGCTATGCTTGCTCTGAAACCTCCCCCCAGCCTGTGATTGGTCCTAATCACTAAATTGTTTGTTCTGAGACCTCCCCCAACCGTGATTGGTCCTAATCATCACATTGTATGTTCTGAGGCCTCCCCACTGACTGTGATTGGACCTAATCACCTCATTGTTTGTTTTGAGACCCCCCCAACTGTAATTGGTCCTAATCACTACATTGTTTGTTTTGAGACCCCCCCCCAACTGTAATTGGTCCTAATCACTACATTGTTTGTTTTGAGACCCCCCCCAGACTGTGATTGGTCCTAATCATCACGTTGTTTGTTTTGAGAACTCCCTCTGATCGTGACTGGTTCTAATCACTCGGTTAATCGTTCTGAGACCTCCCCGTTACTGTGTCATTAATCCTGAGACCTCCCCCAGACTATGATTGGTCTACTACACAGTCTTGTAGTAGAAATGTTTGGCGGTAACTTATTTTTGGTTTAGTTTTTGCGATGTTTGAAGAACATGTCAGACAAAACTGTACTGTACTACAAGTGTACTGGAGCTACAAGGCTAATGTAGCTACCAAGAAGTGGGCACTCACCAATTAGCATTATGCAAACTGGATGCCATCACACATTTACCTTAAACTGTGTTGAATTTCTAAGTAAACGTGTTTATGCGGTTTCTGATATGGTATGTATACTGTGTGTTTTAAAATTCTGCTTTAGTCCACTTTAGAGATAACAATAATTGATGCATATTTACAGTATGTCACACTATGTTATGTGCCTATTAAAGCTGCATACTGTAGATCTTTGGTCGAAACATCATTTTAAGACAGATTGGTGTGTTCTATAGGTGCTGTTCTCTAATTTGGAGGAGATCCTGAGTGTGCACAGAGATTTCCTGGCCATGGTGGAGGAGCTGCTGCAGTCGGACCCCCATCCGCACCACGAAGTGGGACGCTGCTTCCTGCACTTTGTGAGTCCTCACACATCAGACACTCATTCATCCTTCTCAGACATGTCCTCTCTATCTTCATTTCCTCTCTTTCTCTCTCTTTTTCTGTCTCCCTCTAATTCTTTCTCTCATTATCTCTCTATATTTCTCCATTTAAACCTCTGTTTTTCTTTATCTTTTATTCTCTCCCTCTCTCTGTCTCTCTCTCTCTGCTTATTCTGTTTCTGCTCCAGTGTTTCTGCTGTATTTTCTCCATATGTGCTGTATTTGGAGGATGACTGTGCACTTTTAGAGAAAGACTGCACTTTAGGCTTCAGATCAGGTTCTGTATTTAATTTCCTCTTGGACATTTGCTGCTGTAATTTTTTTATGTCTTCTTCAGTACAAATCGCTGCTGCCACTGCTGTTCAGTACATATCACCGCCTCATAAATCTGCCTTTTTTACAGAGTTGATTTCTTTCCACCATCCGAAAATGGAAGTGGTCTTTTACGTCACGTGACCATTTAAGAATAAAAAACCCATAAAGAAATCTTGAAAGATAAACCTCTAACCTCTCTGGTGCTTTCTTCTGTTACATTAACCCGTCATCACGGCCAAACGAAACCTCTTATCTCCAAATTGGTGACTTTATGGGTGAAAGAAAAATGTTCTTAATGTAAAATTAATGTAGTGTATTAAGGTGATCTAAGTATTGTAGGTTTAGATCGTTTCTACTAGTCTACTAGTAAAGCACTGATTAGCTAAACCAGATGTTGTGTGTGTATATACACTCATAAAATATAGCTGCACAAATAGCTGCACCCAGAAGGAATCAACTAACAGGAATGAAACTTGGTGAGTAGGTTTGCCATTGTGAGACATGCCAACGATTCCAGTTTTCACGCCGGCTGCACATGTGACGTAAGCAAGGACGAGCCTTATCGCTGTAACTGACTGACCCAACAGCCACAATTGTGGCCATTCGGTGAGTAGTGATGCCCTCCGTGAGTCATCCTGTTAGTGCCAGCACCATTGTCAGATGGCTGCACGACACAGGACTACATGCACACAGACCGTTACCTTAACACCATGTCAGTGTCACCAAAGACTGCAATGGTGTCATGCCAGACAGTCATGGAGTGACTCGGAATGGCAGCAGGTCATCTTCAGTGACGAGTCTCGCTTTTGTCTTGGTGGAGACCACCGATAATGAGCGATTTGTTATCACGCGTCACACCTTCAGAAGGCCTGATGTCACTTCACCTCCAGCCCTACCACAACATCTGCACAAACTGTGTGAGAATATTCAAGCTGCATGGGATGGATTATCACAGGACACCATTAGGAACCTCTACAACTCCATGCCGAGACGTCTGACATGTTGCGTTAGCAAACATGGCAGCCTGACGCTATACTGAGACACTACTGCTGTATGTGTAGCTCAATAAATATTGCCCATATCAGTCTAAATTTCCTGGTAACCTTTATCTTCCTTCCCAATAGCACTACAGTCCAACTCTTCCTTCTGGGTGCAACTATTCTTTGGCGATGAGTGTATATTGTTCTTTAGCCTAGCTGGGTTTGCTGCAATCTACAAATGTGTGAATACACCAGTAGAAATGATTTGAAATGACTTACAATAACATGTTATTACACACCCCGTTTCACGGATGGACAGCAGTTAAATAGGAAAGACAGACAGAGTTACAGCTTATTCATGCAACTGTAATGGAGCGTGTTACAGATTGTGGTGAGACTGTGTAGTCTTTACAATGTGTGTATGCTGGTATGTGTTCTGCCCAGCGCTGACCACTGCATATGTTTCGTCAGTGAGTTATGGTGTGAGTGAAAATCCAGAGCTATAGCCACATGGTTTATTACACAGAGAGTGTAAGCAGAGTGGATTTGTAGGTGCAGCTGTCTGGTTCCTGTCCCTCCAATGGGCCTCATTCCTCTCATCCTGCCCTCTTTGTAGCCTCCCCTGGGAGAGTTGTGTTCTTTTGTGTGAAAACGCCCAGCCAGGCTGTTCCACATGTATGTAGTTTAGCCCTCAGAGGACATAGAACAGAAATGCCCCGTCTTAAGTCCCGAGTTGGACTTAAAAGACAAGCTTTGAACGTGAAAGGTTGTTCAAATGTGGTCGTGCATGAATTAAATAATCACTGGCTTTCAGATTATTTCTTTTGGCAAGATTTGCATTGAAGTAAGGCACTGTAGAAAAAAAAAATTGCCACAAAAATTAATTTAGAACTATTTATCTTGGCAGTAAGCAGGCCTATAAATACATATTTAAAGCAAATAAATGCAGTAAAATCTAACAAAAATGGAATAAGACTGTGCTACAAAACAAAGCAAGTGTCAGAGTGTTCATGTGTCTCTAGTCTATAAATGATCATATGTGACTCAAAGCAAATAAGAACTTATGAATGTTCAAAGATCATTCTCTTTACATTTCTGAATAAATGCAAACACACCATTGAGGAATGATATTGAGGAATGATATACTTAATGAAGAAGAGTGGGTTACATGGCAGAAATAGCACCCGAAGTTTTAAGCCACTGCACAGAGCCCCATCGGGTTATATGGTGGTCTGGTGCTGTGTTAACGTGCTGTACTCTGCAATACTTTAAGTCCATAGTACTTTCTGTGCAATAATTCTCTCTATTAGACATCCTGTGAAGACGGCAGGCATGATAATAACACCGTGTAGCCATGGGTAAATGGACGTTTCTGCTGTGCTAGGCCTGTGAGTAGACGACAGCTCCAGACTCTTAATGCCAGCTATAATTTAAAGCTTTATTTAGTGATCATGACCCCAAACCACTCCTATTTCTGTTAGTAAGCATGGTCAGTGAGAGCCTGCATACTTTCTATGTGACCGTTTCCTCAGTCACTCTTACACTTGTTGTGAACTTGGATCTGTGGACACAGAAAATAAAACCAGTATACTTATAATTTCTTAACAGTGCCATTAATTATGTTGTCATTATTATTATTATTATTGTGTTATTGCATTTAAATAGTATAGCCAAATGGCAGTTATGACCCTTGTCCAGTAATTTAATTCAATTATATAATTATAATTCAATAATTAAATGAAACTTTATTGTCGTTTTACCAATAGAGGATAACAAAACACATCATGAGCTGCTTATGAAGCATGATGGTTATGATGTAAGCAATACCATTCAGATCGGTTTGATGTGAAATGCTCTGTTATAGAGAAAGGTGCAGAGTTAGAATTTTTCACAGAGGTGGTAATAGCAACCAGATGCCTGAAGCATCTCTAAATGCTCCCACACAGAAACCTCAGTGACATTAAATGGTTATGAATGCATTTCTGATGTCTGAAACTTTTACAGTAAGGATTTGGCTTAAATGAAAGTCAATAATAGTGGAGGCATTCATGTTTGGTGTTGTGGAGTCTCCAGAGTGCACGCAGTTTTCCAGATCGATGCCTGTTTGTTACCAACACAACATATCAAAGTATCAGAAGACACATGTAGGCTCACTGTTAGTTTTGTATGGTAAAAGAAATTCTGATTTATTTGCATTGTGTACATCGTGACCCCTGGTTCTTATCACCACCACTGTAAAGAGATCAAGGTAACACTTTATAATAAGGCTATGTCTATTGACTTTACTTAAGGCAGTAATAAGCACTACTAAGCTTAGAATCCGCTCTCTCCACACCATATTTTACTGACTACAGTGAGCTATGAGAGAGAAGTAACTCGGATGAAACGACACCCTGTTTTTGTTGAGAAAGCCACGTTTGGGACCTTGCCTTTTATGTGATAGTACAGCTCAGGAGCTTGTTTAGGGTTTGGAAGCTGTTTTGTGTCTCTGGCATTCGATCCAGGACTTTTCTTCACTTCCTGGACACAAACGTCCGGACAGTGAGCTTGTGAGGGAACTGTGAAGTCATGGGCAGAGTGGTTGTTCGAAGTGCAGCTTCAGAGGAGCTTACCAGGGTGTGTGTGTGTGTGTGTGTGTGTGTGTGTGTGTGTCCTCAGAGAGACAGGTTTCAGATTTATGATGAGTACTGTGGAAACCACGAGAAGGCCCAGAAGCTGCTGCTGGAGCTCAATAAGATCAGGAGTGTTCGCACGTGTCTTCTGGTAAGAATCACTTCAGCTTCACACACACACAGAGTGCCTTGGAAAATCAGAGACCACCTTTTATTTATTTCATTTCCAGTCAAAACAGCCATTAAAGCTACACTATGTAAGTTTGAACCAAGCGTTTTTGGGGTTGAAAGAGTATTCAAAGAGAGCTCTGCAAGTAATACTACTACTACTAAGAACCTTTAAGGTAATACTACTACATAATACTAGGTCTTTCAGTTTTAACAAAGAGTCTTACGTGGCGCTGCTTTAGGTACACTTGCTTCAGATCTGAAAAGACCAACAAGTGATTTTGCCCATCCTTCCCACTTGAGAAGACACATCAGCGCTATCGGTCTGAAAGGATGTGGTCAGGACCCCCATACTGAGAAAAGGAAATCAAACCCATAAGCTGCTGTCCACCTCAGTGTCCAGACCTCAGCATCCCCGAATGTGTTTGGGATTACACCAGTCATGAGAAGCAGCACATACAACCAACTTTTATGACTGAACTTTGGAGGTGTGGAAAAATACCCCTGCAGATTTTTACATAATAGCTAAATAAATAAATGACGGGTGATCTCTGACTTTTGCGCAGTACTATTTCAACATATAAACCAGTGAGACTTCATAAGAGTCAAAACGAAGGGGTATGTCTGACTAACTGAAAATATGGCATTAATTGCATTTGACTTACACGTTGCCATTAGAATTGGATTGTACAGCAGCAGCTGCAAAGGAGCACAATTGTGCATGATGCATGTATGAGTCAAAAGCATTTTATGCTGTAGCATGGTCAGTATATTACAGGTGTTGGATCACAGCAGTAGCTACAAAAGAGCATGATTGTGCATGACGCATGTGTAAGTCATATTATACTAAATGCATGCAAAGTCTGGGTATTACTTCTGTTGAATCACAGCAGTAGCTACAAAAGAGCACAATTTTGCATGATGCATGTATAAGTCAAATGCATTTTATGCTATAACAAGGTCTGTATGTTACTGATGCAGGATCAAAGCCTCATATCTCCAAAATAGTAACATTTCAGTAAGTTGTTCTTCTTAACTTAACAGAAGTTAATGAAAAATTATTGTTTATATTTTACTTATTTATATGCATTTGTTCAGTGCATGTGTTCAGTAATACGATGATGAAATAAGAAGTTAGAAAGCTTGAAATCTCGGGATTTTCATTCTTGCAGAACGCTTTATGATCCGTTATTCACAGCAGTAATGAACATCTCATTTCAAACATAAGCACCGAATGAGGGCATTTCTGTGAAATCTGCAAATCTGCGAGTTCTTAACTTCAAAGCTTTGCTGCTATCTACAGAGACATCAGAATCCAAAACTCCTCCATTCTAGCCTCTGTTACTCTGTGTCGGTAATTTGGGCAATTATTCTGATGGTTGGAAGGAGTATTACCTTTCATTGAGACCAAAATCAAGACTCTAGCCCAAAGTATATGGGAACAGTGCTTCTTTTACTTTGGCTATGCTGTCACAGGCAAAAATGGGGTGACGGTTAAAGGGTTAAGTAAGCACATTTGCACAATTTCTTTTGATCCATTGATCTGAATGTTCGCACAATGTAAAAGGCAAATTGTGTTAATAAAATACAACAAAAATGGACAAACAAGGTTTTACCCCGACAGGAATGACGTCCCTGGAAGATTAATACTATAATGTCAAATTGAGAAAATAAAAGATTGCATATTATTCTTTTATCCATATTGATACACATGATCTATTGAGCTGCTGTTGGATTGTCGAGAGTTTATAGGAGCTGCTCGCAGGTCAAGCTGAGTGCTAGTGAGCCACTACATCTCCTGACCTTCTGGGGGGGCAGTGAAAGCCCCTTCAAGGATGTAGCATGAATCGGCTGCTTTGTAATGTGATGCCATTGACCTTGCCGTCGTCATACGCACACACACACAGAGTGCAGGAGTCTCTCAGTCCTGCTTAAAAGCTCTATAAAATCAGCTTCTTTGCAGAGCCCCTCTGTGATTTGATTAAACATACAAACTTACATGTTCTCTCGAGTTTATCCTTCATATGCATCCCGTATATACTGTATGAGGAGGTGCAGTGGGAGCAGAGCAGGATAGCTGGAGGACAGTAATGGAAATCTATACGCTGCGTGATTTAGTGCTGCTGTGTGGCTCTGAGCTGGGCGCTGGCAACGGTATGTCTTAATTGAATTTGATTTAATGAACGGTTTATGGCCTTGACCTTGAGTGGACCATGACGTTTCGAGAAGCTGACGGAGCTCGGGTTTCCCCCAGCCAGATTTAGCAGCACCTGCAGCTCTGTGGTCTATTCTCATTAGGGCCCCACCAATACAAATATTAGATCACCGATACTGATTTCTACCAGGTGAGAATTCTGATAACTCTTAACATATGAGGTGAAGTCATTTTCTATGTTCAAAAATTAAGTAGACTAATAATTTGGTGTGGTGGCACATTTTTTAAACCAGGCTCTTATTACTAGCCACTTAATAATTATGTAATAAATGTTAATAATTATATATTTAATACTTTATTGCATTAATATGCCATAATATAATGAACATTAGTATAATGTAATGTATGCATATGTGGCTATATAATCATTATTAACAGTATTTTTAACAAACATTGACAAACTGTTATCAAACTGACTAACTGTTAACAAAGTGTTAATTTTAATGTTTTAATAATAATAATAATAATAATAATAATAATAATAATAATACATTTGCTGTTTATTCAGAGCTGTTATTATAAAGTGTTCTCAATAGTGTAATAAAATATGACTGTACTCATCTTGAATGATAGCAATATCGTAGGCAGTAATTTTTACTAGTTAGTTAACTTACTATTTGATGTTCAGTGAAGTTAACATTGACTTCATTAACATTAACATTTTTGACTCAACCTCTTATTTAAAGCACTAATATTGGAAACACAGTCACTTTGTAACATACCCAAGCTAATACTAAAATAGAATGTACATAATTCACACTGTGTAACTAAACAGGACTGACTCAATGTTCCGGGTATGTACAGCAACACTGTTGTCGGTTGTCAGATATGATTGTCTCAGAAATAAACAGTATAAAATCCTAGAGTTTTCAGTTGATTAGGTCTAATTTTTCTTATTTTTTATTTTACATGTTAATTTTTATGCTGATGCTGCCAAAAACATAAATGTAGACAAGCAGTGAGGTGTATCTGTTATTTAACGTATTTCAAGTGCATAGAGACACTTTGCATTCAACCACATGTTTCTGGCTGACAAATGTTCAGAATAGTGTGATATATATTATGTATTATAATATTCATAAGATATTCATATGAAGTTGTTCAGAGACCACAAATGAATAACTTTGTTGCAAGACCCTTCATGGCAGCTTTGGTTCTTTTCTGTCCCGTTAGAACTGCATGCTGCTTGGCGGACGGAAGAACACGGAGGTGCCGCTGGAGGGCTACCTGGTGGCTCCCATCCAGAGGATCTGCAAGTACCCCCTGCTGCTCCGAGTGAGTTCATGTCACATAATTTCTCTGATTACGGCCCATTGATCTTCTGACCGCAGTCATTACGCTCACTTATCTAAAACCGTCCAGAAATAGTTGTGCTTTGCTTTCATCTTCAGCCAGGCTTCCCTGTAATGTGGCCTGAGTGGAAGCTGCTTCTGAAAAATAATGATCGCCTCACTAGCAGCTCTTCATCCTCCTTACTGCCTATTTGTGTAGCTGTAAAATACTTTCCTATAAGCCTCCAGTCAACAGAGTAAAGCCAGTATGTATTCAGTAATTTGTGAGGCTGGCTTTACACAGTGAAACTTGCATCCAACTGTAGTTGCTTGAAACCAACATGAAACCAACTAAATTGTGCTTGAGTGGCTTAATGTAAAACATCCTCCAATTCATTTAAATCTCAGCCATAACAGTTGCAAGCATCTTTGTGAAACAAATTTTAGGAAACAGCCAATCAAAAAGCAATAACATATGTGAGCGTATCAAATGATGACATGGACAGTTGAAAAGAGATCCTCCTGGATAACTTCTTGGAAGGTTGGGGGTTTTTCATGTGGTTCCTGAGCAGTGAAAATGAGCATTGTGGTTTTTTTTAACAAAGCTAACGTTTCTGTACATAACAGATTCAACTAGCCAGCCAGCTGTTTACACAGTTGCTTGCACCACTATTTATTCTTCTTTAGCCTGCTGTAGTTTATATATAGAGATAAATTATAGATTTATATCTGTGTAGTTTGATTATTAAGTTTCTCCTCTGTTGACAAGAGTTCTGATTTAATTTGGGGTCCAAAGGTTGAAAGCTGTTACAGAAGAGGAAACTGATATGTGCTTTTTGATGAACCTGTACTTTTAAGATAGGATGAGCAAGTGGTAATGGCTCTTTGAACATGAATTGTCAACAGCAATAGGAAAGAACTTAGATAGATGAAAGGCATACACTGCAGCGACAGCTGGGCAAATTAGCATAACACTAAAGCTATAGAAATGCAGCAAAAATATATATATTACACCTTGCTCCCTTTATCTAGTGAGAATTAAACATCAAACAGCTTCAACTGTGAGCATTCAGAATTTTCTTTCTGTACCTCCAAAAGTTACTTGCAACAAGCAACTAGTTGCATGAAGGTTTCACAGCGTAACGCCAACATAAAGGTTTGACTTACCCCTTTATATGGGATAAAGTATTTGGTATTTGTGTCATTTGCCCAAATTCCGTTAGGAAGCCTGGATCAAAAAATAGCCCAGATTGTTCAGTGTAGCTTTAGGTTTACAACTGAGCTGATCCAAACAGACAGGGAACAAAAAATCCTGTTCATACCATATACCTTACCAATAATAGAATAAATAAAGTAGGCACATTCAGCGTAACAAATACCACCCAACAGAACAGATAAACTGCCAAGAGCTCCATTTTAGTGGTGGGTCTCGTCTCCTGGATGCCTAAAAGCAGAAGTCCAAATGTCTGTTGTCTGAATATGTTGTTATATCACTGTAAAGTCATTTTAAACAGAACTGCTATTACTAAAGAAGCTCTGATTTTGATGAATTATTGATGAGAAATTGCTACTGGATGATTATTTAGCAGACACCACCCCAGATTAAAACTAATTCACCTTGAGTGGGAACTAAGCCATACAGTACCCTTGCATCTACTGTATTTCAGGAAAACAATCTAATTGACGTAATTTCCCTCTTATGTGGTTGATCAGTTGATCTGACGCTTCAGTTTTGCACTGGAGCTACAAGGCGAATAGAGCTAACAAACAATGGAAGCTTATTGCCTACCAGTTGACCTCTTGCAAACCATATGCTTAAATCACCAGATACATGCCTAGAGTCATCATATGATCTCTAACAGACTTGATTATGTAATTTCTGGCATTGTACCAAATGCAGATGTCACCTAAAACAACAAAGACATGTAAACTATCAGATTTCTATTGCTTTTAGTTATGCAAGACACTTTTTCCAGTTTTGTAGATAGCAGTATGTCATACAGTCTCAGAAAGGCTAGTTATGATTAGTTCATAATTCTAATTGGTGGGGTATAAGCTTCCGTTAACTTGTTAGCTATATCAGCTGATATTTCACTAAACCACATTTGGGGAGGTGTGAAAGTCTTTTCTCTGCGCTCGACTCCTTTAAGCACAGCCCGGCGATGTGAAAGTGACTGAGAAAACAGTCCTGTCAGGCTCACTACATGTGAGCCAAACAGAACAGTCCTGCTAATGCCGAGCTTATTTTTGAACCAGAAACTTTTCTGAAATCGTTCCGCTTCATGGTAAACACCCACAAGTGCCAGTTCACATAACAAGGCCACAATCTCCTGCTCCTTCTCGCCTTTTCCATCTGAGATCCCACAGCTGGAACCGCCAAGGCCGTTCTCACCGAATGCCAGTGATAGCCATCTGCACTCTCTCAGATAGCTCCCCAACGTAAACCGCAGAGCTGGAGTTAAGCTGACATGCCACAGTTCTGGTGTTTAGACAAGGTTTAGAGATTGGGATCTTCTCCAGCAGACCATGCTGTGCAGTAGCTGGGTTATTAAACATATTGGGTAAATCGGAGAAAACTTTGTTTAGCATAGAAGTGCCTGTTATAATTTTGAGAGGTGTGCCAATACTCAAAATTCAAAATCTGTCCCAATATGATACAGCGGCGTCTCAGTATGACATGTTTTTTCGCTTATAGTGTTTGAATATGCGCCTGGTGTTTATTCACCTATTAAAGGTTTAAAGGAGCTACACAGATTGGTTTGGACTCCAGAAGAACTTTTTTGATGCCTGCTGTGGCGTGCTGAAAAATTCACAGCTCCTAGAATGTATAAGCTCTTGAGAGGAACAGTCTAGTCATTTGGGTGTGGGTATGTTTATTTCATAAGCTCCTCAACCTCTCAAAGGAGGGGGCGGTGGGTGGACCCAGTAACACAGTTTCATATTTTAATGCAGTGTTTCATTTGATATTTTAAACACTGTGCTGAAATGTGTTGAAGCACAGTTGGAGGTAGCCATCCTCCAGCTCAGCGATCACCCACTCCTGGTCCTAGACATCTAACTTCCTGCAGAGAGTAGTCCTAACCACTAATCTGCCACATCTGCTTCATCTAATTAACACCTCCAGAAGTCCTTGATTGGCTGGATCACATTCATTAGTGTTAAGTGAGGAAGGAGTCCGCGTTCTAGAAGGAGATTGGACATGAACTCTGCAAGACCTCCAGGAAGAGTGTTCGTCACCACTGCTCCAACCCTTCATCAAGCATTAGTTTCCTGACATTAACTTGTGACGAAAATGTGTACTTGGGGGCAACTTTTGGGCTGGATTGTGGCGAAATCTCCTGCTCAGAGGGGTACATGTCCTCTAAACCCTGCCCCCTAGATCTTCTATTCTGTGCTGTTGTAATGTATTGAGTATATTCGGTAACACAGGCCACCCTAGGTAACAGGTGGAATTGGAGTTATTTTGGGGGGGGTGTTGTCATGCTACCTTAGGTTACATCAGAAACGCTGTAAATGAGGAGACCGCTTACTGGTTGAAATATTAATATGAAAGCTTGTAATGTCCAATTGGCATCCAACAGATGGCCAGCTCTTCAAGAAAAAGAGCCAATCAGCTATCTGGTTATACTCTGACTGGGCTAGGGATGTTAATATTGTGGAGATAGTTAGGAAATCCCCCCTTGCTGTGGAGATCTGTGCAAGCTCAGTAGCCAGAACAAGCTGAACAATGCTACAAACCATTTATGGCTTTATAAGTTTCAAATATGTTTTTGAAATGGCAATTTGACCTTCAGATTCGAGTATTTTGCTGTCTCCCCCATTCACAGAGATTGTAAACTGGTTCTTGTATGGCTGGAAATAACTGCCTGGCATTGTTGCAAAGAAGGCTGCCGAGTGAACAGACTTTCCTGTAAGGACCCGCTGCCCCTTGAACAATGTTGATGAGCCCGCCATTGCTTCCTACTTTGAGTGATACCTTTGTAAAGCCTCGTAAAGTTTGTTCCCACCAACATAAAACCCATTTTGCATTATCATTACCACCCAAATAATTTCTGCCCATTGGTTCAGTAGGGGCCCTCTTCCATTGATGGATGGGTTTAAGGTGGCTGATCAACTGTGCATATTTGCATATGGTGAATGTTGCTGATAAAATGTGCAATAGGCGTAGATACAAGGTAGCTTTACCTAATACACCTGTAGAAATGTATGTATTTGATATGTATTTGTGTTCAGGAGCTTCTGAAGAGAACGCCAAAGAAGCACAACGACTACCCCCTGGTGCAGGAGGCCCTGCAGGTGATGAAGGCGGTATGTTCCAGCATTAACGAGGCCAAGAGACAGATGGAGAAACTTGAGGTGCTGGAGGAGTGGCAATCCCATATCGAGGGATGGGAGGTATGGACATCATCTAATCTTCCTGCACTCCTAATAATATGAAATCACCTTTTTGTAGTCTGTCGTGTAAGAAATTAATTTTCTCCTGTATTAAATCATGTCCAGAGAACTCTGAAAGTGCTGAGGAGTGTTGGTTATGTGCTAGAACAGTCTGTTCACTTCATAAATTGCTTCAGTCCTGCTCGGTAACAGTGCCCATTTGACTAGATGAGATAAATCAGACTTTGATAGCCTGATTTAAGAAAGCAAGTTAGCATAGTGTGGATTTAACACACACTATTACCCAAATTTCTCTCCGCTTGACTGAAGAAATTGTAGAAAATGAGCTTGTGAGAGAACGTGAGCCGCCAGATTGCAGCAGGTACAGCAGACCAGTGCTCTGTATCACAGGCTGTACTATTCTCCAGTTTCGCTCTTCTCTGTCCAACTTCCCCACTTAATAACGGGTGACCAGGCGTGGGACTAACAATGGCGGTCATTGTGCTGGCTGGGGGCAGGCGAACGTGGACTTTGGGGAAGTTACATAACGGTCCTCCCAGACTGTGGAGCAAGCTGTCTGGGATGCATTGGAGAGTTCGGAAAAGTTGATGACACTGAAGCAGATTAGGAATGGGCGTTGTTGTTGTTGTTGTTGTTGTTGTTTGCCGGGTTATTTGTAAGTGAACAGGCAGTTGTAAGGGGCTCAACTGAATTCATTTCAGTCAACCAGCTGCAGCTGTTTATTTCTTTATATGTAGCTACGAGGGCTGTCTGGCATTTAAAATTATTAATAATAGTAATTAATTGCATCTCTTACTTGCTCAAAGTTTATGTTCAAATTATGTTTTTCCGTTTAAAAAGCAGTGCATTTTGTTGGAGTTATATGACTGGACAAAATTAGCTAGATCAGTGTGGACTGTTTTGTTGATTACATTACGTCATGCAGCTCAATATAGTTTGAGGCAAATTTAAATACTAGTCCAAAATTAACAATAGTCATCAACAGAATGTGAGGAAGTAACAGTTTTGAAGGTGTGTCAAATGTGTCTATATATTGTGTTGTAAAGATATCTACTGAAGTTAGCATGCTAACCAGATAGCCCCAGTCACTTTGTGCCTCAAGAGGTGATGACAAGTCACTGCAGCATTGCCGCCCCGACAGCGTATTCTAACCTCTTATCAAATCATGTTGAAGGTGCTGCTCCTGGTTAGATAATTAATGGACAGGTAGCCAATGAAAGGAACAGTATAAACAACAATGGCTATAGCTCTTGGCAAGCGACCACTATGACAACCACCTCTGACCACTCTCGGCTTGAAGCCATGTTTGCCGGCAAAAGCAAGAGTTAACGTTGGCTTTGCTTTTCACCGCTGGAGACGCTTCTGGCGAGAAAAGGGATGAAGTTAGTCTTAGAAGAACTCGCTTCTTGTTTCTTCTAGACTAATAAGAATTGAAAGGGAAGGAGGAAGAGACTGTGCATTTCCTGGTGATATGTTGCCCCTGTTGTTTATAGTTGCATCATCTTACAGATTGCTCCTTTAAGGACCGAAGACACCAACCATTCCAGTTTTGACCGTGGATTTTTCCACCATTTGTCTGCACAGTTGTCAGCTGTACAACTGTGTGGAGGCTTGATTGTTGTATGGGGGACAGATGTGATCTGCAGACAGAACTTGGCTTTTGAACTTGAACACATCTAGAATTTTTTTGCTCTAAAAGCATTCTAAGAATATCCAGATGCAATCAGTGTTCCATTAAAGTTTTCAGCAGGACGTTTTTTTTTGGTTCCCAGAATGTTCTTACTAAAGGTAGGAGAACGTTCTCTAAAACTATTCTGTTATCTCAGATGTCAGTAACATTGAACTGAATGTTGAGAAAACAGCACTGAGAAAAAAATTCTTTATTTGTTATCACATAGCATAATCTGTGGCCCTGACAGCGTCCTCAAAACATCCTCTGAATGTTGCAGTATTAGTTAACACTTATTAATACCCCTTTAACCTACATTATTTGAAATTATGAACATCTTTAAAACATTATTAGAATTTGTAGGTAATGTAGCCAAAGTTCTGGGAACGCTCCATGCTAGCTGGGACGCTGGAAAAAATATGGATGGTGGTTTTCTTCTCCGGCCCAGAGAATACAACATCCACTACTTCCAAAAATAGCTTGAAACGATGATCCGTCAGACCGTAAGACAAAATTCCACTGTGCGTCTGTACATTTCAGATGAGCCTGAGCCCAGAGAAGTCGGTGGCGTTTCTGAATGTTCTTACAAACTAGCTCGTGCTGCACCTAGTGCGTGGAGCTAGGCCTTTCCTAATTCCTCATGCCCATTTTATACTCATGGTTGTATCAAGTGTTTAAAATGTTTTGTTGAACTTTTTACAATGCTGCTTGTTTTAATTTGCCCCCTCCCAACTTTTTTGCCACATGTTGCAGGCGTCAATTTTATAATGAGTGTAAATTTACACAAAACGATGAAGTTGATAAGGCAAAACATTAAACATTATGCGGTGCTTTCATTAAATACAGGTGAAAGTGGATTTACATACAAATGAATTGGATTTCACCCACCGTCCTAACATGTTTGAAGAATTGAAGTAAGGGGATAAATGGGTACATTTGATTTTCTGCTGAACCATCACGTTAAGCACCACAACGTGATTAGTGAAGGGTTCTCGTCTCGCTGACCACAGCTGTTTGTAAATATGTCCGAAAATAGATGCACGCAGCCGTCTGAGTGGTGGAAAACAAAGGGCCGTGTCAGTGCATGTTGAAACGATCTTAGCCACGTCCACATCAACCGTCGTAAAAAAACATACCACGGAATCAAAAACAGCCTGTCACGTTTTTACAAGAGACATACACTGGGGTGACTTATGGAGGACATGGTTTTGAAAATGAGGTTGGCTTTGTTTCATTCGAAGTTGTAAAATTTCTGTGGAAGATGGTTTCCCTTCCAGCATATCTGCGCCTTAGGAGCAGCAGCACGCCCTTTCTTGTAGGCGTGAAATTATGAACATTTGGTTTGTGCGGCCAAGTCTGCCACATGAGTGAAGAGGCCGTTCCAAGGAGCGCTTTCTTTTTTGTCATCTATTAGTTGTATGAGCTGTTCTGAGTGCAGTCATTTTTCCTGAAATAACTTTTTATGAACTACAGAATGGCCCCTTGGAAGCAGAGTCTGTGTCTGTTTTAGCCTTCGGTGGTTCATTAATGGAGATCTGCCTGAACTTTGCTTCAGATTGAACGAAAATACATGTGTAAATGGACGCTGTGGGAGGGGTATGGTTTGTTTTAATGCTTTTATTAAGCATTAAAGCTTTAGCTCACCCAGCAGCTAAAAACTCTGCGCTAGGAGTTATTTTGGTGTTGCTGTTTGAATGCGGAGGGTGTAGGTGGCATAGGACGTTAGAGAAAGAGAGACAGCGTCATTCTTTCCATCCTGGAGTCCAGGGCCTGCTGATTGACTGTAGCACTGAGAGTCCTCAGTTTGCAGTCTGACCTCTCAGAGACATGCCGCTCACCCACTTGGGGTCACTCACACTGGGCCATCGTCACGGATTTTGCTCACAAACACTTGAAAAAGAGAACTTTATATGTGCATACTGCAGACTGTCTTGGGAAATCCAGTGACCTAGGAATTTGATCTAACCTCAAATACAGTCCTGATGTACCTAAACCACATCACCAGCTTTCCAATCCAAACCTGACTGTAACTGGAGACCTCATTCCAACCCGATTGCAACCTAACAAAGTACAGGGTGAACCTGACTGTAGGTGACAAGTTCAGATTTGGTGGATGCCTTCCCTGGCACAATACTGAGGAGAATTTCCTGTAGACTGGGATTTTAGCCACTGCTGATAGACCCGTATGACTGTATGCTTCTATACACCACCTATGGTGTGAATCAACATCTGCTTTGGAGCCATTTTCCACACAAGGAGCGAGACATTCACTGCACTGTTCCGCCTCTTCTCAGTCTATGAATCCCCTCACTCACATCCCGCCTGTATTTATAAGCCTGTTCATTCTCGTGCAGCGCCACCTGCAGGAGCCTGAAGCTACTACAACCTTAAACGTGCAAGGTGACTCTCTTTTTTTTTTGTACAGGGTGCTTAGTAACTTCGGGTTACTGTCCCGGATGACCATCAGAGTGCTTTTCTTGATGGCATTTGTGGTCATGTGTGGTGCTCTTGCTCCACATGAACCAGCTTTTAGACCAGTTATTCATGTGACAGTTGAAAGGATAAAAAGATTTATCTGAAGCAGATGCGGAGTGTGTGAGAAGGTAGCTTTGGTGTACACCACCCTCCAAATGTGCTGCTTCATGGAACAGATGCTGTATGTGATGATTGATGCATGTTTCTCTGCGGGCCGTTTTTCAGTTAGTTGATTGTTATTTTGATGTGGGTGCAAATGAACCTGCATTAGATTTATTAGTGTTGGCTAACTAACATGAAGTGATGCATTAATTAACATGAAGTAATACATTATCGGTGGTTAACTAATGTTAAGTAAACATGTAACAACTGTCCCATTTTTACTTTACATGTAAGCATGAACCTGTTACATGTTTACTTAACATTAGTTAAGCACTGTAACCATTGTTAATGTATTACTTCATGTTAGTTAGTCAATACCTAATGTAAAGTATTACCCTTATCTGGAACATCTGAAACAATAAAACTCTTACCCAATAAAACATTGACAGGGATTAGTTAAAGGACTTATTAGAGAATTGTAGCTATTGTAGATATCAGTATTGCAAAGGTTAACACCACATAAATGTTAATGACCCGGCTGTATAGTGCATTGTTTGTTTTGGAGATACAGAGACAATAACAATTTGTATTTGATGAAAAGTTACTGTTGTGTCTTGTGTTGCCTAATGGAAAACATCATACTTTTATTGCCATGTTTTTGTCTTTATCATAGACCTTTTTTTATTTGGAAATGAAGAGTTGCAGACCTTAATCGGTTGAATCAGTGAATCAAATGTAATTAAATATATAAATATGTAATTACTGCAGATGGCACTGATACATTACCAGAGAAGGCCAATTTCTCATGCTCTTATCTGTGTATTTCTTCCTGTTGGTGTTTGACCGTAATAAGCATGATGTTTATCATTAAAGGGATTCCACTGAATTCTCCAAAATTCAGCATGACTACATAGTTCAGATGTAACTAAAGCTTTCACAGTGGTTTGGTGTCAAAGGCGTCACTCTAGACAAACTTGTGTCAAACTTGTTCACAGTGATGGTGATAGGAACCAGACGTCTGAAGAGCTCAATGCTTCTGACAGCTCCCTCACGGGTTGAAATGGTTATGAAAGTGCTGCCTGATGCCTGAGATGTTGTTATACCGTACTTTTGAGAAGGTTTTGGCTATTCTTGGCGGAGAAGTACGTACAGGCCATTGAAAGACAAAATTATCCCCTATGAGCACTTAATATTTTAGAATGTACTACTACAGTATTTCACCATCATCAGAATTTATAAACTCAGAAGACATGTGTAGGCTCCCTGGTGGTTATGGATAGTAAATTCAACAGCTATGTTTGTGTTGTAGGCATCCTGACCTCTGGTTCCCATCACCACCGTTGTAATGAAATACATTCATAGTCAAAAGAATAGTTGCATAAATAGTTGCACCCAGAGGGAATCAACCGACAGGAATGAAACTCTGTGAACACTGAGACATGCAAATGATTCAAGTTTTACACTTGGCTGCGGATGTGACGTAAGCAAGGACGGGCCTTATTGCTGTATCTGACTGACCCAACAGCCACGATTGTGTTAACTCACCTAGCAGTGATGCCCTCCTTGAGTCATCCTGTTAGTGTCAGCACCATTGGCAGAAGACTGCACGACGCAGGACTACATGCATGCAGACTGTTACGATGACTGCCCTTAACACCACATCAACGTTGCCAAAGACTGCAATGGTGTCGTGCCAGACTGGCAGGGGTTCATCTTCAGTGTGCAGGAAGTGTGTAAGAATATTCAAGCTGCATGGGATGGACACCATTAGGAACTTCTACAACTCCATGCCAAAGCGTCTGCCATGTTGCGTTTCCCATATCAGTCTAAATTTATCATCATTTATTGTTCCTGGTAACCTTTATCTTCCTTCCCAATAGCACTGCAGTCCGACACTTCCTTCTGAATGACTTTGTTTACATCCTTAGGTTAGAATTATGCCAAAGTGTTGAAGAAAAAGTGGTATCATGCCATCTTAAGTAATTACATTTGAATAATAGAACACAACGGAAGTAATATCTCTCTGGACCTGTAAGGGTTAACCTCACATGTGTTAGAAGAGGAGAACAAAGACAGAGGGAGACAGAGAGAAGCAGGCACTAATGTAACGCTCAGCACTTTTCGCCAGCCCTTTGAGTCAAGCACTATTTTTATCTCTGATGACTGATTCACAGAAAGAGAAGAAAGACGCAATATAAATTCTTTTGGCAAGCCAAGCAGGCAGTCGGCACTCCGTTCACAGCCATGTGGTGTCCAGCCAACCGACAACATGTGCTATCAGCACTTTATGTGTTATCTTTTGCTTGTAAGTGATGCTTTAACATCCAAAACCAACATTTCCATAAAGTGTGATGAAACTATGCTCTACAGGGACTCACAACCGATGATAAAGACAGTCACGGCCTTGGCCCAGCCCCACTCCAAGCTTTGATGAGTCACAAATCGTGGATTGAACTCAATGAGCTTGCAGAATCTCTCCCTGTTGTGCTGGGGAATGCTTCAGAGCCAAACCCCACTTCTGCAGATCCATGCTGACGAGGTTTACTGCAACCTAATGCTTTCTGTACTCTCATTGCTCAGGGTTCCAACATCACGGACAGCTGCACAGAGATGCTGATGCAGGGCGTGCTGCTGAAGATCTCCGCCGGGAACATCCAGGAACGCGTCTTCTTCCTCTTTGATAACCTGCTGGTCTACTGCAAGAAGAAGAACAGGTGAGTGTACTCTCTGTCTGAGGACAAAACATCTTGATGGTTTAACTGCAGATGATGAACATTTATGGTGCTGTTGGGCTTTATTTGGAGGAATGCTGTAGAAGAACCACTTTTGGTTCCCTAAAGAACTTTTAAATGCGTAAATCAAACTCAAACCTGTAAAGAACCAATTTGGGTTCCAGAAAGAACCTTTCAGTGGATGCTTCTTTAAAGAATCTTCTTTTAAGATTTTTTTAATTTTAAGATTTTTTTGGTTATTCCATTATTAAAAATTGAAAAAATGCTAAATTGAATCAAAACAAGTTTTTTTAGGCTAAGCCATAGAAACACTGTGAATTTCCTGAAGAACCTTTCAATGGATGCTTCTTCAAGAAGACATTAAATAACATTCAACAAGAAAGTAAATGTGATGTCTAAAGAGCTGCAACATCATCTAAAGCTTCTATTCCAGAGAGAGTTTATTCCTTGTCCATTCCTAAAACATTCCAGAACATTGACAATTAAGGCAATGTGTTAAAATTCCCATCTCTGGTCCTGAAGCACTCTGCTCTCCATATTCCAGCTCCCTGCTTTGGTTTGTCTGTGTTTTCTCTGCCACAGCATGCCTCATTTTGCATGTCGGTTGTTCATTCTGATTCTTTTCTGCTACAGGCGTTTGAAGAACAGTAAAGCAGCCACTGAGGGCCCTCGCTATCAGTTCCGGGGCAGAATCAACACTGAGGTGATGGAGGTGGAGAACGTGGACGATGGTACAGGTATGTGTGCATTGGATTGGCCAGCTGAGTTAAGTCAGATAAAAGTAAAATTAGCTAATAATGACACATTTGACCTCGCTTCCACCTCCACCAATACTTAGGAGCAAAAGAATTTATCTGTCCATGCCCCGCCCACAAGGGTGTTCGTCAGGTTCTACTGCTTTTAGGCTGGACAAGCTTTATAGAATGCTGGCAAAAATCCCATTCAGCCACACCAATGTTTGAGGATCACACAAAATGTAGGTTTATATCGTTGCTGTTGTATCTCCATTGTTGTCAATTTTTACTGTTATCCATCATTTCAACACAGCAGCTGCTGTTTACACGGTGTGAAAATCTTATGATGAATAGACCAACACAAATGGCCCAAAACTGCTTGGAAAAAAGTCTGGTTCCATTGAGTTACATTAAAATTAAGTTGGTTTTAGTGGGTTTTTGCCCCCTCCTGTAAAGTTTCCAGTTTTACTTGTTTTTCTTTGGACAATGAGGATATACAATACACATTTTGATTATATGAGTGTCTCATGGTGGCTGGACAAATTTGAGTCACAAAAGAAACAGACACTGTGTCTATTTTCATCTTCGGCAGCAGACACAGTGTCTAAACAGAGAGGCTTGTTTACCAACAATATAGAACTGTTTCAACTTTGTTCCAATATGTAACTACAGTGTGTGTTATCATTTCACAAACTGTTTGTTTTTAGCTGTAGTAGAATTAGAATAAAATTTAAAGGCCAATCATCATCTGAGTATAGAATTTAGGGCCATTTTGTGCTTGTGTTCAGGAATTTGTCTTCCGCATTTAACCCATCCGTGAAGTGAAACACCCACATACATGCACACACTAGTGAACACATGCGCTAGGGGGCAGTGAGCACATTTGCCCGGGGAGCAGTTGGGGATTAGGTGCGTTGCTCAAGGGCACATCAGTCAGTTCTGTCAGTTCCGGGAATTGAACTGGTAACCTTCTGGTCACAAGGTCGATTCCCGAACCTCCAGCCCACGAAAACACCACTACCTCTGAAAGCCTGAATTTTCATCGTCTGTTTTTTGTTTTAAACTTGCTGACGGCTTCATTATTTCATTGTCTCTTTTGAACGCTGCACCTTGCGAGTGAGCAGTTAATGGGCGGGGCTACACAGAGCTAATAATAATTATTAAATACAATAAGTACTCTTAACAGTGTAATGATTAACAGTATGTCTAAAGGTTATTCTTAAAACAGAGTAAGATCCAGAACCTCTAAGAGACTACACCGAAAGCATGATGACCTGTGGAGCATAACTTTAATGGTGGTAGCAGATTTGGGGATCCAGTTTGTAGAAGTGAAACTGTAGGATCTGAAGAAGTAAAAGATTATTCACATGTACTGTAGATTGGGCTTGCAAACATTTCTTTAATTTAAAAGTCATTTTAAAACGAATTCTCTTTCTGATGTAAAGAATTTAAAATATAAAACAAGTATCTGAAAAACAGTAACTTTATAGGAGAAAGCAAAAATGCTTTTTTAATTGTAAATAGAAGTAAATGTAGAAAGCTTTCTTTCCAAGTCATTTTGGAGCATTTCTATTTGTCTGTTCATCATGAAATGTTCAAACAGCATACAGCACAATTCAAATGAGGCACAAAACTAAAAATCAGAAATGGAGGTACGTGTTTTTGTTTGGAGAGTGACGATTAGGTTAATTGGTTGAAACATGTGCAGTGCAATTCTGAATTTGCATGATAAGAAGCAGTCCTAGAAAAATCTGTCTGGGCCCTACAGTGTTTTTGTTGAAGCTTGAGCTTGCGGCATTATCTATGAAAGATCGGCTTTGTGGATGAAGCACTGATGGGTCAGTCAGTGTTGATTTTCATTACTGAGTCGCCAGTTTGCATTTAAAGCCAACAGGAGACTCAGCTGGGTGGCATGGTGGGTAGCGCTGTCGCTTCACAGCAAAAAGGGCCTGGGTTTGATTCCTGGCCGGACTGTCTGTGGTCCTTTATGTGTGGAGGTGGCATCTTCTCCCTGTGTCTGCATGGGTTTCCTCCCACAGTCCAAAGACATGCAATCAGGTAAATTGGAGATGCTAAATTGCCCTCTAGGTGTGTGTGAGTGTTTATGTGCGTCTGCCCTGCGGCCTATTCAAGGTGTTTCCTGCCCTCCGCCCCAAGCGAGCGCTGGAATAGGCTTTAGCACCCCCCGAGACCCACAAGGATAAGGCGATTTAGAAAGTAAGAAAGTGAGGAGGCTCAGCTGGTAGGGTGTCTGGCTAAGGTTAGCTGATATTAAAGACGGTCACACGGCCGTGTATAATACTGCCCCTATGCTTTTGTCCTAATGACATCACATAGGTCATGAAAGAACAGTATCTGTGCACATAAATCAAAGGCCATGCTTGCCATGTGCAGTAACTAAACCCATCTGCCCAGCTAATGGCTTATGATGAACTTTCAACTCCCACGTGAAATTCAGAAGGATGAAAAATGCCGTTTCTGCGCTCTCTGCCGTGCAGCAATAGCCTTAAGCACTTATTTCTGGAGCAGCTCCTCACGCTAGCTGGGTGGGGTGGCGGCTAAGTGCTTAGAAAAGGTTAGAAAAATGCCATTTCCTGGGCGAGATGACAGGGCCTCGGAGCTCAGGCGCTTTCTGAACTCGGAGCCGAGTGTATCTTGGCTGAGGAGGAGCGCTGATTATCAGTTATATTTGCAGAAGCAATCATTTGGTCCCCGGCAGACTTAATATCAGGCTTTTTAAGAGATGGATGTGTTTCAGGCTGCAAAGGAAAAACAGTGGATCGTGGGTGTTCTGCTCTGAACCCTCCATGTCTCAGGCTGAAATACAGAGCCATGTTAATACCGGGGCTTAACAACCATATAATGAAAGTAGTTTGGATGATGGAGATGTTGCATGCACGGCTTCAAAACACCACTCCAGGGATGAGTGTGTGTTTCTCTCATTATTTTCCATTCATGTTATCAGATAGAGGTAGAAGCATCTATCAAGGCTGGACAGACGTGGCAGTTGTCCCATACTCATGACATGTTTGCACCTTTCTGAATATGCGCCGGCTTGCCAATAGAGCTTTCAATGAATTCAGATGACGGTGCGTGTTTCTCAACAAGACCTGCGTCTGAACAGAGAGGAATCCGCCTGTAACTACTTTTGCAAAGCAAAGAATAAAGAGGATTTTTATAGGTGGGGTAGTGGGCGGAAAGTTCAGCACCACATCGCACTGAACGGATAGACAAAAAGAAGCGAACACTTATTGCACTTCTTTTTGGAGGACAAAGATGGGAAGAAAAGTCGAGCAGGCTTCATTCTTCCTAATCAACCCATGTGAATGTTAGGAACGTGAGCAAGTACCAGCAACATCACAACTAGCTAAGAAATACAGCATTGTATTTCTACATTAAACTACGCACCCATTCCTGCCGTCAGATTTCCGTGTGGGAGTCTCCCTGTTTTGAACCCTTTCTCCTGCGGTGTTCCCGATTGGGAATTACTCCTGTTAATCTCACGATTTCATAGTGAATCACATGGGTGTTTCTCAGTTTCTCTGTGGGATACCTGGAAGCCCAACCCAGAGACAGAGCTGAGCATGTGCAAATGACCCTGTCTGACATGCATAAGGTGTCACTGCTCTGTGTGCACACTCCCCTCTTCGCTCTGCTTGTCACACACACACACACACACACACCCACACACACACACAGACACACACACACCTCTCACACAATGTTTTGCACTTTTTTTGAATGTAATTTTACATTTAGGACTAATTAAAAGTCATTACTTTCTTTGTATTTCTTCTATTAGTAATTATAATGAATAATTAATAATTAATCTGTGATTTATATGGGGACTGGGGTAATAACCCAGAAAATCCTTCTCTTTTTCACAGACTCATGTTGGCAAGTATGCACAGTAAGCTCTAGTGGTGAGGAGTGCTGGTCTACTTCTCAAGACCTTTAAGTAAACTTTGCTAATAGCAGTATAGAAGATGGTACATAAGCTGGTGCTTCAGTCTGAGTATTTGTGAACTGCAAGCAACTCTTCCCCAGTGATTAGCCCAGCGTTCTCTCTCCGGTTCAGTTTTACTTGCCCTCTTTTTTAATGAGTCATCTAATGAAAAGGAGCACATGACAAGCTGAGAACAGTTTTCTCCTCAATCTGCTGTGGAAAAAAAATAGATGAATTAGATGAAGTACAGCCCATCCTGGGTTTGCTTATGTATTGTCCTGGTACACAGAACGTTCGTGGCATGAAGTGCAAACGCAAGTCAAGTTCCAAAGTGTAGAATGGCTTATTGGAGCTGGATTCGTTTTACCTGAGGAGATGCTGTAATTGGACTGTTTACATGCTGTAATTGGACTGTGTCTGCAGCAATAATAGTTCCAAAATAATCATACCAAAAACAGGTCATTCTTTTTGCAACTGAAATCTGTCTGCTGCCCAGGATCAAATCGATCTTTCCAGGATGGCTTAACTGGGTATTCTTTGCTTATTTGTTCATTCCCTGGAAATGTTATCATTGCTATGTTTGTATTTAATAATAAATAAAGTGGTTTATGTTCATGCATTGCTGTTCCAGTCATCCACAGTGTTTTTGGGATGGCTCAGAGTCCACCACTGTACTGCCGTGAGTATATATAATTATCTGATTCTGTGCACTTTTGTCTTGTTACTGTTCATGTAGTGCGAGTTAGCTGGCCTGCTAACATGAAAGATTTTTCCTCTGCAGTCTTCCAGACCAGCCTCGGTCAGGCCCATTTCGCTAGACAGTGCAAGTTGAAAATTTACACTAAGTCTGCAGCTTTAGGCCGTTATGCAAGGTTGGCATGAACAATGGAGTGCAGGATCGCAGTTTCACAGGTTTAAAGTCCCTTAAAAAGCAGATTAAGTCAATGGCAGATGCGTTCTAGTGGGGAATTCTGTCTGACTGCAGCTGTACAACAGATCGATGGCTGTCTCTGCTGTAATTTGTCTGGTTTTGAGATATAGAGAGACGTAATCGATGCTACACTCAGGCCCGTCAGCCGAGATAAGAGCATACAGTAGCAGTTAAAAGTATGGACACTACTTTCTGTTTATGGAAGTGTGTTTTTACTCTTTCCCACATTGTACTCATGTTATAAAGATAAAAACTATGCAACCAGGTGAAAAAGAAGCAAAAATGCTGCTTGATTTTGAACATGTTGAGCATAAAAAACTCTATTACTTTCTAAAAGTAATAAATAAATAAAAATGTCTTCAATTAATGTCACACTCATAAAACGGATTGGCACTGATCTTAACCATAGTTAGTAAGTATTCTGAAAAAGTCATATTTCAGTTACCCAAAAAAATGATTTCCTACCCTGACCCTAATCAGAAATATTCACCTTCTACCAAAAGCAACCTTTATTTAACTGAGAAAAAGCACAAGGTATGATGCATCACTTATGTTTTTAATTACACTTTTTAATTACTTAGAAACTTACTTAGGAGTATCATAATTGTTGCAGTTTGCAAGTGAAAGTCTTTCTTGATACAAGGCTTCTCCTGCTCAACAGTCTGTAGTTGTAGTCTGGTTCTATGTAGATAGTTAGTAAGTATTCTGAAAAAGTTTTATTTCAATTGGTGAAAAACTGATTTCCTAACCAGAAAGTACATGTGGAATTACCCTAATCAGAAATAGTTACCTTCTACCAAATAGAGCAGGTTAAGGCCCCCATGCCATTACAACACACCTGACTTGCTCACGAACCAGGAGGCACATTTACTAAGTAGCCTTTAACAAGGCAGACACAGTGATTGGGATGATTGTAGTTTAATGTGTAATAAATTCATACGTAGACACCAGCTTCAGTCTTCTTCAGTAGCAAAGAGCTGCGATTTACGTCTGTTGGACGTCCCCCAGTTAAGCTATGGCCTTTTATTCTACAAATGGAGTTGTGGAATTACTGAAGTCTGGGGAAAGACCATGCCACAAACTCTACCTTCCCATTTCCTACGTGCTATAAATGCCCTTCCTTCACTCCTCCTACTCGTGATGAGATATTTTACACTCCGCCACCTCCCTTTCTCCTCCAGTTTCTCCACGCCAGCACTCAATCTTCAACGAATCCACAGAAGCCACTCTGAACTCCAGCCCAGCTTCCTTAGAGTTCCCCTCCTCTCATCATTCCCATCTATTCAAGGCGTGGGCTGTATTCACAAATTGCTATATGTCAGTGGAAATGCATGATTTACACTCACTGGATTTTCATCTTAAGTGGAAGTGAGCCCAGCAAGTCAACATTTCTACAAAACAGATTTGTACA
>CM067497.1:13776836-13805919 GCA_034552555.1 Semaprochilodus insignis
TATATATATATATATATATATATATATATATATATATATATATATATATAAAATGCAATAAAAGCAAGAATCTGTGATGCTTCTCTTCGTTCTTTTGAGCCTTTGTTTAACTTAAAAACAAGCGAAAACAAGGTAAAGATTTCCGTAGTTTTCACCTAATTGACAGACTTGATCACATTTTAGAATGCATGTTTACCAGTGTTACATCACTTATCCTTTTAATTACACTTTTTAATTGAACAATTAGAAACTGAAGATAATAATTGTTGCAGTTTGCAAGTGGAACTTGTGCAGAATGTTGTTGATATAAGACTTCAGCTTTTCACCAGACCATAGTTGTCATCTAGTTCTCTTCATCATGATGCCCTATACTATTTAAAAAGGAGGCGGATATGGACTGCAGGCAGGCTAGTCAAGCATACGTACTGTGTCTACGAAGTCACGCTGTGCAGAATTAGACCTGGCATCCTCCTGGGAAAACGCATCGTCTTGATGGCAGCATATCTCTAAAATCCCAATATATGCCTCTGCGTGCATGTCACCCATGTTATGGGCACTGAGGCCCCTCATAGCATGACAAATGTTGCCTTTTACAGCCACATCCCTTTTTCCCAATAACAAGCTGAAATGTGGAGTCATCTGACTACAGCACACATTTCCAGTCTTTCAGACCATCTGAGATGATTTCAGGCCCAGAGAACTCGGCGGTGTTAAAAGTTGCAGTTAAGTGACAACGGTTTTTGCGAAGTATTCCTGAGTCCATGTGGCTATATCTAACACGCCAGCATGATGGATTCACATGTAATGTCAGAGTCCTTAAAGGTCATGCACATTCATGAATGTAAAGGACGTATATACAATTTTTGAAGTGTTCTTCTTCAAGTGCTCGCTTTGCTTGGAAAAACTGACCCTTTGCTGGAGCTCTTATCATACCCCCATGATACCCTCACCTGTACCAGTTCACGTTAGTACTTCTGTCAGTTACATAAAGGTTCAAGAGAAGTAAGAATCACAGATGTTACTGCATTTTTCAAAATATCCCAACTAGAAATGGGGTGTGTATAGTATTTAAAATATTCAAGTCGATTATAGCTATAAGATGCCGAGAAACACTGGTAGATGAGCGCTTCTGACTGCTAGTGTATACTGTTCACAGTTTGAGGGGGAAAGCTCCTCAAGTAAGTGAACAAATTTTGATTGTCTTTGGAGTTTCATCCATAAAATTAGCAAAGTAATCCTTCAGATGTCGTTAAATTGAATCACTGGGTGGTTTAAAGAGCACAGCTCGTTTCTGAAAATGTACTCAGTGGAACAGCCTTTGTAGACATTTCACAAAAAAGGACTTATCTCGACTTAAAACGAGAGAGAACCTTTGTGAAACCACCGCACGCACACTCTCTTCAAAGCCCTAAGCTTAAAAGAGATTTGAAGGCTTTGTTTTATATTGTTTTATGTTCCTACCACACGGCTTGCAGATGTAATCAGTTTATTTTGTGATCTCTCGTGAACTCTGGAATTTACTGTAGGCTGCCGTTTCGTGTCATTTCTCCATCTTGTCGAAATGAGGGCAATCAATGAGGCCCCCGGTTTTTACATTTTCCTTTGTTTTGGAATGGGAGCTTTGTTTATTGCCCATTTCATGTTGGAATGTTTTCATTTGCACTTAGGTTCAGTGCTCTGGCCAGTGACATACAGCTCTGCATCTGCACTGCTTCAGAGGACTAGCACGCAAAAGCAAAGAGTGCGTGTAAAAGTCAGTGTATGGCTAAAGAAAATGTTTAACTGTGTAAAATAATGTTTATGTTTTTCGTCTTTACACAGGTTTATTCAGTTAGACAGGAAATGTGACGCTGTCTGAAGTTTGCTTCACGAGACTAGACATTTTTTACTTATTCAATACTCTCTAATAGACACTTTCTGACACTGTGTTAGCTTAACCATTTCCAACCTGCTACCATTCTGTCCTCCTGGAGGATGCCCAGTATTTACACTTACCATCAGTCTAGGATTATAACTGACTTTCAGATATTGGGGTCATTTAAGTAAGTTCATTATTCAAATTATGAATCATTCTTTCATTCTCTTTCCATTGGTTTTGACATGTTTGACCTTTATTGTTTGATCTTATATTGTATTTGTACAATAGTTCAAAATTCTATTCAATAGAAAAGACAGTGTTAATGATCCACACCCATACCTATTTTAAATTCCATATGGAATGATTATAAAGCAGATTAGCAAATAATTCTGGAGAATATGCAAATGAAATGAAGAGACTCTGGTACATATAATCTGCTCTGCAATAGACAGTGAAATGGTCAAGAAAATGGTCAGAAGAAAGGCTAACACGTTAATTTTGCAATGTTTCGGTTTCCAATCTGACAAATGAGGAGTGGTCTGGCTTCTTGTAACCCACAGAGGCGACTCAGAACTCCAGGTCAACTATCTTAGAGTTCCGCACCTCTTGGACATTGGATGCAATTTGCTGTATGTCAGTGGAAATGCATGATATACAGAATCAAAAGCAAGCTTTTGGGATTTTTATCACTTAGAGCAAACAGATTTCCAGCGAGGTTGGGACATTTTGTAAAATGCAATGAAAACAGCAGTCTGTGATGCTTCTCTTGGTTCTCTTGAACCTTTATTTAATTGAAAAATTGCAAGGAAAAGATTTCTGCTGTTTTTATATAGTTGACCAACATGATCATATGTTGTGAATGTAAACAGCTGTAGAATGTGACGCCTGCAATAAAGTTATCATTATAAATGATCCCATTATTTTAGAAGCTAGCCTAGCTGGTATTTACATGGTAATTTCTCATAGACTATCATCGTTTTTCAGTGAAAGTTGATGTTTCTGATTTTACTGTGATAAATTGATTACAGTGGTCACTGGTTTCACTGGTAACAGTGGCTGAGTTTCATTCAGACTCTCAACTCTATTTTTCACGCTCACTCTATCGGTTATTCTATTCAATATTCTTATGGGTTTTTTTGTGGTTGTTTTGCTGTCCGGTGTGGCCTCAAGGAGGATGGGTTCACCTTCTTAGTCTTGGTTCCTCTCAAAGTTTCTTCCTCTTTCTCCAAGGGAGTTTTTCCATGCCATGGCCGGCCTTGGCCTGCTCACTGGGGGCTTGGAACCGTATTTTTTGGAAAGCTGCTTTGTGACAACATCTGATTTGATTTCACAGCTGCCTAAATGGACTGCTAATGGAATTGAACAGTGGGACAAATTATTTATTTTTTTGGCCTAATGTGACACAGATCTGATGTTTTCAGAGCTGTCTGTGCACACAAATCTGACCTTTTCAATTCCAACCTGAGCCACTTTCATGCATGGTCAGATGGTGAAAGTAAACCACACATGATCCACTGATGTGTGGGTTGGATGTGTGTTTGATTCATGGGCGTGTTCAGATTGTGTTAATGTGTTTTTTTGCTCTGAATTACCGCGGCAGCAGCTCCAGACCTGAAGTTTGTGCCAGTAAACAGTGGAAAAGCAATGCATCTTTTTTGCCTCTTTTGTTTCACTCTAATAATTAACATCTGAGAGCTGTTCAGAGATATTTATCTTCACAGCGAGGGGCTGTTCTCCTGCTTGGTTTATTTGATTCATTCATGTGATGTTATTGATTAGGATGCGTGGGTGATTTTTGAGCTCCACAAGCTCATCCCCAGCCATCCTTCCACTGTGAGAAGGCACCTTAACACTGTGGGTGGATGTGTAGCTGTCTAGAAGCCCTTACTGAGAAAACGCTGGTGTTCTCAGAACAGTGAACTGACCAGCAGACCTCAACATCATGAGTGCAGACTTCAACATCACTGAGTGTGTTAGGGATTGTGAGAAGCCTTGGAACTTCTAAGACTGAACTTTCTAAGACTATCCCTGTGGACTTAACTCAAAACGAGACCCCCTAAAAGAATGTCAGCTGCAATAATGGCAAACAGGGGCCCCAATTAGTGCCGAACTTATAGCCAGTGATTGATGTTTCTGTGTTTTTCCTGATGCTGAAAAATGAACGCTTGCACGTGTTGACCTTTCCTGTCCTTTCCCGTTTCTTAGCCGACTACCACAGCAGCGGCAACATTGTCAACAACGGCTGGAAGATTCACAACACGGCTAAGAACAAGTGGTTTGTGTGCATGGCCAAGACCCCGGAGGAGAAGCAGGAGTGGCTGGAGGCCATTTTGAAGGAGCGAGAGAGGAGGAAAAGTGAGTAAGAGGGGACTGGTGGCGGGTGGCGAGGCGTTAAATGGTTTACACAGCCTCTAATTAAGCGTGTCAGGAGCAGTTAGCGTACAGTAGAAGTGTTGGTGGTAATTAGCCTGCAGGCGTGACTCTGTCCGCCTCTCTGGCTTCTGATCTGTTCTGTAGCTACCTGTGATATATATTCCACACAAGTAATTAATCTTAGCTCTTGGAGGTCTTATTTATCACTGGTGATAATATAAACGTGCTGTAATTGTATATTAGACCTAATTATTTCTCATTTCCTGCTCATCCAAATTGATGAATGCATTGTCGTGAGTACAGAAACAGACATCCTTTACATTCTTTACACTGCTGTTTGAAACAAACAGGCAAAAAAAAAAAAAAAGTGCAGTTGCAAATCTGTCAATACAGAGTACAAATCAAATGACATGTTGTAATAATCTACTTGGTAAATGACTGTGCAATTAGATCTAAGTAATTATGCCGTCCAGATCAAATGTAAAGACAACAGGAGACATTCATAGATTATTAAAGTATGCTTTTGCTATGGCAATATTGCTATAGTGGGTACAGCTTAGTGGGTAACACGTTTGCCTCCCATGATACACTGGGGTTCAATCCTCTACCTGGGGAAGCACACTATACTATACCAATTGGAGTCTTTGGGCAAGACTCCTAACGCTACTTTTGCCTACCTGTGTAAGAAATGATTAAATTGTAATAGATAGGACCATCTGCTGAATACTGTAACTGTATTGGTGGTCATAACTGTAATTTCTAATGGTCAAGACCACTGAGTGAACTGTGGAAAGCGTACGTACAGCATCATCAAGACTCCCGCATGATCAACTCATCTCTCCGTCTCTGTCTTGAAGCTCTGAGGTTGGGGATGGAGCAGGACACCTGGGTGATGATCTCAGAGAAAGGAGAGAAGCTCTACAACCTCATGAGTAAACAGGGCCACCTCATTAAGGACAGAAAGCGCAAGCTCACCACTTTCCCCAAGTGCTTCCTGGGAAGGTAAGATTGCAGGGATGAAGATGGGTGAAGGCTTTTTACTATCGTTGTGTAAGCGTTGTACTGAAAAGTGGTGTTAAAAGTACATACGTATGTTGTTGAAGTCCAAAGAAAAAACATGTATCTCCAGTTTTGTCAGTTTTTACTTTTATGATTCATTTGAACGCAGCTGCTGCTGTTTACATAGTGTGAAAAATTCTTGATGAATGGACCAATAGAAAAGGTTTACTTGGAAAAATGACTTGGGAGGGAAAAAACTCAAGTTCCATTGACTTACATTAAAATTAAATTAGGTTTCTGCCCCCTCCTGTAAAGTCGCAGTTTTCAAGTTTGTCTTTGGACAATGACAATACACACTCATGATCAGAAAAATAGCTGCACCACGAAGGAAGTATGGGATTGCAAGGAAGATAAAGGTTACCAGGAACAATAAATGATGATAAATTTAGACTGATATGGGCAATATTTATTGAGCTACACATACAGAAGTAGTGACTCTCAGTATGGCGTCAGGCCGCTGTGTTTCCTGGCACAACATGCCAGATGTCTCGGCACGGAGTTGTACAGGTTCCTGAAGGTGTCCTGTGATAATCCATCCCATGCAGCTTGAATATTCTCACACAGTTCCTGCAGATTGTACTGTAGTTGTGGAGGTGGAGTGACACCAGTCCTACTGGACATATGACGCGTGACAACAAACGATCATCTTGGTGTTGACCACGGTGCCTATACACACGGATCCGTTGGTCGTCTCCACCAAGACAAAAGCGGGACTCATCACTGAAGATGACCTGCTACCATTCTGTCCACTAAGTGTCATTCCTGTCAGTTGATTCCTTCTGGGTGCAACTATTTGTGCCATTGTTATTCTGATGATGATGATGATGAATGTACATGTGTACAGTAATGTGTACATGTTAACATCGGACAGGTCATGATATGATTTTTCAAAAATTCATATTACAAAAGCAAATCCTATGTCAATGTAGGAGTCTTATCTTACAGCATCTTATCATATCTCAGATCCTCACAGCAATGTTCCAACATCAAGTGTATATCCTTTCCAGAGGAGTAGAGGCTGTTACTGCGGCAAACGTGTACAAACTCCCTATTAATCCCCCTTAATCCCCCATATCTCCGACAGAATGATGGATGTATATACAATCATATATAACACACTCTGGGGTTTGTAATTGTTTGTTTTAAATGCTCTTAGTGTTGGTCATTCAGTAAGTAAAAGAAGAAGTGATCAGTGCTGTTGCATAGATAGGGAGAGCGGTTTCAAAGTCATAGAGAGAAAAAGAGCAAGATTTGGAGCAGAGAGGGAGAGAAAAAGCAGAATAATGGAAGAGATAGAGCGCATCACATTTCTTTTCAGCACCTCTGGCCAAACACAAATGGCTGACCTGTGCCGGGTAATGGAAGTGGAGAGTGGAGCCTTGTTGCTTTCCTGACCTTGCAGCGCGCTTTAGACCGGAGCAGCTGCAGTTTGGCTTTTCTTCCTGAACTGCAGCTCAAATACCTACACGGGACACATTATTAATAGCACACGTTTCAAGTCAGGATCGTTTTCATCATCTTTTGCCCTTCCCCCGCGCTGCAGCACGCCCCGAACACTCCTTTTAAGAACAGCAAAAGCCCATCTGTCTCTTTCTTTCCTTCGATCTCTCCCAGGAGTACAGGGATTATGTATCTCAGGCTTTTTAGTCACAGCAAAATCAAATCCAGACTCCTCTGCTCGTGACTCTTGTTCGAGGATCAATGGCTGGGCATGGTTCTTGTGTAAATCAATCTTCAGTTCCACCTCTAGCACTCTATCCATTCACCCCACAGCTTGCTGACGTACAGTCTGAGTCAGAAGTTTGGGCTCACCTGACTGAAAGTATGATTTTTAGATTTAAGCAAACCATGATGTACCTATGTCTACCTGCATAGGGACTTCATTACGCATGCAGAAGCATTAAATAATAATACATAATACATACATAACACATAACACATATATATAGTACATATATTACATATATTTCAAACCCAATATACATATAATACATATATTTCAAGCCCAAACAGCTTATGTACAGTTGTATGCAGAAGTTTGGGTGCATCAGTCAAATTACACACACATTTTAATGCACAGTTGCTGTGTAACTGCTGAATGTAACTTTTTTAGGAAAAAAACAACATAAAATGTGGCCTGTGCAAAGGTTATAAAATTATTATATTTATTAAATAAATATAAATTGTCCACTAAAATTGTCCATGAAAAAAAAAACATATATGAGCTTGTTCCCTGTTTGTTTACTTATTTTTACTTTGGAAACTTCTGCATAGAATAGTTCTGGTGTCTTCTAGTATAGATTTACATGCTTCAGTTTTCCCAAAACACAGTATTTCTCTCATACTGTACATCTGTATTCACCCTCTGTCTGGAATGCCTTGTTAGAGCTCCCATTGTGTGAGGGCAAACCAAGCTTGCTGGTAGGTGGGCAGTAAGGATTGTGTTACGAGATGATGTCACCTTGTAAGGGCTGGAATTCCAACAAGGCATGAGAGAAAAGGCAGCCGAGAAAAGTGGATTCTGTTGGAGAGAGTGTCTCCCTCTGGCATGTACTTTGGGCTGTATAACTTTGCAGACTGTTTGCATGCACGAAAAGCTGCATAACACGCTAAAGGAAAGAGAAAAACAGGAAATAATTAAATGTCTTCTTTAAAGTAAGTGTATTAGGAAACGTCAAACCAAGTGTCACCTATTTTAAACAGATCATTCCAAGACGGTCATTTTCTCTTTAGTCGAGTAGTCTTTCAAAATATAACTGTATCTAATTCATCCACAAATTTTACTGATGGTCATTCTGGGACTCACCAAAGTATTCACCTGCAGGGTTGTAGCTGTAGAACCTGTGATGAGACAAGATATTTTAGAGCACAATCAGAGTTACAGTTTGCTTGCCAGAATGGTACCAGGATTTTCTTAATGGCAGAATCGAATACTATGAATACGCAGTTTTCATTTAAGACTTTAAAGAAATTATTATGTTAATACACATTTCTTATACCATCCTAATTACTAAGTATGCCTTGTTAAAGTTAATTAGTAGTCTGTCTGTTCTCTTAAACATGCTTGAACCAAGTAGGATGAGCCCTGTTTAGTACATTCCATATTTGCTATGTAACAAATTGGAAGTCTTAATTATTATCCTAAATGTGAAACTTCCTTGAGTAGACGTGCCCACACTTTTGAAGGGTACTGTATGTTAAACTTCCCTAGCCAAGTCATTTCTCTGTCTGTACAGAGTGTGAAAACTTCCCGGAACACTCTTATTTAGTATCCAGCCGTAGAGAATGTTCTCCTAATGCATATTTAATGGATTTGACATGTTTACCTGGCCTTAGACAGCTGCAGCCTCGCAACGGTTTGGAAGTGCTGCTGAAAGGACTTTTCTTCTTTTAATAGCGAAGCCTTATTTTTAGCGTTGCTCCATTATGTAAGATGCAGCGAGGGAGCTTTCATTCAGACAGGCAGGCGGTACAATTTACACAGCTTTTAGCGTGTAAAACAGCAGCGCTGTGAAGTCGGGGGCTGGAGACGTAACCACAGAGTTCTCTGTTTTGGTGATCAAAGCGAAGCCACCAAGAATTTCTGTTTCTTTTCCTTCACTTAAAACTGTGCTTTGCGCTTATTATACCTGAGACCGATCTTGTACTTTACGTCCCTGTTAAGAACATCTGCTTTGTACATTTTAGAACTGCGCCCAGTATTATTAGCACACAGTGGAGGTCTTTTCAGTGTGGCTTTGGTCTGGCTTGTTCGCGACATTATCTGTAGTAACGGTTGCACAGACTAGTTGACTTGTTGACTTTATTGCTCAGTTGTGACACTTTAAGCTTGATGTGGACTAGTTGCTGATCATGTGGTTATGGCACCAACAGCATGGATGCCTCAGAGAAGACAACAGGTGAGAAGCAGTCAGTATCTGACTGACGTTTCTCTGCTGATCTCTGGAGGTCTTTCCTGAAGACTACAATAAAAAGGGATATGTCGTGGAAGAGGGAGAATAGCACCCTAGAGTCCTGTAAAGTTTATAGTAGGATATTCTTACTTTTGCTGAGTTTCTCCTGCTCTCCAGAGTGTATCAGCAAGGCCGCATAGGGATCGCCTACATAGGATGGAAATCTGTATCTCTGGTTCCCCAAAGGCTATTGATGTAATCCAGGGCTCGTCACACTCTACTGACTGTGGATTGTGCAGCTCAGTGTTTTGTTACAGATTTGTTTGTTGCAAGGCATTCAATTCTCTTACGGTTTTATTCATGACATCATCAGTGATTAGTCACGTCAACTAGACTTTCATCATGTGACTGTTATCTTTAAAAGAAATCTATCAACAGCCATGCAACCCCTTTATCTGTAGTAGGGAAGAGCAGGCAGTCAATCTTGATATACAAAGTAGTAAGAAAATGTATGAAAAATATTGGACCGTTCCTCTCAAATACACTAAAACGACCTGTTTCACACGTACTAACTAAGTAATGTTGGTGATGTGGCATGACTTTCATATACAAAACAATAAGCTCCTCCTGACTGTTTCTGTTTTTGTATATCAGCATATCTGTCACTTGATGTTTTAAGGTTTTTAATATAAGACACAAAACACAGTTTTTAAATAATCGTTTTGTTCATTGAAGCAAAAAAAAAAAAGCACCAACTGACCCTCTGTGTGGAAAAGTAATCACCCCTTAAGTTGCTCAGTCGACCAAATTTATTTGATAATTGGGTCCAATTAAAGTTGGACACACGCAGGTCTGATTACAGCTAGTTCAGTCTAAACGAAGCCATTTACGAAGCCGTTTCTCTGGATGTAGGACTCCAGTGAAATCTGGTTTAGAGTCGCTATTTCCAAATGGAGCACTGAATCTTCCTCGAAGTGGGCAGTCTTCCAAAATTCCTCCAAGAGCACAGCGACGACACATCCAGAAAAAGCCCAGAAGAACAACTGAGGCACTGTGACCTGTGAAATGAAAAGCAGTATACGTTCATGTCATCATAGTATTTGCGAAACAGACAGTAAGGCCAACAACTGTTCATCAGATGGACGATATGCAGCATCGCTCAGCATCTAACTATATAGCAATATAATAAGACAGCATCTCACCACAAATTCATGGTAGATGACGTTGTTTACAATTTACACAGGGAAAGAGCTTTAATCTAATGTCTTACTTCAGTTAATGTTACTTTAGTTGACCTCGTTCTCATTTGTCAAGATATAATTAGCTGCTTCCCGATGTAATTAATTCATTAAATGGATTTATTACAATAAATCTTACTGTGATACTTCTTATGTAGTATAGCTGCACAGCGTTTCTCAGCCTTGGAATAATTAAGAAACTATTAAGAAACTATAACCAAACCGTAAGACACCGTAAGGCTCTGCACCTCCCTCTGGTGGAGTATAGAACTCTGTCAGCACATGGTTCTTGAATATCGTGGCTATCCAAGGAAAAACAAGTATCTCCAAAATGGCAACTTTACAGGAGAGGACAAAAACCCAGTTTAATTCTTTTTTTCGTCACTCGTTTTGAATTTTTCTCAGATGTGAGGAATTTTGGAAGGCTGCCCACTTCTGGGAACATTCAGTGGTCCATTTCGGAATAGAAGCTGCACAAAAGTAAAAATCAACAAAAATGGAGATACATGTTTTTCGCTGGACAGCGATGATATGCAAACTGACAACATGGAGAGAAGCTACATCACGTGGAGAGAAGCTAATCAAAAGTTACTGGTTTTTCCATATGTTCACAACTATCCAAAATTGAAAAAATTCTATTCAATAAATAAAAAAGTCATGACTTCTTGAGTAATCTCCTTTATTAAATGATTCTTTTTTACCATTTCAGTAAATCAACCTTGATTCATTGGAAATTTGTATGATGAAGGTTCATATTTTAAATTAAAATACTAAATTACATTAAGGGCCTAATGGACACATACACATGTCTATGTATTTTTGCCAAATTGTGTTGTTGTAATGTTAGCTTCTTTTTCCGGTAAACTATATTAAAGGCTACGTTTCATTGTTACTGTTCCTTGTCAAATCTGTTTTCACTTTTTGGCCTTCTATAAAGGCATTGATTACTTGAGTAGTCCTTAAAATAATTGATAGACTGCTCCACTGCTAACATAACTGATAGTGACAGGTCTAGTTACAGGGGGTGCTCAGACAAAAGCTGAATTAGCCTGGCTCAGTGGACAGTCCAATTCAGAAGTCTCCACCAGGGGAGTTTTACAGCCTTTTAGATGCCAATGAGCCTTTCTAGATGTGTCGAGACAACAGCCATATGCGGCTCTAAATTACACCGAGTCATGCCCAACTTCTCCATCTGACTGCCAGACATCTTCACAAAGAAACCAGCGCTGTTATTGCTCACAATGTCATTTTAGTGAAGCTGCGGAGTTCAAAAGCCGTAGAGAAAAAAGCACCCTCAAAAACCCTGCCTCATACTTGTGGCTGGCTTAGATTGTAAATGGATTTTGGAGTGGGAAGCACTTTCTCCTTTGGTGTCTCTAGACGATGAAGAAAACGGTCTAGGAGCGTCTGGAGAAAGCCAGACGGAGCGCTGTACCATGTGACACAAAAACCTGTGAAAACATTGCTATCTGGACAAGGCTTTAGCTGACCTTAACATTGTCCATACAGTGCCTTTTTTAAACTGCCGGCCAATAATCGAATTAACACAGTTTCTTCCAGAAGCCAGATGTAGTAAGTTGGCCAAGATCTTTCTGAAATGTGCTTAGTTAGTTTTGAACGGTAGCCTGTAATGGATGAAGGAATGGCACACAGTTAAAAACAGCAGTAGATCATCTGTTGAGTTCTATTTGAGTGATAAATAGTTTTTATGCAGCAGTTCTGAAAAATAGGATAAAGGTAAAACAAACAAGCTCCAGACATTGTATAAACTGTGCATTTGTGTTTGGAGTTCGTTCTGCCAAATAATGTAGCAACCTTTTTTTAATATGGATGGAGCCAAGTTCAGCAGTTCAGCTCAGCTTTTTGATGAACCCGAAGCCTGAAATTTATCCATGCTCATATATATATATATATATACATCAACGCATATATACAGTATATATGAAGAAGATCTATCTAGATAGATAGATAGATAGATTAGATAGATAGGTAGATAGATAGATAGATAGATAGATAGATAGATATGTAGGCCTATATGATATATATGTATATCTGTATATCTGTCAGAACCCGTTTCAGAAACCACATAACTATTTACTGCATATAATATATACAGTTTGCACACTGCTAGCATGAAGCTAGCTTTCGATGCTTGTTAGCTACATGAAGCCAGTTTAGCAGTTCAGCTCAGCTTTTTCAATATTAATATAACCATCAGATGAACCCAAAGCCTGAAATGTGTCCATATTCATATATTTATATACGTCAGAAACCGTGTCAGTAACCATATAACCAAGTCTGTTTGTGATTATTTGCAGCAGGCAGTTTTCACAGCCATATAACCAAGTCTGTTTGTGATTTTTTGCAGCAGGCAGTTTTCACAGTGGTAATATGATGCTAGCTTTTGTTGCTTGTTAGCTACATTAGTCTTCTATTCAAAACTGAAGCAGCATTCTTCAGACAGCAGACATATCTGAGCTGATCGACTGCAACTGCATTAGGGGACAAATAGTGTTCATTCGATATTTGGCCAAACCCTCAGTTTAACTGTCACCCTGGGCCAGTAATGTCTTTACGTGTTTTGTAGGAGATTGCACTCTAACCCGATGTCCTTCAGATTAAAAGCAGGTTGCCTTTGGCTCCAAGCCGCTGCTTTTCCTCATTGCAGAGTTCCTGTCTTTTCTCCTCACGCTCTGAACCTTTGAAGTGGAGGGCTATTTTTAAGTCATGAACTTTATAGCTGGAGACAGTGTCTTTGTGGGCTTTGAGAGCTTAGCAAAATGCAGAATAATTAAGAACAGTTTGGAGGCTAAGTTACAGCTGAATGGGAGGTGTGGTAACTTTGGAATAAACTTAAGGAGCAGACTGTACGTTGCACAGCGGTGTGTTTCAGGATTTGAGCCGTCAGTGGTAAACAACGGAAGAACCAAATACATCTCTGTATCGGACTGAAATCGATTGTCGACGTTTACCTTGGCTAAAAAGTACCAGGTGAATACATGACACTCAAAATTTGCGCACAAATAAAGTACAAACAGTCTTGTGTAAGATTTATGTGTTTATTGCATAGATTAAACTTATATAGGAAGGAAAAGAAAGCTGTGATTGTTACTGTGATGTTGATGGGTTCTTACCATTTACTTCATAATACTTTTTAATCTCAGGGTTTTTTTCCTTTGCCGCTTCACATCATCAGACATGACTTTTTCTGCCTCACAAAACACTGAACGCTTCTCTTATTCCCACTAATAGATCATCACTGTAGGCTTCTAGCAGCAGTATTGAATATTCTAGGTGTTTACTGTGATAAGTCCTACAGTAGTCACTGGTTTCACTGGTAACAGTGACTGAGCTTCATTCAGACCTTCAGGCCTGTTTCTCATTGTTACTCTCATAGGACTCTAACAGTTGTTGTTAACAGTTTGTTGCACATAATGTAAAATCTTATCCTTTTATGTTGTTTTTGCGCTTATCTTGCTATCCGGTGTAGACCAGAGGAGGATGGCTTCCCCTTTAGAGTCTTGATTCCTCTCGAGGTTTCCTCCTCTTGCTCTGAGGCAGTTTGTCCTTGCCATTGTCCTCCTTGGCTTGCTCACTGGGGGCTTGGACCCAGATTCTCTGTAAAGCTGCTTTGTGACAACACCTGTTGTAAAAGGAGCTATTTTGGTTTACTCCCTGCTAACCGGCTGCTGTAATGTAAAATTTAGTGTGGATATGTTTGTACCACTTAGTCCAGATAACAATGAGATACACAGTACAACCAAAAGCATGTGGACACTTGACAATCACACCTATCCTAGCTTTACAGTAGTGCTGAGCGGCAGACTCCAGACCATTATCCTTCCTCTTCCAAACTTTACTGCTGACACTGTGCATTCCAGTAGATGGCGTTCTCCTGTCCTCTTTGTCCATCAGTCTGGCAGATAGTGAAGGCCGATTCAGCACTCCAGGGAACACTACTACTTAGCACTACTTCAGAGTCCAGTGGCTGCATGCTTCACAGCACTCCAGCTGACGCTTGCCTTTGTGTGCAGATGCTTGGCCATAGAGGCTCATTTCATGAAGGTCCTGATGCACAGTTCTTGTGCTGACGTTGCTTCCGGAGGCAGTTTGAAACTCACTAAAGAGTGATTAAACAGAGGATTATACACTACGTGCTTCAGCACTCGGTGGTCCAGCTCTCGGTGGTGAGATATGTGTGGACTACCGCTTCATGCCTGATCTGTGGTAGCTCTTGGTGTCACAAACTACCCCCTCCAGTTTGTTTGTGAAGTCTATGTCTTCCTAACCTTAGTTCAGAACCCTGCACTTACAGTTGAGTGGGGCAGATCTAGCAGTCCACTATTTCATAAATGGAAGTAACATTCAGATTTCCGGTATTATGGGCTCTTTAAGTGACATGAGTATGCTCTATTGTGTGATCGAGACAGTCCACATTTGTATAGTGAATGGGGCACTTTTATTTGTAGTGCATATGTGTGTTGGTGTTGCATACGTGACCTGCTAGTCCAACAGCCATGAGTGCCCTGTATTCTGAAGATTTGTTGTGTAGTTCTTTCCCCAGATGGAGAGTACAAGTTTAAATTGTGTCCTTCAACGTTCACTTACACCACAGACGGGGTGAGAGAAGTGTTTGGTTTGGCTGGGATGATTAGCGTTGCCTCTGGGCTCAACAGGCTCAAACTCCAACCTCAGGCCAGTCCTGCTAGAGCTGGTCATATTTGTTTTGGTTTTGTCTGGAGGAAAGAGGGGGTTAGGGTGAGGATGGTGTAATATATCCTTCTTTAGCCTCTGCGTTTTCCTCCTGGCTAGAGAGAGAGAGAGAACATTGCACTTGTTTTAATGCAATGCTCGTTTCTCTTGCTCTTTTGGATGAGTAGTATTGAGTTTTTAACCCCCCATTAAAGTATCATTAGGAGAGGCAGCTTGGCTACCTCTCTGCAGTGCCATGCTGTAGGCATCTGCTGTTTATTGGCTGTGTGTGTATGTGTAGCAGAGTGTTTCAAAAGCTTTATTGGATTATGCTTTACTCACCCGGACTGGGCTATCTGAATAGGGCGTGGGTTCCACTCTGTATCATGTGTCTGCTGTGTTTCAGGGCCCGACCGATATCAATGTTTATTCACTGATACTGTTGCTGATTTTAAGGAGCTTAATATTCCAATAACTGATAGCAGGAACTAGCAAGTCTTCAATTTGAAACAAGCTGCTTATAAATAACCTTATAACTTCTTGGGTAAATATCATTAAGATATCGTTACAGTCTTGAACTCTGGCAGTGTTCCAGGGCACAAAAATCCAAATCAGGCGAACCAGACTTCCAAGGAAAATGATACAACCATGCAGGTGCACCTAACGAAAACAGGAAAGAAAGGAACTACTAGACTTTAATGTTCTGACAGTTCTGTTCTGTGGACAGAGCTCTAAATGATCCTGGGATCTGTGTTTTCTTTCTAATTAGGTTCTTTCTGTTCTTGAAGGGAAACAGCAAACGTCTATTAAAGTATAGCCTTTAAGTAATGTTCCAATGACCAATACATGACCGATACATTTTTTTACCATATTTCTCACCTCTTGATGGAAACTGGGCAGTCCTAATCTTGGGTAATGCTTCTATAAGCATTTCCCAGCCAATCACAAGCCTGACATTCCTTGCCCCACCAACATAAGTCAACAGATAACCCAGCATAACCAAAAGCCAGCAAACTAGACCAGGGTTTCTCAACCCTGCTCCTGGAGGCACCCTGCCCTGGACATTGTAGTGCTCTCCCTGCTCCCAATACACCTGATTCAGCTTTATTTATCAAGTTGCAGGGGGTGTGTTAAAGCAGGGAATCCACTAATGTGTGCAGGGCAGGGTGTCTCCAGGACCAGGGTTAAGAAACACTAAGCAATACCACCTCGTCCCGTTAGTGTCACATAAAAGCTGGATAATGATTTTAATTCTGTGTGAGTGGTGGAGCATGGTGTTGGGCAAAGGGCTGTCAGTCAGCCATGCCCACACTGTTCTCAGCTAAGTCTGATTAGCGTTTTTTAAGCTGTGTTTTATCACATTTATGTCTCAGATTTGTCACTCAGACTTTACTGGATGTTTAATATCATACAAATATTTGTCATATTTTACTCTGCTTTACTCGAAGCCTTAAAGTATGCATTCACTTCACTTGCATGCATCAGATGTGTAATTACGGACCTTCTGAAAATCCCCTCCATAAATTACAGATGCTTCCCTTTGTTATTATGCTTCTAAACTGTGTAATGTGATTCACAACCTTTCATATTTAGGCATTCAAGCTCAGTAAACACTTCTACAACACATAAAAACATATCTTTTCATTTAGTTTTCATTTTAAAATGTTATGCAGCCCTTTGAGCTACTACATGCACTCATCATCAAAAGACTAGTTGTACAAATAGTTGCATACAGAAGGAATCAACCGACAAGAATGAAACTGGGTGGGTAGCTTTGATGCTCAGCCGATCATGTGACGTGAACAAGGACGGGGCTTATCACTGTACCTGACTGACCCAACACCCACAGTGGTGGAAATTCAGCGAGCTGTGATGCCCACCATAAGTCATCCTGTTAGTGCCAGCACCATTGACAGATGGAAGCATGACGTAGGACTACATGCACGCAGACCGTTTCGACGACAGCCCTTAATACCACGTCAACGTCACCAAAGACTACAATAGTGCCGTGCCAGACTGTCATGGAGTGACTCAGAATGCAAGTCATCTTCAATGACGAGTCCCGCTTTTGTCTTGATGGAGACGAATCCACCAACGAATCCGTGTGTGGAGGCACCATGATCACCAATTTGTTGTCATGTGTCCAGAGGGCTTGGTGTCACTTGAACTCCACCCCTACTACAAAATCTGCAGGAACTGTGTGAGAATATTCAAGATGCATGGGATGGATTGCTGCAGGACACCATTAGGAACCTCTACAACTCCATGCCGAGACGTCTGACATCAGACTCAGAGACACTGCTTCGGTAGTGCCCATATCAGTCTAAATTTATCACCATTTCTTGTTCCTTTATCTTCCTTCCCAATAGCGTTGCAATCTCACACTTCCTTCTGGGGACATTTCCTTCCTTTTTTGATGATGAGTGTGTATAAAATGGTGTTCTATACCTGAAACTACTACTACAACTATTATTATTATTATTATTATTATTAGTAGTAGTAGTAGTAGTAGCAGTAGTAATTACAGGCACATGACTGGCTGATTCATTTTATTTTGGCTGGCCTGTGTTGGGAGTACATGATGTTATGATAGATAGCATAAGTCAGCTCCAGTACATGTGTGCTCCATTTGAATGCTGCTGTTATCGTAATAAATGTTAGCTGATTGGAAATTATTTCAGAATGTGTGGATACGTGTTTATTATCAGTGTACTCGTTTAGACTGCACACTCTGAGCTTCGGGCACAAAGTAAATGAATAGTGCATTGGCCGTCTGCTGTTTAAGTAAAATAGCCTAATAAAAAGCAGCCAAACAGTGGCCAAAGGCCAGTTTAGAACTGTAATCAGAATTACCCATAAAACATCCGTGAAACTCCCCTGCACAGTGTCAGCTTGGCCGGCCCTGGTGTCTTTATAATGTATCTGCTGTTTGTTCACAGTGAGTTTGTGGCCTGGCTAATGGAGATCGGAGAGACTGATAATCCAGAAGAAGGAGTTCACCTGGGTCAGGCTCTGCTGGAGAATGGCATCATCCACCACGGTCAGTTCCTCAACTCTGACCTTCAGTATCTTTCATCTTCACCCTAATGTAGTTTTCGCTTTACAGCTATGGCCATACCTATTCCAGGCTTTATATTAACCTTCACTTTATTAGACACCGACCTTGTCCTTCCACTCAGTGGCCACTTTATGAGCTCCTCCTACCTTATAGGTTCATGTACGGGTGTAGAGTTACAGATTGTTGCCCATATTGTCCATCGACCCAGTTTGCGGGTTTCCATTAGCGACAGCTGTTCATAACATTACTCAGCATAATTGACTATGTCCATTCAAACTCACTATAGTGTTTAGTGACAGATGGCACAATTAGTAATGAAAAGTAATGAGTAGTGAATAATAGTGATTCACGTCAGATGCATCAATGTCACTGCTAGATGGAGAGTGGCCCAACACCACTGATGGAGGGCTAGAGCTTGGCTAACACAAATTGGGCATGAACAGATAGAACTACAAGGCAGAGGTTTCTTATAAAGTGGCTAGAAAGTATATATACTTTTGAACACCCCAGGTCAAATTACATTTTATTGATTTTCAAAGTGAAATTTAGTTAACATATCCTCTATAGACAACTTCAATATGGCGTTTTATCTGAGAATTTTAGTGCAAAATTTCTATTTATTTGTTTAGTTTAAAATATTGGGAAATACAATTACATAAAATACATTACATTACATTTTTGGATCATTCTTAAGGTGCAGATAAACAGTGATTGTGCATTAAAATGTGCTGAAGTATGTTCTCTATTGAAAATCAGGACTTTTTGAACAAAACCTCATATTTCTAAGATCATAACTTTTACGGGTAAAGGCAAAAAATGTGCTTTGCTTTTAATCAAAGTCATTTTAACCAGACTTTTTTTCCCTAGTAATTTGTTTTTTTTTTTTTGATCCATTTATTTTGACCCATTCATCATATAATTTACACAGAATATAAGGGACATCAGGCATTTTCACATTGTCAAATACAGAAAAATTAAGATTTTGGAGGGTTTGTTTCGTCAGCAGCAAAATGACTGTATATACATAAATTATTATGTAGCATTAGTCAAATCCTTCTTCACAACTCTTTGTCCAGCAGCTTCATATTTGCACGACAAAATAACTATTTTGCTTTTAATGACATCACTACTGTGTTCAATATCAGGTTCCTGTGAATATTCTGTTTACTTAAAGCAGATTAAATTTAGTTTTTGCACCTTGGTGTTTTTTAATACTGGGAGGAAATGGCTACCCTGTGACCTTTCGTTTCTTTGTCACGTGTGTGAACAGCCTGGTCAGTTTCTATTAAACGTATTCACACTTATTTTTCCTTCCTCAAAAATAGACCAGCTGGCCCAGGTCCAAAACTCAATACCATACCACTTCACACTTTTGCGGCTTCCTAACGGAGAAGTGAATTTTCTCCCTGTGCGCTCACTCGACTGAATGCGGAGTAACAGTTTTTCTCAGTGAGTGTTCGCAGAAGAAGGCCTGAATCTGCTGAGTGAAAAACTGTAGGATTACTGTTCATAATCACGTTAATAGAACTTGCATGTGGAGCTACTCAAAGCCACTGGGCTCTATGAAACAGCTCCTCGCTGGAGGCGTTTTGTGCAGCTGTGCCGTCTGGAGGTCTTCTTCCACGAGTCGTTATTTCTACTGAAGAAGTAATTCTCAAAAAAAATCAAATTTACACTATTTTCACATGTACACAAATGCCGTCAATCAGCCAAGACATGCATACTGTCGGAAATTGGTTCCTTTAGTTTTGGACAGAAGCTATGAGGGTAAAGTAGCTGAGCAAGTAATTAGCATCATGCTAGCTACATGCATGTCCTCATTACACCCCTGTCTCAAACCATGTGGAGTTATTAAGTAATCTCTAATACGTATTTGAATATACAACATATTTACATACTTTCTGACACTATCACACATAATCGTATCTACAAACATGGACAAATGTGTAAATGTTAGATCATATATATCTAACATCATATACAGTAAATATTATTATATAATTCATACTGTATATATACTGTGTATAAATATATGATGTTAGATAAACTTTAGGAAAAAATATGTTTTTTATTTAACATTTAAACTAAAGATAACTCAAAATCTTTCAACGTTACTTAAAAAGAAATAATACAGTAGCTCTTTTGCCAAACTAAAGTAGCTTTGGATGCTAAACATGTCTTGATGAGTGACGTTTAGGCTACGGGGAAAACCTTTGGACTTTTTTGGAGAGTTAAACCAGAACAAAGTCATTCAGAGTGGTTTGATGTGAAATGGTCCATTGTAGAGATACCTACTGACACCGTATCTCTTTATAGTGGTGGTAGATGGGAACCAGAGGTTTCTGACACCTACAACACAAATATAGCTGTATTATTTACCACCACCACCAGGGAACCTACACGTGTCTTCTGAGTGTTTAGGTGTGATGTTGAAGATGGTAAAAAAGTGAAAAAATGTGAAAAAAGTTCATCTTTGTAGTTTTGAGGCATGTCTGCCTTACAAAACCCCACATGCTCCTCTCCACAGATTTAAAAGTACATTTTGGGCCAAAACCTCAAATTGTAAAACAGTGTCTCAGACATCAGGTCGCATATTTTTCCAACCATTTCATGTAATGAGTTTCAGTGAGGAATTTTTTAAAAGCACTGAAAGTTTTGGACTCTTAGTTCCTATCACCACCACTGTGTAGAATTCTGACTGGAATTCTGATTCTCTGGAATGGGAATAACAAGGTTTGGTTTCTTATTTCAACCAGTATTCACCAACTATTAATCTCTTTTTAGCAGTTGAGACATTTTTATATATTGATATCCAAATTTCCTGTTGGTTTCATTCAATGCCCGTCCTGTCTCCACAGTCACAGATAAGCACCAGTTTAAGCCAGAGCCGGTGCTGTATCGCTTCCGCTTTGATGACGGCACGTACCATCCACGCAGCGATATGCAAGACGTCATCTCCAAGGTAACTGCACCAGACCCCATCCGTACTCTTTCCTGAAGTGCCTGTTGGCTTTTTCGCAGAACACAATTTTTCAACCGCCATTCATCAGTGGTCATTTTCTGACCACAGGGCTGCTGTTGTCCATTATTATTTGGTGGGAGGACCATTCTCAGCACAGCCGTAACACTGACAGCAGCAGCAGCAGCAGCAGATGGGCAAGGGTCTGTCCTTGTAATCTTGCGATGTGACATGTGGGTTTCACATGTCAGTGTCACTGCTAGGTTCCCAGAGTGGTTCCCAGCAGCTCTGTGGTGAAAACTTGACCTCTGATAAAGGGCTATATAATGGCTTACACAATCAGAACCTTACACAACCCTTCTCTCTCTCTCCCTCAGGGTGTTAGGCTGTTCTGCAGGCTCCACAGTCTCTTCACGCCAGTGATCAGGTAAAGTTCCAGCGTTTCAGTTCTGCCTCATTAAAGCTGTCTGTCTGTTTCAGATGGCCCAGCTGCAGCTGAACTCCTGCTGTCTCCGCATCCACTAGATACACCCACCTGATAAGTGTCATTGGGCTCCATGCTACAGCTAAAAATAGTTTATTGCCAGAAAAATATAAGCTAGTATTTATCGTTTTTAGTGGAGAGTTTTTAACATTAACATGAACACAGTTTGACCCTTCAAACCATCTGAAACCAAGCTGCTGCAGGCTTTTGCTATTAGCAGTCTCGTTCAAATACTGCTTTTATAATGAAAAGTTCACTTAATAACTCTTCTGATAGACATTATTTCCACTGCCTAAATTACTTCATTTATAATGAATTATAGTAGTAATTTATTATAGTAAACCAAATCTGAAGTCTGATTGACAAACTAAGCACACCACTATGGCAGTGTCAGTAAATCAGCAGACCATACTACGCTGGACTGTGCTTGCAGGAGAACTATGGATAAATAAATGAGCAGCAAACTAACAAAAGCAATAGCAAAGTGGAGCTCGAGTGCCAGTTCAAGAGCCCCACTGAATAGAGTGGCATGAACGAGCTGTCTGAGCGAAAGGGAGAGGCTGCAATCATAGAAGAGTTGAACCTTTTCAGAAACAAGGTTGCGAGTGCAGAATCTGTAATATACTGACAAAAATATGACAATAGCAGATATCCTCTAGGACTTATATCCTCAGAAGACACGTCCTTCACTAAGTTCTTGTTGTGCAGTATATGTTTTAAGTGTTCTAGTCTGACTGCTCAGTCTCTCTGCTTTCCAGTAAGATCCACTAGGCTGAAGATTGTTTCACCACTGCTGACTAGAGTGTAGATCTCTGGCCATGCACTAGGCCTGGTGAATTAGCATGATCTTCCCTAACAGTACATTTACATATTTTGAATGTACTTAAAAAGTACACCAAGGCCTTTAGTATGGAATGATGCTGCCTGTTTGTACTTATTGGTACATATAGGCAAATACTTATAGGTGCAGTTGTGTGCAAATATTTTGCGGTATACATGCTGTATAAATGTTTGGAGCTTTAAAGTGTTTTCTGAAGCTTGCTTCTTTAGATTTGCATTGAATCAAGAGGCTAATGTAGCTAACAAGTAATTCCATGCAATTACAATGCAGTTGTTGTTGTGTAGAAATGGTAAGTAGTGTATGATTCCAATGCTTTTTAGCTACAGTAGCCTTGTAGCTCCAGTACTAAACTAGACAGTAAACATCTTCTGGCAGATCAGCTGCATTTAGAGTAATTGTGTTAATTAGATATTCTGCCGAATTATCACTGTAAAACAGAATCCTGGGCGCTTTCCCTTCAGGCTAAGTTATGTGATGTTTACTGACCCATGCAATTGTGCCTGTTCCTCATCAAGGACAAAGACGTGCTTCCTGTGCGTGAGAAAGCCTTTCAGGGGGCCAAGATGAATGGCCAGAGTGGCATTTGGCCTGGTTAGGAACAGATGGTTGGCGTACGGTGCTAATGGCGTTTTCCAGTCATTTGGCTGCTGCTTTTGGGCCAGTTTTGGAATCCTGGGCCTGTTTGGAGTCGCCATGTGTTGCGAGACGCCGCTAACTGTGTTTCAGCAGAAAAACAGCAGAGCTGTTGGACGAAATGTAAGAGCAATTAAGCAAATGCTCAGCGGCCATAAGTTATCAGTTATCGGTACCAGTTATTCACTGGCTGCGGGCATTAGCTTGAGATCATAGCTGTTGTGCTGCGGTGAGAGCCGCCATCGTCAGATGTGCACCAGAAACGTGTCTTAAATGTGGAACAGGTGCAAGTCGGAGAGTTTGGCAACCGTGTTGGCCACAGTTAAATTCCTCTCACTCAACAAATTGTTAATAGAGTTAGCGGAGTCTCTAAGTGTTCTAGTCTGACTTCTCAGGCTCTCTGCCTTCCAGTAAGATCCACTAGGCTGAGGATTGTTTCACCAATGAGTATAAGTACCTGGCCTCACACTAGGCCTGGCGAATTAGCATAATATTTCCTAACAGTACATTTACATATTTTGAATGTACTTAATAAAGTATACCGAAGCCTTTAGTATGGAATGTTGCTGCCTGTTTGTGCTTATAGGTACATATAGGCAGGTACTTATAGGTACAGTTGTATGCATATGTTTTGGCACCCATGGTTAAATGACATGTGTTGTTAATATTCTGAGTGAAAATCTTGAGACGTCCTCCTCAGAGAACACACGGCTGCACATTTCACTGTTACTCTCATGCACAATAACTGTTTATTTGCTGAATTTAACATAACAATAGAACGCAAAATGCGGCCGGTGCAACGGCTATGACAGGTTTTGATTTTATTTATTATTTTTTTTTTTTAATGTGTTAAACTCAACAAATAAGTTAATTGCACAACAAAATTGTGCAAAAATAATATTAAACTAATTATCTGTGGAGGATGTGTTAACTTTTTTCCACTTATATAGAATATAACAAAGCATGTCATTTTGGTAGGTGGTGTATAAAATGCACTTTTCTGCTGTTTTTTATTTTTAAGTTTAAGAAATGTGACAATTGAGAATGTGGTGGTAAAGCACTACTTTACTGAAACTTTGAAATTTGACTTTTGATTTTTTTAATTTATCCACATTTTTAGCACCACAACATCAGTATGGGTATCGGCCATAAAAATCATATTGGTAGAGCCCTAGTATGCACTGTAAAAGTTATTCTGAACCAAATTGTAGTGAAAATTGAGATTTCATGATGAATTGAATTGTTTTCTAAAGTGTTTTGTCATTTTAAGGTCAGGAATGTACATAAATTTCATAATCTTATAGTTTAAGTGCTTTACTAGCGTGACTAGCGTACCTGTGCCCAACAAATGGTTTTGACTTAACTGTCATATTGAGTGCACACCTTAGTAAATCTTCCAGTAATTGGTTATATGTGATCCTAACATTGCAAAATCACTGCAGTCAAATTACCATCTTCTGGTTAATGCATGATCATATGGTGATGCATTTTTACACTGAAGTGTGATGTTTTCAGTTTCAGCATTACAAAAGAATGCTTTATTTTCGTGGTTGCTCTCGAAGCATCTCTGGCGGTCTAGAGTTGGCCATGTTGGCCTGTGCCACACTAACCACCAAAGCTACACGAGTCCAAACCTGTCAATGTGATAAATGAGGTTTAGGCAGCAGTGCAGCGGGAAGCCATGTGCCTGGCAAAAGCACACTGCAGTCTGCAGAACCAGCGGCCACTAAAGGTCACCCTGACCCTTTAGTGGCGTTTCAGCCTGGCAGATAACGATCGCTAAGTGGATCTGGCTGCTGTTCAAACCCTCAGTGATATATTTATGAGTTTTTCTCCTTGGCTGGTACTGTATGTGTATGATTCCTTTCTCTTTAAATGTTAGTCGGGCCTGCTGTTGATGTTGTTCTTTTTATTTTTGTAGCATCATTTGAGTAGAACAGCTGCTCTTTACAGCGTGTCAACATTTCAGGATGAATGAACCATCAGAATGCTCCAAAATGAGCTTAGAATAAGATCTTGTTCCATTAATTTGCAATAAAAGTAGCTTTTGTCTATATGCCTGTTTATATATACAAAGTCCTATATTCCTCACTTCACACATGCTGACCTGACCTGTTCAAGCTCTGCCTTCCAACTTTTGCTTTCGTATCTAACCTAATGTCCGCTTTTTGAAGGCAATCTAATGGGAAATGTAGCACAAAACTGAGTGCATAGTTATCTACATTCAAAAGAATTGTCAAAAGAATTGTTGCACATATAGTTGCACCCAGAAGGAATCAACCGACAGGAATGAAACTTGGTGGGTAGGTTTGACGTTGTGAGACATACAAATGATTCAAGTTTCACGCTCGGCCGAGCATGACGTAAGCAAGGACAGCCCTTAATGCTGTACCTGACTGACCCCACAACCACGGTTGCGGACATTCAGGAAGCAGTGATGCCCTCCATGAGTCATCCTGTTAGTGCCAGCGCCATTAGCACACGCCTGCACAGCACAGGACTACATACACTCAGACTCCAAAGACTGCAATGGAGTGACTCAGAATGACATCAGGTCATCTTCAGTGACGAGTCCCGCTTTGTCTTGGTGGAGATGACCAACAAATCCGTGTGTGGAGGCACCGTGGTCAGCGCCAAGATGAACAGTTTGTTGTCACGTGTCACACGTCCAGAAGGCCTGGCGTCACTTCACCTCCACCTGTACCACACAACCTGCAAACATGGCGGCCTGACACCATACTGAGGCACACTACCTCTGTATGTGTAGCTGAATAAATATTGCCCATATCAGTCTAAATTTATCATCATTTATTGTTCCTGGTAACCTTTATCTTCCTTCCCAATAGTATTACAACCCGGCACTTCCTTCTTGGTGCAACTATTCTTTTGATGATGAGTGTAAAAGAGCTGCATTTGCAGTTGCATTTAATTTCAAATTAGTTGTATATAATTAGCTAGAAAGCCACAATACTTTGACAGCATTTTATTTTAAATGGGAGATGTTAAAGTTTTATGTTGAGGCTTGTATGTACACTGGATCACGGTAGATGTGTTTCGGGAGTGTGTTTTAGGAAGATTTCTTTCTTAGAATTGAAGTTTTCTCCCGTTTATTGGTCTTATTTTTGTTATTTGAATCTGAAACTGAGTCTGGAGGGGACATATTTTGTGCCAAGAAATATGTCCCCTCCAGTTTTAATGACTGTGGATGGCTAAGATTGGACTTGTCTGGGTTTGGTTATGTTTCAATGTGACTGTGTGTTTGTGTGTGTGTGTGTGTGTGTGTGTGTGTGTGCGTGTGTGCGCAGTGGGCAGGCTCTGGCCTGGTGCAGCGAGTGTCCCTCAGGAGACCCCCAGCTTCATGGGAAAATCTCTGCTTCATTTTCGAGAGAATTCCCAGGGTCTGACTGCAACCGCAAAAGCATTTCATCTGAACCCTGCCGCCGCTCGGCCGCTGGGCCGACATAGACCCCCTGACCTCCACCAGAGAAAGATAGCTTACAGACTGACCTGGAATCAGTCTGAGATGCTGTTCTAAACCATAACTCCAGCGCAGAGCTCCTTATTCATTTACTACACATTCTCATTTACGCCTTAAGATGACGAGGGCATGCCAGCCAGGCTCCAATTCCTCGCCTAAGAATAACTCAAGGCCAGTTTGCATTGTTTTCCATGTAATTACTGAACAGTAAGGCTTTACTAAGCCTGCGAATTAAAGGGGTTAATAGGTGTTTAAAGACGCACCAATCATGTGTGGAAGCAGGAAAAAGCGGGAGTAATACTGGAGCTATTTAGTGCTTGTAGAACATTGATGTAGTTGAAATGTTCTGAGCTGCTCTTTTAACTCTCTTTTGATTTGGCGTCCGTTTTCCTTGGAGTGTTTTCACAGCTGACTGGAGCTGGAGCAGTGGCAAAACTTCACAGGATGTGTTTGCGTTTCACGGTGCATTAAATACAAAAATAAAATCCATTCATTGCGCGAGAAGCCCCATGCAGTGGGAGCTCACTTTAAAGTGATAGTTTGGCTCAATTACACAGTTTCCAACCTGTCCCAAATGTGGTAGATCAGCCACATTCGGTCTCTGAAGTAAGGCTTGTAGTGGCTGTAAGCTTCCATTACTTGTTAGCTACATTACCCTCGTAGCTTGAGTGTAAAGCTATAGAAGCAAATTTCAGACACCAGACATGTCTTGGCTGGCATGGTGTATTTGGGATAAGGGGGGTAATTGTTTAAAATTTACCTTTCTTTAAACAACCACACCATTTTTTCACTGAAAGAATGAAAGACTAAATCAAAAAGCAGGTTCTACAAGCACTAAACCTGCTTTAGGTTCCTTCAAATACGAGAGATGGTCTGTGTGTCTTCTAAGGGTTGTTAGCTTAGTTGCAAATGCGGAATCTGTTATTGATCCTTAAAAAAAAAAAACATTTAAAATAGTGTAAAAACCTGAAAAACTCTCCCGATCAAGACTGTGTGGCCTTTAAAGACTGCACAGTGATATAAAGTTTAGCAATTTTATGGATTGTCCAGTTATCTCAATCTTCAACTGGTGATGTAAAAAGCATATTCTGATTTCTAGGAGTAAGCCCTAGAAATTCAGGGAAGAGAACATGTATACCCCCTACTCTGATTTCTTTCGGAAAACCCAGGTAGAAATTATTTGCTCTAAAAATGTTCTGAGGATATGCAGTGCACTGTTCCATTAATGTTTTTAGTGGGCAGTTTTCTTTTGGTTTCCAAAATGTTCTTTCTAAAGGTAGGAGAACGTTCTCTAAAATGAATGTTCTTTTTTTGTTATCATGTAACATAATCTTTGGCCCTGTTATGTCCTAGTTAACATTTAGCCTTAGGGAAACAGTATGTGAAATTTTAAACACCTTTTAAACGTTCTTTGAACGTCAGATTAAGACATTTTCTTTAATACTTCAATAGAACTTGTAGGTAATGTTAGCCAACATTTGCTGAACGTTCCCTGCTGGCTGGGCACAAGTGTTTAACCATGAGATGGAGACTGGGAGATGGCAACAAATTACCTTTGGAGCAACTCTGAAAACAACTACATGGTTGTGAAAATGAAGGATGTAAATATTTAGTACACTATGCAGAGTGAACTTAGTTAATGTACTTGCACACTTTGTCCAGGTAACTCAGACGTCAAATCACAGTCAATCTCTATAGCCATATATATCCCTTTGGTGCAACTGTGGAGCTGATCTTTATTTACTGATTATTAGAAGGCTTATATTTAGGATTTGCGCAGAGAAAACTGTTTTGGGATCAGTGGAAAAAGCCTGGCCTACCAGGGGAGAAGTCAGGATGAGCTTGCATGGTGATGGATGGTGAGGAAATGGTGGTCGTGATGCGAAAGGCAAGTTCATTTCTCTCAAGAGCCTTATCAAGAGGCTAACGCTCAGCCCTAGAGGTCAGAGGTCAGGTTAGAATAACTTCCTTTAAATTCCTAATCCGTTTAAGTAACACTTTTTTTCTGTGTCCTTTCAGGGATAAAGATTACCACTTAAGAACATACAAGTCTGTGGTGATGGCCAACAAGCTGATAGACTGGCTCATAGCACAGGTAAGGCCACAGTTCCTCATCTCATGGCAGTTCAGTAATGTGGTCATACAATGGTTAGTGGGTTAGGGTGGGCAGTAACGTGGTTTGGTATTATTATTATTATTATTATTATTATTATTATTATAATGAATTATATCTCTTTCCTGAGTACACTACCAGTCAGAGGTTTAGGCACTCCCAACTAAATGGATGTTGTTGGTGATCTTAAAGACTCTACAGGCTTACACTTAACAGCTCCAACTGATGAGATGTCTGAAACAATACATATCCTGATATGCCACATATACTCTTGCTGTATCACAGTATTATATTTTTTGCCACTTCTAATACATATTTGTTGTGCAAAAAAACGTTTGTCTCTTTTTTTACACAGTTTAAAAGCTGTAGTTAACCTTTTAATTTTGTGAATATTCATGATGGAC
>CM067497.1:13810473-13825099 GCA_034552555.1 Semaprochilodus insignis
ATGATGGAGAACATGTTTCTGTTTATGTAATAATAATGGAATTTATCATAATATATTACTAATATATAATATATTATTAATATATAATATATTGACCATTCTTGAAAGAGGCCTATAGTTTTCTTTGGAGCGAATCCTTCCAGATCTCGGTGATGCTAGTTCCATTATATCAGATAACCTGTTATGAATTGTTTAATATTTGGGTTTAAAAATGAAAGGGTGATCAGTCATCTCTGAATTACCGTGTTAATATACATTTTGAGATAAAAATTGTTCTGGTTATCAATATTATTGTGCTGTTGTTAATATGTGCTGAAACTGTACAAGTGAGTAGTAACTAGTTACATTTACTAGTTACACGTATTTTACTAGGTGAACACTGTAGAACAACAACGTTCAGTTCCTATTCTGATAGATTCTGGAACTTTTTTCTTTAACATGATACTTTTGTACTTTACTTTTTAACTTGAGTATTGATTTAAGCCAGTGTTTCCCAACCTTGGACCTGAAGGCACCCTGCACTGCTCATTTTAGTGGATTCCTTGCTTTAACACACCCGCTGCAACTCAGAAAGAGCTTGTTAAAGAGCTGATGAGGTGAATCAGGAGTGTTGGGAGCAGGGAAAGCACTGAAATATGCAGGGCATGGAGCCTCCAGGGCCAGGGTTGGGAAAGACTGATTTTGGCTCCTCTACCCACCTCTGTGAAAATATTAAAAAAGAACTGATACACAAACTGAAATCATTTCATGCAAAGCCATGTGAACATGTAAACATGTAGCTTGTAAACATTGCTAAAGATCCAATACGCACCATTTACTCCATACAGTCCATATATGGAAACTGAGATGTTTTCAATTAATTGTTTCTGTGATGTCATGAGAACTGACTACTTATTCAGCCTATAGCACCTTAGCCCTGCCCAATCACACTGAAGTTACGAGATGTGCTACAGCTTTGAGTGCTTTTTGAATGAGGTATATAAAGATAACAGTAACTAAAGCAGCTTGTTTAAAACAGAGGTCATGTGAAAACAAATTGTGAGAATTTTTGACTCATAGAGTCACAGAAATGTTATAAATGTCCTCCTGTTGTGGGCAGATCCTAAGTTCAAATCCCTGGTGATGCCACAGCCATCCATGTCTGGCAGCCTAAGAAAGTATAACTTTAGTGTTTCTCTGTGGGTGGCATCACTCAGCTAGCAGTCTAACAGAATTGGCAGTTAGTGTTCTCCTCCAAGTGTGTTGAGCTGTCTAATGATCCTGTGTTAGCAGCAGTCTGCACGGATTGTATAGGGCTTCACTTGTCTCAGAAGAAGCACACGCTATCCTTCAAATAAAGTATTGATGTTCCCAAAATGCTTGAAATATCAAACACCGTTACTTTTTGCATCTAGCCTACAGAATTTCAGGCTTCACTGTGTGAGCTGTTAATAAAATACAGCAATTATTCCTATGACAGGTGGCTTTGAACCATAAGGTATGTCCGTAGGTTCATGGCCGTCTGTGCTGAAGTTGGAGACAAGAAGAAACATAAAGAGTACATTTCTACACTGTTTGAGTCATTCTTGTCCAGTGGATAGTGTGGGTGAAGAATACAGGTTGAATTCATTGTTTCCTGCTTCTTTCACAGTGCTGGAGAAGAGTGAGTTTAAGGACGAGCCGCTGTTGTTCCGTTTTTTTGCCGACGAAGAGATGGAGGGATCCAACACCAAGCACAAGCCCATGAAGCACGATCTGAAAATAGTGGAAAACGTCATCGCTAAGTCTCTACTGGTGAGAGATGGTGGGCTGTAATTGCTCACAGCTGATGGCACTTACGATGGGGGGTGTAATGCTGTTGAGCATTGTTGACTTCCAGCATTCCCTCATCCTGATCTAATGCCAACTGTGAGTCGTATCTCAGTAATTATGAATGAACGCTCCAAAACCGGTCTTTCATTACTCCCATGTTTGGGATCGGCCAGGTCGAGTGATTCGGCCAGAAAGCGATGTGAACTAGAGCTGAGTGAACTTGTGGAGAGATGTACTGCAGTGCCAAAGCAGGGGAGTTGTGGGTCTATGTCAGCTTAGTATGTAGCAGCTCTTTTCTTTTCCTTCTTTTAATAACTGAATAATTTGTCCACAAATATAATTTCCACAATTTTTATTGTATAATGCATGTAAGTAAAGCAAGTGTGATTTAGGCATGATCTACAGCATATATATATCGTGCTTCAAAATATATGAAGCACAGTATATAGAACTGTGCAGTTGGTCCAGTCAAAGAATTGCACAGTTGGGTCAGATTTGGTGGATGCCTTCCCTGGCAAAATTTTGAGGAGAATTTCCTGTAGACTGGGATTTGTGCCACTGCTGGTAGACCCGTATGACCGTACACTCCCATACACCTGCAAGTTCGGCTACTTCCTTCACACTATGGTCTTTGGCACCCCCAAATGCAGTCACTCCTTTTAGCCAATCATTAACATCTGCTTTGGACCCATTTTGGTAGGTGAAGCAGCTAAACAACTAACTTTTCCTGAATTTGTATTTAAGCATCTGTTTTTCCCTAATGGACAGCATCATGTAATAGGTTTGTTTTCAGGGGCCTCCCATCCAAAATGTTAATTTTGAGACATTTGGGGGGGTCTAGGAGGTTAATTAGGTCCCAGGACACTCTGTTTGTCACACATTGTATGCAAAGCTGAAGTTATCCCCTAACCAAGCTTATCCACTTTTATAGTAATGGGGGAAAAGAGTAAACAGTAAAGTATACATGACATGTGAATTGACATGCTTTTTGCANGGGGAAAAGAGTAAACAGTAAAGTATACATGACATGTGAATTGACATGCTTTTTGCATGGGGGAAAAGTGTCATCAAATCCTATTTGGTCACACTGGGAACTCATTTTAGTGAAAGTGTAGATGGAACCCGGCCAAAGTTGATCCAGATCCATGATCCAGAAACAAAACACATGTTTATGTAAGGTGTAAACAGGCTTTATCTGTACCACAAGACCGAGCCAAAGTTTTATTAACTGTTCGTTCCAGACAAAATAAAAAGAAAGTCGTTTGGCCTCTGTTTGAATGGGTAACCTACAAAGTAGCTGATCATCTAGCATCTAGCTAATAATATCATCTTATCATGTAGCTAATAATCTCAATCAGTCCACACATGGAACAAGACATTCACCTGTATCACCTCTTCTCAATTAATCCCGTCACACACCCCGCAAGTATTTATAGACCCAGCGCCATCTGCAGAAATCTGAATTCACTACCACCTTAAACACGCTGTGTTATTAATTTTTTTTTCCCCAGTGAGCTTAGTATAAATGTATTTTCCCTGAAATAAGCTAATACTGTGACATTTAGTAAAGTAAGTGCACTATATGGCCAAAAGTATGTGGGCACTACACCATCACAACGATATGAGTATGTTGGACATTTCTAAAGCCATAGGAGTTACTGTGGAGTTGCCTCACTTTTGTGGCAACAAAAGCTTACGCTCTTCTGGAAAGGCTTTCCACAAGATTGTAGAGTGTTTCTGTGGGAATTCATGCCCGTTTAGTCAAAAGACAATTTGTAAAGTCAGGCACATGAAGAGGCCTGGCTCTCAACCAACATTCCAGTTCCATCCCAAAAGTGTACAGTTTGTTTGGGGTCAGGGCTCTGTGCAGGCCACTGAGGAGTTTCTCCACACCAAACTTGTCAAGCCATTTTTATGGACCTTGTCTTATGCCCAGGGGCACAGTCGTGCTGGAACATGAAGGGGCTTTCACAAACTGTTGCCGCAAATTTGGAAGAATACAAAACTGCCAATGTTGGTCTATTGAGAGTACATGGCTGTGTACATGACTATACATCTGCTTCATCAGCATTAGGTGTAGCTGACGCCATTAGTGGTGTCCACAAACTTCTGAGTTTGCATCTCCCTAGCACCCTACTCTCTGACATTGTGAAGTTTGCTCATTTCCCTTTCAGATAAGGCCTAGTGATGCTGGATACGGCTTCACCCTGGAGGATCGTAACAGAGTGCCCATCATCAAGTCTGTGGAGAAGGGCTCCAATGCAGAGGTAAATGCACTTGGTTTATGGGTTTGGGAATTCTTCTCATCCTCCAGGAGTTTTTTGTTATGATGCAAAGGACAAGGATATGTGACTCAGACTTGTGGTTTTTTTTAGTGAGCATTTCATATGATTTATTTGTATTTAAAGGAATATACTCATGGGAATATACTATGCCTTCTTTCCCTCTCTCTCTCTACCTCTCTCGCTCTCTCTTGTTCTCTGTTTTATCAGTAAAATCTATGGACTTTGTTTATACCTTTTGTTTATACCTTGCATCAAGATGCGGTGATCCAATTTCATTCGGCTTTCGTTTCAGCACATGGAAAGTTATTGTCCTCAAAACCTCAAAGATTAATTTTGGTTACAATTAGATCACTCAAACCACATTCGAAGGTAGTGAGAGCTAGATCTTGATCACCTTTAACACATATGTAAACAGCATTATTTTTCATTATCCATATACAGTAATAAAGTAGAAGTGCATTTGCCTTGTTGGCTGGCTATTCCAGTGCCGGCAGGCTGCTAACTCGGTCACCATAACATTTGGAAATACTCTTTTCTACTTTGGTAATGTAGTTATTCTCACATTAACTGAGATCTCCAACATCTCCTCTTTAGTCTTCGGTGTGTGAGAAATTCACACAATTCACTCTTTCCAGCAAGCTCTTGGGACACTGGACAAGTTTTTCAGTGTAGGAAGTTTTTCAAAGGTATTAATGGGCAATATTTACAGTCTCTCTGCTATGGAGGAGCCACTGGGTAAACCAGTTTACTACAGCGCCAACCTGAGGCTGACCAGTACTGCATCTGTAGTTCGTTGGCTAGTAAGAATACCAATGACAGAGGCTCACTGTTTGGTAGGTGAAGCAGCTAAACAGCTAACTTTTCCTGAATTTGTATTTAAGCATCTGTTTTTCCCTAATGGACAGCATCATGTAATAGGTTTGTTTTCAGGGACCTCCCATCCAAAATGTTAATTTTGAGACATTTGGGGGGGTCTAGGAGGTTAATTAGGTCCCAGGACACTCTGTATGTCACACCTTGTATGCAAAGCTGAAGTTATCCCCCAAACCAAGCTTATCCACTTTTATAGTAACAGGGGAAAAGAGTAAACAGTAAAGTATACATGACATGTGAATTGACATGCTTTTTGCATGGGGGAAAAGTACCATCAAATCCTATTTGGTCACACTGGGAACTCATTAGTGAAAGTGTAGATGGAACCCGGCCAAAGTTGATCCAGTAGAGCAACAGACATTTAATACATTTTACTGATTAAATGTATGAAAATATACGAACAAACTTGCTATAACTCTTACTAGCCTAGCCTTAGGCTGTCACAAGGAAGGTAACTCCACCAATGATCTCTTTTGATTACGGGCCAATACTGCACACTACTGCCTAAATATTGTATTTGTAGTGCTTCTATCTAGAAACCACCAGCATGTCTCTGGAGGCAAGCAGCAAAAAATGAAGTATGAAATTTCCCAATATGTCCAGTCTTTTGCTTATTTTCGTGTCTAATGCTGTGGAATTTTTATGCTGACGTGAAAGGTGATACGTAAAAGATCAACAGTGCTACCCACTAATACCCACCGGGCGAAACACTCTTCAGGCATTGCAATGTCATTTTTGAAGAGGAGGGCCCAACCAGTGCACAACAGTGTTGTAGTGTTCAGGTAAAACCCTCAGACCAGCTCCATGAGAATATAAGGGCTTGGTGCAGTAAATTAGATTTGTGCAAAGAGTTAAAACCCCAGGAATATTGTTGGTTATTATATATATGTTGATTGATGTGATATTTTATGTCATTCGTGGTGATCACTGATTTCCATTGGTTTGTGCATCTGTTTATAGTTACATGCTTTAGAAATGCTATTAAGACTTTTTTTTTTTTTTACATCTGTTAGACCCTGAGGGTTGATATACTGTGTGTTCCTGTGGCTCTCGGTTTGATCTGGTTTTGTGGTGAAGAGCAGTTTGAAGTTTTAGTGTTGAGAGGGGGGTGAGAAAGTTGCGCCTGAAGCGATGTTCTGTTCAAGGATGTGCAGCACACGCTGTATGTTTCTAATATGGAGCTGCGATAGTTTCTGAACAGCACATTCAGAACGCAGTTCACATCGCTATAAACATGCCCTTTATTATTTTGCTTCATCAGACTGAGAAGTATATTCCTATTCTGATGTTTGCCTACAGAGAATGGTAGTTAATGACACGAACAAACTAAAAGATCCCTACATCTTTGGCTTCGTTAGATCGCTGTCCAAAGAAAAACGAGCATCTTCAAAATGGTAACTTTACATTTTATTTTTTTATTTTGCTTTTATAGATTATATGTATTTTAAATATACTTATTGTCAAAAGAACAAATAGTTACACCCAGACTGAATCAACCAACAGGAATGAAACTTGGTAGGTAGGTTTGACATTGTGAGACATGCTAATGGTTCAGTGAGCAGTGATGCCCTCCATGAGTGCCAGCACCATTGGCAGTTGGCTGCACGACGCAGGACTACATGCACACAGACCATTACAGTGACAGCCCTTAACCCCACGTCAATGTCGCCAAAGACTGCAATGGTGGCGTGCCAGACTGTCATGGAGTGACTCAGAATGGCAGGGGGTCATCTTCAGTGACGAGTCCCATTGTTGTCTTGGTGGAGGCGACCAACGAATCCGGGTGTGGAGGCACCGATATCAGCGCCAAGATGAATGGTTTGTTGTCACACGTCCAGAAGGCCTGGTGTCACTCCCCCTCCATCCCTACCGCACAATCTGCAGGAACTGTGTGAGAATATTCAAGCTGCATGGGATGGATTATCACAGGACACCATTAGGAACCTCTACAACTCCATGCCAAGATGTCTGGCATGTTGTGTTAGCAAACATGGCGTCCCGACACCATACAGAGAAATGCTACTTCTGTATGTGTAGCTTGGTAAATATTGCCCATATCATAAATTTGTGATCATTTATTGTTCCGGGTAACCTTTATCTTACTGCCCAATATCCGACACTTCCTGCTGGGTGCAGCTATTCTTTTGAGTAGCTCTTCTGTTGGTCCAGCCATCAGGAAATTTAAAGGCTGAACTGGCTCAGAAATGAAGATTAACTAATGAACCTATACAAAAGAAAACATAGTAATAATTTTAAACAACCTGTTGCTGTTTTTTTAGACAGCATAATTAATTCACTCAGGCATCGAGCTCTACATAGGAGATAAAGGAATGAGAGAGAGAGGGAAGGAGGGAGGGAGGGAACACAAGGGGCTCTTCCTTTTCCTTTTAACAGAATGCTGAATTGGCACAAACCTAAAGCGGAAAACGTTTGAGTCTCCCATGACCGCTGGGAGGAAACGGATAGACATACTCTTTAATGCAGAAGAAGGATGGTGATGTGGACAATATGTGTGCTTCATTCACTCAAACGGAGGCCACAGAATGACCTCCAGAGGAGGCGCCATGTGGAGATGAAAGATTTGCCTCCGTATGTGTAGAACGGTTTAAATAATGGTTGAATTTTTGACCCTTAGCAGTCACAGTTTTAGCTGAGACAACAGAAGCATTTGATGGTTTTTATGAATAATTCACTCATTGTGAACATTTTAAATCCATACTGGGTTTGTTTTAGTAAGTAGAAGAGGAGATAATTGTGCAATGTGATTTGACTTTGAATACTGAATGTGTATGTAATCAGTTGGCATGTATTCAATTATGTAAATTTATAATTATGTATAAAAGGCATAGCACAACATCAATAACAGCTTCTAAGTTTCTAAGCATTAAAGACATTTTAGCATCGCTGTTGAAATCGCTGTTAATAAGTAGAAATGATACTCCATCACTATGGATCATGCACAGTTGAATTGTATTCCAGGGAAATTATACAGAATAATTATGCAGAATAGTTTGATGTGAAATCTTCCAGTATAGAGTCAGAATTGTTCACATTGATGGTGAAAGGAACCAGATGTCTGAGGAGCATAATGCCTCTAAAAACTCCTTCACAGAAAGCTGGTCATTGTGGACAGTGAATGATATGATTACCCTTGTGTTTCGTAGATTGTAAGGCCTGGTTGCTATACAATGAAGCATTGAATGACTTTGTTTCTGTGGTTCGCTGTAGAGTGCGGTTCACTGTGACTGATCTCAACAAACTGCAAAATGTTGTAAAACCCTGTACAATATTTCCTTCGGACCAATCACGGTGGTTCACTGTGTACCATGAGTACCCTGACCAATCACAGTGGTTTCACCGTGTACCATGAGTACCCTGACCAATCACAGTTGCAGATGAGTCTCCGTGAGAGTCTCTATGAGAGTTTTGATGAATCAAGGGATTGATGTGATTCCTTCCACTGATGTGTTTCCAGTATGTTACAGTGGATGGGCCGCAGTTTGAACAATCAGAATACCAGCAGGTTGTCCACATCATGGAGGCCTAATGACTAAAAACGTGAATTCCTTGTTTGTGACTGCAGATGGCTGGGATGGAGGTGGGGAAGAAGGTCTTTGCCATTAACGGAGACCTGGTGTTCCTGAGGCCGTTCCATGAAGTGGAGAGTTTCCTGAAGCAGTGCTTCAACAGCAAGGGCCCACTCAGAGTGCTGGTCAGCACCAAACCCAGGGAGTAAGTGAAAGCAAAGGATTTCTAGTCTAAAACAGGTCCGTTGCATGTTGAGTCGTGGACAATCCAATCTCAGTAATCTAAAAAATGGCATCCAGAATTACACAAGTGTGTAGATGATTTATTTGTGCAGTTAGCACAGTGCTAAATGGTGGACTATAAGCTTCCATTGCTTGTTAGCTACATTAGCCTCATGGCTTCAGTGCAATACTAAAGAAACAAACTTCTTAGACCGCTTATGTTTTGGCTGACAGTTATGTCAATTTAGAATTGTGGCTGTATCATCACTTTACTGTTAAGACTATGGAACTAAGCACCTTTGGTGGTGGTCCCTACACACTAACTATCATTGTATAAAAGCGGCACAAGGCTTCATTTATTGTAGGATACGTTGTGCTTTTCGGAGCTCCTCAGTAAGAGCTTATTATTGACGGGCTGAGAGTAATGATAAAATGCACAACTTATACTCCTATAAAAGGAATGCACGTGATGTCACAGCTAGCAGGAGTCACGCCCACTGAGTGGCAGAAAACTAACTGGATGACAGCATTAATTCAATGCGAATGCAGAGCAAACACAAAAGCATCTAAAATGGGAAAGAGCTGTTCCTTAGCTGTCTATCCCGAGCTGTCTTATGCAGACTGCTGAAAGATAAAGAAAAGAAAAGCAAAAAGATCACACAAGCTTCTTGTTTGAATTTTCCTCTTCCACCTTAAACTGTTTAGCAGTTATACTTATGCTTGAGGTGCCAGATTAAGTGTTGAACCATTTAAGGTGGAATGGAAAAATTTGAACAAGAAGCGGGCGAATAAGAAGCTGAATGTCAGGGCCAGGATGTACCTGCTGCATCATTTAAGGTGGAACAGGAAGCTGACTTTCATGCTGCATATGAATCAATGCAATTCATAGAAACAGCAAGAAACCAGGCACCGAAACATGGATTTAACTTGTGTCAGGAATACTGGACTTCAGCATGAAATCGTACCTTAAATTATATACTACATTGACTGGCCTTAATCAAATACCACCTTTCTGTTTCTATGCTGTGCAACTGTTTTTTCAGCATTCATTTAAAATATCCATGATGGTGATGGTGAGCTTACGTTCTACAAGCAGATGGGGGGATGAATGACAGGGTTAGACAAAACAAACCCAGTTTTCCTTATAAACAGGGAACTCCACAAAGCAAGTTTAGCCAGATTACTTTGGAAGTTATACTTGGAACAGAGGAGCATTAGATCACGCTGACCGCAAGAATGTACACATTACCGTCGGGTCCAGCATTTTTCGTTCAAACAGATAATTGCTTATTCCACTTCTAGTTTTACTGTTTTCCCTAATAAACACAGCCTTGCGGTGTTTTGCCAGCCTAACTGAGGGGGCGTGTTCTGCAGAGTGGGACAAGTGGTGTGAATGCATCCCCTCTGTTCATGTGTTTGCTTGTTCCAAATAGTAGTTTGTGAGATAAACTGAGCAGAAATCTGTACATCTTTGGTTAACGGAGAAGAGTGGATTAAAGTATAAATATTTTATTTTGTACAACATTGTGAGCACGTGTCACTTATTCATGAAGGAAACATATTTCTCTCTCAGAAGCTTCATTTTGGTGGTTTTCATTTTTGATGTGTTGTGATGCTGAAGTGAAAAACTTGACTGTTATTAAATCCAGCAACCTTTTAATGAGCACAAGGGTGCATGTGTGTGTGCGCAGAACAGTGAAGATTCCGGACTCAGCGGATGGCCTGGGATTCCAGATCCGTGGATTTGGACCATCTGTGGTGCATGCAGTCGGCAGAGGTGAGTAAGAGAGAGAGAGAGAGAGAGAGATGAGCTACTGTTTTCTATTTTTCTCTTTTAAGTTTATTCTGTGCTTATATTTTTCTAGTTTCTTGTTTGTTTCTTTTTTGTTGACTTTCTTTCACATGCTGTCATACAGAGCAATCACTGCACATGCACTTTAGACCCGACCATTTACTTCTGATCGTTTATTTTCTGTGACATTTCTGTTAATTGTTCACATATTAATGATAACAACCAACAACTCATCTCCTTATACGCTGTACAGCAATTGTACAGCATCGGTGTCCTGCTAGAGGAAGACAGAAGAGATACAGAGGGAGAGAAAAGGAGAACAAGAGAGAGGAGAAGGTATTAAGGTATTAAGACAAGAAGGTAAAAGGAGAGAAAGAGAGAGATATAAAGGCAGAGTGGTATAGAGATGTGAGAGAGAGTGATCAAAGAGAGGGGGTACCGTTATATGAGTGAAACTGAAGGAGAAGGTTGAGAGTGAATATGTAAATATAATAATATGTGACAGATGAAAAACAGATACAGAATGATAGAGAGATAAAAGAGAAAAAGAAACAGAAGGCCCAGGCATAGAGAGACAGAGATGATAGAGAGAGACAAAAATTGAAGAGAGAGAGAGGGAGGGAAAGAGAGCGAGAGACATAAGAAGGGAAAGAGAATGAGAGAGAGGCCAAAAAAAAAAAAAAGACACAGAGGAACAGAGACGGAGAGAAAGAGAGAAAGGCCAGAGAAAAGATACAGAGAAACTGAGAGGTAGAGAGAGAGACAGACATAAGAAAAAAATCAAGAGAGGCAGAGATAGAGACAAAGACAAACAGCGAGGTAAGAAGTGAAGGGAGAGAGAGAGAAAGACAGAGAGAGAAAGAGGACAGAAGAGAGGGAGGGAAAGAGAGAGAGAGAGAAAGAGAGAGAGAGGGGGCGAGAGAGAGAGAAAGGCCAAAAAAAAGACACAGAAGAAGATAGAGGGAGAGAGAGAGAAATGCCAGAAAAGAGATACAGAGAAACAAAGAGGTAGAGAGAGAGAGAGACAGCGATAAGAAAAAAAAAACAAAAGAGAGGCAGAGATAGACAGACAGATAAAGATGACAGAGCGACACAAGAAGTGAAGGGAGAGAGGAAAAGAGAGAGACAGAGAGAGAAAGAAATGGCCAGAGTAAAGATACAGAGGAACAGAGAGACAGAGAAAGAGATAGAGTAAGAAAAAGAACAAGAGAGAGGCAGAGATAGAGAAAGACAGAGACAGTAGAGTGAGACAACAACTGAAGAGAGAGGAAGAGATAAGATACTGAGGCAAAGAGAGAATGAGAAACAGATAATATATATAGAGGGAGAGAGAAAGTTAGAGAGAGAAAAAGAGAAAAAGGAAGCGAGGGAGAGATACAGGAAGCTATTCTCTTTTTCTGTGGATGTGAGCGCTACAGCTGCCACACAGCTGGATTTGTATGAAGGGACTGGACACGGTATGAATTCATGCTGTCGTCCGTTTCTGAGCTGCACTCCCATCAAACCCAGCGGAGAACGAGTGGTTCACGGTGAAAACAGTCCATTGCATGCCAGCCATGAGGAGAACAGCTTTATTTCAGAAACAGAGGGAGAGAAAAAGACAGAGTGAGAGTACAAATGATAGCAGGAGATGAGAGAGCCACTTGAGGTAGAGAGAGAGAGAGAGAACAGATAAGGCATTTCTCATAGCCATCAGTCCATGATGGACTGTGGGATGCAGTCCAATTTTCCTTCAGCTCAGACCCAGCACCGTGGGGAGAGAATGCTCCATCAGTGGGTAGGGGCGGACAATAACACAATATGTCATCGTTACTGTGATGAACTGCATCACAATGTACTTTTCTGAGTATATGACGAGGATGTTCAGTGTTTCTAGAGCAACTTCAGGTTTAGATTAGTTATAGAGAGCCTGTAAACAACAACTCTGCAGAGCGTCATGTAACTGATTGCATGGCAGCCTATTCTGATCATCATTTCTAGGTATTCATTTGTGCTTACAGATAGTTTGATTTCGTTCTAAACAGTTTATTTGCAGTGTTGGACGAAGAACACAAACCAAGTAGATGAGTTAAAGTAGAGATACCCAAGGTAAAATACTCCTCCAGTAAACGTAGAAGTTCCTCTCTTTAGACCTCCACTTGAGTAAAAGTACTACAGTATTTACCTTCAAATGTACTTAAGTATGGAGAGTAACAGCAGCATGATTTATTCTGGCTCTAATGTCCTATTAGCATTTCTGGAACAAGGCTCTTAATCAACTCATTGTAGGTGGAGAGACTCTAGTGTCTCTCAGTCCACCAGTCTTTAATAGAAGGTCATTAATTAGTCTGACACTGATGTCTATTCAGATGATCATAAGCACAGGACACTGAGGGAGAACAGGTTCCATTAGCTAGAACTATAAAATAACTTGTTTGGAAATCAAAAAACTTTTGCAAAACAACGTTGCAACGTAGTTACAAGTTTAAGTTTAATAAAACTTCACAAATGCTTTTTCCTTTACTATATTGCATCTGTACTCTGTTCATAAACATAAACTAGCCAAAACAAATTTACTATAAAAGGAAATAGTGTATGTGTAAGTTCAGAAAAAGACACTCGCCAGTCACGATTGCATGTGTACATATTTCTATATTATAGTCTATTTACTCACAACGTCAGAAACAATATGTTTTATCTGTTCACTGATGCTTTGATGTGTGATTGTCAGTTAGTGTTTTACCTACCTTCCTCCAGGTGATCCTTGATGTAGTCCAGGCCTGAAATAAGCTTGTTTCGTTTTGACATGTTACGTTTTTACGTGCACATAAACAGAAAGGAACGACAAATTTCACATAATGTAGTGGTGTTTGAAATGTATGTGGAAATATTCCAGTGCAGTACAGATTCACAAAACAAACTATTTAAGTACAGTAACGTTTACGTAAATTACGTTTACCTAGTTTCTGTCCACCACTGTTTATTTGTGCAAATGGTGGATTTTGGATATTCAACAGTTTTCCAGTCGTTTTAAGTCATTTGTTGTTTTGCTGGTGCCTTTTAGTTCAAGCCTCAGAAAAAAAGTCATTATTGTGATACATGTATATCATAAAAATGTCTTTAAGCAGAGTAGTGATATAGATTTGCTTTATTGCCGACTCTTAGTTATTGGTATGCTGCAGTATGCTGCAATTAGCAGTGGCCCTAAGCAAGTTTGGCTAGATTCAAGTCCTCTAATAAGACTTATGTGTGATTGTTTCACTTCACCTAAAGCTGTAATGACCTGGCATGAGGCTCGATAACATTACTGTACTTAGTTCCTATGAACAGTTATTATAATGCAATATGGAACCTGATTGTATGAAGTCATATATGCATGTAATTATAGCTACTTAAGACCAATTACACAAGCTCATGTCTAGGTTTGTAAGTTTGTAACAGAAATAGTCTAAGATCATTTCAAACTTGAACAGTTATGTGCAAAGGTTTGGCTTCATCTGTCAAATACCACATTATGTTTTGTTGGTTTTGGCCAGAGGGGCACCAGAACATGACGACATTGGTTAATAATATTTTGAGGCGGAGCAAAGCGACAGTTTTGTGACCTCAAGGTCAGTTTAGATTTCAGGCTGACTTTAAGTCCTAAGTCCATAGTCTTTCACCCCCTTTGGCTCTGTCTACCTCAGTCCTACAAGCTCCTCACTGTCTTAGTGCGGGTTTGTGCCTCTGCAGGCAGCAGCTTTGGAGTAATGAGTGCTATGGGCCAGTGTAAGAGACTGACATAGAGAAATTTCATCACAGACATGCACTATGCTCACTAGGCTGTGAGGTTGCTCAGTGGCACCCGCTAGTTGAGAGGGTCCCTCTCATGGACTCGATGTTCTAATACCTGTTTTCCAAGAGGAGTCCAGTCAGGAGTTTGGCTAGGCCATGCAAGCACCATCAGAAACAAGTCTGGAGTTATTTTGAGTGTCTGTTTGAGGTTGCTGACAAGTCTTCTTTCTCCTCTTTCTTGGCTGAGGAGATTGAATTCTCCTGTAATATCTCCCTATACATGCCCGGGTACTGGTTGCAGAGGGCTGGCCTCATATAATGATGCTCCCACCACCATGCTTCACTGTGGGTATGGTGCTCTTGGACTCATATCTGCATCACTT
>CM067497.1:13825426-13851346 GCA_034552555.1 Semaprochilodus insignis
GTCCACCAGTCTTTAATAGAAGGTCATTAATTAGTCTGACCCTGATGTCTATTCAGATGATCATAAGCACAGAACACTGAGGGAGAACAGGTTCCATTAGCTAGAACTATAAAATAACTTGTTTGGAAATCAAAAAACTTTTGCAAAACACCGTTGCAACGTAGTTACAAGTTTAAGTTTAATAAAACTTCACAAATGCTTTTTCCTTTACTATATTGCATCTGTACTCTGTTCATAAACATAAACTAGCCAAAACAAATTTACTATAAAAGGAAATAGTGTATGTGTAAGTTCAGAAAAAGACACTCGCCAGTCACGATTGCATGTGTACATATTTCTATATTATAGTCTATTTACCCACAACGTCAGAAACAATATGTTTTATCTGTTCACTGATGCTTTGATGTGTGATTGTCAGTTAGTGTTTTACCTACCTTCCTCCAGGTGATCCTTGATGTAGTCCAGGCCTGAAATAAGCTTGTTTCGTTTTGACATGTTACGTTTTTACGTGCACATAAACAGAAAGGAACGACAAATTTCACATAATGTAGTGGTGTTTGAAATGTATGTGGAAATATTCCAGTGCAGTACAGATTCACAAAACAAACTATTTAAGTACAGTAACGTTTACGTAAATTACGTTTACCTAGTTTCTGTCCACCACTGTTTATTTGTGCAAATGGTGGATTTTGGATATTCAACAGTTTTCCAGTCGTTTTAAGTCATTTGTTGTTTTGCTGGTGCCTTTTAGTTCAAGCCTCAGAAAAAAAGTCATTATTGTGATACATGTATATCATAAAAATGTCTTTAAGCAGAGTAGTGATATAGATTTGCTTTATTGCCGACTCTTAGTTATTGGTATGCTGCAGTATGCTGCAATTAGCAGTGGCCCTAAGCAAGTTTGGCTAGATTCAAGTCCTCTAATAAGACTTATGTGTGATTGTTTCACTTCACCTAAAGCTGTAATGACCTGGCATGAGGCTCGATAACATTACTGTACTTAGTTCCTATGAACAGTTATTATAATGCAATATGGAACCTGATTGTATGAAGTCATATATGCATGTAATTATAGCTACTTAAGACCAATTACACAAGCTCATGTCTAGGTTTGTAAGTTTGTAACAGAAATAGTCTAAGATCATTTCAAACTTGAACAGTTATGTGCAAAGGTTTGGCTTCATCTGTCAAATACCACATTATGTTTTGTTGGTTTTGGCCAGAGGGGCACCAGAACATGACGACATTGGTTAATAATATTTTGAGGCGGAGCAAAGCGACAGTTTTGTGACCTCAAGGTCAGTTTAGATTTCAGGCTGACTTTAAGTCCTAAGTCCATAGTCTTTCACCCCCTTTGGCTCTGTCTACCTCAATCCTACAAGCTCCTCACTGTCTTAGTGCGGGTTTATGCCTCTGCAGGCAGCAGCTTTGGAGTAATGAGTGCTATGGGCCAGTGTAAGAGACTGACATAGAGAAATTTCATCACAGACATGCACTATGCTCACTAGGCTGTGAGGTTGCTCAGTGGCACCCGCTAGTTGAGAGGGTCCCTCTCATGGACTCGTTGTTCAAATACCTGTTTTCCAAGGAGGAGTCCAGTCAGGAGTTTGGCTAGGCCATGCAAGCACCATCAGAAACAAGTCTGGAGTTATTTTGAGTGTCTGTTTGAGGTTGCTGACAAGTCTTCTTTCTCCTCTTTCTTGGCTGAGGAGATTGAATTCTCCTGTAATATCTCCCTATACATGCCCGGGTACTGGTTGCAGAGGGCTGGCCTCATATAATGATGCTCCCACCACCATGCTTCACTGTGGGTATGGTGCTCTTGGACTCATATCTGCATCACTTCATTTTCCAGATGAGATGAGATGAATTGTTGCTACGTTACGTTTGACCACAGAACATTTCAATGTTCACGTTCAATAAAGAGATCAGGTTTGTGTAGGTGCTTGTGTTTTAGATGCAGAGGAGTTTTGTGTGGGGGAGAGAGGAGATGAAATGGGATGAGTTCATTGTTTATTTAGGCTGTTTGGGTGACTGTTGTTGCTAAGGCTTTAAGGCCATCCTGGACCACTTCTCAAATACCTTACTGGCTTCTCTCTTACCTTCCTTATCATCAGTCTGGGGTCGATTAGCCTCCTATTGCATGTCATCAAATCAGTTGTACTGACAGGGATGTTCGAGGTCTTTGCTGTGGTTCTGTGGCTTTTTCTATTCAAGTGTTGTTTAATATTCATATCCATTAAAACATAAGAAGAAGGTGGCTTTAGCTTTCCATCCCTGTTTGTGTTCTGAGTTTATGTTTGCTGGGCCCTCTTATCAGCCTGTTTATGCACGGCTCACCATGCTAACTGACTTCCTGACCTGGAATTTACATGAAGTCTGCCGGAGGAGTGACTGTTTTGAGTGTGATTCATGCTGTGTGCATTCAGAACGAGTGACTGTCCCCGTTTGTGCCACCGCATGTAAACACGCTAATAGACAAGCTGTTTGTTTAGCGGGGTTCTGTCCAGTCTCGGTCTCTCTTTCCGTTTCCATCTGTCTGTCTGTCTCTCAGTGTTTGTCAGGCTTTGCTTTATTCTCCTGACGTCACCCTGTCCGTCTGTGTTTGCAGGCACGGTTGCGGCCGTGGCTGGACTGCACCCCGGACAGTGCATCATCAAAGTCAACGGCATCAACGTGAGTAAGGAAAGTCACGCCAGCGTGATCGCGCACGTCACTGCCTGCAGGAAATACCGCAGACCCACTCAGGTATAGCCAGGACACCGGTCCAACTTTCCAGCTTTGTTTTCATTTATGGGCTTCTGTTTACTGTTATTCCACTGCTTTAAATAATCATTAAATGTATACTGAAATAAGGTAGATGTCCATTTCTAGAAAAGTTAGTTGGCAGTAAACTACTACACTAGTATAAGGTGGGTTAGTAGGTTAGTAACAGAGACAGTTATTAAGACTTTACACACCAACCACTGGCAGCTGCAAGTTTCTGAGTTACTCCCTTTATATCATCATTACAGAGAATCTCTGACAAACAGAAATATGTCTATTCTATTCTATTCTATTCTATTCTATTCTATTCTATTCTATTCTATCGTGGTATATTCTATTGTGGTACATTCTATTCTATTATGGTATTTCCTATTCTATTCTATTGTGATATATTATATTCTATTGTGGTACATTCTATTCTATTATGGTATTTCCTATTCTATTCTATTCTATTCTATTCTATTCTATTCTATTCTATTGTGGTATATTCTGGACTATTTTGTTGTATTCTGTTCTGTGCTATTTAGTACTGCTCTGTTGTATGCTTTTCTGTTCTATTCTATTCAATTCTATTCAATTCTATTCGGCTATGTTCTACTCTGTTCTGTTCTTTTTCGTTTTATTATATGTTGTTCTTTTCCGTTCTGTTCTGCTGTTATCTGTTCTCTCTTCTCTTCCCTTCTCTTCTCTTCTCTTAAAGTTAAAGCAAAGCAAAAATAATAAAACTAATTAATAATAAATGTAATCTCTTTGCACTGTGCACTGTGTTTTACCCTCACTATCGGAGAAAGCCCAGTCTGTGTAGCATTCGCACTGCAGCCTGTATCTTCAGTCAGTTGTAATTGCAGTTTTGGCTCCAAGGGTGGAGGTCTGTATCCTGCAGAGCAGGGATCATTCCAGGGGCCTGAGGTTAGGAACGTAGGGGGGTTCTGGTATTGATTTATGAGTGAGAGCGCTTGCCAAAGAACGAGGAGAGTGATTACATAATTGCTGGTTAGACAGCCAGAACCTGGCCTGGACACCACTGAAAAGCACTGTGGTGGATAATCATAAGATCTGACAGGTCAAGATCAACATATTCACTAATTTGTGTTACAGAAGCAAATCTTCTATTAATATAGGAATTTTGTCTCATCTTACAGCATCTTACTTCACATGAGGAAATATTGAACTACTCGACAATGAACTGTCTTGCCTATTACCAAGCAGGCTTGTGTCTGCAGTGTCTGGGACTTTTAAAACGCTGTTAGAAAAAAAAAACCCAGTAATATTTAGGGAATTTTGTGTAGTTAGGATGTTTCTGTAATACTGTTGTTCTGTAACAGCAGCCGTCCTGAATTCAGTTTTGGCAGGATATAATTTCAGACTTAAGAAAGTTCTGTAATACGGCCCCTGTTCTCTACCCTGCATATTTACAGCCTGCAGTATCCACTGTTACGGTACTATAGCTTCTGCCAATTGAACCAAAACCCTAATGCCAGTCTAAAGGCTTTCTTTCTCCTGGCTGTTTCTTATTTCAGCAAGACTCCATAAAGTGGGTTTATAATAACAATGAGAGCGCCCAGGAGGACCACCAGAAGGCCAACCAAAAACCCAGCTCAGAAGAGAACGGGGAAGTGTTTGACTGTAAAGTGGAAGGTAGTTCCACACACACATACACACACACACACACATACAAACACACACATAAACACACACACATCCACAGCTATTTATTTACTCCTATGTTTTAATACAATCTCTGAACACAGGGTGATCACATTTTCACCCCATTCTGATGGGTGATGTTAGCATTGTCTGAAGAATGTATGTATTACTGTATGTATGTGTGCAAGCCTGTGTGTAGGTGTTGTGATGAATGGACCAAAAGAAATTCTACAAAATTACATTAGCTTGAGTGTTAAGAAAGTTTTTTCCTTCTCCTGAAAAGTTATTGTCTTGAAGATGTATATACTGTTGGAACAGTTGCATTCTGTTTTTATACAGAATTTATTAACAAGAGTTGCCCTTTGCCCTTTATAATTGATTATATGATGAATTATAATGAATATAACGAAGAAAAAAAAAATCACTGATAAACCATGAAAAAATTAACTTTAAAATAGAGGAAAACAACTTTCCCAACTTTCAGTGTAGGTTACTTTGACAAGATTTTTGGACCACTTCTGTTGGTCAAATTTCCCTATAATCTGGCATTGCAGGTTAGACGTGCTTTTCCCTGTGTAGTCATTTTAGCCCTGAAAAAGGTACAGAAATAAACACATACACACATAATCAGTGTCATTTTAATATTTGTAATGTTCACTCCAATCATAAGAACATAAGTCTGGTCTCCTATGACACTTCACATTTCACTTCAGCAGTTCCATCTGCTGCTCAGTAGAAGGGGAATATTTCACATCATCCACCTCATTGAAGATGAAGTTGCTTTCTGCTGCAGCAGCCCAGAATGTTGAAGAACTAATTCCCTATGCCATGTATGAAAAACTATGGCTTTATAAGTCACTGTGTTTGTGAAATTGTCAATAGATTGAATTCACATAAATTATTATTAATTATTATTTAGTAGTGCAAGAAGATCAGTAGCTTTTACAGAAATATGGAAATAAGATGGCTAGTTTCATACATACATAGCACACCAGTGGGATATACTATGCATGAAACCACATTAAAACAAGCATGTCTGATGATGTATGCAGTTTTGCACAATGCAAATTTGCTGCTGTGTATGCTTTGCCTAACTACCATGCAAAACTGACACCAGCCTTATCACTGAGAAATGAAAGTCAGCTCAACTTAAAGTGATAAGGTAACGTATTACACACCTTCTCTTGAGTTCACCTAACTCAAACTCAGTTAGCTTACTCTAAAGTTCTTCTAACATTGTTTAGTTCTTTATTTCAGCAGGTTGTCCATAGCAACTCTTTCCATTCCACCTCATGATCTCCTTATTATGGGATAAACATTTACATGGTTGGAGCCCCTGAAGTTACTCAGATTTCTGTGTCTATAAATGTTTAATAAAATTTTAAAAGTAACTTGTGAAACAACCATCTAAGTGTTAACCCCAACATCAGGAGAGTGTGAGTGTCACGCCTGCTGGCTCTCTTCTCACCCCTGATCTCCCAGACTCCATTTCCCATAGCCCACCACCTGATGACATCACTGTCACATGTCCGCCATCTCCCAATCCCGTTCTGTTTTCTAGATCCAAATCACCTGAATATTGATCACACCTGTTGTTAATTCAGTCTGTTTGTACATATACTCCTCTCTCCCACTGACCCATTGCGAAGTATTGCCACTCTGTGCGTACCGAGCGGTTCTCTCTGTGATTACTCTTGTTTGTTACTCTGGGTTTGACTTTATTCTGATTTGCTGATTTACTCTTTTGTCTTTGCCCTTTTGCTGCTTTTACTGGTCTGATTGTTTGCCTTGTTTTCGACGTCCGCTTGTTTCTTGACACTGACTCTGTCTTGCCCTTCTGTTATGTCCACCTTGCCCTTGTTGCTGCTGTGTTTGATTACAAATCTATTAAATAAGCCTCGCCTTGATTTTAGCTCAGCGCTCGTCACAATCTGTTTGTCCATCAACACAGTGAGTTTAAATCCCAGAGTCATACAAAGCTGGAGAAAATGCCTAAAGGGGAAAATGAGTTTCAGCTGGTGGGAAAAATGAGTACAGAAATTTGTTTCATCTAACCAAGAGATCTAAAAGAAATCAGAATTATGAGAACTTTGGACTAATCTAAGAAATTTGAGTTGGGCGAACCTCCTCAAGTTAGCTTAAAAAAACTGTATAATAATTTACGTTATAATTTTTAGTTGAGTTCAAACTGACAGTGCAGTCCTGACTAATCGGATGAGTGTGTTTGCTCTGCAGAGGTGATGGACAAATTCAACACCATTGCTATGATTGACGGCAAAAAAGATCACGTCAGCCTGACGGTGGATAACGTGCACCTGGAGTACGGCGTGGCGTACGAATACGACAGCACGGCCGGCATCAAGTGCCACGTGCTGGAGAAAATGGTGGAGCCCAAAGGTTTCTTCAGCCTCACAGCCAAGGTACAGATATTTATTGACATCGAGAAATAAGGGTTCTGTACACAAGAAGCCAATTAGCGCTAGTTCTTGTCAAAGAAGGGTCAACATGATCAAAGACCTGACTCACAGTAGAAGATCAAAGGTGACACCCAGCACAGTAACACAGTAGTCTAACAATTTGTCGTCATATTTAGTTCTGACGAATCCTCCATGGATTCACAGTTACATGAACCGATGTGTAAAATAATCTGTACGTACCACTCTTTTCAGTTTGTTTCAGTGTAAAAAAAACATGTTCTAATGACACAAAACAAGACTGTACACACAATAATAGCCTTTTAATGCGTGTAAATCGGAATAAAATATCTGCTCTTCCATTTACACAAACCTCAATTAAATGTTTGGGCACTTTGCGTATAGTTCCAACATGCTTATGATTGTGAAACACTTAGTATATACATTAGGGCTGTCAGTTTAACATTATAAATAAATAATGCTGCTCATATTTGGTAGAAATCTAAAGCTTTTTTAAAGTGGATAAATATGTGGGGGAACTGTGGTAATGGTTGTACTTAATTATAAATATTTACATTTATGGAATTTAGCTGACGCTCTTATCCAGAGCGACTTACAAGGTTAATCATATTACAGGTAGGCCAATGTAGTGTTAGGAGTCTTGCCCAAGGACTCTTATTGGTGCAGCGCAGCATAGTAACCCAGACCAGGATTCGAACCCCAGTCTCCCACATTTGGTGGTGGCTCCCTGGCAGGTAGTGGTGTTATCCACTGACCTACACCAACCACATATCTGTTTCCGAGTTCTTTAGTGAACTGGAGCAAACAAAGAAGTTACAAGCTTCAACTGGTTATTTCCGATTTAGAACTGCCACAACATTGGAAGAATTAGCATTGTGCTAGCGATGGAAATATGTACAAAGATATATAGAGACATTGGTCGGAACATGTAGAGAATGAACGCATTCACATGCACTTAATAATCTCATTTGACAAACTTAATTTTGAACCTGTTGCTACCTGGTGCTGTGTTAAACGGTGCTTGCTTATTTGTGGTACTGAGGTCTGTTTACTGCATGTTCGTCTGAGTAAGGGTGCAAACGCACTGAGAAAGCTAATTACTCAGCTAAAAGCTTGGAATAAATGTGCTTCTTTTAAATAAAAAAAATCTTTCTCTAGGATCAAATTTGAGCAAATAAGGTCAACATGTTTGACAGCTATATTAAAATTACAACATACTTTTTGTTTTCGCTGACAATTACGGCGACTTCTAAAGCACCGAAACACTACAGAGAAGGCTGCTGCTCCCAAGTGGAATTCAGCTTTATGGCCCAACCTATAATGAAGCAATAAATAAACTGTAAATCACACAGCTGGGAAGGGAGAGGAAAAGCAACATGTGTGACGCAAATATTAGCATTAGCGTATGCAATTTTACGGTGTTATAGCTTTTGTGGTTTTGATTTATTGCCACCAAGCTGATTCACAGTACCACAAATGTTAAAAGAATGGCATTTCTCTATATAATTTCAGTGCACCCACACGAGATGTTTAAACTCATGCTGTGCTAATGGAGGGTTTATATATAAGCCGCCGTAGATTAAAACTCAGTAAACACGTTGTTATCTGAGCACAGCCTGCTGTGGCAAAAGCTGTTCTAATCTTAGGAGCTTATATATACTCCTCAATTTAAGGAATGGAACAGAGACTCATTTCATGTTGTTTCGAGTCAGAATCACCAGTGAAACTTGATCCTGAACTTGTATATAGTAATGTGTGTCATTTATTGTGTTTTTATTGTAATGAATAATTCGTGATCGTGCAATGCGCAACTCTATTGTTGTCTGATTCATAGTCATTCATATTCTTCTTCTTGGTTGAGAGATTTTTTGTCCGCTGACTAGTTCCACAGTTTTCCAAATATTGACACTGTTCCAACTCCGGACTGTTCAGTCTGATCAGGAATGGTGTGCTTGTATACAGGTTTTTGATCCGACATATGGTTTTCCCAAAAAACTTTGTTATATTCCAAAAATTATCCCATTAAGAATGAATGGGGTGGAAAATTTGCACGCCAATCTACTGTACTTCTGCTTGTTTCACATACATCATCTTAGGGCAGACACCCAAGCACGAATTCAATGTAGTCCGACCCCCACTCGTCTGTTTGTCTTTTTTTCTCCATCTCTCTTTCTGTCGCTCTTTCAAGGGAGCCCCATTCATTTTTGGCCCCACCCAAACCCTATTGTTTCCTATGTAACCTATAGCCACCAAACTGCACATACTCACTCAGATCCCCAAACTCTAAACCATAGCCATACTGACCTCTACTCTTCTATGTGTTGTTTATTCATCCCTCGTTTCTCCCATACACTTCCATTCATTGTTAGCAACACCATAGCAACCGGTTAGCAACATGCTTATGCTGCACAACCACTCTGCATTTTCTTTGGGAAATACACTATTCTAGTTTTCATTTCAAACTGAACCGACAGGATGAAACTTGGCAGGTAGGTTTGACATTGTGACACATGCAAATGATTCAGGTTTTGCAGTTGGACATAAGCAAGGTCTTATCGCTATACCTGACTGACCCAACAGCCACGATTGCAGACATTCAGTGAGCAGTGATGTCCTCCATGAGTCATCCTGTTAGTCATCCTGTTACTGCACAACACAGGACTACATGCACGCAGACCGTTATGATGACTGCCCTTAACACCACGTCAACATCACCAAAGACTGCAGTGGTGTCGTGCCAGACTGTCATGGAGTAACTCAACGAGTCCCACTTTTGTCTTAGTGGAGATGACCAATGAATCCATGTGTGCACTGTGGTCAGTGACAAGATGAACAGTTTGTTGTCACATGTTCAGAAGACCTGGTGTCACTCCACCTCCACTCCTACCGCACAATCTGCAGGAACTGTGTGAGAATATTCAAGCTGCATGGGATGGATTATTATGCCGAGACGTCTGGCATATAGCATTAGCAAACATGGCTGCCCGACGCCATACTGAGAGACACTACTTCTGTATGTGTAGCTCAATAAATATTGCCCATATCAGTTCAGACACACACAGTCTGACACTTTTTTTTCTGGGTGCAACTATTCTTTTGATGATGAGTGTATGTAGTTTTCTTCCACTGTCTGAATGGAGTTCTTTTCCAAACTGCTGAGGAAGTCATAACTTTGGGAGAAGTTTCAGATACTGATGTGATGTATTTTCTAGATACTAAGCAAGTTTTTTTTTTTTGGTCCCTAAGCTGCCAGCAAAAATGTATTGCTGACATCTGCCTGGGACTGACTTGCTTTTCCTCAGAAGTTTAATATCGCCCGCCCTGTCAGCTGGATTATTAGCCGAAGCTCAGGAGCCAGAGCGCTCTTAAATTTCCCTCTCTTTGAGCCTGTGAGGAAAACCCTCAGGCTCTGAAGGACCATATCTCCAACTCTGAGCCCATACCTCCCACACATGCGGAGGAGTGCATTCACTTTAGAGCTCTCCTACTGTACTCCCTGCGTTATAATGACGTACATCCTTAAAGGGGAATTTGATCGATTTTTAAAAATGACTATAAAAAGTCATTCAGAGCGGTTTGATGTGGAATGCACACACAAGTGCAGAAATTGCTCACAGTACTGATGATAGGAACCAGATGTTCGAAGCATGTAATGCTTCTAAAAGCTCCCTCATAGGAAGCTATTACATGAAATGGTTGCACATACATTACCTGATTTATTATACATTGTTTTATGATAGTTTTCTTCCAACATTGGTGATGGAGAGGTCTGTGTAGGCTATTGTAAAGCAAAACATTCTCCAAAGAATCAGTTTTGCCAGTATTTTTCTATTATCAGCATTGCATGTAATGCCCGTCTTCATGTTCAGTGGAGATTTTGAAAGGCAAATAAAATGGCTATATTGAAATCGTAGGCATTGTCTACAACAAACTAAATCAAACAGCTCTAAATTCTGTTGTATTTGGAAATATGCACTATATATATATATATATGTATATATATACATAGATGCGGTCCAAAGAAAATTAGTAACTCCAAAATGACAGCTGAACAGGAGAGGCCAAAAACCTAGTTTAATATTAATGTAAGTTAATAGAACCAGAATATTCTCCAAGCAATTTTGGGCCATTTCTGTTGGTCCATTCATCCACCCATATATATAATCTATGAAACTCCCTTTTGAGTCATCTTCTGTTGCTTTTACATAAGTATGCACAAAAGAAAATCAAGGTTCTTCAGAGGTTTTTGGGTCAAAACTAAAGTTTTAAGACATTTGATAGAACCTTTTACATGATCTGGGTGCTTTGATCTCACACATCTCACTTACAGTTCCAAACAGCTTGTTACGAAGCATTGCAAGGTTTTTAATTCAGCCAGATTGCATGGTTGTAACTAAAGCTGCATAACCCTAAGTAGCGTGATGGAGCATTCATATTTATATTAAGCCATGGCTTAAGAGCTAAATTACTATACATATGGGACTGTGTAAAAGTCAGTACCCCTCATTTATTCATTTTCAGTCATTAAGTTATTCAATTTTAGCATCAGAAAAAAGGTAAGGCAACATTACCATTATTATTTAACTGAAAATTACACAATCACACAAATTAAACAACTAAATAATAATTTTAGGTTTTTTTCAGTGTTTATTTGTCTGCTTTTATTACAGCTTCAGATTTCTTTAGAAAACTTGCTTTTATATTTTCCAGGAAATTGAAAACGAAACAGCGATATTTTTCCACACAAACTTAATTCTTAGAAGTTGGTTGCATTTTTTGCTTTTTGTGATCCAAAATAATCCCAAACACATTCAGTGATGTTGAGGTCTGGGCTCTAGGGTGGGCAGTTCCTTGTTCTGAGAACACCAGCCGCTTCTTCCTTTGATTTGTCTGTTTTCTTTTCTCAGTGAGGAACTTCTTGACAGCTATGCAGTCTATCAGACCCATAACGCTGAGGTGTCTCGTCACAGTGGAAGGATATCTGTGGATGTTTTTCAGCTTTAGAGCAGGAGCGGAGATTGATATTTCTCCTCTTTCTCACACATTAAAAAATGTAGATGCTGTTTATCTGGTGGGGGCAGTTTTGGTGGTCTACCAGGGTTTGCAGGTGGTTGTTAGGAATTTACTGAAATGAAAGGTGGTCTCTGAATTTTCCACAATATTGCTTGTAACTGTCATTATTTTGTAAAATGTTGCTGACCAGAATATGTGACATTGCACTTTAATACTCACAGAGAACAGAGGACGTTTGGTGCGCTTCATCATGTATTTCCTATTTATTTTCTCTCAGATTCTGGAGGCTCTGGCGAGGAACGATGAGGCTTTGGTCCAGACATGTAGCCGGATAAATTCCAGCACGGAGCTCATCCCAGAGGACCTGCAGGGCAAGTTTAGCTCTATGTGCAGTGAAAGATTGGAACACATCAATCGCCGCATCACCAACTACAGGAAGGTACATATAGTTTTAGCTGAAATGCCTCCATGAGTGTTTGCATGAAATGATCAAAAAGTATTCTTACAGGGCTGATTTCCCACCTGCTATAGATTAATGATGAGTCAACTTACTGTAAACAGTGTGCAGCCTGCTGTGGCAAACGTTGTGACACTATTTGAGATTGCAGTGTGTGGTAAGTATGCTGTTCAGTGGACTGATACTTCAGTGTTTGCAGTATGACAGCAGGAAGAGTGAAGCAAAAGTGGTTATCTTTTCTCTTAGCATTTCAGTGAAGAATAGCATTGGTCCAGAATAGCATGAACTCGTTACAACACAAATGTCTTTACATTGTGGCTTTGGTAGCCTGTGGTGCACATTTCTTGAAGGGTCTATATAAAAATCTGTCTTTTTCTTATTGGTGGGTCCCCTAGTGACCATTCTGCCAGCAGAATGAAAATCGTCTTGGGTGCTTTAAAATAGTTTTATTCTGTACTCTGTACCTATTGAATCGATTTTAACCTTGGCATGGTTTGGAAACCTCTCTTTAACGTACAGGAATTCCCTAAATGTCAAATGGTCCAGTAGACTGATAGATGAGTCACAGCTTACCCAAGACTCCCTGTACACTAGCGGATAAAAATAGTGGCTCTCACACTCTGAATGACTCACCTACCGCAAAGCACATTTACCTACAGGTACAAAGACAGCAACTTGAACCTGAATATCCGGTATCAGGTTAATTAGGACACTATTGGCCCTTTTAGTGTGAAATGTAGTCCTTGTTAAGCTGCTAGTGAGCAACGAGAGGTGAAAGTGGTGGGATTGGACACACCGACTGTGAAAATATCTTGTCTTAAATTGGTTTTGCTAGTGATGTACTATGAAGACATTTTAATATCGATCTCCCATTCAGCCTAAAACAGTCCCATTGCCTTGCACAAACAAGTGCATGGAGTGTTCATAGAAATACAGTTCTAGGCTTAGTTGGCAAGTTCAAAGTTAAAGGAACACTGGTTACACTACCTAAACTTGGCAGAAAGAGGAAGCTCTTACCAACTGCCACCAGATTCATGAGGAGGACTGCAAAAGACCCGCAACAAGATTTTGTGGCTCCATACCCAAACTCCAAGACGTACACTTTAACTTACCAAAAATCACAAGACAAATCAGATCCAATATCCTCAGAACTCTAGAAATAAGTCACAAAAGTTTTGGGGTTTTGCTCTGTAGAACGATGGAACTTTTTGGGGCTATGGATCAGCAGTATATCTGGCAGAAGAAGAATCAAGCATATGCTGAAACCATCAACCTGCCTACAGTGAAGCATGGTGGTGGCTCGTTGATGCTCTGGGGCTGCTTTGCTTCCTCTGGCACTGGAAACCTTGAGCATGTGGTGAGCAAGAATAATTTAATCAAGTATCAGGAAATCCTAGGAGGAAACATTGTGCCTTCTGTGAGGAAGCTGAAGCGTCCGTACCATATAGCTAATTTTTATACACAAACATTACAAGCACAGCCAGTCTGTTGTTTGTTATTACTACTCAACTGCCCCCTAGTGTCATGGAGATGAGTCACTATGTATAGGATATAGTTATATGGTTTTAACAAACGTCTCACATTCTATAAATAAAGTGAGTTGGCGAACAATTGAGGGGGGCAAACACCCACAATGTCGCCCATGATCCCAGGCATACCTCAAAGTCCGCCAAGGTTTCAGAAGAAGTCCTGGAAGATTCTGGAGTGGCCATCACAGTTGCCTGACTTGAAGCCCACAGAAAGTCTTTGGTGGGATATGATGAAGGTGGTTGCAGCGCACAAACCCAAGAATATTAGTGAACTGGTTGCCATTGCCCACGAGGAATGGGCTAAGACTCTAGCACTCTAGAATCTAGCAGTGCTAGAAGCTGATGTCTGGCTACCCGTTAGGTTTACAGCAGGTCATAACAGCAAACGGATGCTCTACTAAGTACTAAAGATGCTTGTCATGAAGAGGTTGAATATTTCTGAGACTCCAGTAGCCATTAAAAGTGGCATTTTGTGTTGAATTTGAGGAAAACCACTTGTTATGTTGTGTAAAGCTATTTAAACGGTTCTTGTTTGATTGTTTTTTTGGTTTATTTGCTACTGCAAACCTTTATTTGTTCACTTTTTGCTCTGTTCAGTCTACTCTATTGAGAATGCCACTTTCCATCAGTAATGTCCAGCATGCGTCCTGTTTGAACTGTCCTTGTTTGCTCTGTCTGAGCCTGATTGATTCAGAACTGCAGTTGTCCCGTGCCAAACGGCCATGCTTATTTCTCCCAGCTGCTTGTGTTTGGAAACAGAAAAGGGAAATATTATGAGTGTTTGCAACTGTTTTCTCTTTCCTTTTCTCTGTGTAATCTGCCTCGACATCCTCCTCCTCTGCAATGGATTAATTAGCTGTTTCTTCACTGGTTATAAATAGCGCCGAACATCCAGTGCCCTTACGTAACTTCCCTTCCTCCAGCATTCCGGTACTGGGACGAGGCGAGGTTTTCCGTGTGTCGAGGCCAGCCTCTGATGCTGGAAGGTCAATGTTGGGGCATTGCTTATGTCCAGAACAGCTGTAGCTCATCTACTGGCTGGCTTTAACACCAGTTAACCACAGCCTTTTAGAGCGGGTTAAATAATGACATGGCTGAGCAGGGACGGTATTCATATCCCTGTGTGGAGCGGAAAATGCAATAACTCTGCTTTAGGGCTGTATGCACTGTCAAAGTTTGGGGACACCTTGCCATGCAAACATCGGTTTTGAGTTTTGAGACTGCCCATTCACACAAAGTTATAGAGGGCACACGTCTCAGTTAGTCTTTCTGCAACTCATTGGTGTAACCACAGTCCTTCCAACTGTGATGCCATGTGCATATCCTCTATACTGTGTGCCTTAGCCTGCCTTTAGAATGATTCACAATACAGGACGGCCAATAAGAATGTTAAAATGGATCAAGCTGTTTTTGGTACATTGACCCAACGGCGTAAAACGATAGCACAAATAGACCTCATGACAGACGTAAAATACAGCCAAAAGGTGAGATATGACCGCTAAGAAAAATACCTCCATAGGTGTTGTTAGCATAAAACAGCTATAATCTTTGGGTAGATTTGTCTTCAACACTCAGTCAGCTTCATCAAAGATTCTTTTTGGGATGAAGAACAGTAATGATGTAACCAATTTCCAAAGCACATAAGAGCACATAGTGAAACTCTTTTGGCCCAAAGCTGGTTTAAACACCTAAAATAGGGCTGACACCAAGGGAATAAAATAGTCAACCTGTGTCTTCATTTCTAGGTTGTTGTTTGCTTAAGTAACTGCAAATCCATCTAGAGAGAACGCTCATTTCTATTTAAAACTACACTCATTGTCAAACAGTTGCACCCAGAAGGAATCAACCGACTGGAATGAAACTTGGTGGGTAGGTTTGACATCGTGAGACATGCGAATGATTCATGTTCCCCGCTTGGCTGCACATGTAACGTCAGCAAGGGTAGGCGTTATTGCTGTACCTGGCTGACCCAACAGCCACGTTTTGAGACATTTAGCAAGCAGTGATGCCCTCCATAAGTCATCCTGTTAGTGCCAGCACCATTGGCTGCACAATGCAGGACTACATGCACGCAGATTGTTACGACGACTGCCCTTAACACCATGTCAGCGTCACCAAAGACTGCAGTGGTGTCGTGCCAGACTGTCATGATGTGACGCTGTGGGTCATCTTCAGTGACGAGTCGCGCAACAAATCCGTGTGTGGAGGCACCGTGGTCAGCACCGAGATAAATGGTTTGTTGTCACATATCACACGCCACACACAGGCCTGGTGTCACTCCACCTCCACCCCTCCCACAAAATCTGCGGGAACTGTGTGAGAATATTGAAGCTGCATGGGAGGGATAGCATTGCAATCAGACACTTCCTTCTGGGTGCAACTATTTTTTTGACAGCGAGCGTATCTAAAAAGGTAGGTGTGCCCAAACTTTTGACCAGTGGGGACATTGCATGTGTTTATCACTTTGCATCCGCACTGTCGCCTGACGATTGCAGTGTTGCCCTTCGTAAACTTAAAAGCACAGTCTGTGTTTCCAGCCACAGAGTAAATCCGGTTTCAGTTGCTTGCATCTCGAAAATAAACACATCATCCAAAACTCGTTTTCCCGGAGTCAGCGTATTAGAGTGAACTTTCTGATGTAAACACAATAGCATGCGTGAGCGAAAGCATCATGAATTAACTTAAGGGTCTATTAAACTGTAATTCAACTGGATAGCGCAGTATCTCTCTAGATTAAAGGAATAGTTTGGCACAAGGTCAAATTTGCAAGTTTCCTTATTGAGCCAAAATGCAGTTGATCACCTAGCAAGTACTGGAAGCTTACGTACAGTACCAGTCAAAAGTTTAGGTGCACCCAACTAAACGGCTGTGTTTGGTTATCTTAAAGACTCTACAGGCTTACGCTGAAGAGCTCCAACTGATGGGATGTCTGATTAATGAATATCCGGATATACCACGTATACTCTTGATGTATCACAGTAATATTTTGGCTATATTGCCCACATCTAATATACTGTATATTTATTTATTAATAATTTATTAATTTCTTTGCACAGTCTAAAAGCTCTAGTCACCCTTTCGATTTAGTGGATATTCATGATGGTCAGACCAATAGAATTGGCCCAAAACTGCTTAGAACCTTGTTATATCAACCCCCACTGCAGGAAAGCTGTTTTATCCTCCTATAAAGTTCCATTTTGGAGGTGTTTAAGGTGAGCTGGATAATTCCATGAGTGCTATTGCATAGTTGTATGCCTTCTCTTTTATTCTAAAGCAAAGCATTAAGCTAAACTAAGAACTAAACTTTTGACTGGTGCTGTATACCAAGTAGCATCATGTATACTGCATACCTCAAACCATGCTAAGTTGGTAGATAATTTCAAATAGATTTGAATTATATGGTTAGTCATATGTGTTATGACTTTGACTGTTTTATACAGAAACAGACAAACATACATCACGTAGCCACAAAACAGTAGTAGCAGTTGTTTTAATTTGTGAACTTGCTCCATCCTTTCTTATTAATAGCACTATATTAATATACATCTATAGTTTGCAGCTATAATCTTCCATTACTTTGATTAGATATTTTGCTGAATTGTTCTTTTAAAGCCACTGTAAGCGAGTATTCTAGCATGTTGCACCATGTTAGTGATAAACTGCTGTGCTGACTGATGAACGTACTTCTCATTGTGTGCACTTGTTCCTTGTGTTTGCCTGGCCTTGTGAGCGCTGACGTTTGTCTAAAGGCCGTGATAGGAGGTGCAGGGGTGATGTACAGTGGAGTTACAGTGGGTGAATGAGCGTGCAGTCCACCAGCTGGAGTGCTGGTGATGGATGAAGTGTGGGAGCTATCAGCTGTAATCTCGGAGTTGGAGTCAGCAGCAGTGCATGCAGGTGCTGCCTACACACCTGCTCTGGCTGTCTAGTGGAAAATAACGCAGGCCTAGCATAAATGTTACATGCTAAAGCAAACAGCATCTCAGTATGGGGATTTTCATGTATACATAATGGACATTTAGTGCTGGACATACGAAGTTTGTCCTGCTCTAGCGCACCCGGTCCAGCTAATTAACGAATTTACAGACCCTTAAAGTGAACCTTATTTTACTGAACGTCTTGTCAGCAATCCAGTCAGTCTTGTTGTCTTTGTCCTTTTTGGAGTGATAGAATACATCCAACAGTGTTATGTAATCAGGAGACATAAAGGTACAGTTACAGGGCAAGTAGTGATCAGATTACAATCAAACTTGTTACCATACATTCAAAATCCTCTATTCTCAATGATAAATACACTATATGATCAGAAGTATGGGAACACCTGATCATCACACTGAAATGAGCTTGTTGGACATCCCATTCCTGACCATGAGTGTTAATATGGCATTGCCATTGACCTTCCCCAATCTACTGCAACAAAGTTGGAAGCATATAACAGTGTAAACTAACTAAGCCATGGAAAACAGTGAGCGACTTCAAGTTCTTTGGTGTCTACTTAGCCAAAGATTGTACATGGTTGCTCAACACATTATCAGAAAGGCCCAACCATGCCTCCACTTCCTCTGAAAGCTGAGAAGAGTCAACTGGCCACAACAGCTCCTCTGCAGCTTCTGTAGATCCACTGTGGAGATCATACTGACAAGCAGCATTACTGTCTGGTATTGCCACTGCTGCCGAATGCAACGGTGGTAAAAACTGCACGTCACATCACCGTGGCTGCCCTCCCACCCATACAGGACAAACACAACAAGCTGTCAGCATATCCTCTGACCCCACACACCCCGGCTATCCCTGTTCCAACTGTTTGCCATCCGGAAAGAGGTACAGGAACATCCGAGCCAGAACCACCAGGTTCAGCAATAGTTTTTACCCAAGAGCCATCAAAATGGGTCACTCCGGCAGCACCTACCAGAGCATGACTACAACATTATGGACTGTTACTGATCTAGCCCTGATCACTCCAGCAACTGCACACTGGGCTCCACTCCCCCATAGGACTGTATGCACTTGCGCTTCAACTAGACCTCTATACTTGAACTTCTGAGCTGTGTATTCTATATACTGAACATGTGTGGCTGTTTTAGCTGTTTACCTGAACATTAGCTGCTATGCTCACTACCTGTACTGTACACTATTAGATATACATCTGCTGTTTACAACCACATACTTAATTGCACAGCTGGCCACCTCAACATACTGTACTTTCCAGTATGCACACTTAACACTAAGCTGTACTTCACTATACTGCATATGCTAACCGCTGTTCACAATTCAGTTCTAGTGACGCTCTAGTTACTGCCCTTGCACATCTGTCTATGCACGTATTGTATTGAGTCTCTGTCTGTTTCTCTTTACACGATTTATCTGTTTTTTAATTACACCACTGGAGGCGTAGCCTGATAGTGTTTCGCTATGCTGTATAACCTTGTATTGCTATAATGACAGTATGGTTGAACTGAATTGAATAGATGCTTTTGTTTCACAATACTAGCACTTACAGTTGAACAGGGCAGATCTAGCAGGGCAGACATTTTACAAAATGACTTGTGTGAAATGTGGCATCCTAAGAGAGTGTTTCCTATGACCTGTTTAAAGTCACAGAGAGAGAGAGAGTATGGCCCTTCATAATGCCGTCTATGGAGATTGCAGAGCCGTGTGCTTGATTTTTACACCTGTTAGAAATGGATGTGGCTGAAGTATCTGAAATCAGTTATAATGAAAGGTGCACTTCTTTTACTTTTATATACTTTTGGTCATATAGTAAATGTCAAATGGGACATGTGGATTTGAAGAGTTTCCCATTTTGTGAAGGGAGGAGTGCTGTCATCTGCAGAGAAATCTGACTAATAAGTTGTTTGTATTATTGTTTCTTGCTACATAAAGTTCTACAGTATGAGTAGCTATAAATCCAATTTCTCAAATACCAAAATACTGAAGTGAGAATTAGCTACGAATGTCATGGAATGTACACTGTATATCTTTTTAAACCTGAAATATACATTGATTTCTTTGGACTGCCAAAGCCACTGAGCTCTAACGGACTGTCTGTATATTACATTGCAGTTGACAATCATCAGTCTTAGCTCAGTGCACCAGTGGCGAGTTAGGAATACTTGCATTAACAAACTCATTTTTCTGTCCTCAGTTTTCCCGAGTGCTAAAGAACAGAGCCTGGCCCACGTTTAAGCAGGCCAAGACCAAGGTGTCTCCACTCCACAGCAGCGATTTCTGCCCCACCAACTGCCACATTAACGTGATGGAGGTGTCCTACCCCAAGACCACCACATCCCTGGGGAGTGCTTTTGGGGTCCAGCTGGACAACAGGAAGAACTCCACTCTGGAGAAAGGAAGCCGCAGCACAGAGCAGGGTGAGATACGGGTTATGAGCGTCTCTGTTAGTGTAGATTAGTGTGCTGTTTTAGCAGAAGCGACTGAAGGGTTCGTAATCCGGTGAAGCGTTCACCAAGGGCTCGTGATTTACATATTATATTCATAAAAGCATATTAAATAATTGTGTTACATTATTATATTCTATAAAAAAATGATAGATTTATATACTAAATTAAAAGTTGTAAATGAAGTGGTTTGCAGATGCCGTAGTTAAGTTCTTTGGTATATAATTTTTTTTTTTTTAATGTCTAAATCAGGTAAGCTGAACCCCATGGTGTACGTTCAGCACTGTATCGGCAGTATGGCGGCTCCGTCGGGTCACAGTCTGGGCCGGACAGAGGGACATGGCCTGCGCTTCCTGCTGAGGGAGGAGGATCTGCTGACTGTGGACGCTTACCACAAACTCCTCACCAAGCTGGTCACTGTGGTGAAAGAGATGGAGTGCTACACTGCTCAGATTCACGAGTAAGAGCCTTAACAATTTAATCCAGTTCAGTTCAAATTTACTGTCCCTGTACCACTATTTCCACAGGTGCAACACACACTGAGCTGGCAGGTTATGTGTATGTACACTCACTGTCCATTATATCAGATACACCTAGCGTGTATACATTTTGTATATATAATCACTCTGAAGTTGACCATATCGCTGGTGACATGAGAAACATGTCTTACATATTGTTTATTAGCTATGGAGTCATTTGGTTCAGGATCTTGCTGTAAATTGCACTTTGTTGTGGAGTTTCAGAGCGTTTTGGTAAACAGCAGTCATAGTTCCACTCATAGCTTTTATGGGTTATCAAAGAAACACAGCAGTATTCTGTGTTTATGTAGTAACACAACAATTCATGGATGTTTAATACTGTTATTTACATCTGGATCCCAACAACCAGCAGGAGCAGGAACCCAGCTAGAAATGATTTGTTCTGAAAACGTTCTAGAATATGCAAAGTAATGTTCCATTGTTTCCTGAAACTTCAAAGCCAAATTGCTTGAAATGGTGGATTACTCTTTAGTTTCTATAGTAAGTATGCTAACTAGCTGCCTTCATACTAACCCACTGAAGTTGTTTTTCCTTTTTCACTTGAAGCGCCTCATTCTGTCCATCATACCAAAGGCTCATTATTTGAAGTTGTATTGTACCTAATGCTGCTGCAAGTTGCTGGGGAACACTTGCACTCACTCACTCATCTTCTAAACCGCTTTATCCTTCTGGGTCCCAGGGGGTGCTCAGTGTTCAGTAGGTGGAAGGCAGGAAACATCTTGGACAGGCAACCAATCCATTGCAGGGCAGACACACACACATACACATTTACTCACACATAGGGAGGCAATATAGCATCTCCAATTCACCTGATTGCATGTCTTTAGACTGTGGGAGGAAACCCACACAGACATGGTGGAGAACATTCAAACCCCACAAAGAAAGGACCCCGGACGCCCAAGCCAGGAACTGAACCCAAGCCCTTTTTGGTGTGAGGCAACAGTGCGACCCACTGCGCCACTGTGCAGCTCTGCAGGAGAACGGCTTTGCAGTAATGACTGCTCAACGACTGTAGCAAAACTGACAGGCAAGGTCAAACATATAGAAATGACAGATGATATAAATTTTGCCGTAATATAACCTCATTAAGGCTGCAGTTAATTTAATCCATTTTGGTCTTTTTTTTCCTCAGGCTGAAATTTCACGAGTCATGAGTCTTGAGTTGAATCATTTATGGGCAAGCCCCGAGTCTGATTTGTGAATATTGCACTGTAGTTAAACTCCTGAGTCCCTTTGTGAGCCATTGTTGTTACCCTCGTATTGCATGTTTGCTGTTGGTGCTGTAAAGAGGATGCAAGATCTCTTCCACAAGTGCTAGTGGCAACCCTAGCACCAAAATAATTAAACCATTACTCTTAAAACTGCCACTTCTTTGCAAATGTCCTGCAGTTTGGTGAACCTGAGTGCTTTTTGCGCTGCGTTTTATTGGAGCCCTTTGACTCAGTAGAGCACTTGTTCATCAAAAGCTCATTAGTGTCCTATAAGGCCGAGGCAGCGGCTGCATTGTGCTGTAATTGCACTGTTCTTCTTGGTTCTGCCTTAGAAAGGATTCAGCACAAAGCTCATTACAGCGGAGATGTCTTGCTGATGTTGTGCATTGATTTTATAGCCGCTGGTACTCTCTCGGTAATAGCTGGAACATTTTAGCCGTTTTATTGGACTGCTTGTGATGCCCCCCTGTAGTGCTTGTTCACTGTTTTCTCTGCATCATGTGAGGCTGTGTTCAGTCTGATGTCAGCTAGGGAATCGTACTGCTGGAAAGTGTTGCCTTTGGTTTTATATGTTATTGAATTGTCTGTCGATCAAGTTCAGTAATCATTCTTCATTCACATCATTCTTCAAGTTTGTCCAGAGACTAGGGCATGGGGTGGGGGGGGCGCTTATATAGTCTTACAGCTCAAGAAGTCTTATTCATTTTCATTCTTACAGTATGAATACTCGGTAACACTTTACTTGAAGGGTATCTGCATAACACATTTATAACACCTTACATAAACGCTTCATAACATTCATGAATGTGTAATTCAGCATTCATAAAGGCTACATGTTTTACATGATATTAATATGGAGCACTGTGCCATTTTACTGAGAGACATTTTTCAAAATAAAAGTCATTTATTATCTTGGCCGACTATAATATTTTCGGTACAATGTCTAAATTCTGGGCAGCCAAAATAAAAATGACCAGGTTTTACCACTTTGGACAGAAAGTGTTTTGACGCTTTGGCACTTGATTTCTAGTGCTTTAACTTATTTTGCCCTTTGTTATTCGTTCTCCTATCTCCCATCTGCTAGTTCATTTTAAGTAGCAGCAAATATGGAAGTAGCAACTTTATAACATAATATCAAGCTATTAAGAAACACAACTAAAAAGACCAAAAATTTAGAGCACATTTTTTATTTTTAGATGATTTATTTTGTATGCATGTGAAAGGCCACACTGGTAGTACAGATCAGGTACTGTGCTTTTTGCTATGCAATCAAGCTTACGTTAGCACAGTCTGTGTCGTGTTTTCTCTAATGTTCATTAGCTAGAGTAATACAGTCCAGCTCAGCATAGCATTTTAAATTGGAAACTCAACATTATGTAGCAAATCCTGAATGTCATTTTGGCCGGTGTCCTGTAAAACTTTGTCCGACTTTGCTACAGATTTTCAAGAGAGCACATTTGCATATGGAACATGGATAGTTCAACTGATGCTCTTAATGTTGTATATTTTGACTTTTACAGCGACTTGCTCAAAAGTTGCTCAACCAATCTGTCCATATAAATCATCCTGTTAAGATGGAATTTCATCATTTTTGAAAAATATCTGCATAATTCAATTATTAAGAAATTCATTCAGAGTGGTCTCTGTGAAATGCTCTGTTCTGGAGTCAGAACTGTTCACAGTGGTGGTGATCTGGAAATGTGTTTAATGATTCTTAAAGCTCCCTCACAGAAAGTTGTTATTTGTGTTAGGTATTTGGCGTTCAGGAACAGTCAGGAGACTGAACACTGGAGCTTCAGTGTTCTCTTTAGTTCATTTACACATACAGAGATATATGGTACAGTTTGGTCTTATTCACGTGCATGCAGGATCATGCATGGGCACAGCTTAGGTCATCAGTCTGTCACCAGTACAATGCAGTCCAGTTCTAGTCTGATAAAGCATCAAAGGACACACAGCTGTAAGTCAATGGAGCTGAGACAACAAAAGGACAACGTCTTCTGGAGCATAGACGAAAGCTCTTGTGAGAAGGATATGTACTTTCTTTCACTTGAAATTGTTATAAATATGCTGTCTATCCTAAATATTAGGATAAAACTTGGCCTGATATGTGTTTATTCAAAATACATCCATAATAGTCCAGAAACAAATCAAATTCAAACAAATTCAAAGAATTTAAAACGTCTGTACTGTGCTGTAGACATCATGACCCCTGGTTCCCATCACCACCACCACCGTAAAGAAGTTTGAGCAGGTTTCTGTACAATAACTGTTTCACATCAAACATCTCTGACTGATTTAACGTCTCAACCACTGAATTATGCAGAGGTCCTCAAAGAAATGATGGAATTCTCCTTCTGCAGTAGGAGGAACTGTTCAGGAGGTGCACAGTTCATGACTCCGGCATCTGTGCTGGGAGTGCATTTGCCGTTGATGGCTTCATTGTTTGAGAACATATTAGCACTTGGCAGGAAATGGGACACTCTAAGGTCAGGCCTTGTGTTTCAGCATGGAAAGGCAGAAGAAAACAGGTGGAGCAGATTTGAATAGAATTCCACTGTAAATGTGGCTCACAGCAAACTAAACTGTAGCCCACCACTACTGACCATCAAGACAGACCCTAGTGAAACCTCCCCCCTCCCTCTTTCCTTCCTTTTCTTCCTCTCTCCTTTCCTGCACGCGCTCCTTGTTAAGACATGTTCCATTGTGCTGCAGAAGTCTTAAAATTTCACTGTGAAAGTTCACCATGTCCGTACATTTGCAAAAATGACAATTACAGCGCGTCTTTGTCCGTTCCGGTGGTGACACAGCTGTCTGCTGCTTGTCAGTGCCAATTAGCTGCTTCAGCTCTCTGACTGGTTAGAATGACTAACAACCTCCCTCTCACCCCAGGGCAGGAGAATAGCTGGAAATGACCAGCTGATGTCAGAGCGGTAGCCTAATAATGGAGACTCTGATGGGGTTTCTGACTGTAGAGCACTTAATTTGTGTATATTTATGTACTAAATTAACCTCTTAAAGATCTGTATGTGAGTCTACATTTCACTCTATAACTATAGCCATTTATCTTGTTTTTTTTTTAAAGAATTTACTAAATAATATGGTCTAGAAGGTCTTTCTGTCACATAATTCAGATTTACATATTTATTTTTGATTATTTGAGGCAGGCAATTAAGAACAATACAATAGTATTTTTACAATAGTAGCCTGGCAAGTGGCAAAATACCTGTATCTTAAAGGGTTAAAGTTAGATTTTTGGTGATGGCTTTCACATGCACCTTTAAAGGGGCACTCTGTCATAAAACTGGAATTTAATACGCTGTTCATCATCTTTTGTTATATTCTGAAGCACAGAATTGCTTTTTTTGCCTTTATAATAACTGCTGTACCATTTAACTGCCACACTTGCTCTACCAACTTGTTCTACCTGACTTTCAGGATGGGACTGATACAGCAAGGGCAACACCATTGTAACAATGGACACAGCGCTGTGGGTGCAGAACTTGTAGCAGAATGTCACTCTGACCAGTTCCAGGCATCAGTCAGCACATACTGGGCTCATCGGGAGGGGGGGCTAAAAGACACAGGAGCTCTAACAGATCCACAGATCCACTCACACCACCACAACACGCACTAACACACCACTACCGCGTCAGTGTCACTGCAGTGCTGAGAATGATCCACCACCCACATAATACCTGCTCTGTGGTGGTCCTGTGGGGGTCCTGAATATTGAAGAACAGGGTAACAAAGTATGCAGAGAAACAGATGGACTACAGTGTATACTGCAAGGTGCACCTATTTGATAAGTGGAGGTGATAAAATGGATAAAGAGTGTAGATACACTGAGGTGGTTTTACTGTTATGCCTGATCGGTGTGTATATATATATATATATATATATATATATATATATATATATATATATA
>CM067497.1:13851373-13870026 GCA_034552555.1 Semaprochilodus insignis
CTACCGCGTCAGTGTCACTGCAGTGCTGAGAATGATCCACCACCCACATAATACCTGCTCTGTGGTGGTCCTGTGGGGGTCCTGAATATTGAAGAACAGGGTAACAAAGTATGCAGAGAAACAGATGGACTACAGTGTATACTGCAATGTGCACCTATTTGATAAGTGGAGGTGATAAAATGGATAAAGAGTGTAGATACACTGAGGTGGTTTTACTGTTATGCCTGATCGGTGTATATATATATATATATATATATATATATATATATATATATATATATATATATATATATATATATATAGTAGTAACCTGTAATAAGTACAGGGATTTTCATGATATGCTCCAAACATAAATCATTGTTAGTATACATCAATAATAGTTTTAATCTGATACCAATGAAGTATGTTAATAAATATTACAGGTGTAGAATTATAAAAATGCTGTGCTTAATGAGTATGTTAGAAACTCAAGTAGCCCGTGACTATATAAATTAGTGGTGAGTATGATGCTGAGTTTATGCCTGTTGTAAAAAATTGTTGTTTGCTGCTCTGGGAGAAAAAGTGCATGTCCAGTCTGTGTCAGAGAGGTGTGCTTGCCCCTTTTTGCTCTGGAGAGTGCGTCCCGGTTCAGAAAGATGAGTGCTGGTTATATAAGCTCTCTTCTCGGAGAATTCCTGGAGGCCCATGAATTAAAAGCCAGGACATTTGAACTTTTGTTTCTGTCCTGGGACAGAGAGCACATGGCTGACGTGAATAGCTCCGCTCGTGTCCCTAAACACAGGCCAAGAATTCTCCTGCTCACTGAAAAATGCATCCTGTGAAGCATCTAGCTGCAGTATGTGTACACTACAGTGTGTACAGTATGTTTATTCCAGTGTAGTCTTTATATCTTATTTGTACCACTGATTATAACTGGCATTCAGCTATCTATTGAATTTGAAAAGCTTCCCCCTAAACCTAACTCTGTAACCCTGGCCAGTATAATGGAACACAGATTTTATTCTGACTTTTTTTTTTAATGAAACATGTTGACGTGATATGTAACCATTATTAAAGATTTAATAGTTTAAATTTAAAAATTTAATTTCAATCCAGTACAAAGTGTCTGCTAAGTAATAATTCTGGAGTGAATTCCTATAAAGCCCTTTTCGATCTGGATTAGTATTACATGGGGAGGTGCTGTAATTTGAGCGATGGTCAACGAGATCCGTGATTTTAGTCCAGTACGAAAATGCCATTTTACAAGCCTGCAAGTGAAAAACCACTTTATATTAAATATTGACTCACTAACATGACATAATGCATTAGTTAACATGAAGTAATACATTAACAATGTAATGTTAAGTAAACATGGTAACAACACTAGACATGCAGTTGTTCCTTTTTTGACTTAACATGTAAACACATACTTGTTACATGTTTACTTAAGATTAATTAAGCATTGTAATCATTCTTAATGTATTACTTCACCCTAACTAATGCATTACTTCATGCTAGTTAGTCAATAGCTAATGTAAAGTGCTACCAAATTCAGGACTGGATGACCTCCTATAATTCACCAAACTCAGAGCTCAGTAATAACAGTCAACAATAACAATCAACCTCTCAGTAACGTAATAACAAAACCAGTAACAGAAAACGGGCGGAGCTGACGTTAGCTTCGGCTTCAGGAAGCTGAATTTAACTCCTTGTTTGCCAGCTTCTTGTTCAAGGTTTCTCATTCCAGCTTAAATGGTGCAGCAGTTACATTTTGCCATAGGCTGGCGAAGGAGGTAACTTTAGCTATGTAGGAAACTGTGCCTCCCTTTATTTAATTGAAGACATGGTCAAAAAGTCATTTCAAGTTCATGACAAGACCACTGAAATCCACTACATTTATAGTGACCAATTACAAAGACGAGGAAATTAAATATCTGGATCGCACCTCTTGCAAGGCAGCTTTTCTGTCTTGTTGGGCAGCATGTGGTAAACTGAATGAACCCACTTTATTAGCCTGATACTAGACTATATACCAGTTAGCCACACAGCATGTTGTTATTGTTCAGAAATATGGCTCCTGATGCATAATGCTGATGTTAAAGTCCGTGTGATGATGTTTTGATTTGGGCTATTTAAGTCATTTGGGGATATTGCAGAGGTCAGTTATTCTGTACGAATCATCCAGTCAAATTACCAATTTATTATATTACCGGACATCCTCTGGTAAAACCAATCCAGCCAGAATATGGCCTAATTCTGTAATTCACGGAGCTCTGAACTCCCTTGGTAATAGCAGTCCTGTTAGAATCAACGTCACAGTGATGTAATGACCAAAGCTGGTAATAGGAAACAGCAGCTTCCTATTACCTAACAGCTGAAACAAAGGTCAATTTGACTCAATTCCTTGATCATTGAATTTGTGACAAGACCACTAAAATCCAATTCCATTTGGGTTATATTCCATCTTCATGTGTTATCTGATTATGCAATTTATATCTTTTTGAATTGCTGTTGCTAAGGGACGTCACCCCTTACTGAAATGAGATGCAGAGTCTCGTCCCTCGCCATTGTTGCCATTTAGCTGCAGAACATGCTGTTATTGTGCAGAAGTGCGGTGCCTGTGGCATAATGCTGATGAAGTCATGCACATGATACTGTTCGATCTGGACTATTTGGGGCATTTTGAGGTAATTGCACAGATAGTTTATCCTGCACAAATCAGCCAGTCAAATCATGCATGCATTATATCACCGGACCTCCACCAGTGAAACAAAGCCAGCTCAAATAGAACTTTAATCACACTGTAACAAAAAGAGCCCAATTTAAAGAGAGGTTAGAAGGTGGTCAGGTAAAAGTCATGACTGTTGACAATGTTTTTGGTACCTAAACCCACACAAACATTATAAGCCTACATCCAGGAAGAAAACAGATAGGCCCTTTAATGTTAATCTAAAATCTAAACCGAACCTCAAATTCCAAATCCTTAACTTCATTTTACCATAACACTGGCGGTCATAATCCTGCCATTGTTTCATCAGGTAGCTTGTTAACAGTTTGAGCGTTTGTATATAACTATACTTTGTATATAATATAATATATATACTGATATGTTTCTATTATTAAAAAAGCATTAGTTTTGTTGTAGACCACAACACAGATAAGAAGTGAGAACACAAAGTCTGTAGCAGCATATAGGTCAGTATAAATCCCTCTGGATGTGTGAGATTGGGGTCAGCAGTGTGTGGACGGCCGTGCACTGGGCTTTTCTGGAGAAGCAGCTCAAATCCCCTCATCTTTATTCCCTCCTCTGTGCCTTTCATGCCCTCCAGCCCCAGACTAGGCACACTTTCTTCTAAAGGAGCCTGTGTCACGGAAAGCTGAATTTTCCTTACTTTTTAAAATCAAGTTTATTCAGTGTATATGCTGTTGAAGTTTCAGAGCGTATCTTTCATTCTGCCGTCCATACAGTCCATATGCACAACATGAGCTGCAGGAGCAACTAGGTTAGAAATGATTATGATGGTGAAATCACAAACATGTACAGGTTTATATAGATCTGTTAACATTTTGTAGACTGGAACATTTAAAAAACATGTATCTCCTTTTTTGTGGATTTTTTTTACTTTTATGCATCATTTGAACACAACAGCTGCTGTTTACGTAGGGTGAAAAATTCATGATGAATGGACCAACAGAAATGACCTAAAAATGCTTGGAAAAACATTTGGTTCCATTGACTTACATTAAAATGAATTTAGCTTTTGCCCTGTCCTTTAAAGTTGCCATTTTGCAGAGACTTGTTGTTCTTTGGACAGTGATGATTTCTTATATGCATATAGCCACTGTCCAAAGAAAACATCTCCATTTTGTCCATTTTTGCTGTTGTGCATCATTTGAACACAGCAGCTGCTGTTTACACTGTGTGAAAATTTCATGATGAATGGACCAAGAGAGATGGCCTAAAATTGCTCAGAAAAAGTCTGGTTCCATTGACTTACATTCAAATTAAATTGCCATTTTGGAGATACTGGTTTTTCTTTGGAAAGCCAAAATTTGAAAAGAAGTAAGGAACTTCTATGCAGGTTCTCTGGATAAATGAATAGCGTTTTTGAAAATCGATGCTATCATAGTAGGTAACAAAAACATTCCGAAGTAGATACACTTTGTCCTGTGTCCATTTTCTGGCATTGGCCACTCCAGCCTTTGAATTACAAGGTTGTTAAGGGAAACTTAAGGCTCATATTCATCAGCAAGTAATCAGTTTGCAAGTAATCGGTTATACACGTCTCCAGTATGTAAAGGCCGTCACTGTAGCGGGAAGTCATTTCAGTGTAAAGAAGTGTTTGCCTGCTGGTCGCATGTGAAGTGAAGTCCAAAAGCCTGAGACCACATTCCAAATCTGGTACTTCACAGTGTGCGAAATACCCCCCGGCAAGGAGGCTGGGGGTGGGATGTGGAGGACTTGAGGGAATGTGAGGGGGGAGCTCTGGGCATGCTAACTTAGGTTCCATAGCTTCGCTGATGATAGATTCAATAGCAGTAAAATTCTTCTGTTGGAAATGTCACCATAAAAAATTCCCCATAATGCTTCCAAACGTTTACTGAGATTTTACACGTCTGCTTGTTTCTTCAGTTTGGGAGCAAGAGATGGGAAGGCTAGCGACTCCAGGTGTTTTCTGGAAGGCTTGGTAAATGAACGAAGGTGTTGCGGTTTGTCATCCGTCTTCAGTGTCCTTACTTGGACATGAGTGTTTCTGTTTACCCCCATATGGGTTTAGTTGCAGTTGATCTGTGAGAGTTTGGAGCATTACACAATGGAAAAAGCGTGCTAAAACAATTAGAGGTGAAAAAGGCGAACAAGACGTGACATCCTAGTGCGTGTGTGGAGGAATATGCTCACAGTGCAGAAGTGTTGAGTCATTGAAAACACCGCTTAAATGACCCCATGTGTTCCTGTGATTGGAAAGAAAAGACCCACTTGTTAGTGTTCTCCATACTCGGAAGCCTTGTGAAAAGGTTTCTCAGTGAGAGGGCTTGAGTTTTGTGATTGTTGACTCAGCTGCTGGTGCCTGTTTGAAGTTATTAATATTTTGAAGACCTCCAGCCTCCTGAAATCGGCCCGGAAGCCAAACACAAACATGTTCTGGTTTTGTTTGGCGTGCACTCGGTTCCATACACACATCTTGATGACATTAAGGCACCGGCCCCTCTACCACAAACAGCAGAACGAGCAGAAACCTGGGTTTTTATAGAGTGCAGAGTTTACAGAGAGAGAGTTGGTGGAGGTGGAATGACCTGTTTATCCTGATGGAGATGCTGATTCTGCCTACAGACTGACTGTTTAATAATCCAGTGTCATTAGTGAGTCTGCTGCAATGACAGTATTTACATAGCAATGTTACCTCTGTCTCATTTCCTCCTCTCTCTCTCTCTCTCTCTCCCTCTCAGTTTGCTCTCCTCAATCACTCACCCCAGCAGTAGTAGTGAATTGAAGGCAGAGGGTGTGATCAGTGCGGAGTGTGATGGAGAGAAAGCTGAGCGGAGAAGAGTTTGTTTTAACACCGGAGAGGAGCAGGAGGACTCAGGACACGACACCATCAGCAACAGAGACTCATACAGGTTAAACACAACACCTTAAACAACACCAGCACTGTTATGTTGTTTTAATACAGCTATGTTTCCACACAAAGTGAGGATGCTGTGAAATGATATTCAAATGTTTTAAACCATATTTCTAATCAAAATAGTACAAAGAAAACATATTTGGAACTGAGAAATACGACCGATACGATACGTTTTGAATTTGATCCCCCCCAAAAAAGGTTGGGACAGTGTCAACAAAAAGCTGACAAAAAGCTAGCAAAGTTGTGTAGTGCTAAAAAAACCAACTGGTGGAACATTGCACAACTAATCAGGTTAATAGTCCAGCAATGCAAGCAACTTAGAGAACTTATCATCTACGCTACATGATATCATTAAAAGATTTATACAATCTGCAGAGATCTCTGTATGTAAGGGACCATGCTGAAAACCAGTACTGGCCCCCAGACAACATTGCATTAAAAACAGACATGGTTCTGTAGTGGAAATCCCTGCATGGGCTCAGCTTCTGAAACCTTTGTCTGTGAATACATTTTGTTGGTTGCAATGCAAATTAAATTGTACCTTGCAAAGAAGAAACCAGATATAAACAGATTCGGAAAAGACACAGCCTTCTCTGGGCCTGATCTCATTTAAAATGAACTGAGGTGAAGTGGAGAAGTTATCTGTGGTCTGACGAATGAGGCATCAGTGCACTTGACATGAGTGACTTCTACATTTGTGAAGGCTCTATTAAGGCTGAAGGATATATACGGGCTTATGTTGCAATCCAGATGACGTCTTTATCAGGGATGGTCTTGCCTATTATAGCAAGACAATACCAAATTAAAAGAACCCAGGTGCTAAACTGGTCTGACTTCAGTCCAGACGTGCCACTCACTGAAAACATTTAGTGTATTATGAAAGGAAGACCCGGAAGGTTGGGCAGCTGAAATCCACACATTAAAAAAGCTCTGAAAGCTTCCACACAGAGAGTTCCTACATGCTATGCTACCTGATAATGAGGACGTTACTTTGCGAGGGTTTTGACATAAAGGTTTAGCCTAAAAAATATATATTTACATGCAGGGCCTTGTAAGGCAAAATAGTCACCAAAGAAGACAGATTTAGCACCATTTTACCATCATTACATATACTCTGAATGACTCCCAACCACTGAATTACTGAATATAGAAACTTCCCTTCAGCAGTGACTGTAACTGATGCATTGTGTTGCTGGTGCTGATGTGTTATTGTTCATGTGTTTGCAGTGACTGTAATAGTAACAGAAACTCCATAGCCTCCTTCACCAGCATCTGCAGCAGCCACTGCAGCTCATACGTGCACAGTGATGAGATGGACTCAGGTGATGCTTACACACACACACACACACACACACAAACAAAGAAGTGCCTTACAACCCACAGTGTTCCAGTCCAACGGCGCTTGTCCACTGCATGGTCCCCCTTGATTTCACTTATCTCTACCTGTCTATGGTATCAGCTACTTCGCTGTCCACTGCATATAGCACTCCCTCAATGCAGCCGGTCATCCTAACGATGCTGTATGAAACTGCTGTGATGTGAAGGAGACCAAATTTTGTTCAGAAGAGGCCAATGGCAATGTGTTCAAACATCAAGACGATTGTAGTTGCTCAAAGGTGTCACTCAGGGTGCGCTGTCTAATCAGGGGTCTTTTCTAGTCAGTTTTTGGTATCAGCTGAGCACCTGTGGAACCTTGATGTTGAGGTGATACCACAAATAGTGAAAAAGCTAAGAAAGGCTGGTACCATGCAGTGGAAAAAGCACATTAAGATAGGACTAGAAGGCCACAAGCCCACAGGCTGAGATGCCGTAATTGAAGATGTTCAATTGTTTTATCTTGGAGGGATTAATAATAGCTTTTTATCAGTCACAGCATGAAGATGAGCATAAACACTATAAATGATTCAGTAACTACAAAAGCGATACATATCCAAATATCCAATTATGATTATTCTGACTTACTCTGAGGCTCTTCATTTCACGCCAGTGTTTTGAAGACCCTCATATCCCCTTGTTCTGCTTTGAGGCTTTATGTATTGCACCAAATTGCTAGGTACATGTGTGACATCACAGCGCATGGTCGCTTCCCATTGGTCCAACTTATCTATAGCCACTTTTTACGTTTAACATCAGTGAGTTAAATTTGTCCACTTAAACCTTTCCCTCTTAAGCTGAGTTTGATTAGTTCCCCTTGCCATTATAGAGCCATGTACAGCATAATGAGTTTAGTGTGGCATGATGGTTGGTTGGTGGGATATTGCCCCAATAAATGACCCCCCTGACCCAGGGTCCGACACAGCTGCTTTCCATCCAATGTTTTCCATTTCATTTTTCTTCACAGCACTAAATGTGAGAGCAAAATGTGCCGTAGTTTTAAATGATCCTCTCTGCTTCAGCGCCGTCAGCCTGTCTGAATTACGGCGCTGCCAAAATGGGCCTGATGTCAAATTGGTAGCCATTACATGCTCATTTCTAAGCAGCGGGTGCACTGGCGGCGGAGGTGTCACTGCTCTAGCTCCACCGTTCTGCTTCATTAGAGTAATGAAGCAGCAGCGTCTGCCTTTTTGTCCTGATCAAAACCTCTGATTTTCTCTGCTTTACACTCACAGGAGATGAGATGCCAGCCAGCGTGTGGATATCTCACGACAAGCAGAAGAAGCTCCACAGCTTCCTGGAGCACCTGTTCAGCCAGGTGTGTACACTGTGGGGGTTGCACAAAATTTGACCATCATGTGATGCCCTTTTGCTGTCTTAGGTACAGTATATGGGGACTGTGTGGCTGGTTCTGCTAGAGCAGTACAACGTACTGCGAAATCTAGAACTCTTATTAATCCCTTATTATACTTTTTATTCAGTAACTATTATGGTAACATCAACGTAGAGGGACATTATAATGCCCTTGTGATGCTCTTATGAAGCCTTACTAATGACTAATTTCCTCTTATCAAGTAATAACTAGTTTTTGCTAGCAACTAGCAATTTTTGTAGTCAAATTAGAATTAGAATTAGAATTAAAATTAGATTTTAGAACCAGTTTCTAGTTGTGCTTGCACAAAGAGAAAATTGTTAGCTGCATTCAACCCATCCACATACACCCACTCTAGGGCAGTGTTTCTCAACCCTGTTCCTGGAAGCACCCTGCCCTGCACATTTTAGTCGACCCCCTGCTTTAATACGCCCCCTGCAACTTTGAAAGGCCCTTGTTAATGAGCTGATATGTTGGATCAGTCGTGCTGGGAGCTGGGAAAGCACTAAATTGTGCAAGACAGGGTACCTCCAGGACCAGGGTTGAGAAACACTGCTCTACCAAACATGCACACTTGCCTGGGGAGCAGTTGGGGGTTATCGAATCGGTGTCCCTCTGGACACAAGGGTGGTTCCCTAACCTCCAGCCCAAAACTGCATTGTAGTCCTTCGTACAACTCTTTGTATCTGTTATAATGCCTTATTAACACCAGAAGGCCAAAATGATCAAGCTAGGCTAACATGTCAAGAGTAACTTCTAATTAACTTACTTTTCATTACTGTTTTATTAAGCAGTAACATACTTCTTAAAATAACAGTAATTATCTTGCAAGCAGCATCAGCATGCATGAGGAGAGAAGCACATGCATATAGCTTACAAATAATTATACAACAGTGGTAACATTTCTGTATAGGGTGGCATTATAATGCCCTTATAATTGGATGTAATCACAGGAGCACTGTAATGACCCATACGCTGAACTGTACCCCTATTAAAAATGACCCCTTGCCTACTTGATTAGTGTTATTAGACATGCTTTCCCTCCTTCCCTGAAGTGTAGTACATGAGCTAACATGTGATTGGCACTTGAAAGGTGCTATATGTAGTGCACTTTATAGGATGTAGTGAGTCAGGAATGATAATATAATATGATATGATGTGATAATAATATATTAATGTGTTTTGCAGGTGGACTCTATCACAGGCCTCCTGAAGGGGGCTTCTGTAGCTCGGGCCTTTGAACAGACAAAGTGTTTCACTCCAGGACGAGGACTTCAAGGTATCGAAGAAACCATTTTTTATACTTCTATTCAGAACTCACTTTAAACTGCAAAATACATTGGTTTCACAGTGTTTATTTTATAGTACCAACTGAGATTTTAAACTCAAAATAATAAGCTGATTAAGGATAATAATATTCTGAAACAAATAGCGTGTAAAATCTGATTGGCTGAGCCGTTCGAGTAGTTGCACCCAGAAGGAATCGACCGACAGGAATGAAACTTGGTGGGTAGGTTTGACTGCGCATGTGACGTAAGCAGGGAAGTGCCTTACTGCTGTACCTGACTGACCCAACAGCCACGATTGCAGACATTCAGCGAGCAGTAATGCCAAAGACTGCAATGGTGTCGTGCCAGCCTGTCATGGAGTGACTCAGAATGGCAGCGGGGCATCTTCAGTGACAAGTCCCCCTTTTGTTCTAGTGGAGATGACCAACGCTTTTGTGTGTGAAGGCACCGTGGTCAGCCACAAAAGATGAACGGTTTGTTGTCACAAGTCACATGTCCCCAAGGCCCGGTATAACTCCACCCCTACCCCGAAATCTGCAGGAACTGCATGAGAATATTCAAGCTGCATGGGATGGATTTTTGCAGGACACCATTAGGAACCTCTACAACTCCATGCCAAGACATCCGACATGTTGCGTTAGCAAACATAGCAGCCTGACACCATACCGTATGTGTATCTTCATTTATTGTTCCTGGTAACCTTTATCTTCCTTCCGAATAACATTGCAGTCCCACACTTCCTTCTGGGTGCAACTACTCTTTTGATGATGAATGTATGTTTCATCCAAACTGACATGTTTGTTGTCCGTTGGTGACAAGCACAGCATTGCCCTTTAATTTTGGAATGGTTTAGCAATATCATGCTAGCAATATCAAGTTTGTTCCCTCTCGATCTTCCGACCCAGTAAACAACGGTCGTCCGTGGACGTCTAAAATGTGTTTAAATATAGTCAGATACGTATTTTCAACATTGTTTCAGAGGTTCAAATGGTTCAAATGTTTACTGGGCACCCACATTTAGCTGAAAACGTCTTAATGTGTTTGAAGTTGTAGTGTAGTACAGTACTTATATATATGTTATGTATATTATGTATACGCACTAATGACCATATATGAGCTGGATTCTGTATTAACGCACAAACCTTTGGCTGTTGCATGGCACACTTAGTCTACTATTAACAACCTACATTTCTGAGTGACAGAACTGTTCAATGACTAAAATGAATTATGTCTTGAATACTGCATTTTGTTGCTGTTTTATTAAAGCATTAAACCCCTTACGGACGTGCATTACTGTGATTTTACCCCAGTTAGGGGACTGGAATCATCCCTTAACTGTGATAAAATCACTCTAACACACAGCCTCATGTGGCTTACTGCTGTAATAAAATCATCTGGAGTCGTGCGCCATTCCCGTCTTAACTAAAGTCTGCCTTCTGTGAATTGTGAATTTTGACAGCTTCCTCGGTTTTGTCAGGAAAAGATTGGACTGTGAGTGGGAATGTTAGCGTGGGATCTGCTGAGGTGCTCATTTGAGCATTGTCCCGTATTTCTCCTACACTTTTCTCATGTGAAAAAAAAGCAGCAGGAATGCATTACTCAGCACTGGGGAAACTTTTTGGCTCTCTGCTCTTTCCCAGCTTCGTACACTCCACCTTTTGACACTGAGGCACCACATTCTCCACCTGTGAGGTAAAGTGTGTGGGTATAAGTGCGTGTATGTCCTCTTGCGTGTGAGAGAAAAGGAGGTGTTTTTTTAAGTTTAATGAGGAATTGCATTGTGTGGAATACTCCCTGGTATTCAGCGAGTCCCATGTTGGCTCGCTACTCCAGCGTCGGCAGGCTGCTAACTCAGTCGGCATAGCACAGTGGTGCCAGCTTCAATGCAACAGGATGTTTGGTTTGAGAATTCTTCTTCTGGAAATGCTTTTTTCTAGTTTAGTAGGTCTTCCACACATTACCTGAGATCTTACGCATCTCCTCTTCTGTCTTTGGTTTGGGAAATGAGGAACAATTCACTCTTTCCACCAAACTCTTGGGAAAATTGGGCCTGTTTTGAGATTTACAGATATGCTGTGGTGTGTCGTAAAGTTTTTTAGAGGTACGCTGGACATAATTACAGCTGCCAGGCTATGAAGGACCAACTGGGTGAACCTATTTGCTTTAGCGCCACCCTGAGGCAAACCATTGCTGGAGCTCGGGTTAAGAATACCAACGACAGGAGCTTGCCGAGTGTCGGTAAAGAAGCCAAAACTAAGACCATTCCCTGAATTTATATATGAACATTTTTTCCTGTTGAACAGCATAACATTATTGTTCTGTCCTCGGAATATGTGCTGTATACACCTTGACAGACAGATAAACTCTCTCCTAACATCAAGACTCTGAAGACAGTCAGCCCTTGTCCACAGGTTTAATGACGTTGCAAGGAAAGGTGAAACTAGAACATACAAAGGAGTATGATCAATACTATGCTTGCTTTTTAACATGTTTTTACTGTATTTTAACTTCTGTGTTTTATAGGATAACATTTTATCATCTATTTATTCTTTTATGAACTTCCAATGACTAGCAGCAGCTTTTACAATGGTAACTCAACAGACACATAACATAATACATCACAGAAAGTAAAATGTCCCAAAATGATTATCTAGCAATGTAGATGCAAGCAAACTATCAGTACATACCCACGATGCTATCAGGGCATGAAGATGAATGCAGATAACACTGGATGGATTCCAAAACCGTACTCTCATGGCTCTCAGAGAAGGCAGAAGCTCTTACTTCCTGATTGCTAGATACAGAGCAAGCTGCAGCTACTGACCCCTAGTGGTTGTCAAAATGAACTACAACTAATTACAGAAACAATTCTAAATACATTAACTGTCTTGTGACATGACACTCCCCGCCTGACGTGATCACACGTCACTCAACTTTATTCCGGGGGAAGAAGAAGCACTATCTCCTTTACAGGCCTAAGGAAGAGTGTTGTTTTTCCAGGCTTAACAACCTTAATTTCGACCTCACGCACCATCCCGTCTTTGCCGGGGAAGATCTGTGTTACTAGTCCAAGGGGCCATTCATTTCTTTGAACCTGACTGTTCTTGAGGAGAACAACACTTCCTGGTTCGATGTTGGGATGAATGGACTGCCACTTCTTGCGTGTTTGTAGTGTTGGGAGGTACTGCTTCCGCCATCTGTCCCAGAAAGTGTTGGACAGGTGCTGAACTTGCCGCCACTGGTGCTTGTAGAGGTCTGAAGCTCCGAATTCCCCTGCAGGAGCAGGAATCACATTCACTTTCTGTGTGAGAAGAGCCGCTGGTGTAAGTATAAACGGGTCATCAGGATCACTTGTCACAGGAACGAGAGGCCTAGCGTTGATAATGGCTGCTACCTCTGCCATGAAGGTAACCAACACTTCATGAGTAAGTGTCCCTTTCAGCTGGAAGAACATTGAGTCCAGAATTCTCCTTGCAAGGCCAATCATCCTTTCCCATGTTCCACCGAAATGGGAAGCATGCGGAGGATTGAAGGTCCAAGAGCACCCTTGGTCTGACAGGTAAGTCTTCACAGCTGGGCCGTCAATGTTCGAAGGTATTTTCAGGTCCTTGCAAGCGCCCACAAAGTTTGTGCCACGATCTGAACGAATATGCTTGACTGGCCCACGCACAGCAAGAAAACGCCTTAGCGCATTGATGAAGCTGGAAGTGTCAAGGGACTCTATGACTTCAATATGAACAGCCCTTATGCTCAAACATGTGAAGATCACAGCCCACCGTTTGCTATGTGAAAGCCCTCCTCTGGTCCGACGTGAAGAAACACCCCAAGGGCCAAACACGTCCAACCCCACATTTGTAAAGGGAGGATCTGTTGAAAAACGATCTGCTGGGAGGTTGGCCATTTTTTGGCTGCCAGGTGGCGCTCTAAGCCGTCTACAAGTCACGCATCGATGGATGATGCTGCTTACTCTTCTCTTCCCACCAACTATCCACAAGCCAGCTGAACGGATAGCTCCTTCTGTAAACAGACGACCTTGGTGCTGGGTCTGTTCGTGGTGGTGTCTGATGAGTAAGGTTGCAATGTGATGTTTGCCAGGGATAATTACCGGAGTTTTTTCACCCTGATCAAGACTTGACTGGTGGAGACGACCCCCAACTCTCAGAAGGCCCTGAGCATCGATGAAGGGGTCCAGATCTCTAAGAGGACTACTTTTAGGGATCTTCTCATGCTTTTGGATACATGTGATCTCTTGAGCATAAGCTTCTGCTTGTGCTGCTTGGATAATGATAACTGAAGCTTGATTGGACTCCTCAACAGTGAATTTGGCTCTGCAGTAATGCCAGCCCTTACAGGAGTCGTTTTTCTCCTGGGTCGTTTTGAAAAGCTGGGCTATATGTATGAGGCGCGTAATAGCTCGAGTTAGTGACTTCCAGGAAGAGAACTTGGCGAATCGTTGAGAACTCAGCTGCTTAGAGAATGTTGTAGTGCTTAAGGTGGAGACCAAAGGCCGGATGTCTGGGTCTGAGCTTGGATCAATAAGATCGAAGAAACTTTCAGAGGTGCTTTGCTGTGGTACAGACAGAAATTTGGGTCCACTTAACCAATTGGTGTCTTTCAAATGGCTTGCAGCAACAGAACGTGTTGCGTGATCTGCAGGGTTCTGGTCTGATGGCACATAACGCCACTGATCTGGAAGGGAGGATCTTCGGATTCGAAGTACCCGGTTATTGACATAGACGTAAAAGCGCCTGGTTTCATTACAAATGTAGCCCAGAACCACCTTGCTGTCTGAGTAATAGGTGATGTCATCAAGCTGAAGGTCTAGTTCTGCCGAGATTAGGTCTGCCAACTCGAGTTCTAGTCTTGGGATTGTGTGCTCAGGCTGGGGGGCCAGCTTGGCTTTTCCCATCACAAACCCAACATGTTCATTACCAACAGCATCTGTGACTTTTATATATGCCACTGCAGCAATAGCTTTAGTAGAGGCATCTGAGAAGACACACAATTCCCTTTTGACAGCTGCTGATGGTGACGTTTTGGTATAGGGTCTGGGAATAGAAAGATTGGACAGTTCTGCTAAAGAAGTTCTCCATGCCACCCAAGCCTCCTCCATCTTGTGGGGTAATGGTGCATCCCAGTCACCATTCTCAGCAGTCAGCTCTCTGAGAATAGCCTTACCCTGGATTGTAACCGGTGCTACAAACCCCAGAGGATCGTAGAGGCTGTTGATCGTGGATAGGACACCTCGCCGTGTTGAAGGTTTTCTCTCATCAGAGATGCTGAAGAGGAAACAGTCTGATTGGAGGCTCCAATTGAGTCCGAGGCTGCGTTGCACTGGCAGCATATCTACACCGAGATCTAAATCCTTAAGGTCACTTGCATGGTCGCTAGATGGAAATGCTGCCATGACCTCTTTGTTATTGGCTGCGATCTTATGTACCCTCAGGTTCGATCTAGAGAGAACATCCTGTGTGTTTTTCAGCAAGTTGACAGCAGCTTCGACGGTAGGCAGCGACTTCAAACCATCGTCTACATAAAAGTCGCGCATCACAAAGTGCTTAACGTCTGGGTCAACAGGGAACGCACCACCCTGCACCGACTGGTGTAGGCAATGAATAGCCACTGCAGGTGAGGGGCTATTACCAAAGACATGAACCCTCATGCGATAATCCACGATATCTTTGGAAAAGTCATTGTCTAGATGCCAAAGAAACCTTAGGAAGTTCCTGTGGTCTTCCTTGACCAAAAAGCAATAGAACATCTGTTCTATGTCTACTGTGAAGGCTATTGCTTCTTTTCTGAAACGTATCAGTACACCAAGCAATGAGTTGTTCAAGTCAGGCCCAGTTAACAGCACATCGTTGAGTGATATACCATTGTATTTGGCACTAGAATCGAACACCACTCTGATTTGTTTTGGTTTCTTTGGATGATACACTCCGAAAGTTGGCAAGTACCATCTCTCTTCGTCCTCCCTGAGAGGTGGAGCCAACTCAGCATGGCAATTTTTCAACATCTTGTCCATGAAGCTGAGGAAGTGGTCTCTCATTTCAGGCTTCTTCTCGAAGTTGCGCTTGAGAGATAAGAAACGCTTCATTGCTTGGGACCTGTTGTCAGGGAGACGTTGCCGTGGACATTTGAAGGGTAACGGCGCTATCCAACTGTTGTTAGAATCCTTCCGTAGCCCCTCATCCATTATTTCCATAAAGACTGCATCCTGGAGTGAAGGAGCTATCTTATTGTCCTCTTTGGTCTTTCTAAATACAGTGCATCCCAGGTGGTCAGTCTCACAGACAACTTTCTCCTCAGACGATATTGGAGGGTGACTGAGGCTCTGGATGTCACTGTATCTTTCCTTAATGTGAAACACGTTGGGACATGGATCAAAGAGTGTAGGACGCTGTAGCTCTGTCGTGTTCGTGCAGAAAGTGCTGATCATCTGTGGTCTGTGGACACTACCTAGACACACATTACCTACAATGACCCATCCCAGATCCAACTTCTGCGCATAGGGACGGTTGTGAGGCCCATTCACTTGTTTCCGCACTTTATGCACTCTAATAACATCCCGACCTAAAAGAAGCATAATCTGGGCTTGTGAATCGATGTCTGGGATGAGGTGCGCCACTGATTTGAGATGTGCATGATGAAGTGCCACGTCAGGGGTTGGAATCTCATCCCTGTTATTAGGAATGTCATTACACTCTATGAGGCTGGGCAAAGGCATGTGGACAGTTCCATCCAGAGATTCCACTTCATAGCCACTGGCTCGTCTTCCCACCAGCTCCTTCACCCCTGCACATGTTCTCAATGTGTAAGGAGCACTTGCACTTTGGTCACTGAACACCTCAAAGAACTGCGAACGAACTAATGACCTGTTGCTCTGCTCATCTAGAATCGCATACAGCTTCACTGCTTTGTTTCTGTGACCAGCTGGATAGACCTTTACAAGACATATTTTAGAACAAGATCGGTCTGTCAGATCTCCGCCACATACCTTTGTGCATTTGCTGGTTACATCAGGTAGAAATGTGCCTTTTCTCTCCTCCCCGCCGTGCTCTGGGGCAGGATCCACCTTTTCCTTCCAGGGTGCAGGTCCGGGGTGAAGCACGGTGTGGTGTCTTTCGCTTTTGCATTTAGAACACTGAACTTTAATTTTACAGTCCCTTGCAAGATGTGATGATGAAGAACAGCATTTGAAGCACACATTATTCTCCTTTAAATATGCCTTCCGATCATTGAAGGGCCTTTCTCGAAATGCTCGGCATTCACGCAGAGGGTGTGGTTTTCTGTGAATGGGACACATTTTATCATAATCATCAGGCTTCCTTGGATGCTCAACAGAATCTGAAATGTCTCTGGGAAGTATTTCTGTTTTATTGACAGACACGTCTCGCAATTTGTTTGGCTTCCAAACTGCCCTTTCTGCCCTGGGAGCTATGTCTGTCTGAGAGATGAAGTTGAAGCTTGGGTCATTTCCAATCCTAGCCTCTCGGCTAACAAAATCTACAAAGCAAGCAAAGGGAGGATACGGAACACACCTTTGCTGCTTGTATAATGCACCGACCGAAGCCCACTTTTCCTGCAAACGAAATGGGAGCTTCTGTACAATTGGGTTGACTCCTCTTGCTGTGTCGAGGAAAGAGAGACCAGGTAAGTCTCCTTCGGCCTTGGCTGACTGCAATTCCATTAGTAAATCGCTCAACTTTGTCAGCTTAGAGTACTCTCGATTTGCTATTCTTGGAAAGGCATCAATACGTTTGAACAGAGCATCTTCTATCACTTCTGTTGAGCCATAAGTTTGTTCGAGTCTGTCCCATGTCATAGCCAACCCTGCTTCCGGATTGTTGATATGTATTGCTCTTATTTGTTCAACGTGTTCTGCTGACTCTTTGCCTAACCACTTAAGCAAAAGATCCATCTCCTCACTCGGTGCTAAATTCAACCCACTGATAGCAGTCTGAAAAGAACGCTTCCAGGCTCTGTAGTTCTGAGGTTTGTCGTTAAAGTGGAGTAAACCCGTAGCCATAATCTCACGACGAGCAAGGTATCTCACAAAGTCATGTATGTTGGAGCTGCTATCACTAGAGTTTGGAACAACAGGACAAGGTGATGGGGTAAGACGATCTTTGTTATTCTGAAGTCTGACATTTTGCACAGAATCATAGTTATTCTCAAACTTCACCTTTTGTGGTCCATGGATGTATTCATCCCCACAGGTATGCGGTTGCTGTGGGGTGAGATGAGATGACTGGGAAGTAGTGTTGATTTGATCTGGAAAGAATAGTTTGGCCTCAGGATTCAGATGTGAAGGTGAAACGTTGTATCCTAGGATTGGCTCTGCTTCTGTTAAAACACCAGCCCCACCTAGCTGTAGTTCTGTTGCTTGTACTTTGGCTTGCTCAACAACATATTGTCCAGTACGTTGTGCGGCTTCCAAGGGAACAGATTTTAAGCTTGACTTGCAACTCAATTTCTCAAAATTTACATCAACAGCAGCTTCAAGTGTTTCTGCTTCTGCAATGGCTGCAGCAGTTTCTTTTTTATAACTAAGCATTTCAATGGATGCTTCCAACTTTGCCTTTTCTAATTTTAGGGTAATTTCCTCTTTGGCATAGGAAAGACGTGCTTTAGCTGCTTCTGCTCTCGCTCTTGCCTTGACTGCAGCAGACCCAGTTGACGATGTGCTTGATCGTACTGAGGAACATGAAGCATGAGAGCGTGTCTTTAAGGAAGACGTTTCCTCCATCATGGCACTTTGGTGGTGTATCACTGCTGGGCTCTGAATCATTCACTGACCGTGTGATGACATTGCTATTGTTCTCTACCAGTTCGCACTGCGTTATCCTGCTCGCCAGAAAGTCGTGGTTTCACTGTTCTGTCCTCGGAATATGTGCTGTATACACCTTGACAGACAGATAAACTCTCTCCTAACATCAAGACTCTGAAGACAGTCAGCCCTTGTCCACAGGTTTAATGACGTTGCAAGGAAAGGTGAAACTAGAACATACAAAG
>CM067497.1:13894830-13923963 GCA_034552555.1 Semaprochilodus insignis
ATTTATTATTCCCCTTTTAATAATTATTAAAATGTCTTTTTAAATTCTTTAAGTTCTTGTGCATTTTTGTAAGCTTTTGTCTGTTTTCGAGAAAAAAAAAAAACAACTCGTCACTGTTGTCAGTCGACTTGAAGGTTCTCAGTCGACTTAAAGGGTCTCCGACTGACGATTCGACTCTTCGACTTCTAGAGGGCAGCCCTAGTGTTGAGTTTTTGTAGATATTTCATAGATTTCTGAATAATTGTGTCAGCAAAAGTCATTTAGTGAAGTTTGAGGTGAAATGGTTCATTGCGGAGAAATGTATCCATTAACATTTCCTCACAGTGATGTTAATAACAGCCAATAAGAAGAAACCAGTGAGCCTGCGTATGAGTTTTTATGTGTAATGTTGATGATTGTGAAACACTGGTTTTCCTTAGGCACCATTTTACTTTATGACTTTAACTTTGGACTTCACTTCAAAGCTATCTTAACACAATGTCTCGGACATCTGACCATGACGATTTCATGCAGTAGCTTTCTGTGAGGGAGCTTTTAGAGAGGTTAAACTTTCCGACGTCTCTCTCCTGTCTCCGCCTACTGGGAACAGTTCTGACTCAGTACGTTTCTTTCAGTAAGTTTCTCTTTCACACCAAACCACTCTGGATTCAGTCTGATTTGATTGTATTTGTACTGTGTCCAGATTCAGCCCCCCTACTTCCAGCACATCACTGCTGAGGAAGTGGAGTGTGCTACAGTCCTGCACTTCCTGTGTAATGGAGCTTCCTCCAGCTGTGAGTGGGGTTCTGAGAACTGAGCCTCTCCATCCTGCTCTGGAACAGTTATATGAGTTTATCTGAGGACTCTGTGGCCTCGGTAGCAAAAAGTCAAATGCAAACAATCAAATGTTGCCATCAAATGTAGCCTGTCCACCAAGACTCACTTAGTTGTTTCACACTGGAGCTGTGAGGCTAAAGTGGCTTACAGCTAATGGAAGCAATTAGCATCATGCAAACTGCGTCTCTGTGTGAAATTTGGAATTCTATAAACATGGATAAATATATGTCATATTTAATGCTAGTAATTTTTTTTACATTTTGATGTGCAATTATTGTTAGCTTGCTACATTTAACATGAAACATGAAATATGGCCTGAACATAAGATTTGGCACATTTTACATTTTGTATGTGTTTATGTAAATGAAAGTTATGTGCTAAAACTTGCAGATAAAAAGGTCATATTACAGTGTGCTCCCTGTAGATGATTGTTAGCATAAATTAAACTTAGAAAAGTAACAACAATCATTATGGAATATAGTTATACCATAGCTATAACTTAAAAATTTGCTACCCACAAGCCTACTAACCGGCTATACTCAAACATCATGTTTACTTAAGATTAGTTAAACATTGTTAATGTATTACTTCATATTAACTAATGTGCAAGTTTTTATTGTAATGTTGATGATTGTAAAATACTAGTTTTCCTTAGGCACCATTTTACCTTACGACACCATGCATGTAATCCATGAACGGACTTCACTTCAAAGCTATTTTAACACTATGTCTCGGACATCAGACCTCAAATCCATGCCTATTTCATGCAGTAGCTTTCTGTGAAGGTTACATAATTCCACTTAGAAAAGTAACATAAATCATAATGGAATATAGTTATACCATAGCTAGAACCTAAAAATGAATGAGGTTAACCAAACTGGCTATACTTAAACGTCGTGTTTACTTAGGATTAGTCAACCATTGTTAATGTATTACTTCATGTGTTTTCATAGTTCATATTAACCAATGCATGTCATATTAGTAAAGCAACACTTGATGTAAAGTGTTACTGAATTAAATAAAAACAAAATGTCTCCATTTTTTAATAGACAGTGATGTGTTTGTATGGTGTAAAATGACACTGCAGTGTATCAGGTGTTTCTGCAGTAGCCGCTATAGCATAAAACAGAGCCAGTTTAATATGTCATTAAATATAATGGAATAGTTACAGCATTTGTTTAAACCAGTGTGGAATGAAAATAAGTAAGTCTACTTTTATAATAAGTGCCGTGCACACACATTATTAGGATTACTGTTGATGATGACACCATAGTGATAATAGTGTTAGTTAGTTTTGGTTAGTGAACCTCAAAAAACAAGCTGCAGGTACATGTGTACGGTATATTACGCTCACATGTACACGCTCCATCAACACGTGAGTTTGATTGTAAAAATACAGCGGTTCCTGTGCCTTCCATTTGAGAATCTGGATTATATCAACTACATTCCAAGAGTTAGACTGCACTCTAGGTGGGCTGCATTTCTTGACCGCTACATCATCGAAGGCCGTGCCTATCAAAAGGATCTTTCGAACACAGTGAGTGTTTATCTTTACAGGAAGACAAGTAAACATGTTTGGTGCTGAAGCTCAGAGCGGTATCGCACAGTGGAAACAAACAAAGGTGTTTACATGCCCTTAAAAGTGCAGTCTGGCTCAAGGTATGACTCAGGGTCGTTTCCTTTGTTGTTAACCCTTAAACGTGTACAATTATAGCCTCTATACCTAACTATTTAAATCTCATCGTGTTATTACAAACGCAGTTCAGCCATAAAATTAAAACCAATTTGTATCCTCCTTGTATTTACACTCACTGTCCATTTTATCAGCTCCACATACCTTAGTTCTACAGTTATAGACTGTAGTCCATCTGTTTCTCTGCATACTTGATGCCCCCTTTCACCCTGTTCTTCAATGATCAGGACCCCCACAGGACCACCACAGACCAAGTATTATGTGGGTGGTGGATCATTCTCAGCACTGCAGTGACACTGATGTGGTGGTGGTGTGTTGTGCTGGTGTGAGTGGATCAGACAAAGCAGTACTGCTGGAGTGTTCAAACACTGTGTCCACTCACTGACCACTCTATTAGACACTCCTACCTTGCTGGTCCACCTTGTAGATGTACAGTCAGAGACGATAGTTCATCTGCTGCTGCAGAGTTTGTGTTGGTCACCCTGTAGTTCTTCATCAGTGGTCACAGGATCCTGCCCACAGGACGCTGTTGGCTGGATAGTTCTGGTTGGTGAATTATTCTCAATCCAGCAGTGACACTCCAGCAGCACTGCTGTGTCTGATCCACTCACACCAGCACAACACACACTAACACACCACCATTACATCAGTGTCACTCGCCTCCTCCTTACAGACTAAACCTAAATCTATGCTTTGCACTTGTTTCAATGAGACAGAAGTAATATGAAGTCCCAGCTTCTCTTTGCATGGTGTGTTTGCTGAATCAGAGGTGAAGGTATGTAGTAGGGAAAGCATTGCGTGTGGTCCTGTTAGGTCTCCAGGATTGCTTTAATCTGGGCAGCTGCTACTGCAGGCTCTGAATAACCTTTCCTCAGTCTGTGGCTCCGGCTGCGACGAGAGTAATGGATTAGTGTGTAATCCTCATTGTTTAAATGTCCTAATCCCCCCCTCCACACACACACACACACACACACACACACACACACACACACTCACTCACTCATGCTGGACCGCTTTCACGCCAACTGGTGTGTGTGCGCTGCACTTTTGTGCGGATGTCAGTGCAGGGGGACTTGGGAATGTGTGTGTGTGTGTGTGACATCTTGGCTGTCTCTGTGGACCAAGAAAGTCAGGTTGTCACTCTGTATTTGGCATCATGCCTGTATTAGAAACTCTGAGTCTAGGCTGGATTTCTCTGTGTAAAAAATGAATGGCAGCTTTAGAAATTCATCGCTGTCGAACACAATGGTTCCAAATCTGATACCTTTTGTCAGGTGTACATTTCTCTTCCGAGCATCACCTGATCCCCCGAATCACCAGGTTGTTAAAGAAGCAGTTTGTAAGTAAACAACAGGAGACGACTTCACACAGTACACAGTCTCTCCTCCTCCTTCTTTACCTCAGTCTAGAAGAAACATTGGGAGTTCGGCATGGAACTTCATTACTCCATCATCAAGAGCACCTCCAGCAGGTGAACGGCAGCGCCAGTGTTAACTCCTGTTTTGCTTTTACTGTATTTATATCACTTGTTAGCTGCTATAAGTGGATTCTTGTCGGGTCGTGGCCGTTATAATGGTTGCTTGCAAAGAGTTTCGGCCGTCATTGCATTTGCTAGCCCTGCGTTGGCTACCTGCTCTTAAATGATCTAACCTGGATCAGCACCTTCGACGTGATTGATAAGAGATTGGAATACGCCATCGGGGCAGCAGTGCTACTTCTACATACTCTCATGTTGGGCTGATGGCTCTAAGTTACAGTGGCTCACAATTTTTTGAGGTTCAAAGTTGTATTACAAGGGAGGATGGGCCAAGGCTAGCTGGTTAGCATGCTAACTTCAGTAGATACCTCTGTCACAAGATAGATAGATGTCTTTGACACACCATCAAAACTGTTATTTCTTTATTACTATTACTTTATTACTTCTATTACTTTGCTACATAAATGCTAACACTGCTGAGCAGTTATTATAATGTAATGATATTTATTATAATTTAATCATATATAATTAGAATTAGAATTACACAGCTTTTCTTGAGTTAGCTCAACTTAAGTTAGCTCAACTGTTTTGCTTCTAGAGGTCACTACTAACGTGCAGGCATGTTCTCCTCTTAGGCTTCCAGTTATGGATAGCTGTGGCATCACTGGGGTTGAAGCTCACAATCAGTCAAGCAAATTCTACAGTGTTTGCTTAGCTGAGAATCTAGAAATGAAAGTTTCTGGACCATACCAAAAAGTTTGCACTGGGTGTCCTGTGATGTCCTCGGCTTCCCTTATAATTTTAATTTGAGCTGACTTCTCATTTTTTACAGTGCACAAATTTAGCACTGTTAACAACCTGTAACGACCTCATAATTCAGAGGATCCAATAAAAATGGTCCTGTGGTCTGAAACTGACCAGTGATTAATGGAGTAGAAGGAGCTGATAGATTGTACAGAAACAGATGTCTGCACTTGTGCACTGATATAGTGGACCTATAAAGCACAGGAAGCTCAGTCAGTGGAAGCATGATGCCGAGCTTGCTAGCGAAGTGGATGGCGAATCTCTATTCCTGAATAATTGCCATTTTTCTTACTCACTTGGATCTCCTGCAGCTTCCCACCTGCTGAGTTAAGTCTTTTTACAGAAGAGGATTACTGCCTTCCTGAAGAGAAACATGACAGGAATCATTACATAATCAGAGCTATGAATCAAACCTACTGATGATATAAGCCTTATTCGTCACCATCCATCCCTTTCCCTGAACAGTAAAGGAAACGGATAGGCGGCTTTGTGTTTGTCTTCATGCTCTCTCATCACTGCGGTGTCACACCTTTTTATCCATGTTGGAACTGTTGGTGCCTCGTGTTGCCTGAGCCATCTGTTTATAAGGAAAGGAAACCACCATGAGAATGTGTGTGTGTGTGTGTTCATACTTTGTGAAGACATGGGGTCTTACACATGTCCCATATGCATAATGTAAGCTCCTTTGCATGTTTAAGGTGGTAGTAACTTCAGGCTCCTGTGGATGGTGTTGCATGAGGATGATGGGGCTATAAATACCTGTGGAGTGTGTGACGGGATTCGTAGATTGAGAAGAGGTGCTACAGTGCAGTGAATGTCTCATTACATGTGTGGAAAATGGGACCAAAGATTGGCCAAAAGGCGTGAATGCAAAGACCATAGTGTGAAGGAAGTAGCTGAATCTGCAGGTGTATGGAAGCGTACAGGTCTTTCAGCAGTGGCTAAAATCCTAGTCTACAGGAAATTCTCCTCCGAAATGTGTTTGAGGTGAAGGCATCCACCAAATGTGGCCCAACTGTGCAATTTCTTGATGCAGGAGTGGCTGAATATTGATGTCACCTACAACCAGCAATTTGTCCAGTCCATGCCAAATCGAACTGCAGCTGTTAAGCTGTTATTCGTGCTCATGGAGGTGACTCATGTTTTTGTTAAAGCGTCCACTGGTGTTTCTGTCCATCCTACCACTGTTAGAACTTAATGCTTTGGGTGTAGCTGTCAGGAAGCCCTTACTGAGAAAAGTGAAGGGAAGCATCAAACAATGAAGCTGTTGGTGTTCTCCGAAACATTTACTGTCCACCCAGAATCCAGACCTCAGCATCATTGAGTATGAGTGGTATTATTTGGGTCATTATTTCAGTAGAAACTGGAACACCAACTTCAAACTTCTAAGAACTTTGGAGGTGTGGAAAAATATCACTGCAGACTTCTCTGAAAAACAGAAAGAGAACTGAAGCTGCATTAACATCAAAGAGTGGACACTCTTGATTGTACGTTTCGCTGTAAAGCTTTCTGGGTAATCTTCTGCTTTTGCCGTGTCACGTATGCATTAGTACCTTTAGTCACCTTGAGAAATCTGTATATGTACCTATACAGATGTACCTGTGATGTATAAGTCCAACCCCAGGTATGTGTTTATCAGTGCTGTGTGGTTATATTGCGTGTTTTTGTTTTGTTTCCAGAGTTCCTTTCGGATCTGGAGCCGAAGCTGAACTGTACGAAGAAATTGCGGCTTCACATCAGACACGACCCCTGGAACCTGCCCAGCAGTGTACACACCCTCACACACACGCTCAGCAAGGCTGTGGAAGGTCAGGACTATAAACACACACACCCTATCACACACACTATCACATACTAACACAGCTGTTCTGACATTACTTTTCAATAAAAACTCATTACCATGACATATTATGAAGTTTCTGAGAACTAAGATACGCTCAAGTGCACACACTCACTCTCTCTCACACACATACATACGCACACAATGCACTGAACAAAAACTCTCTGTCACACATGAACTCATCCAGAACACACTGATGTATTTCTGTCTCAAAATACTTGCACTGCAAACTGTTTAACGTCAGCAAGTGCCTTTATTTCATCCGATTGGTGTGTGTTTGTGGTTTAGAGGTGAAGACGAGGCTACTGTTGGTGTTACTCCAGTATTCAGGTATGTTATGTGCCTTCGTTGTTGATAATATCCGGAGTTGTTATTATTGTCATTATGCTATTCTGTAGTAATATGATTAATTACTTTCATATCTAATCAGTTTATTTCAAGCAGTGGTGGTGGTGTGATTGGAAGAGGCTCACCTGGTGGTGTATTTGGATGGGCTTTTGTCACTGGCCCACCAAAATAGTGTTTCCAATGTTCTTCTAATATTAAAATCAGTAATAAACAAACCAAAACACGCTCATGGAAATTAATTCACCATGTACATGATCTATTAAACATTCCAGTGTTGACATCAACACCATCGCCCACCACAGTCTGAATTTTCATTGCCTGTTTCTAACCCAAAAACTCAGAAAAACTACAATCTCTGAAACACCAGGCTTCAGAGAACAGCTTCCAAAGCATGTGTTAAATGCATGTGTGTAAAATTTTATCAGGATCGATCCAGATACTAATCACACAAAGTAACCAGGTGAAAATGAGATTTTTTTTTTTCAACCAGTTCCACTTCACTTCTAATGCTAGTGTGGGTTTAATTCATTTTTGCATGGCCTTTCCAACCTTTCTTTATACCTGTAGAATAAAAAAGACATCAAACTATAAAATATCACTCATGGATTATACGGTCACCTTAAAAAAACTCCTTTAAAAAAACTTTACAGGAGGATAAAACAGCTTTCTTAATTTGCAGTAGGAGGTTGATGTTTTTCCAAGCAATTTTGGACCAATTCTATTGGTCTGTCCATTATGAATATTCACTAAATTGAAAGGGTGACTAGAGCTTTTAAATAAAATTCATTTGCACAACAAAATATATATCAGAGGTGCTAATATGGCAAAAATTTTGTATTGTGATGAATCAAGAGTATATATCCTGAGGATATATCCTGTAGTATATCAGCATATGTACTGTTTCAGGCATCTCATTGGTTGGAGCTGTTAAACATAAGCCTGTAGAGTCTTTAAGATCACCAACAACATCCATTTATTTGGGTGTGTCTAGACTTTTTATAATATAAACGGATGCTGGTCTGTATTGTACCTTGTCCATATAGTTTAAGCTGAAACTCACTACAGTTACACTCACTGGTGTTACATTGTTGAAAGCTGAATAAGTAGATATATGTAAATATGTAAGTATGTTTTCAGGACATCAGAAAAAGTGACTTGAAACTTTACCAGTGTTTACATACAAACATCAAACAGTTTTATTTTTAAAAAGCAAGGAAAATTCCTTTTACCTCATTCCGTAATACGGCTCCCCGAGTGCTATGCAGAGTCTTAGAGATGATGCTGGGTTGGAGTTTGCTGTTTGTAGCAAATATGTAATGGCTGCTCTCCTCTTGTGCTTACTAACACTAATGTGGGCCGTTTAGAATCGGCACTCTTTCCACTCTGAGCTGTGAGAGAGAAACCATTAATACAACAGCAGAAGTGCTTTAAGGCCTAACCACCAGAGGGGACCCTNTATTTTTAAGAAGCAAGAAAAAATTCTTTTTACCTCATTCTGTAATACGGCTCCCTGACTCACTTTCACAAGCGCTGTGCAGAGTCTTAGAGATGATGCCGGCTTGGAGTTTGCTGTTTGTAGCAAATACGTAATGGCTGCTCTCCTCTTGTGCTTACTAACACTAATGTGGGCTGTTTAGAATCGGCACTCTTTCCACTCTGAGCTGTGAGAGAGAAACCATTAATACAACAGCAGAAGTGCTTTAAGGCCTAACCACCAGAGGGGACCCTGAACATAAGGAGCATCATTTAAAATCACTTTGTGGAGGATCTTTCATCCTTTATGCTTCATAATCAGACTTATTCATTAGTGCTGGTTGCTGGTAGTTGGTAGAGGGTATAATTGAGCATCTGTAATTGAGTGTCTGTCTAAATTGCACCTGAAAGATCAACTGTGCATATTTACTGAGCATTTAAAGCTCTATTTAGTGGCACTGAGGAAAAATGATGTCATAAAAACTCAAGCGTTTCCCAAAGGTTGCAGGCTGACAACGCTAATAGGATTTGGCTGCAAAAAAATAAAATTAATAAATAAATAAAAGAAAGAAAGAATAACAGCAAACATTCATTATAAATTCAGGCAGAGTTCATGAACTCATTTTGAAGCGAGTTTGTTTGCGTAATGTTTTTTACGGGCCATTTTTCCTCAAAACTGCCGCTTGGTTATTACCTCTGGAAGCGCACGCTTGTGTTTTTCCTCTATTTTTAGCGCTTCATGTTTAGCAGCGGACGCTGGCTGAATGCTTCGCAGGTTCAAGATTTTGACCTTTTTATTGGTTCTGAATTACAGACTGAGAAAGGAAGAGGCAGTTAATTACAGAATGTTTCTATGAATTATGCATAAGCTGAACATCTTTTTTTTTTCCCTTTTCATCTCATGATTTTTTATCTGCCACGTTCTCCCTTTTTCTTCCTCTCCCTTTCTCTCTCTCTCTCTCTCTCTCTCTCTCTTTCTCTATATCTCCCACTTTGATTCTCTCTGCATTTCTCTCCATCGCCCTGAATTCAGTCCAGTTTAAGGAGCTTTATTGGTGGGACTGTATGTATTGTTATTTAACAATAATGTGAGAAATGAACAAACAATAAAGATAAAGACTCGTACCAGACTGTCATAGAGTGACTCGGAATGGCCGTAATCTTCAGTGACGAGTCCCGCTTTTGACTTGGTGGAGATGACCAGTGAAGTTGTGTGTGGAGGCACCATGGTCAACATGTTGCGTTTGCAGACATGGCGGGCCGACACCATACTGAGAGACACTACTTCTGTATGTGTAGCTCAATAAATATTGCCCATGTCAGTCTAAATTAATCATCGTTTATTGTTCCTGGTAACCTTTATCTTCCTTCTCAATAGCACTCCAATCCCACACTTCCCAAATCCCAAACTATTCTTTTAATGCTGAGTGTATATAAAAACTATACTAGCTGCAAAACACAAGATCACAAAAGTCAGCACACTTACATGTATATCCACACATTTACATTCATATTCAGCCTTCAGCAGTTTAGCCCCACCCATTCATGCTGAAATTCAAAGGAGCGCTTCATCCCGGACTGCTTATAGATGAGGCACAATGCAGGACAACCAATCAGAGAAAAGCTCATTTGTATTTATACCTGGGGTGGCTTGTAACACAATACCTTTACTTGAGTGCTGCATTCAAGTATGTCTTCTGAGTGTCTGTACTTTGTTTGGGGATCATTTTCTGGAAACCCATGATTGTACTTTTGACCACATTTCTATGAAGGTTCTTGTTACTTGTTACTTTCTTCTTACTTTCTTCTACACTGTCAGTTACATTTACATTTACATTTACGGCATTTAGCAGACAGTTAAGTTCATAGTGCTGCCATATTTGTTGAACAGTCTTTTTTTGGTACAGAGATATAGTGATAAAGGTTCTTTACCAGGTTCCTCACCAGGTTCCTCACCAGAGAGCTCTTGGCTGAATCTGAAGTCAGTGACCTTAGAAATTTGCTGTCCAATCTGAGAAAGCATGTTGAGGTGTTTAAACATTGTTTCATTCCAGTAAACATTTTGAGCAAAGTTGTCTGGGATTGTAGTAGTTGCAGTTCTTATTCTAGGGTTGGTCAAGTGGCTTTATGAAGTTTTAGGCATTTGCCCGTCTTGTTGTTATATTGGAACCCATTGGAACTTTTCTGTGGCTGTGATGTGGTGCTTACTGCTTACATATACTATCATATTCACTGTAGCACTTATGAGATGTGACTTAAAAATCACAAGCAATATGATTTCTGAATGTGTGATGACCAAACCACAGCTGCTGCTCTTAACACAGCGAGTAAAGTATATGGGAACCAGTTTGAATGAGGTGGTTCCACTGCTGACACATGCTAATAGTTAGTGGAAAGGCTGAATTGACATTACTGACTAAAGTCTTTTCAGTAAACACAGTATTCTTTGTAACGCAGTGTAAAGGCAGTGTATTCCGAGTCATTAGACAATACAACATTGCATTGACATTAAATGTAGTTTTGAATACTTAAGTATTTTTTAAAACCAAATACTGGCCAAATCAAATCGGCAGAATAGTTATTACCTGAATTCGTGAATTAGCTAAGGTGATATGCACAAACATAACCCTTTAATGTCCACACCATTAGAAAAAAAAGATTTTTGTTGTTTGTTTGTTTGGGGAAATAATAATAATAATAATAATAATAATAATAATAATAATAATAAAGCACATCTTAGCAGCTTAGCATAAACACCTTTAACATAAAGAAACAATTGTAACATTCAGTAATGCATGTTTTTTTGTTATTTTACTATTATTATATTTCTGTTTCTTGTATAAAGTATTTATCAAAACCTCTGAAACCTCTAAAAATGACAAAAATAAGCTTATCTTCAAAGTTTACCACCAAAACCAATCCATTCCAACGTGTGGACTGATTTACTTTCTGCTTGTTTCCCCTATGGATAAGAACAGTAAAGGCATATCTATTGAAAGACTCAGTGACCTCTAGTGGATTTTTTAGCTTAACACGCCTCTGCCGATTGGTAGAGATGGCACGAACAGGTTAAGTTCAACACCTTCGTCATTAAAATATAGTGACTCTAAATGTGCTCTGCCAAAAGGTTGAGCAGGAATAAGAACTTGGAACTTTTGTAGTTTTCTATGATGTGTCTCAAGAAGTGCTTGTTTTGCCTGTCTCTCTGTCTCTCTCTCTGTCTCTCTCTCCCTTTCAGACTCGGAGGTGCAGTTGCGGAGGGACATGGTGTTTACTCAGAGTTTGGTTGGAGCGGTGTGCTGTTTTTCAGAGCAGTTCCTAGCCGTGTTGAATCAGACTCTGAGTGGAGAGAGTGAAGGGCAGGAGAGCGCTCGCCGCTGGCTTGACCAGATCTCCTCTACCGGCCTGCTCATACACTTCCAGTCCCTTCTCTCACCCAATCTGGTGAGTGTTTTATTTATCACGTACAGCACTTATGAAAGCAATGCTGACCTATGCTGAAGTGGACAGTGCAACTGCTGTGTTGAGAATGGACCATCAATCAAGCAGAAACTGACCACTGATGAGTAATACAGAGGGGTATAAAGTGTGCAGCAACAGATGAGATACAGTCTGTTATTGTAAGAATGCCCTGCCCATTGTGTTTCCCAGAATGCCTCCTGTTATACAGGCTGTAATGATCGAGATTGTTTTTTAGAGTCCTTTCCATTTTATCTCCTTTCATTTCTATCCAGCTCCCTGGAGGTCAGAGCTCTGTATGTGAATCCCTCTTTGTTGCCGTATTGAACGGGTGACATGCTCTGTGTGTTTTCTAATTTGTGCTGGCTGTGCTTGTGCCGGCCAGGCCCAGGATCATGGGGGATTAGCGTCCCTGTGTAAAGTGTTTGTGTTTCGGGTTCTGGTTTCGGTTCAGTTTGTTCCTCACCGTGATTGGGGCCAAGGGATCAGTCCACTTTGTGTGTGTATGTGTGTGTGTTGTTAGAGTTTGTCCTTTCCATCATATATTAATTTAGTCCGTGTGCCGTGGCTGTGTGAGTTATAGTTTCAGATAGGCCTAAAAGCATAAAGGATGATGTCATACCCTTTGCAGCTATAACAGCTTCAACTCTTCTGGGAATGCTTTGCACAACATTTAGGAATGTGTTTATGGGAATTTAGCACCATTCTTCCAGAAGCGCATTTGTGAGGTCAGACACTGATGTTGGATGAGAAGGCCTGGCTCACAGTCTCCGCTCTAATTCATCCCAAAGGTGTTCTATCAGGTTGAGGTCAGGACTCTGTGCAGGCCCCCAAACTCGCTCATCCATGTCTTTATGGACCTTGCATTGTGCACTGGTGTGCAGTCATGTTGGAACAGGAAGGGGCCATCCCCAAACTGTTCCCACAAAGTTGGGAGCATGAAATTGCCCAAAATCTCTTCGTCTGCTGAAACATTAAGGGTCCCTTTCGCTGGAACTAGGGGGCCGAGCCCAATTCCTGGAAAACAACCCCACACCATAATCCCTCCTCCACCAAACTTTACACTTGGCACAATGCAGTCAGACAAGTACTGATCTCCTGGCAACTGCCAAATCCAGACTCATCCATTGGATTGCCAGATGGAGAAGCGTGATTCGTCACTCCAGAGAACACGTCTCCACTGCTCTGGAGTCCAGTGGTTGTGTGCTTTACACCACTGCATTCAACAATTTGCATTGTGCTTGGTGATGTAAGACTTGGATGCAGCTGCTCGGCCATGGAAACCCATTCCATGAAGCTCTCTACACACTGTTCTTGAACTAATCTGAAGGCCACATGAAGTCTGGAGGTTACTGGAAGTGATTGGAACACCTGAATTCAATGATTTAGATGGATGAGTGAATACTTTTGGCAATATAGTGTATCTGTGTCATTATATTACCCTGAATACCCCTAGGCAAACAAGATGGGCTTTCTGGAACAAAACAACATTCAAGTTAATCTGGTAGGTTGTGAAATATTGATAAAGCTGAGCTGAACATGATTTGCGACAGTTTTGGTGTTTTGGCCATAATGCTATAATGCCAAGGAATATTACTTAATGGCATTATTAAAGCACAGTTTTTTACAATATTCAGGGCTTCTTGTCTTTACTTTTCTCTGATTTCACAACTGTTGTATAAAAGCAATAGAACACTTGGGGTCAGGTGTTGTCATGAGTAGCATCACAGCTGTGATGATCTACTGTACTCACCTTCATTATGTGCCTGAAAACTAATCGCAGTCATTCGCAGTAGCACACTCCCTCTTATTAAAACTACAGCACATGCAGTTGGATTCTTTATGTGGACAGATGCAAATGTGGAAGAATCAAAGAATCAAAATCATTTAGGCCTTGCAAAATGTGGGAGAATCAAATGAAAATTGGTTGGAGATATTGAACGTACGGCCAATTACATGTTATACTCAATTTACTAAAACATGAACAATGTGCTGTCGCCGATTTGATTTAAAACTTTTTAAAACCAGGAAAATTTTGCATTATGGTCTCAAAAGATTTTTGTTGAGACAACAGTGACAGCAGACACTGTGGTCAGATGGAGGTGCGGCCTTAAAACACATGCTAATGCGAAGTTTACCAAACGAATTACACTGTTTAAACTCTTAAGAAAGTGAGAGGGTTAGAAGATGCAAAAATATGTTATCATTGCAGAAACTTTATTTCCTGAACGGGAGAATGTTTTGGTGGGGGGAAAAAAATAATTTATTAGCATAGCATTTTTATCACTCAACTTTCATTTCCTGTTTTGCTGTGAGCTTGTTGACAGCTTAATACATACTAAGTCTTTTATTCAGTAACTGCATGGACTACAATGGCTGAGCCATTACCAGGTTATGGAAGTGTGCAGTAAAACTTGGGATGGTGGGTCCTGGCTATTCAAGGGCTTAAACCCTGCACCTCCCGCTTGGATGGAACTACCGTGAGAAGCTGCAGTCTTTATAAATAGAATGTTAAAACCAGGCACCTTGTGTGCTCAAATTGCTGTTGAACCAAGGCTGTGCCTGTGCCCACCTGTTGCACACCCACCTGTACAACCTGCTCATTTGGAGTTTTTCTGAAATCAAATGTGTTACTAGGGAGTTTGCCGCTGTTCAGCCGTAGCAGGAACATTGCTGTTAGATATTGCTGATGAATTAAAGTTTCACCTGCGCTCGCATGTACTGCTGGCACTCTGTGTCTGAAAGTTTGAAGACATCTGCGAGTGAGTTTGTCCCCCTTTGCTCTAGTAACAGCCTCTACTCGTCTTATGTTAGATGTTGGAATATTGCTGTGGGGATTTGATTGCATGCAGACACAAGAGCATTAGTGGCTGACAAAGTGCCCCTCCTGCTTGTCCCAAAGGTATTGAATGGAGCTCAGTCACTCCAGAGAATGCAGTTCCACTGCTCCACTGCCCAGTGCTGGGGGGGCTTTATACCCTTCTTGCCAGCAGTTGACTTTGGGCTTTGTGATCCTAGGCTCATGTGTGGCTGTTCCAGTGCATCCCTTTCTATCAGTGAATGCTTTTATATGGAGATTATATAAGTGGATCAGTGAACAAAGTGGGTGGCCTAGACCTACAGGACTTAGACCCAAGAGTAAATTCCTAGTGTGGGAATCTCTTTAGAAAAGTAAGAAAAATTATCTTTCCCCTGTTGAACGGCTCACCCAGCAGGTATTGGAAGGCAGTTACTTTCCTTTTTTCCTCAGTTTTTGCCAATTATTTCTGAAACAAGTTGCAAAGATAGTGGAGAGGCAGTTTACTACAAACGTTTAATACTGAGGCCAAACGCGATAATTAATAGCGTGTCTGAAAAAGCGTAGAAAATAGCCCCTGCAGCCGCTCCCTATGCTTTTTCCAGCTGTAATGTGTGTTTTCTCAGTGGCACAAGCTTTTTTCCTCTTATCTCCGCCGCGCTGGTGTCTCCTCTCCACCTCGCCACTCGCCCTGTAGAGTAGAGGAGGTTACACTGCCTAACCCGCAGGGAATTTCACAGGCTTTGTGGGCCGCTACATGAAAGGATGGTAGGACAGGGTGAATTAAACGCTGAGAGAAGCCTCCAAATGAGCCTGCGGTGACTGTCTGAAATCTTTGAAATGTTTCAGAAGCAGAGTAGCAGCGTTCAGCATCGCACTGAGTGAGATTTCGCTGAGAAGAGCTGTGATCTTGAGCCACAGGTTTATTTACACTGAAAAGAGAGAAAGAAAGAGAGAGAGCATTGAGAGAGAATTTTGAGTGGGCAGTATGTATAGGCACACATATTGTGTTTCTTCCAGGCCCTGAAGATAATAGACATCAAAACTCATTTTCAGTTACCAGTTTCACCAGTTATGTGCAAGGTTTGGGCTAAAGTAAATCACAACAAGATCAAAGTCAAAAACAAGAGAAGGGTCGATACAAAGGCAAACATACACAAAAGGGAGGTCCAAAAACACAGCCAAAAAAGTCAAACAAACAGAGAGTACAACGAGTAGTGAACGACTTGGCATGCACTGAATAGACCAATGCGATACTTTGCAAAGGGCTAAACAAAGCAAACATCTTAAATAGACCTTGAAACAGGTGAGGCAAATCAGTAGTCAGGTGAGGTCAATCTGGGATAGGTTGCTGGCTGCATACTGGAGGTCACATGCTAACCTGGGGTATCCTGGGAAATGGAATCCCCAGGGGCTAGGCTCTGTGCTGAGCCAAAGGGATGCGTTCACAGAAATTACACAGAAATTCAAGTCCATGCAAAACTGGACATTTTCTTTGAAGACCCCCACCACCACTTTTCACAATAATGATTAATGGAGGTATTTTTAAAACTCTGACTGCCTTTAATTTATCTAATGTTTGCGAAAAGACGCAATCCTAGTACATAAGATCTCGATCTGCTGAAAAGTGCTTGGGCCCCGCAGATTGCCACTTTTGCCTGTATTATTTCTATTACTGCATTCTTTACTTGCACTGGCAAAAGTTATTTATTACCAATAAGGGCAATAAACTCTGAGAGACTGAGGGGTCAGGAGGGAGAGAGAGAGAGAGCAACAACAGCAACAATATGTAAATTACCTATGTTCTCATTAGCTGCTCCTTCACAAGTGAAACAAGCCCCTACACAATTGGAGACTAAATGGAAGATGATTTGCGAATGTCTTCTGGGCTGTTTTTGCAGCTTGGTTTCTTTATTTCATAGGCTGAGTGGCTCACATGCAGTCGTGCAGCAGAGTTGGATGTTTTGGTGTAGTGATATATTACTGTTTTGTACTTTCAGACGGATGAGCAGGCCATGCTGGAGGACACTCAAGTGGCTCTGCTGGACCTGGAGAAGGTCACCTTCTACTTCAGACAGTTCGACAGGGAGCCGCTCGTCGCAAGTGAGTGAAGGACGTCACGTCTGAGTGAAGGACGTCACGTCTGCATCATCGGACAGAGCCACACGACAGCAAGGGCATGGGTTCAGTTCCGCTTGACCCTCCGTTGTGGCTCCCTTGAGCAAAGCAGGGAATTTGATTTAAGCAGTACCCCTTTTAAAGGATGCAGAAATGTATCGTGACACATTTATCTGAAGCTGATTTTGAAATGATAGAACTGATTTATAATCATAATATTCTTGTGAAATACCTTATTAAATAATAGTTGAAAAGTAGTATGAAATAAGGTATGCATTCGTCTTTTTAAATAGAGAATTCCCGGTCTCTTTCCGAATGTGAAAAATCAGGCATGTGCAGGGATAGACGTCAATGGGAGTCTGACCCCCTGCCCTTTTCCCCACTAAACTAATGAGGCCATACTTCAAGATCAGTTTCACTGTGGCTCAGTTCAGTGTCTCCGAGTCACAGTGGACTGATATTTACACTATTTACGGGGCTACTTTGATTGTGACATGGGCGTATATCAAACTGGCTCACCCATAAAAATCGTACTTGGTTGAACAGTTCTTCTCTAGCGTGTCTCTTCCTCTCTGTTAGTCTCTATTGCTATTGTTGGACAAAGAACCTTTTTTCACCCATACATAGAACCCTTTAGTGTGCTCCGTGCTCAATAAACTGGCTGGTAATTTATTATTCATGGAGCAGATTTCAGCCTTGTTTGTCAACACCTCCCGGTCACCATAAAGTTGTTATATTGTACTGTTTCCTTGATCTCCTTTATGCTTACCCTGTTGTGTCTGTGCAGACATGCCCGTCTCCTATCAGGTGGAGGGTACCAGGCAGGCTGTGAAGGTGTTTTTCTATGTGGAGGGTTTCTACTTCCAGCAGCTGCCCCAGAGGCTGAGACATGGAGGAGGCTTCAAGATTTATCCCGTCCTTTTCACTCAAGGTATGTGTGTGTGTGTGTGTGTGTGTGTGTGTGTGTGTATGTGAGAGACAGTGTGTCAGTGCAATACATGACTTGTAAGACTAAAGAACATACAGGTCTAAAGTACCTATGTTTAATTTTCAAGGAGTTCCTATGTTTCAAGGAGTAAAACCATTTCTGTACATATACGACATACATATACTGCAAATAGATATTTACAGGTCTATAATACATGTGGGGCACATTACATGTACATGCTTATATATGTATAACACTTATAGGGCATATTATTATTGCTTATAGATACTTGCATAGAAATCTACACAAATCACATTATTATATGTATGTACTTAACATAACACACATGTATAGATCACTGGGCAAAAAAAATCACTGAGTCACCATGTATGTTTAAGGTGGTAGTAACTTCAGGCTCCTGCAGATGGCGCTGCACAAGGATGATGGGGGTATAAATACCTGCAGGGTGTGAGTGACAGGATTCATAGATCGATGTGTGGAAAATGGCTCCAAAGCAGATGTTAATTATTGGCTAATAGAGTGATTGTATTTGGGTGTGCCAAAGGCCATAGTGTGAAGGCAGTAGCAGAATGTGGAGGTATATGGAAGCGTATGGTCATATGGGTCTACCAGCAGTGGCAAAAATCCCAGTCTACAGGAATTTCTCCTCAGAATTGTGCCAGGGAAGGCATCCACCAAATCTGGCCCAACTGCACAATTCTTTGATGCAGGAGTGAACATTGATGTGGCCTAAATCTAGAAACGTGTCCAGTCTGGGTCAAATGGAATCACAGCTGTTATTCGTGCTTGTGGAGGTATTATGTGGTATTAGGTACGTTTCATTCACAGGTGACAATTTTTTTGTCTGGTGATCTTATAATATAATGTATAATTGAGTTTTATGTATAATATATGTATAATTGAGATTTATCAATTATTTATACTTACATATAGGCAGGTATATAGTAGTCAGAGATTAATTTTAACAAAAAAGTTTTTAAATTTAAATTCTGTCATATGATTGATTTGAAATGTTTTAGTTTATGCAAACAATCTTATCAACTATTGTGGATACCATAACAACTGCTTAGGGGTACCTTAGCAACCACCTGAAGTATCACAGCAACTGCCTTGCAATAGCAGCCACTTGGAGTACCATAGAAACAGCCTAGCAACACATTTGCAACCACCTGGGACACCATAAAAACAGCCTAGTAATACCTTAGCAACCATTGTGTAGCAACCATCAGCACCATAACAACTGCCTAGCAACATTGCAACATAGCAACATTGCAACCATCTAGCTTGCAGCCATATAGCATAGCAGTATCTTCCTCACACTGTACCATAACAACTGCCTACCAACACCTTAGGGACCACCTGGGACACCATAGAAACAGACTAACAGCACCTTAGCAACCATTGTGGATACCATTACAACCACGTAGCAACCCCTTATCAACCATCTAGGATGCAGCCATCTAGCATAGCAGTAGCTTTCTGACACTGTACTATAACAACTACCCAGCAACACCTTAGTGGCCACCTGGGACACGATAGAACTAGACTAACAGCACCTTAGCAACCATTGTGGATACCATTACAATTGCATATCAACACCTTAGCAACCATTTAGGATGCAGCCATCTAGCAAAGCAGTAGCTTGCTGACACTGTACTATAACAACTGCCCAGCAACACCTTAGTGACCACCTGGGACAAGATAGAAACAGCCTAACAGCATCTTAGTAACCATTGTGGATACCATTACAACTGCATAGCAACACCTTAGCAATCACCCAAGAAACCATAACAGAGGTTTCTTGACATAGTACCCCCCAACCAACCCCCTGGGTACTTGTGGTGACTGTACATGTAGGTGAATGTTTGGTTAATACTGATTGGTCTGTTTTCGCTGCAGCGCTGGAGAGCATGGAGGGCTATTACTACAGAGACAGTATTTCTGCTGAAGAATATCAGGCCCAGATTAATGCAGCCTCTCTGGAGAAGGTCAAACAGTACTACAAACGACTCAGGTAGGATTATACCTGTACGCCACTTCACAAACTCCCCTCCCCTCTCAAACGACCTTCACATCTGAGCAGCTCAGTTATCACCTTGTGACTAAACAATGTGGAAAAAGACCAGCTTGTTGTTTGGAATGGGTGTTTGCATACGTGTACATTTATCTTCCATTCTCCCCTTCCAGACGGAGCAGGCGGCTCATCTGGCTTGAAATGCCGTCTGAATATCAATAGAGTTTACATTAAAAAGAAGGAGTGATATTTTGGAGACGGGAAACCGAGTCAAAGTTTCAGAGTCTGTCACCGGCTCTAGTAATTGCGTCTCCAGCTCAGTTCAGGCTGGATTTCTGGCTTTTGATGATGCTCGAAGACGGGCACGTTTTAAGCATATCAAGGCGATCTGCCAAAACTGATTGTGCTTCCTAACGATGATAGATGCTTCGCATGCCTCCTCTCACAATTTCATCAGAGAGGCTCAATAGGCAGGATATCAGCTTCCAGCTCACATGATATGGAGATATTCATTTTGCATTTTTGCTTTGGGTTTTGTGCTTTTAAAAGAAGGTGCTGGATCTGAGAATATGCTTTTAAAAGGGGAGTTCCGCCAGTTTTCCTGCAAAGTTTCTGCACATTTCAATTGTTAAGATGTATGATGTATGTCATTCACAGTGGTTTGTTGTGAAGTGATTCATTGTAGTGAAACTTACAGACTCTTTACAGTGGTGGTGATAGAAACCCGGGGTCCCCAGTTCATAGCTATTTAATTTACCACCCAGGTGAACCTGCTTGTGTCTTGCGTTTCTATATGTAATGTTGATAATGGATAAACAGTGGTAAATCTGAAAAAGATTTAATCCGTAAAATAATAATCCGTAAAACAGTGTTTCCAACCTCAGGCTGCGTACTCACGTTCATTTTCTTTAATAACTGTCTATGATGCTTGAGCTTTTAGAGACATTAAACTTTTGGACGTCTGGTTCCCATCACCACTACAGTGAACAAATCTCACTCTTTAAGTTTCTCTGCAATGGAACTTTTCACATCAAACCACTCTGAATGACTTTGTTTACATCTTACAAAGTATAATTGTACAGGAGTTTCGGGAAACATGGCTGGAATTCTGCTTTATTATTATTCTCACTGTCCAATGCAAAACATGTATCTCCATACATGCAGCTGCTGGTTACACTGTGTGAAAATGACATGATGAATGGACCAAAACAATGGCCCCAAAATTGCCTGGAAAAAAGTCTGGTTCCTTTGACTTACATTAACATTAGATCAGGTTTTTGCCCTCTCCTGTAAAGTTACCATTTTGGAGATGCTTTGGACAGACAAACCTTTTCTTTGGACAGCAATGTTGTGTTTTGGAGTGTAAATTCAATTGAATTTTATATTTTGGGATACTTTCTCTGTAAATGAATTGGGGATTTCTAAACTTGCTGTGCATTTCTCTCCCCACTGTTGTACAATATGATGTGACTAGAAATCAAAAGTCGTTTAAGGTGCAGCAAAAGCCAGGACGTTTCAGTGTAGAAAGATTGTATAGTGAATTTTGGGCACCACTTTACATTAACTGACATGAAGTTATGCATTTATTATGAAGTAACATATTACCAATGGTTGCAATGCTTAACTAACAGTTATTCCATGTTTACTTAACATTAGTTAACCGTTATTGTATTACTTCATGTTCACCAATGCTAACTTCATGTTAGCTAGTTAACACCTGTAAAATGTAAAAGGAACATGAACAAACAAGGTAAAAAAAAGTAACGTTTTGATTTCAGGGTGACTTTAAATGGATTGAAATTTAATTGAAAATGATCTTTATGGACAGTTCTAGATGAAGTCCTATGCTGTGTTGACACTGGTGTGTCCTCCCAGTTGATGCAGTGTTGCTCATGGTGTGTTTAGTTTGAAATTTTAGCTTTTTCTGCGTATGTACACCAGGACTGCAGCTACGCAGGCAGAAAAATAAGATAAAAACTGTCATGAGGGTGGTACCCCTCACGCTACCTTAGCACCTAATCATCAAAGTCACATATGGTAAATCTGATTGTAAAATGAGTAAACAGAAATTTGGCTACCAGTTTTGTTATACATCAGTGTAATTGTTTATCTGTTCAATTAAATTGGCGTGTAAATTTGAGCTTAACAGTTTACCAACCTGAAAAAATGCTGGATTTGTTGTTAACCAACCAAAACTACTAGCAATACAATCTACCAATAATGAGAATACATATAGAAAATGACTATAATACTCAAAAGTTGCAGAATCTCAGACGTTACAGTAATACTGCCCTTAAGTATGTTGTTTTACACTACAGAATAGTATCATACTACCACCTTAGCAAATGTAAACATTTTGTTTGTTTCACATTGTGTTCTTTCCAGTTCCTGTGCTTTCAAAATTATTACGTTTGGTCAGCGGAAGAACAGTGCATTCACTGCTGTACCTCAAACTCCACCTACAAGCACAACCATTATCCCACAACCTTCTGAATTTTGTTATTTTATTGACTTCCTACTGAAACATCTGTATAAATTAAGGTATACGTTGATATATAAATTAAGTGCTGGTTGGCTGCGCTTGATTTCATGCACTGAAGCTTCACTGAATTCTTTATTTGCACTCAAATCTCTACTCATGTCCAGAGCATATAATAGTTTCAACATTAAGGGTTCAAACCTGGAGTCTGTTTTTGCAGCGTTGCCGAAAGGGGAACATTAACTCCATATTTATTGTCCTTTTTTGTTTAAAATATTGAAAAAGTTACACATCTTACACTTTTAGGCCATTGTCGAACCTTAGAGTAGATACCTTTGCTTTTCTGCTGGTCACGCAAGGACAGGATGCAGAAACTCCATGCAATTAGTTATAACATGCTGCGCCCAGTCAGTTTAGTCCCTGGTATTCAGAAAGAAATATCTGCCATGTGGACATATGGTGTGCATGGACATAAGCTAGCCATATGGGACTCAACTGACCAAAAGAAAAAATGGCTTGGAGAAAACACAGTTGGAAATGAGTTAGTGTTTGCATTTGAATGTGATGGATTGGAACAAAGTTGGCTTTCTTTATCTGCAACAAATGTTGGCTTTGGTTTTTGCTTTCCAGCAGACGGTGAGCCGTGCTGAGTCATTTTATTTTCTGCTGAGTTGCGGCATTTGGGGAAAAAGTCACCTTGTTCTGATGTAATAACTCAGTCTCTATACTCTGCTGCACACCTCAGAGACAGTGAACATGCTGCTTATTTTCACAGAGTGATGAGCGTGGCATTAAAAAAAGCTCCACATTCATTTATTGACTGAATGGTTAGTGAGTGCAGAGGAGGGAGGCGGAGAAAAGGCAAAACTTCTCAGCTTTCAAAATGTCAGCAGTCCAATTAAGATCATGGATATAGTTCAGGTACATTCAAGCTGTTACTTTAGTCAAAGCACCCTCTCTGTTTTTGTATGTCTTTGACAGACGTCTTGTTATATTCACTTGAGTGCAATAGAAGCTGTCAGGTATGTGGTGCGTACTGGAGCTTTAATTGGGCCTGAAATTTTGGTCCAAACACGAATTTCTCTGCCCAGGTCCAGAACTGACACATAGCTTCACTTTTTCAAAACCCACCAAAATTGTGTCTGAAACTGACCAAAACCACATCAACATGTTGTGAGTCTGAAACTGACCCAAGTCTGACAAATTTCTGTCGAAACCTGACCTGAACAAAATTATTATGTTTCAAATCCAAAACTGACCCAAGTCTGCCAAAATTTTGCAAGCCATACCACATCATCGTGTTTTGAGCCTGGCCTGAGCCGAGACACAGCATTGCGTTTTGAGTCCAAATCCAACCAAGGCCCAGCAAAATTCTGACCTGACCTGACCTGAGCTGAACCGTATCATTATGTATGGAGTCCAAAACTGACCTGAGTGCAACAAAATTGTGTCTAAGTCTAACCCAGACACACACACAGCATTGTGTTTTGAGCCTAAACCTGACTCAAGCCCGACAAAACTCGAACCCAACCTGAACCCCTTCATCATATTATGACTCCAAAACTGACCTGAGTATAACAACTCTGTCCAAAGCTGACCCACTGTTACTCAGAGTGCTGCATAAAGCCATAATGTCAGATACCTTATGATAAGAGTGATAATAGCTATGATAATTAGATCATGGACCAATAAAATAATATATAGAATAAACTGTAGATTTGCTGGAAACTAAGTTGAAACTTGACATTAATACATTTATTTGTCAAAGTGTGGTGTTAGTTTCACCCGTTCAATACTAAAACCCATTTTTTGTGCATACTAAATCTTACATAGAACATATTGAACATATAAAAGTATTTTTGCCTAGATTTTGCTCATTTTGGGTGAACGAAATCCATTCATTGTTTGTGAGTTTCCCATTTCTAATTCTTGTTCACATTTTCTGTAATTTATGACAATATTAATCATGATTTTGATAATTTAACCACAATGGATTTTACAGATTGGTAAAACTGATACACTCAAATTTACAAACACTATTATAATCCTACATACACAAATATTAAATGAATAATAATGAATAATGTACATTTGATTACATTCATTTTGTAATCGAGTGTAGCTCAATAATACTAACTTAGGCTAGTGTATGAAGTTAGTGATTTGTCTGCTGAAGCTTTCTGACCTGCATAGCTTTGGCTGAATGGGTTTTGTTTTTTGCTGAAAGGCATTTTGGGTCGTTCCATGATTCAGCCAAATGGTGAAGCCGGAGTCTTGGCAGTGAGAGAGTGACCTGAGCACATTCAGGACTGTCAGGATTAATGGAATTGACAGAAGAGCCTCCTGCCGTAATGAGCGGCAGATGTGAGGGGGGAACTCATGCTGGCTTTGTGAAGGACGAATGATGAGAAGAGGGAGAGATACAGGGGGGTGGGAGAGAGACAGGTTTAGACTGTGAAAAGAGAAGAGAGGGAATTGGGGTGAGGACGGAAAAGAGTTTCATCAAAAGTCAGGAAGAACTTTCAGTGGCGTAGTCTTAAATGGTGAATGTGAGGTCACTTTGTCGCTTACTATCCCCAAAACTTTCCCAATCCCTTCATTCTATTACAACAAATATGCATCCATATGTACAAATGAAGGTGCAAATAAAACACTTAGGTAAGTAACTTTAATACAATGTTACTTTCAGCACCGCTATTCATGTTTTACAGCTTGACTAGCTATCCACAAAAATACCAAGATTCCAGAACATCAACATCAGTGAAAAGTCATTTGTTAGGAGCGTGTTAACTGTGACCTGGACTGCAGATGCTGCAGATTAAGTTGTGACACGTGCTGCCGAAGAGCTTTTTGTTGTATTGCAGTTAGTTTCCACTCCAAGCACTCAGAAGTACACAGGCTGCCTGATATACAATAAACTACATGCTAAAATCAACACAGCTCTCAGGAACTCACCTTGCACTAAGACATTTAAACTGGCTCTGGCCCTCCATGCTTCCATGATCTGCTTTTATTAGTCCAATACGATTGCCTACCAAGCTAAATGCTAGTAGCAAACAGTTCTATCACTACAGATAAGCTTTTATAGACAGATGTAGTCGGTGAACCAGAAAACCTTAATGCTATCATATTTCAAGAAGTTATTTTTATTTGAAACGTGAGATAGTAAATTTGCAGCGTGTTTGCTGACTGCTATTTCATTGCGTCAAACTCTTATTTTATTATGGACACACCATGTTAAGCATTCTGCGATTGGTCTGTTTTGCATATAACTTAAATCCTGTCGCAAAACAATTTGTGTGACTCTATGTATTCTTGCTTAACTGTCCATTAATATTTATTATGAAGCAAATACTCTATGACCTACAAGGCTAATAAAAACAGTGTTAGGTAACATTCACTCAGGGGCTCCAAGACGGCATGTACCAGCAAACTTCAGATAACATTTAGATAACAAAGTTATTTGTGCGGCTCCACTTGAGTTATATGTCACATTTTGCTATCCGATATCCGATGTACGATTACAAATATCCTAAACAGATAAACTGGCAACTAACTCGGGCTGCCAGTATTGAGGTCCATGAGAACAACATATTAACAGAGGTATGGCAAAAATATTGTCGCTGTTCAAACAACAACAAAAAAAAGTATTTCCAAAATGGCAACTTTACAGGAGAGGGCAAAAACCTTCTTTAATTTTAAGGTAAGTCAAAGGAAGCGAATTTGGGCCATTTCTGTTGGTCCATTCATCATGAATGTTTTCCGCAGTGTAAACGTCAGCCGCTGCGTTCAAAAGATGCATAGAAGTAAAGATTGACACAAAAATTGAGACACGTTTTTCTTTGGACAAAGACGAAATAATATTGCAATACTTGCAAAATTTTCATGATACATTTTTATTATTTATTTTTTTTTTTTTTTTAGAACAGACAGAAAAGCCACAGCTGTGACATATACCCTCAAAACTAGGAGTTTAAATATTCTTTACTTATCTTTTGCTGCACTCAGAAAGATATATTGTGACATAATTCATCCCAGCAAGGTTAAATATCATATTTCGCAGTCCTATTAGTGCCATGGGTTGGGTCAGTGCAGGATCAGGCAGAATTATATCAAGGAAAAAAGACTATATCAAGACTATATCACGGTTTGGACCAAAATTTCAGGTCCTGAAGCTGCTCCCTGTTATAGAAACTATAGAAAGTTTGTGTTTCCTTCAGCCTGCTTGGCCTGTACTGGTGCCACTGTGCTCGGCCTGCAGCTGTGCTGTCAGCTATCTTCCCTCGGCACCTTGTTATCCTGCACTGATCTGCTGGAGCTGAGTTCAGTGTCTGGTGTGGCCGCAGACTAACTGACAGACAGACAGACAGGCAGCATCCTTTAGTTCTCTCAGAGTTAAATGACATTAACTCACAAAACAAACCTGCAGCTGCGCTGGAGTTGTCATTGGGTGTATATTTATTACTTTGTAAGGACTACATTTCTATGGGATGGGATATTTTCAGAAGTTTTTAAAGCCCTTGATCCCCTGGACTTTCCAAACTACTCAGTGATTCACTTTTTACGGTAACTACTGTAAATTAATTACTAACTACTGTAGAACTGAAATGTACGTTACACAATTGTAAGATTTTAGGCCTATGTGCGGACCTGTATTGGAATATGAATAATTCCAATAACTAAACAAAAAACAATGAAACCAGTGAATGTCCTTTGTGGCTTTGTAGGAAAACCAGAGCAAAACAAAAAAATCATGTTTCATTTTTAAAACTGAAGGAGCTAAGCCATTTCTTTTTGGACGCTGAGGTCATTATCATGCTTAGGCTTGGAAAACTCTCATTACATATTAACACATACTGTTACTGTTGCATCAAAACCTCATATCCTCAAATGTGTTTAGCAAATAATTTGATGATAGTTATGATAGTTAATGGAACAAGATTTATCTCAAAGTAATTTTGGAGCTTTTCATCAGAATTTTGCAGCCTTCTGTCATCATAAAATTGAACACATCATACAGGCAGCTGGCATTTTCTGATTTTGTAATGATTGACAGGTGTTTGAAGCTATTTAGCTATTACACATAGAGGTATGCAATATCGATTTTATTGGTGTGGATTAATAATGAAAAATTACTATCGTCAGATAATCACCTATTGGCCTGAAACAAATGTTTAGATTTTAAAACTGATATTTGTTATTGTATCTGTTGTATTCCAGTAGAGCAGAACATTGAGGTGATGTTGGGCTGCTGCACTAGAGGATCTACACTTTTTACTGTGTTTGTAACTAAATAAATGCCATATTCCTCTGACGCTAACGCTAATCCAGGGTAGATGTAGCCCCAAGTTCTACATTTTATAATTGAGTATATGTCAACGTAGATACGTTCATGAAAAATATTGGATATCAGTGTTGGCCCATGTTTCCCTTATTGGTTTTACAACTTTGCAGTAGATCACACAAACTCTGCCTGGCTCCCGATTGCACGTAGCACCTATCCTCTGTTGACTTACTCGCTACCAAATTTCAAACTGCCTCAGGAAGCAATATTCACAAAAGAGCTTCATGGGTTTCCATGGCAACACTCAATTCTGGAGCGCCCCAAATGTGAGGCCCATGGTTTGATGGGGAATGAACTCCAGTGGTCTGACCTCAGCCCCACTGATCATCTATGGGCTGAATTGGAACATCGATTTGGGAGCCAGGCCTTCTCTTCCAACATCAGTGCCTGATCTCACCAATGCTCATTTGACTGAATGGGCACCACTTCCCACAGACACACTCCAAAATGTTGCGGAAAGCCTTCCCAGAAGAATGGAGGCTGTCATGTTAATGGCCGCGGTTTTGGAACGGGATGTCAGACATCTCAAAAGGGTGTGATATATAGTGTATATATAATACTTTGGCCCACATAGTCTATATGTAATACTTACGGGCCATATTCTCATTACATATATGTACTAAACATGTGTAACATATTATTACATAGAGATTTGTAAATATAATACCTGTGGGACATACTATTACATCTGCGGGGGAGGCAGTGGGTTTGATTTGAGTTCCCTCTGATCCTCATCGTCTCCCACACTCCAGATGTGCTTCGAGTCGAGCTGTCGTTACTGATGAAGTCATTTCAGTCATCCAAAACCATAAACTAATCTGCAAATCACAAGCATGTGTGAAGCCTCATAAGGGTTCATTCTGGTCATGAAACAAGTACAGAACGCAAAGCTGATATGAATACACGCTTTTCTTGCCAGCAGCGTAGTTGTGAGGGCATGCAACATGCACTCAGGCCGTGGAAAAGCTTATTACAAACATAGAGAATTCTTTTTGTCGGTTATTTAATTATGAGAAGGTTGACCACTTACCATCTCTCTTGTATAAGGGGTTGGAAGTGACACACGGTTGCAGCTGAAGCATTTTGGAATATCTCTATTGTGGAAGAAAATGTGAAAAATCAAATTTTTAATCTCAATTTTTGAAGTGCATCTTTGTATAAACACAAGTCCATTTTGGCCAAACGTTTGTGTCCAGTGCATGCTTTGTCCAGCATTTCCTCTGAGTTCAAAGATATTAAATGTGCATTGGTTGCAGTCCCAGCCTCTACTCTTTTAGGAAGGCTTTACACTACATGTTGGAAACTTGCTGCAAGGATTTGATTACATTCAGCCACAAGAGCATTAGTGAGGTCAGGTACTGATGCTGGATGTGTAGTTCTGGATCTCTATCTCATCTCAACGGTATTATATGAAGCTCTAGCATTGCAGATAGGGCTGCCCTCTAGAAGTCGACGAGTCGAATCGTCAGTCGGAGACCCTTTAAGTCGACTGAGAACCTTCAAGTCGACTGACAACAGTGAC
>CM067497.1:13953651-13999569 GCA_034552555.1 Semaprochilodus insignis
TTTCTTTCTTTCTTTCTTTCTTTCTTTCTTTCCTTTAATCAAGTGCACACTCTCTCTTCTCTCTCTTGCTATGATTTTCTTTTGCTCTCTTCATCTTTGCCTCCTTTTATCATCAGCAGTTTGTTTCTCTCTATCTCACTGTCTACCCCTCTTGCCCTTCACTCTCACACTGTCTCTCTTCATTTGTTCTGCTTTTTCTGTCCTTCTCTCACTCTCACTTTCTCCTCCCTGTTTTATTTGCTTTTGCTTTCTGACTCTATCTCTATTTCTTCCTCTCCCTTCTCTTCTTTCCTTCTCCCTCTCTACTACATATCTCTGCCATTCTCTCTCTCTCCCCCCTCTTTTCATTCTCTCTGTCTCTCTATTGCTCTGTTTTGCTTTCTCTCCCTTCTCTATCTGTTTCATTCTCTCTGCTCTCCTCTCTCTTCTCTCTCTCATCATGTCCCTGTCCCTGTGGTTGTGATATAGGTCCCTGTGATTTAAGTGGTTCTCAGTCTCTTTTTTCCCTCCTGGCCTCAGACTGTCCTTCGTCCAGGCAGCGGTAGCGGCTCTGACGAAGCTGTGTGTGCTTTTCTGCACATCATTATGAACTCCCAGGGCTGAGTAATGCAAGGCCAGGAGAGTCTGGGTGGAGCTGGAGGTCAAACCACTGGCATGTTGGCTCTGAGCCAATAGGGGAATGGCTCAGGCAGCACCTGCCCTTCAGAAGCAGTTTCATATTCTTATAGAGGCCTCCACAGCAAAACATAATGCTGCTCAAACATAACATGTCATCACCGATCCACTCATCGTGCTTGTATTTGTCCCCTTGAGTATTTGGTGAACATGTTGGTTGGAGCATTCTGCGTGCTACTGTGTTTCCTGTTACTGCCTTTATTGTTGGATGCACTGCAGTAGTTTTTGATTGAGCCTGTGCACACATTCAGAATACGAGTCATATGACTATAGAAAACCACTACAGTTGGTCTCCTCAGTTCCCAAATGCTTACAGAGTGTTGTTAAATGAAGAGGTAATGAACACAGTGGTAAACACAGTCCTGTCCCACCTTAGAATCAAATAAAAAATGAATGATTAATAAAAATAATGCACCAAGAGGGAGTTGTTGGAATCAGTGATGCTATATATGTGTGAATGTAGTGATGACAATACTAAAGTGACAGGGTAAGTTTATTGGGGAAAACTGTACAATTGAAAGTAGGCTCTAGTACCCTGTTGGGCCTTCTCTAGCCTAGATACAAGATGAGATGGAGGCATGGAGGCATACAGGTTCCGTATGGCATCCTGTGGCTCATTTGCCAACACATGTTGCAGCTTAGCCTGTAGTTCCTGCACACTCGTACTGGATGGTGGACAAGGAAACTGTGGGAGCTGCTCATGCTTGCAACCAGTGTCCTTACCTCTTCTGAACACACACTCCTGTGCGCTATTCCACCAGGATAACGCTCTGGCGTACTTCTGGTGTCTCAAGAGCTTGCCTTGAACACACACATACTATGCCATGGCTAGCTTCATTACCACACCTATCCCTGATTGAAAATTTGTGGGATGCTATTGGACGCGCTGTTAAGACTCCACCCCTACCACCACATCTGTAGGAACTGTGTGAGAATATTCAAGCTGCATGGGATGGATTATCACAGGACACCATTAGGAACCTCTACAGCTCCATGCTGAGACGTCTGGTATGTTGTGTTAGCAAACATGCCGGCCTGACACCATACTGAGACTCTACTTCTGTATGTGTAGCTCAATAAATATTGCCCATATCATTCTAAATTTATCATCATTTATTGTTCCTGGTAACCTTTACCTTCCTTCCCAGTAGCACTGCAATCCCTTCTGGGTGCAGCTCTTTTATTGATGATGAGTGCGTAAGGCCGAAATTATTTGCACATCAATGTGTTCTCTTTTTAGTTACTTTTTGCACAGCATCCCAAATCTGCTAAAAATTAACCATATTTTTTGGTTCCCAGAAGTCATTAGGACTTCTCTAAAAAGCCTATTCTGTGAAAGTATTCCACGGATTCTGCTGCCAAAAAAAACTTTCTGTATTATATTTAATAAAGTTCACTTTAAAAGCACTTCACACTTCATCACACTTCATGCCTTTTTTATCGAAGCAAAACAGAACAGTATTTGGCACTGTTCGAAAAAGCCCCCCCCTACATTTACATATTTATCAGACTCTTCAGCTGAAGGCTTTTCATTTTCCCACTTTTTGGCTTCAGAGCTCTTGAGCCTTTGATAGGCATCCATGTCAACGTGACGCAGCACTATTTCCATCACTTCAAATGACTTTCTATTGCATATTCCAGCTGCATATCTCTAGCTGAGTTGAGCTCGGCCGAATGTGGTACTGCATGCGTGCAGAGGTCGTTTAGTTTGCCGGTGATAGCTCGATTTGTTGCGGATGGCAGTGTAATAAAGTATTCCGTGGACTGGACTGCCTGGGGAGGTGAGTCTCTTCCCCCCACCGGTTCCATTCAGATGTCAGACTAATGTGGATATGAATGGCTGTCTCTACAGCTCCCTCTGGCTGGCTGTTTATTAATTCACCAAATGTTCAGCACCTCACAGAGTGCAGTGGAAAACGCTCATCCATCAGAACGTCTATCAGTGCAGCTGTAGTTTCAGTTTCGGTGAGCACTTCTCATAAGATTCTGATGATTATTCCAAATTCACTCGCTAAAACACACAATTAGGTTCTGTAATCAAAAAACAGCTGCTTGTTCTTTTCCCTGTGTAATTTATTGTGCTTTTCTAGATGTGAGAAAATGAAGAGAGGGAATATTGAGTATCTACTGAAGGCAGTATTTGGGTAGATTCAATTGTCCTTTTCTCAAAAAGACTTATTTTATCATGGCTGGGAACAAAAGCTTAAGCATAGGCCATCCTGACTCTCCCTGATAATGGCTTACGCCAAAGCACATCTGAGAGTCTTTTTCAGCTTTTGTCCAGAGCCATGACATAATAAAGCAGTAAGCCATAAGAGGTCATATGATGGCTATGTGTGGCAGTGATGGCCATGCATTACAGTGATGGTATTGCATTACAGTGCTGCTTAATGGAAGTTGTTAGACTTTGCCTTCATTTAGCAAATTTGCATACAGAAGAGGGGAGATATGACCACCTTAAATGAGGTACAGCCTACTCTGCACCTGATTCCACATTTCATTGGCTGCATTTCTGCCTATCATTGGCTCTGTACCTGTACTCTACTGACCAAACTTTTTTGTACTAGGTTACTAGGTATTATACATGCATAAATGATTAGTATTAATGTTATTTTCTATTTTTATTCTCATTATTGGTAATCTAGATGTTATTATTAACTTCAAGTCAGACATTTTTCAGATTGTTAAGTGATTATTCACAAATTTACATGCATTCCTACCAAACTTACAGATACGCCAAAAAAGTACCTAATAGCGTGTAATAGCTTCACGAGCACATATAACAGCTGCGAATCAATTCGGCATGGGCTGGACAAGTTTCTGGATGTAGGCGACCTCAATGCTTAGCTACTGTTGGATCAAACAGAAAAAAATATCTTTTTTTTTCAACCACGCTGTGGGGATGGGTATCAAGAGCTGGTACTAAACTGGCACCAGTTCCCAATTGGTCAGTATTAAAACATTGATCAGCTCCAGGACAAATGGTGCGGCTATGTGTATTTATGTAAGATTAATTAACAGAGTCAAAGACACAGTCGTGTGCCAGTCCCATTTCACACATGGAAGTGTTTAAAGCAGTTATTTCACTTTTGAAGTAGCTTTCTCTTCATTTGATCGTTAGCGTAACAATGGTGCATGGAAGCATTCCATGTAAGCTGTTTCAAAAGCATACTGAAGCATCATGTTTACTCTAAAGTATTTTTGAAGGTATTTTAATCTGTTAGCTATTTGCTGACCCTATTATTACCATACAGCCTGCTGTAATGTTTTGTTCATGAAGTTGCCAAACAAAGTACAACACTAGCTAAATATGATCTGCTGTAGAACGTTCTATTGGATGGCCATAGCTGTTAAGGCCGACGTCAACATTTAAGGGTACAAATGAAATCAGAGATAAAGGCATGCGGTTAGCTAAATAGCTCTAAACCATGCAGATAGTAGGATACAGTGATAATGACAACTAAATATGCCTCGGTGGAACGGATATCTTTATTGTTTTAACATAAACACCATTTGTCTCATTTAACGCTTTCCCAAAGTCGAGCTGGAGACATGGCACTGTTCCCAGCCAGGGGGCAGGGATGCTCATTGGTTCATACGCTGCGTTGTGGGAACCTTTAATAACTTACACTCTTAATAACTTGGAGTTTAATAAAGAATTCAGTTGATGTGGGTGTGTGATGCATATACATGCATATTGTGTATTTTGCAGCATCTTCAAACGTGGCTCAGCCAGGCATACTTTAATTCATTTTGGAATTAATTTTGCCTTTGAAGCCTGTGGGGTTTGTTTCTAGAGCCCTAGCCATTTTTTTGCACTTTCTAGATGTTATTTGATGGAAAAACTACTGTTTCTACTGTTAGAGACTGATGGGATGAAGTTTATTCTTTCCGTTCACTCTCTCATGTTCCTTATCTCTTGCCTTTACACTGAGATATCCCTCACTGCACTGCCATATTTTGGAGCTTTAAAGGCCTGGCAGGGTGGTAGGGCGTTTCTGTCTGCTCGTATTGAGGATTATTTGGATGGATGGATGGGCCTGATGCTCAAAGTGTAATTGCTGATGTTATCCCGGGACATGATAAGAGAGTAGGACTGCACTTACAGTGCCTGCTTATACCTACACTAATGCACTTATAGGTCAGTTTCCCTCAGAGAGATGGAGGACTTTGTGTGTGTGTTTGTTTCCATACATTGACATGACAAACATTTTTGACTATGTAGGAAAATTTAGAGCACAGCAACTGCTTTTTGAGTACTAATTAAGGTTGGGTTAGGATTCAGATTAGATTTAAGAAATTATTACTACACATAGGTACTTAGATATATAGTATCATACAGTTTGTTATTGTTACATATAGATTCTTGCATATAAATAAGCTCACCAGACAAAAAAAGAGTGCCCTGTGACTGAAATGTACATAATAGCATGTAATACCTCCACGAGTATGAATAACAGCTGGGATTTGATTTGGCATGAACTGGACAAGTTTCTTCATGTAGACGATATCAATGTTCAGACACTCTTGCGTCAAAGAATTGCGCAGTTGGGCCAGATTTGGTGGATGCCTTCCCTGGTACAATTCTGAGGAGAATTTCCTGTAGACTGGGATTGTTGCCACTGCTAGTAGACCCATATGTATGCTTCCATACACCTGCAGATTCAGCTACTTCCTTCACACTATGACCTTTGGTACGGCCAAATGCAGTCACTCCTTTTAGCCAATCATTCACATCTGCTTTGGAGCCGCTTTCCACACATGGAACGAGACAGTCACTGGACTGTAGCACCTCTTCTCAATCTATGAATCCTGTCATTCACACCCCGCAGGTATTTATTGCCCCACCATTCTCGTGCAACACCATCTGCAGGAGCCTGAAGTTACTGCCACCTTATACCTAATACATATGGGACATCATTATTACATATAAGTGCTTACATTTAATATACATGGTACATATTGTTTTTACATATATAATACGTTTGGGGCTTATATATGACCCCTCATCCTGACGAGGTATGAAAACAAATCTGTGTGTATTTGCAGTGGATGGCTGATTTTTGCTTTTCCTTTCTTTCCATCGTGCTTGCCTTGCACTTGCTCTCTCAGCGGTGTGCCTACAGCGGTGCTTTTGCAGCGCTTTGTTTTCCCCCCACTGACTCTCCACCTGCAAAGCCCCCAGCCGACCTGCCACACTCAGGCAAATTGCGTGCTATTTGCGGAAACTGCTAATGTCCGGAAAACGGTGAAGATTTACGTTTTCGTTCCCTCTGCGTCAGAGCCCAGGTGGGCACTCATCATTTTGACATGACGGAGCTCCACCCGCTGTGAATATAAATGTGTTAGCAGTTAATAACTGTAATTCTTCTAGACAATTAAACTGTATGTGTATGTACACTCATCATCATAGTTGCACCCAGAAGGAAGTGTCGGATTGCAGCGCTGTTGGGAAGGATGATAAAAGTTACCAGGAACAATAAATTATGAAAAATTTAGACTGATATGGGCAATATTTACTGAGCTACACATACAGAAGTAGTGTCTCAGTATGGCGTTGGGCCTCCATGTTTGCTAATTCGACATGCCAGACGTCTCAGCATGGAGTTGTAGAGGTTCCTAATGGTGTCCATTCTATGCAGTTTGAATACTCTCACACAGTTCCTGCAGATTTTGCAGTAGGGGTAGAGGTGGAGTGACATCATGCTTTCTGGACGTGTGTCACGTGACAACAAGCCGTTCATCTCGGCACTTACCACGGTGCATCCACACACGGGTTCATTGGTCGAATCCAACAAGACAAAAGCAGGACTCAACACTAAAGGTGACCCAGTGCATGACAGTCTGGCATGACACCACTGCAGTCTGTGGTGACGCTGACGTAGTGTTAAGGGTAGTCGTCATAATGGCCTGTGTGCATGTAGCCCTGCATCGTGCAGCCGTCTGCCAATAGTGCTGGCACTAACAGGATGACTCATGGAGGGCATCACTGCTCGCTGAATGTCTGCAGTCGTGGCTGTTGGCAGAAGCATTACAAGCTATAGAAATGAAGAACACTGAAACCTCTTTTCTACCAGCAAAGTGCCAATGCTTGTGTCAGAGCTGGTGCTGGTTCCCAGGATCTATCGAACCCATTAAGAAAGGGCCCCCTATTCTGAACAGTTACTTATCTGTATATGGGTGGTCCTTAGTCTGGAAGTCGGTGGACAATGTGTAAAAACAACATGGTGGAACATGTTCTGTCTTCAGCAGAACACAGATGGGTCTTTCTTTGAGGTTGCTTTCATTCTTTTCACTCACTCTCCTGGTTTTTTGGAAAATGGTGGCGTCAACAACTTTATGTGGTGACGATAGTACCATGGCCATTCGCCACTTATGTTGCAGATCAGTGATTTCATGAGACTGGAACAGCACCGATTTGGCCAGCTGTGAACCAATTTTTTTGCTGTGGAAAAGTACAGAACGGTTTGAGATTTTGGCACCACCACCGGCACCATGTTGGTGGAAAGGAGCTATGAATGGATCATCTAGTCAGGGGTAACAACCAAGCATCTTTAACTCATAGTACAACAGTCCAGATGGAAGCTCTATGAGCATGCATGTGTTTTATGCCATAAGGTATGGCCACCAACAAGTTGGTAGAACAAATCTGACATAGTCAGTGTGCATGGAGTCCTGAGAGTTAGACACGAAGCATATTCACATCACGACTGAATCAGGTTTTTTTTTGTTTATTTGAGATTATAGCATCTGTACCAAACAGCAGAGCAAAACAGCTAATCTGGCTCTTCTGGGTTGTTTTCTTGCTTTCTGTTTGAAAGTGTTCCAATTAAGCAAACACAACCGCACTGACCAGTCATTATTGCTCCGGACGCTGACTCCCAAAGCAGCAGCACATGTTTTGATCCAGCCTTCGGCGGAGGACTTTAATAGAAACGGGATATGTAATTCCGAACCCACTGCTGACTGGAGTGCTTAATAAAAACACAATTAGATTCATCCTCCCATTTGTGGCTAATCTAATTTGGAGCAGATAATCCAGGCTTAGCTTTGTGTTGACACTATTCCATTTTCATGCAAAAAGCAGCGGTTCTTACTTTCAGCAGGGAAATCTGCATAATCCATCCCCTATTTCTGTCTAGTGCTCAGCTACTTTTCTTCAGTCCTTGCAAAAACGGATTCTGGACTCGGACTCATAATCTGTCCAAGTAACAGTGGACAATATGCCAATCAAACCTACACAATGCTTTCACGTTCACACAATATGCATCACGATATCTAATTTATCTGAAGTTGGAATGGGTGAAATGCACCAGTAAACAATAGTGCCACCTACTATCTTAATTCAACTGTTCCAGAAGAAAGAATGCAAGGAAACACAATAAATAAATAAATAAAAATAAATAAGGATAATGGGATAATGGACCGAGTTCCAATCAGCTACATGTTACTGTGCGGTTTATCCAGTTACTCTACACGACTTTCTATAACTGGTCTTTTTTATTATCCGTGTGGTTGCTCAGTGCTCTAGAAGTGCTGACCATACCCATCATATGCTAAGAAAAGCGCACCCTCATGTAATTTATCACAGTAACGCAATATCATCATATTCCCCACCACAGCGTCCAGGCTCATTTATAGCAGTATGTTCATAGCTGCTCTGACGGGACTGCGTGTAATTCTTAATTATGTCTCTTTGCTCTTTCAGGGGGCCAGAGTGCAGAACTCAGCCAAAAACCTCGGAGTGAGAGACCGCACTCCATCTTCAGTGCCAAGGTAACCAGAACACACACAGCCTGGGGTCATGCACACAGTACTTTAGGTACCTGAGGGGATCATATGGACTGTATTTACACATATTGTATTTACACATATTGTCGCTGCCAGCAAAACCTCCAATATGGTAACTTTACAGGAGAAGGAAAGTCTTAAAGGTCCCATAGAATGTATTTATTCAGCATTTTAAACTGATCTCTGAGGTCTACATAGAAGGTATGGGGCTCTGGGGTGAAATTGAAGTGAGTTTTCATGCCCATTTACACCCCTATGATCTGGTTCTAGAATGAATCAAGCCATGTTGTCTTTTTTGGCGAGCTCATGAATAATTTGCTCTGATTGGCTGGTTTACAGTTACACAAACTATGTAAGTAAACACAGGCAGGACATTATTGAGATTATAGCATCTGTACCAAACAGCAGAGCAAAACAGCTAATCTGGGTCTTTTTTGCAGGACAATAAATCCAACCTTTGTGTAAATAAGCTAGATCAACAGAGCAATTAATTAGATATGCTAGTTACTTGAAGCTCGCTTGTAGCTAATGTTACCTGTACTAGCTACTTGCTTTTAATCTCAACCTCAACACAAAGCAAATTAAAGTTGTTACTCAAAATGAAACACTCAGTTTGAGATGATCTGACTTCAGATGTCAAAAGCTGGATGTGGTCACACAGCATGGCTGCAACTTACAAACTGTGGTTGGGGTTGTAGAACTGCGAGTGAAATCTGCAGGGAAAACTAACAGCTTTAGAGTAAAGTTGTCCAGGATCTTGTTAAATATGTGGCTGCGGATGTTGGCTTCCCATTCGCCAGCTTAAGTTTCACCACCAAGGTGGAGAGGACATATAATTAAGAAACTGCCCAATAGGAAGCCAACTTCAGCCTCCTTTAAAGATGAACAACAGCCATGCCTGCTGAATGGTAGATTTCTCCACATAGTCCACTATTTTCAGTGCTGTTGCTCTGTTATCATTGTTCCGATTGGACTACACCGTGAGCTGATGTACGTAGACCTAAGCATTTATCAACAGTTATGTAATATCTCATGACAAGCTTATATAGGTGTCCTGTAGCCTCATTAACAGAATCCTGTAGTAACCACTGAACTTTATTTAACTATGCCAGTGTAATTATTCTATGGCACCTTTAATTTAAATTAATGGTTAAAAGCAGTTCTTTATTCTATTCTTTATTCAAACTAATTTTAGACTATTTCTATTGGTCTACAGTGTAAATGGTAGCTTGAGTTCTTAAGTTATGCAAAAAAGGCAAAATGGCAAAAATTGAGGTTTTTGCACAGCAGAGATGATACAGTATGTTTCATATGTGTTACATAAAAAAACAGTACACTGCAGGTACACCATGGGGTGGTGACCGTACAGTCAATACAACTTACTAACAGTATCATTTATATGGAGTATGGTGCAATTATGTTCCTTTACTAAATGTACTGAAAAACTACCCTTTTCTCTGAGAGTGTATAGTCTTACACAAATGTTTGGATGTCCCCGGTTAACTGACATGTTTCATTTATTTTAAAAGCCAAAATGAACATGAATTTTTTTTAATCAATTTTTTTCGTTTTGTTTTGTTTTTGTTTTTTTGGGGTTTTTTTTACAGAGAACCAACTTTTTTTATTTATTTATTTATTTACAATTTGTTAAGCTCAGCAAAAAGAAATTGTACACCAAATGTACAGAATAAGTGTCTTTGTAATCAAGTTTGTTCTGTGTAGAGAGTGCGTTCATATATTTTACTTATCAAGACATGTAATTTGACTAGGGGGGTTGTTCACAATTCTGCATGCGACTGTATATTATTAAAATGGTAACTTTTATGAGGAGAAACATTCCTTTTGGACTTTGGATGTAAGCTCACGTAACATCATGTCAGAAAACGAAAAATAGACCAAAAACTAAAATGGGCATATGTGACGGTGGGCGAACAGATTGTGACGCGCGCTGAGCTAAAAGCAAGGCACAGTTTATTAAACAGGTTTGTACCAAGACACAGCAATACCAAGAACAAGGAAATACAATCAGAGGGCTAAACCGAAACAGAGTCAATAAACAGGCAAGAGTCAAACCAAACAGACAAGCAGACCAGGCAGAGGTACCAAAAGGAATAAACAACAGGAGTAAACCAGAGAACCAAAATAAGGTCAAAGCCAGAGTAACAAACAAGATCAAACAGAGAGAGAACACTCGGTATGCTACAGAGTGGCAATACTTCGCAATGAGCCAGTGCGAGAGAGAAGTATTTAAGACTAAATGATTGTCAGGTGACTAATCAATATTCGGGGGACCGAGAACGAGGCAACGGGGTGTGATTGGGCAAGGATGGACACGTGAAATCAGGTAGTGGGTTATGGGAAATGGAGTCCGGGAGATCGGAGGTGAGAGGAGAACCAGCAGGCATGACGGCATACAGGGCTTTGTGACGATATCTAAGTATCTATATTTAATAAAAGCTTTCAAAGGACAAACTTAATCTACACTTCAGTAACCAAAAAAAGCTCCTTCATTTTCAGAAAATCCAACATGAAGGTCTTTTTCTGTACTGTACTTTCTGCTTGATTATATTTTCTCCCCCACTGCGGTTTTTCCCTACTGTGGTTTTATCCCAGATCTCAAATATGAGCAAAGTATGTATTGAATGTAAGAGTGAATTTAGACCATCTGAAAAAAATATTCTTTGGCTTTTAAACCTGAAAGAATATTTTTGGTAAATTTTTCTGGGCGCTGTATATCATGGCAATGTGTGCTCCATATGATTAATTTGGTTTTAGGCCTTTTGCATCGGTGTGTGAACAGCTGTTATAATACATGGCTTCATTATTGTTTGAACAGCTGGTTAAGTCTGCAAGGATGACAAAAAAGTATTCAGCAATATAAGCTATTCATCATATTTATTACAGTGAAGCAGTTAAATAGAGTTTGTGTTGCCACAGTAAGTTTGTAGCACCATATCTTGCTGGAAATCAGCCCTTGTCTGTGTCCTCTTTAACTGATTCAAATCTGCTCCTAGAGTATTTGGTGAGCGTTTACGTCCACATTTGCCAGTAAAGTGGATGAGCATGCAGACTTGGAGCTTTCTGTCTGCTACTATGTTAGATCATGTTCTTTTACTTTACACGGCCAAATAAATGCATAGTAAAAAAAATGATATCAACAGAGGAGAGTAGATTAAACGACAGAAAACTGCTTTTTAGCTTCTTATTTAATTAAAATAGTACCAGTGGGGAACATTTAGGGCCTTTATGGCCTTCAGACAAAGCCTAATGATTTTATGGGAGGAACAATGTAAAAAATGTATTTAACAAGTTAGACGGCCTTAAAATTATGAGTTAATTAAACTTTAACTATTGTTATTTCAATAATTTGAAAGTGTTCTAGTAATACCTTTGTTTTATTGCTTGGAAGTTTTTGTAAGAAACAAAGGGGTTTACATCTTAAACTGACCAATAATGTCCAATGATAATTGTCCAATGGTCCAAATTTTCTGTGGTATCTGTGAAAATACAGCCAAGCAAGCTGTCTCATTGGTTTAGGCTTTAGGAGCTGAACTAAAAGCCCAACACATTAGATTAACTACCACTAATAATTAGGACCAGTTTTGTGAGAAATGTCACTTCAGGCTTTCTGAAAGTTCTAGATACGTTTATTACTGTGAATATGAATTAGAAATGGAAAACAGTGGCTGCAGCTCTGTCAATATTCTTTACTGAAAGAGTCGCTGTAAAATTGATGCATACAAGCTTAATAACATGTCAATAACATGTCATGCCCTAGCATTAGCTTAGCTCTAAACTATTAGAAACCACATAGGGGTGCTAGCAGAAATTGACATAACTATAGAGGTGGGTTTTTCATGATTTGTTGGCTGTTTTGATATCAATCTAAACTAAAGGCCGAACTAAAGGCCTAGCTCTGCTACTCACATAGCCCTTTTCAACCAAAAGAACACCGGTTCCTGAACTGGTTCCATTCAGGCTTCATAGAACCTTGATGCTACCCAGGCAAGCAATCTTTTATTGGAACCAAGGAGCCTCAAAGGATTTGTTATCAACGTCAACCAAGGGCGTTGCACAACGGTAGTAACAAGATGGTGGGGTGTATAGATTACCTGAGCCTTTGAGCTGTTATTACAGATGATTGTTTTTATCCAAAGAGCAAGCACAGATCAACAACTGGAGATAAGAAGACGGAGAAGAGTTTCTTTATCAGGTCACTGGGTGCCACCATTGTTGCCTTCCTTCTCCTCAACATCTGACACGCCCCGGGATGTCCTCATGGTTCATGCTGAATAACCTAATATTTTTTGTTTACCGTTGGGAACCTGTTGATTTTCGGTGGCTGTTTGCCAGATGGTTCAAAATTAGATACATGAAACTGGAGCGGAACCCGGAAAGGCCTAACAGTTTGCCATTTCGAGGTTCAAGCAACCAGAGCATCTACATTACCTCGGCAAAACCTGAAAACCTGGAAAGAGCATTTTCTCTAGCCGAGGTGTAGGCTGCAGTTTTACATTGTGCATTCCGACAGCCATCACATTATACTGTGCATGCTGGGAAGCCCGTTTCTGGAAGAACTTGTGCTACAGTGTTTTATTTGACAGAAAGAGAACGAGAGGGAAATCAGCAGTAGAACGCCTCCTGAGGAGCTCAGGTTTTGTAAAACGAAACAGAAAGGCAGATTTTCACACCACAGTCACTCGCCCACTGTATGCAAAGACAGCTGCTGCAGTAGCAGCAGTGTGAAACTCTGATTTCTCATAAGCATCCAAAGAGGTTGTTTGAGTTACAGACTGAACGCAAGTTAAACTGAGTAGTATGCGACGCAACAAAGCCACTATTTGATTCTGAACCTGCCGTAATTCAATTACGCTCATACAACCATTTATTTGTCCTAGTGCCTGATCCTCCCAACCGCTTGCAAGCCAGCTAATTTTCTCACTGCTTACTTAATGGCTAAAATGACTAACATGTCAGACCAGCATGATGAAGTCTGCTTCCTGCGGCCAAATAGGGAATGAAATGTGGTGTATTTAATAGTTTGGACAATGACTTAAAATCAGATGTACAGTTATCCATCGTGTAGTCAGTCAGTCAAGACATGGTTGGCACTTGTTTAGCTTTGCTAAATGGCTTAATGGAATCGTGCACCCGCCAATTAACATTTTACAGTCCTATGTCCCACATTGATCAGAGCTTTTATCTAATTTGTTCATGAGAATTATTCTCCATCCAACTTCTCTTTATTCCCCAGAATTAAACAAGCAGTTTTTGCCACTGTGCCTTTATATGGACATGCACTGTATTGTACCCCGTTCGAAAAAGCAGTCCAGACTGAAACAGTCTTTAAAAGCTCATTTATGTGTAATTCTAAGTAGGAGTACAGCTACAGATATGGCCATTGTCATATATGCGTTCATTTTGTTCCTTACGTCTTCTGAAAGCTTATGGATATTAACGAAATGGAGCAGTACGACCAGAAATCTCAGGGGCAGTGCAGCCAATAGCTGAAGCGCGACACAACATCAGTTTCTCTTATATAAGGTAATATAAGTGAAAAGAGCTGTCGGTTCACATGTTGCAGTATATTTAATGGTCTTAAACACCACCGCCGTCTGTAATGCTGCCTCTTTCATACCAGATGCATTGCAAACTCCTCCACCGTCACATCATTTGTTGTTGTCAGAGACTTTTAAAACTTTTGCATTGTGAAACTGTTACTTAGCATCTTTGCCAACTCAAAGGATTCATGGAAGCATGTGGGCACTGATGGTTACATCGTTTGGAACAATATTGACCTATTTATTTTCTTAAGGGAACATGAGTGAGCCTTAACTCTGACACGGCTGGACAAGGTTAAACTGCTTGTAGGCTATGTGTAATTCTTTTAGGTTTTGTGACATCACAAAGACAAATGCTTCAAAATTGGCCTTTATTTAAAAAAGTGAAGACAATTCCAGGATGTGGGCCCTTTAAGCAAGTCTGTTAGAGAGTTTGTGAAGGAATGAGTCAATCAAACATGCTTGCTTGGCTAACAACACATGGAAATCAATTAGCCACCAATTAGCATGGCTGCATTTGTATAATACAGACCATTGGCTATTCATTTTCATTCATTGTTGACATTAGCAGCTTTTTTGGCCACACTATTCCTTTAGGTGCTCAACACAGAGTTACTTGGACCAAATGTATTTATGTCTTTCGTTTTTTTGTTTTTTTTTTGTTTTGGCAGACTCTATAAACTGTGCCAGCCTCCGCCCCCGGACGGTGACCCTTGAACCTGATCGGCCTGGACGGATAACACCCACACTCGCACCTCCTGAGGGGACCGTCTGGAAGTCCACCCACTCGCACCCTCCCTCCGCAGGATCTGTCGTTCCTCGTTTGACCGCAAAGGGGTTTCCAGTGTACATACGGTTTTTGTTGCAGCTTTTTAAAGCCCATATTGTTGTTATTGTTGTTGTTATTGTTGTTGTTTTTGTTTGCTGTTCCCTACTACAGGTCTACATCTCATTTTAGACTGAAAATCAAAACAAGCAGGATACCCCTGTCTCTAGGCTGCTGTCAAAACCCTCACATTAGTGTCAATCAAACTACACTGATGAAGGTAATGCATCGAGCTTACTAGATTCCCATGTGTGTATCATTTCCACATGAAAGAAAATATTACACATAAACTAGAGATGTAAACAGGTAGTTCTGGTTCTGAAATCTGATTGGCTTGTTATGAACTTTGTAAAATACTTGAGATATGCACAGTTATGAGCGTGCACATATCAACTGATTTCTGTACTGCTGCTCTGATACATTGAAAGGTGTTCCTTGTATGAGTTGTGGAACATAGTACCTATAGGTGAGGCCAACCGTGAGCGTGTACAGTATATAAGGTGATCCTGAAATCATTTTAAATATACCCCACATGAGATCCCAGTTTCTGTTCAATTGTAAATGGTGTAAATACTTAAAAGCATAAATTGAAAGCCTGAATATTAGACCAGAAACTAAAAGGAGGCACTAACTTTGACTAGTGTACAGTCATAAATTAGTATTTGGTTCCCCAAACAAGTGAAATAAACACATCCTCTATGGGAAACACACTTCTGTACACTGTAACACATAATTACTGTTTATTTGCTAAATTTAATATACAAAAAGGGCAAAAATAAATCATACAAAGCTTATGACATATTAAATATGCCGCCACTGTTCACCACGTCCTTCCCCACAAAGTTTGTACACCCTATTTCCTTACAGAACCACGCACCATGCTTTTTCTCTGAGAATATGAATGAAATAGGGGTCTGCGGATGTTTGCTTTCAGTGTAGTATGGTACATCATTTTGCGTGAATAATTCTCATGATTATTTTTTTAGCTGCATGGTTCATTTTTTTTTAGTTGACCTGTCCAGCAAAACCAAATGTCTCTTGCACCCTCAAGCATAAAGTGTTAAAAATGATGATGAACTTTCCTACTCAAATAGGAACTGTTGGTTATTGGAAATGAAACCAAATTAAATTAAATGGAAATTCAATCAGTGTTTTTATTTCTGTCCAGTTTAGCCACTGGGGTGTAAACAAAGACATTCTGAGTGCATTGACATGGAATAGTTGATTTCACTGAAATTTGGAGCGGTGACAGAAACCGTGTGATGTGATATCTACAAGACAAATATATTTTCATTATTACTCATAACCACCAGTAAAATAGTGAAAACCAGAAAACAGTGTCTTCTTTTAAACTTCTCAGACCTTTCATGTAATATCTTTCTGTAAAGGAGCTTTAAGAGACATGAAGTGCTTCAGATGTTTGGTTCCCATCAACAACATGTGAACAATTATGGCTCAGAGCATTTCACTCAGATCAAATAGCCCTGAATGACTTAAAGTTTGAATAACAGTAGGAATTTAGAGCCATTTGCCATTTGTGTTTGCCCACAGAGCAATTCGTCTGCCACATGTAGCCCATCTGTGAAGTGAAACACCCACATACACACACACACACTAGGGCGCAGTAAGCACACTTGCCCAGAGCGTTGGGCAGCCCTATTCACCACGACGGGGGGCCAACAGGGGATAGGTGCCTTGCTCAAGGGAACTTCAGTCATGTCCTGTCAGTTCAGGGAATCGAACCAGTGACCCTACAGTCACAAGGCTGGTTCCCTAGCTTCCGGCTCAGGACTGCCCTATATGTTGGCCATTTCATTCTGCAGGAATTCCTCATTAACATTTCATAGCTGATATGATTTACATCCCTAACATCATACAATACAATAACAAGGCCATAACTACATCAGTGTAATACAGTTATTTCATATGGAAATGATTCATTCGGAGGTAAATTTGGTGCATGACCTTTTTTCAGTGCTACTACCATTTTTTATGTAAAACATATATATATATATATTTTAAATGAAACTCTGTAGATTCCAGGTTTTTTTGTACATGATTTTGTTATGAGATGATATATGGATGAAGAAAATGAACAGGCGGAAAAAGCCTTTATAGCCTTGCTGTCCTTTCTGTTTCTACAGTAATGTTATATTAGATATTTGTGTAGTCTAATGTGTTGCTATATTCCCAAATGTGTTTTACATGTTGAATAGAGGTGATTAACTCAATGACACATTAAGCTAAATACCGTCTCAGTGAATGGATGATCAAGTACTGGAAAGTGACCATAAAACGCGATGCCGTCAGTGTTACTGTTCTAAACAGGCCTCATGTATGTAGTGTTTATGAAGTATGAATCGAGTTTAAACGTTCAGTACTCAGGAGTAATTCTATACGATGTCATGTCTTAATGTCGCTTAACACAGTGAAGGAAATAGAGTTATTACTATGCAAAAGAAGTCTATCAGCTGTTTCTGTGCCTGTAATGTCTCTTTTTGTTATGAATAAAAATAGTCAAGACAACTTTATTACAGTACAGTGCGTCTGCATAGCGTCTCGTCATTCGCGTTTGAGGTTTCAGACCGTTGTTACTGTAAAGGAATACTAATCACAGTGTTGTATAGACACTAATTTATTTGTATTAAACTGACCCGATAGGAGAAATATGATAAACATGTTAAAGCTTTGTTGAAGTTTTCTATACTATGAATGGTGTCATGGCAAATTGTAGCTATTGATTACAATAAAACATTTTTAAGGTATTATTTATTCTGCTGTCTATAAGAACGTGCATTGTTCTTCAACGACTCAACTGTGTTGCCCTGCTCCAATTTAGTTGGGTAAATGAATTAGATAGATAGATAGATAGATAGATAGATAGATAGATAGATAGATAGATAGAGACTTTATTANAGATAGATAGATAGATAGATAGATAGATAGATAGATAGATAGATAGAGACTTTATTAATCCCAAAGGAAATTTAGCAGCCATTAGCACTGACACAATACAGAACAGTAATACAATAATAATAATAATAAGGGTGGTACAGTATGAACAGCAGTAAGTACAGGCTCAGCTAAACAATTATTAACTGTAAATAATACCATCAGCTATAGATAAATATATCTCACTTATTACAATGAGACAAGAATATATACAAAAACATCAGTCTACTAATATACATCACTGTAGATGATGTTTGATTATTACCAACATACATTAATTACCAACATACACTCACTGTCCATTTTATAATATACTATCTCCTGTCCGTTTGATCAGGGCTTATCAGGGAGGATGTGAACGAAGAGAGAATGGATGGGATAGCCCCATCTGATAGTAACCAGGAGAAGCGGACCATGTTAGTTGCAGCAGTGTGCTCGTAAAGGAGCTCAGTTGCCTTTTTTTGCCGCAGTGTGTAAACCCACATAGGATACTTCAGCCCCCACACCCCCCAACCCCCATCCCAACCCCCACCTCCTCCATTGCTGAGAATGATCCACCACTCAAAAAATGCTCTGTGGTGTCCAACTTTGGGGGGACGACAGGGTAAAAGGGGGATAACAAGGTATGCAGAGAACAAATGGACTACAGTCTGTAATTGTAGCACTACAAAGTGCACCTGTGTGGTGAATGGAGCTAACAATGAGTGTGGAAACAAGGAGGTGTACTTAATGAAGTGGCCGGTGAGTGTATAGCAAAGTATTATTGATTTCCACAAATTCAGTTCCAGTGCAAAATGATGTACTTACATTGACGTCACACAAGTCAGTGATGTTATAGACGTCACAAAGCCTTTGCTGAAGTGAAGTGCTGCCCCATTAATATATATTGTGACTGCTGCGTTAGGTGGAATGAGAAAATTGAAACCAGGAGCTGGTGAATAAGAAGCTGGATGTCAGCACCAGAATGTAACTGCTGCACTATTTAAGGTGGAACTGGAAAACTGGAGCAAGAACCCAGTGAATAAGAAGCTGATTTCAACCTTGTAGATTTAATGCTGGTAGTATTTTTGATATGAAGTTTTAAGCTATAAAAAAATATCACACCAGAAGGTTTATGCATGGAGCTACTGATAAATATGCTCTACAGTAGGACATTTCAACAAGGATTATTCTTCTTTCTATGTTTTCAAGTCGGTGCTATAGTGCCACCACGTTCAAGCTACTGCTTCAGTGTAGATACATGAGAGTCACTCTGTACAGCCTGTGTGTAGTAGCTACATTGTGGCTCTACAGGTGTATGGAATCTGCAGGTGTATGGAAGCGTACAGTCATACGAGTCTACCAGCAGTGGCAAAAATCCCAGTCTACAGGAAATTCTCCCCAGAATTGTGCCAGGGAGGGCATCCACCAAATCTGGCCCAACTGCGCAATTCTTTGATGCAAGAATGGCTGAACATTGATGTTGCCAGTCCAAGACAAATTGAATCACAGCTGTTATTCATGCTCATGGAGGTATTACACGCTATTGGGTACGTTCCAGTCACAGGTGACTCATTTTGTAGCGTAGTTTTGTTGATTATGTTCCATTTCTGCTAATAGACCCTCCCCCACCTTAAATCTTACATACTGCTCCTTTAAGGCAGCCTGGTTGTTTGCTTATTAATAAACATTAATAGTTCATAAAACACTGTTTCATGCCGTGAAGCTCAAGAAAATCTATTCTGAGCTACTTTAGATGATGTACACATTTGCATCAAGTCAATGCAACACTTTTTTTCGGTCCGCCTCCATTTGGCAGGAATATGGGGTTACTGATATGGTGGGCGGGGCTTGGGATAAAAGCATGGAAGGAAAAAAAGCAGGACAGCCAATCAGGTAAAAGATATGAGAGGCTCGATTTTGATTGGCTTCAAGAAGGAAGCAGTCCAATGAGGCGAGAGTGGGTGGGGACAGGGGTGGTATAGCCCCATCTGATAGTAACCAGGAGAAACGGACCATGTTAGTTGCAGCAATGTGCTCGTAGAGGAGCTCAGCTGCCTTTTTTTGCCGCAGTGTGGAAACCCACCTGAGATACTTCATCCGCCCCCCCTTAGCCCAGTCTCCCGGAGCATGAAGGCTCATGTGTGAGTGGAGCTTCTTGTCGTTTGGTAAAGGCACTTTTTCTCCATGGCGTCTGAACAGCAGTCGAGGATTCAGTCCTACCTGGAGAAGAACAAGATCGGACCCTTGTTCGAGGTGGGTTCTCCTCGCTTCTGCAACTTTGGGGGCGTTACAGCGATGTGCGGGTACCACAAACTCGGCTGAAGCTTGCCAGAAAGCTGGCCAGCGGGATGCAAACTGGGCAACTGGGCTGAAAGTCATGCACCTGTGGACCGGAACCACAGACAGACAGAGTCCTTTAGAGGACAAATCGTAGATGGGCAGTGACTTTGTTGTACAGGTTTGGCGTATTATTGTATATGTATCTTTAGCTTTAATGCTAAAGCTAATAAAATCGAGTTTAATTCAACGAAGCTGAAGTTTCTCCAGGTCGAGATTTGAATTCTCCATTCCACCTTAAACGCTGCAGCAGTTACATTATGGCGCCTGAGTATATGTAGCTTTAGCTTCAGTGCTAAAGCTAATTAAATCGAGTTTGATTCAGCGAAGAATTTTAATTCTCCATTCCACCTTAAATGCTGCAGCAGTTACATTCTGGCGGCTCGGACCTGGAGAAACTTCAGCCTCTTCCTCAAGTCCAAGTTAGTAGTTACCACAATGTAACTGCTGCAGCATTTAAGGCGGAATGGAGAATTCAAATTTCGACCCGGAGAAACTTAGACATTGCCCTAAAGTCCAAGTTAGTAGTTACCATAGTGTAACTGCTGCAGAATTAAAGGTGGAATGAAGAATTCAAATTTCGACCTGGAGAAACTTAAGCCTAGCCCTAAAGTCCAAGTTAATATATCCCACTGTGTAACTGCTGCTGCATTTAAGGTGGAATGGAGAATTCAAATTTCGACCTGGAGAAACTTCAGCCTCGTCCTAAAGTTGGTAGATAACAAAAAAAAACCCACATAAATACTTAATAATAAGTAAATAATCACAGATCATTAAATAATCACTGTAATCATTGCAGCATCACCGTGCGAGGCTCTAACATCTCCTCAAAGCGCAGGAACAGTTTAATCAGCCACTATTACTTTGCTCGTCTCGCAGCGGTGTGGTGCCACCCACCGCTCTCCTCTCCACGCTGTCTGTGGCTGGAGGGGAAGCGCTGTCTACATGAGACAAACTGCTGATATATCATCTCTGCTGTAGCATCGACTGCGTGCATGGGCGGAATATCAAACAGCAATAAAGCTAAAAGCAGCGAGGCTGGGGTTCAGCACCACGGACAGCGGCGGATACCGCCTCCCGAGCTGTGGATTGGTTGCTGGTTTGTACTACTGCATTGGGATTTGCTAGTACAGTGATCCCCAGCCATCCTCCTGTCTTCCTGCGGGTTTCACCTCCAGCCCAAATCCAACCCAGCTCATTCAGCTGATCAAGGACTTCAAAGGTGATGATTAGAGGGATCAGGTGAGGTCAGTTAGGGCTGGAGGTAAAGTTTTCAGGAAGATAGATCTCCAGAAGCAGGTTTGGTGAACCTCTGAGCTAGTAGATCATGATCTCGCACAAGCACTGGCTAGAAATTAATACTGGTAATTCATAATGCTGCGTTAGAAGTGGGCAATAGTGTATAGTACTGCATTAGGATTGTATCAAAGTTTATGCTGCTGCACTAGGATTGGCTAGAGGCTCATATTCCTGCACAAACATTAGTCAGTAATTCATATTGGTGCATAAGGATTAATAGTGATTCATACTGGTAATTCATACTGGTGCAGTAGGATTGGCTAAATGTGAATAGTACTGCATTGCAATTGTCAGGAAGTTCATATACCTGCACTAGGATTGGCTAGGGGTTCATACTCCTGCACAAGCATTAGCCAGTAATTCATACCAGTGCATGAAGACTGATTGTAATTCATACTGGTCATTCATGCTGCTGAATTAGGATTGGCTAATAGTACATGGTTCTGGATTAGGCTTGTGTAGAGGTTTATAGTCCTGCACAAGTATTAGCTAGTAATTTATACTGGTGCATGAAGGTTGCATAGCAATTCATACTGGTAATTAATATTGCTGTGTCAGGATTGGATGATAGCTCACAGTACTGGATTAGGCTTGTCTAGAAGTTCATGCACTATTGTGGCTTGTGTGCTAGTGGTTAATAGTCCTGAATGACCGTTGGCTAGTAATTCATACTGGTGCGTGAAGGCTGGGTAGTAATTCATAATGCTGTATCAGTACTGGCTAATAATGCATGCTATTGCCACTTATTGCTAGACTAGAAGACTACACCTAGAAGACGTAGGGATCACATAAGTACAGTGCTTGCTTCTCTTGTTGGACTGTATAATTAAAGATGGGGAAGTAATTCATACTGCTTCCTTAGAAGGCGGGAGGTTTAGTCTTTCACCAGAATTGACTAGTGGGCTAGTTCATACTCTGCATTACGATGAGTGGGCTGGTAATTCATACTGCTTCATTAGAACTGTCTAGAAGTTTAAAGTCTTGCACTGGGGTTGGCTGGTAGCATATATTTGTACTCCTATCTGTACTAGTTCATACTGCTTCACAAGTAGTAGTGAGTCGTTGATACTGTTGTGTTTGGATTGGCTAGTAACTCATACTGATTGATTAGAATTAGCTAGTAATTAATTTTGCTGCATTATGATTGGAAAGTATTTCACACTTCTTCATTATAACTGGCAAGTAGTTCAAAGTCCTGCACTCGGATTAGCTAGTAGTTTATACCCCTCCGTAAGACCTGTTGACGCTGTTGGCTAGGTAAATTGATGTAGGGAGCACATAGCACATAGAGAGATGTGGAGTGATTCTTTATTTGGAGTATATGAAGAAAGATTATTTACCTTCTTATATCTGTACACTGCTTCATACTGCTTCACAAGCAATCGGTCAGTGATTCATGCTGCTCTGTTAGGCTTGGCCTGCAGCTCAAACTGTTGGCATTAGAATATGTTAGACGTTCATACTCGTGCAGAAGCATCAGCTAGTAATTCATACTGCTAAATTAAGAGGGGCTACTTGTTTATATTGCTGTGTTGTTGGCAAGTGGAGGACTACATGTACGGAGCAAGCAGCACATAGAAGTAGGGAGACGTAAGGAGCCCAGTGCTTGCTTCTCCTTTTGGAGTAGGTAAAAAAAAGATTGCTCACTAGTTCACACTGCTGCGGCCTCATAGCCCCATAGACCTCAACAAAAAAAGGTGAAAAAAGTGAAAGGGTCTGAAGACGGTCCGAATGCATTGTATGGACTTGTACTGCTTCATAATGCTTCACGAGCATTTGGCTAGTAATTGATACAGTCATGTTCAGATAGGCTAGTAATTCATGCTGCTCCATTAAGCCTGGTTAGCAGGTCTTACTGTTACATTAGGATATGTTGGAAGTTCACACTCATGTTAATATTGCATATATTGAATATTAATATTGCAGAAATAGGACAGGCTACTTGTTTATTTTGCTGTATTGTTGGCAAGCAGAGGACTAGATATAGGGAGCAAGTAGCACGTAGGGAGATGTAGTGAGCCTAGTACTTGCTTCTCTTTTTGCACTAGGTCCCTGACTTTGTTTATATGGATACAGATATGGATAGGCTTTCTATCACACTGTATACAGCTCTGTGCACAAATTCCTGGCTAAAGTAAAACTGGAATGGAGTTGTCACGTGTCGGGACTCTTCCTCTGCCTCCGCCGAGTCCGGGGACTACACTCCCCATGATTCCCTACTCCTTGACTACACCACGAGTGATATCTCCACCAATCAGGAACAGCTTCTCCGCCCTACGTCACCAGAGTTCTAATTAACCTCACCTGTCTTCCATTTCCCTTATGTGTATACAGTATATACCTGACCTTGTCAACAACACTTCGCGAAGTTTTTCCGACCCTAGTGTTGCTTACTGAGCGGTTTTCTATTGCTATCTGTATTCCCATGTATGACCCTCTTCTGCCCTTTGGTTTTCGTCTTTTGCCTCTCCCTCTCGTTTGATCTCCTGATTTCTTATTGTCCTGGTTTTGACCCCAGCCTGTATCTGGATTTACGCCTTGTCTTGCTCATGTCTGTTTTGGTCGCTCTGGTTTTGCCGTTCTGTTTGTTTGCCGAATCGACTCCCTCACGACTCTGCATTAAAGTGTTGTTGCATTTTACCTCCGCAAGCGTCTGGTTCTCCAGTCCAGCGTCACAGGAGTTCATTTTATTCGTAATATACAAACCCAATTTATGAATCTACATTGACCTATATTTGACCAAGAACTGTACACAGACAAGCTATGTGTTGTTTTGTTTTATCAACATCATTATGGAACATTATGGAATATTCAAAAAACATCTTAAACAGGTGATTCAGTCATGCTTGGAAAAGGTCCTTAATGACCAAAATGCCTTACACAGCTCTATCCTTCACTTAAACTCACAGAGTCCTTAAGTGACCTACTACTAAATTTTCTGGATGCAATCACATGACAGCTTGTGGAAATTTGTGAACATGTGACCTTATTTACTAAATGCCAATGTGCTTGGTTAGTGCATTAAACAAACTCAGCTCATTTTAAAAGCTTGTTTTTTTTGTATCTATAAAGTCTGTTCCAATCCATTTAACAATTCTCATGCTTAGATAAGGTGTTATACATTACATACAACCCATTCGGACTCCATTTCTAGAACTAAATGATGAAATACCAGTTACAAAATATTTGCTGAGTCATACGTCACGGGTATTTTGACCTTAAAATAGTTACAGAAGACGCCATGTGACCTCTTTGTCACAATTATAATCTCTCATTCATAATCTCTCATAATCATCAGTTTCCTTTAAGAGGAAATGGGCCTGGGCTTTTATGGGTTAAAAATAATGTTCCTCAGCGTGCGATTGCCAAGAGGTACTTCACCCTGTAGAGTACAGAACATCATAAAAGATTCAGGGAATCTGGAGAAAACTGTGTGTGTGTAAAGGAAGAGGCAAAAAACACAAATGATTGCCCATGACCTACGACCCTCCAGACCTCACTGCATCAAAATCCGGCACGCTTCTTTGATGGATGTCACCACATGGGCTTAGGAATACAATGTTTTTCGCTGCATCCACAAATGCAAGTTAAGCAAGTTAAGATCGCACTTGTTGCATAGTCGAAGCCAACAGTGTCAACAATGTCCAGAAATCCTGCCAATTTTACTGGGCCCAAGCTCATCGGAAATGGACTGATACGCTGGACAAAATGTCCTGGCAAGGGAAATGATCTTAATATATTTAGTATTTCTCATTTTGATATTGTTGCAAGATTATTATATGATTATTTAACTGTTTTCCAGAGATTTTCACTTTTATGAGAATTAGCTCGTTTATATATATATATATAAAACTTGCATATATAGCTAGCTAATTTAGCTTGTTTCAGGCATGTTTCATACAGCAAGGAAATGTATTGTAGGGTACACAGTGGAGATCTGTACTGTGGCCTGACAAGTTTATGGACATAATGGACGTTGTGTCTCGACCAAGGAAGAAATAGACCATCCAGATTGTTACTAGTGCAAAGTTCCATAGACAGAGTCTGTCAAGGTATGGGATGGGGTGTTAGCCGATGACCTGAACATCTGTGAAAATGCCATTACCACAGTTTGGAGCAATGTATTCTGCCTTCTAGATGCCGTCTTTTTCAGGGGCGTCCATGCGTATTTCAAAAGAAGAAAAACAGCAAATGACATTCTGCACATGCTCGAACAATGGGGCGGTGTAATCAGAGGGTGGGGTTGCTACTGCCACCTGCCAGCAGTCGAGAACTGTCTCGCATAGAAAATGTGGGTCCTAAAAAGCTCAAAATACCACAACAAAGACCCTGTGTAGTAGCACAGTTCTGGACTTGTATAACAGACGACTGGCTAAATATTCCGGTGTCAGAGATGGATCAATTTGTGTCTTCGTTTTACAAATGATGATAAAGGGCTTCTAAAAGAAGCGATCTAACATAGTGTCAGGTCGTCCCAGGATAGACACTCCCGGGAAGCTTCTCACGCCGGCCACCAGAGGTCTAGCTCGCCGGAATTCTGAGGATTGTCACGCCTGCTCCCTCTCGCCTAGCCCCTCAGCACCTGCCCCCTCTCACCTGCTCCCCATCCCAAATGATTATCCCTCCCTTTAAATGGCCTTCTCCTCCCTAGGTGTTTGTGGAGCATTACCCACAATACCTTTTGCACTGGTGGCTGTGGAGCAATCCTTAGATTCTGTCTTTTCAGTAATCTCTGTTTTGTTTTTCAGAGTACTCCCTCTGCCCTGGACTCTTGAGCCCTGGATGCCTCTTGCCCTTGATTTCTTTGTTATTCCCTTTTGTGACTTTGGACACCTTCTGAGCTTTTGTATTTTTAAGGCCTTTTGCTTTATTTTTTAGAGAACTTCTGGGCGTTTCTCTCTTTTGGGCCCTTTCTGTGTTGGTACGTTTTTGTGTTGGTGAATAAACCTACAATGGATCCAATCTCTGTGTCTGGCATACCACCGTTACACATAGTGGTAAATGCTCCTGTCCCAGGCTTTTTGGAACATATTGCAGGCATCAAATTTGGAATGGGCATGTATTTATAAAAAATAAATTTGTATTCATAAAAAAGCAGAAGTTCATGATATAAAACATGACAAACTGTGATTCTGTAGCGTTTTCAATTTAATACAAGTCAAGCTGAATTTATAATGACTACTTTGTGTTTGTATCTGCATTTCATATACTTTCCCAACTTTCTTGGAATTGGATTTCAGTAATGGCTTCTTGACAGCCACACATCCTTTCAGAACGTATTATTTCACTTCCCTTGACTTTCCACTTCCTTAAGCAAGTGGCACCTCTATTTTTAGGAGCGTGGAGGTTGAAAAGTTTCCCCAGTAAATAATACTGAGCTTTGTGTGGAGAACAAGGTGATAACAAATGGCTTCACCTCCATCAATTGTTCCATCATCTCTCACAGTAATAGTAGAACTAATATTGAAGGTCAGCATTTTTTGGGCTATTTCTCACAGCCATGAGACCCTCACTACATTGTATGAATTCCAGACGCTTTTGTGATGAACCTTCTTTTTCTGGCCCTATACACCGATCAGTCATAACATTAAATGCACTTCCTTGCTTTATCAGTTTCATATAGCATATAGGTGGAGTTTGTAGTTCTATAATTACAGACTGTAGTCCATCTGTTTCTCTGAATACTTCGTTAATCCCCTTGAACCCTGTTCCTCAAAAGTCAGGACCCCAACAGGACCACCACAGAGCAGGTGTCCACTCACTGTCCACTGTCCACATACACCTACCTTGCTGGTCCACCAAGTCAGAGATGACAGCTCATCTGTTGCTTCACAGTTTGTGTTGGACATCCCCTAGCCCTTCATCGGTGGTCAATGGACGATGCCCACAGGACGTTGTTGGCTAGATTGTTTTGGTGGGTGGATTGTTCTCAGTTTTCACACATTTTTGATCCAAAAGCGATGACATGACATTATTAGATGAACAGACTGTTATCTGGCTGAAATAAGAATTGAATAGCTTGTGACATTCAACAAGGTGACAAAATAAAAAGAGGCAGTTGTCTTGCTGGTTAAGGTGTAACTAGGAAAACATCTGGCCGTGATGGGTTTGAACAGTCCTGATAAACTCTGGCCTTGCGACCTGAATTTAAGTTATGATGTATCACCGACCAGAATATCCTTTAATGCCACTTGAACAGACCAGTCTGCCGACCAATCTGGCAACCCAAGTTAACGGTACGCTTGTCAATGATTCTTTATGTGTCTTATGTAAATGATTAGGTTGGGTCTAATAGTAAGCAGCAAACATTAGATTTAGCATTTTGTTTGTTTTTGTATGTATTTGTTTGCTGCAGTGAGGAATGATGTTTTGGTCTTTTCAAGTAAATACTGAAAACAGGTTGTCCATGGGATAAATATACAGGTGATTACTTAGTGATCCTTAGTGATCCAAAGTTTTCCAACTTTAAAGAAGATTTCCACTCATTTTTCAAAAAAAGCATAATTAAATGGTCAAGATGTAAACAAAGTGAGAAAATGATCTGTTCTACAGTATAGAGTCAGAACTGTTCACACTGGTATTGATAGGAACCATACATCCAGAGCGTTTAATGCCTATAAAAAGCTCCCTCCCAGAAATCCATTACATGAAATGGTTATGAATATGCTGCATGATGCCTGAGACATTGTTTCACGGTAGTTTTGTGTCACATCTGCTGCCGCCAGGGGTCCTGTGACTTTTAGACCTGATTGCTCACCTGTTTATCATTAGTGACCCTTTCATAAAAATCTAAATTCCTTGGGGGGGTCTTGTTTGTCCTTCCTTGCACACTGTTGTGTCCGATACACTCGTACCAGCACAACATACACTATAACACACCACCACCACATGGAGTGCTGAGAATGACCCTCCACCCAAATAATACCACCTGCCCTAAGCTGGTCCTATGGGGGTCCTGACCACTGAAGAACAGGATAACAAAGTATGCAGCGAAACAGATGGACTACAGTCTATAACTGTAGAACTACAAAGTGCACCTATATGGTGAGTGGAGCTGATTAAATGGACAATGAGTGTAAATACAAGATTGTGTGCCTAATGTGACCGGTGGGTCGACGCATGAGCAGAAGCCAGAACGCTGGAAAGCTAATTTCTTTTTTTTTTGTTGCCATTTTTGCCACAGATCAAAAATCTGTCATGGCATTTCTGGATATATTTTGTTAGGAGGGTCAAAACTACTTTAGCTTGGCATTCGGTTTTAGGTTTATACGTTCCTTCTCTGTCAGCTAGGCATAAGACTGACTGGAAATACCTAATAGCTGCCGAGATGGCTACTGAGTGGACATCCTAGACTTTGCCCGTGCATACGAGAGCAGTAGAATCATCTTCTTTCTCTCTAAGTTCATTTCATTTTTTTTGTCAACAGACATTGTGTATTCATTGATTCCAAGCAGCAGGAGAGCCCCCGGCCTGGAGTCTGCCTGGCCTCCTGCCAACTTTTAATCAGAGTGTTCTGGTTGGGTCGTAAGGACTTTGCTCTTTGCCTCATTAGCCAACTGCTGAGAACACCACGTGGCAAGGAACTGAGAACTGCGACAGAAGTGTAAATAGAAATGTAGCGTGCATGTGGTGTAGAGCATTGGTCTGCAATGCCAGAGTGTTCTCTCTCTGTCTTACTGAAGTAAAAAGTACCTGGAGTACAGTAACATGAATCAAAACCATCCACACCAACACAGTCGTGTGTATATACACTCATCGTCAAAAGAATAGTTTCACCCAGAAGGAAGTGTGGGATTGCTGTGATGTTGGGAAGGAAGATAAAGGTTTCCAGGAACAATAAATGATGATAAATTTAGACTGATATGAGCAATATTTATTGAGCTACACATACAGAAGTAGCGTCTCTCAGTATGGCGTCAGGCCGCCATGTTTGCTAATGCAACATGCCAGACATCTCAGCATGGAGTTGTAGAGGTTTCTAATGGTGTCCTGTGATAATCCATCCCATGCAGCTTAAATGTTCTCACGCAGTTCCTGCAGATTTTGCGGTAGGGCTGGAGGTGGAATGACTGACACCAGGCCTTCTGGACATGTGACGCGTGACAATAGTCGTTGTAACAGTCTGTGTGGATGTTGTGCAGCTGTCTGCCAATGGTGCAGGCGCTAACAGGATGACTTGGGGCATGGAAGGCATCACTGCTTGCTGAATGTCTGTAATCATGGCTGTTGATTCCAACGTTAAGGCTTACCTCACATGAGCAGCGTCCAAGCGTCAAACATTCTCACAATGTCAAACCTACCCAAGTTTCATTCCTGCCTGTCGATTCCTTCTGGGTGCAGCTTCTTTGTGCAACTATTCATTTGACGATGGCTGTATGTTTACAATCACGCTGAACAAATACTCATGCAATTAGTTTACCAGCCATCTGTGTGGCAGCAATGCAGTGCATAAACACGGACATGTGTGCAGTGCAGACATGAGCCAGCAGCTTCAGGTATTGTTCTCATTAACCATCAGAATGGGGAATAATAGGAGTCCTATGATTTTGACCAAGGCATAGAGATGGCAGGGCCAGAATGTGGCACGTGCCATGTGTCTACAGGTGCTGTAATGGTGCGGGGATTGTTTTCTTGGCACACTTTGCGCCTGTTAATACCGATCAGTCATCGCTTGAATGCCACTGCCTATTCTTGCTGACCATGTGCTTCTGTTCATGGCCACAATTTATCGCTTCTAATGGCTTCTTCCTACGTGACAATGCACCATGTCAGAAAGCAAAAGTCATCTCAGACTGGTTGAACATGACAATGATTCAGTGTTCCTCAGTGGCCTTTCCAGTCTGCGGATCTGAATCCGGTAAAACGGGAGATTTACAGCATGAAAGCCCACCTGAAAAATCAGCTGCAACTGCAGACATCCCAATATCCCAAGTCCCTGAGATGCACCATGGTTACTCGCATCATCTATGAGAAGTCATAACGTTTTTGGCCCTCCAGTGTATAAATACTGAATATAACTCGGTTGTATGCTTGAGCAAGGCATTTAACCCTCAACAGGCCCCAGGCAGCGCTGCCCTGCTAGCGATGCTGTGCTCCTCTGAGACAAGCCATACATATGAAACACGATGACAGCATGCATTCATTCTTTCGTAACCCCTACCTTTTAGCTCCACCTCACTGGTTTACAACCTGCTCAAAGAAACAGGCAGTAAAGTCATGTTACAGCGGATCCCATACATACTGATAGAGGGACTGGAATAGGACAGGTGACATTCTGCTGGAGTTTAAAACAATCTGTCATAGGAGAAGATGAGCAGAATATTAATGACCACTGATGGAAGCAATGGCCAGTATACTGAGCTATATGAGGGTGAAATTATGTAGGTTGGCTGCTGAGTTCATCTACAGAATGGCTCTGATACAAATGCAGCCAATTTGCTCCACTCCGGATTGCCCTACATCCACGCTGTCCACGTTTTTCCCTGCTGATCAGGCCTACAAGCTTTAGGGAAGCCTAATCAATGATGATGAATGTGGGGAGGGTTAACTCTACCTCTCTCTCACTCACTCACTCATCTTCTAAACTGCTTTATCCTCCTGGGTCGTGGGTGGTGCTGGAGGAAGGCAGGAAACACCCTGAACAGGCCACCAGTTCCTCACAGGGCAGACACTCATACCTCTTTTCCACCAACTAAGTGCCAGTGCTCGTTCCCGTGCTGGTGCTGGTTCCCAGGCTCTACTGAACCCATTAAGAATGGGACCCTTTTCCACTGGTTTGAGACCCGAGCAGTTATGTATCTGGATGTGGGCGGTCCTTAGTCCTTAAGCAGAAGTCAGCAGACGGGGCATAAAAACAACATGGCGGAACATGTTCTTCATGTGCAAATTTGCTTTGAGGGCATGTGTCTTACCATCCAGAACCAGCTGTTTCAGCATCTGTGTGCAGCCCAGAGAGATATGTGATCGCCTGAAGCCTGAACTGGAAAAGAAGAAAATAGCAGCGTTTACAACTTTACGTGGTGATGGCAGCACCACGCCCCTTTGCCGCTGGCGCAGGTTCAATGGCTCCAGACCAGAGGGTTAATGGTTCTGGAACGGTTCTGGAACGGTCCAGGATTTTGGCACACTCACACCTAGGGGGCAATTATCATCTCCAGTTCACCTGACTGCATGTCTTTGGACTGTGGGGGACTGGAGGACCCAAGGACAAATACCCCACTGACACAGGAAGAGCATGCAGACTCCACTCCCAAAGCACCCAGAGTCCTGGCCAGGAATCTAGCCCAGGCCCTTCTTGCTGTGAGGCAACCACCCATGTCCTGTGTTTAAATACTCTGTGTGCAAGTGTATGACCATATACACATTTAACAATGGCCTACTGTTTATGATTCAGTGGAGGAACTGTGCTTATTGCAGCTGTACAATCAGAATTTTCATCTTTGTCCTTTATTCTGCTTTTAGAGTGTTTGGTGAGCACTGGTCGGTAAAATGGGTCAGGATGGAGCTTTATGGGAGATACCGTGCTTCCTTGTTTGATTGCATTCGCTCACTGTGGGCTTCTTGACAGCTACACATCCTTTCAGACCCATGGTGTTGAGGTGTCACCTCACAGATGGTTGTGGATCGCTTCAGATCCGAGCTTGATGTTCTCCTCTTCCTCAAAGAGATGCGCTATTTATCTAATAGGGCCTCTTTTGATGGTCTATCACTTTTGAAACTCCTTCTCATTTCATTCCATTTCCTTTCATCAACCTCTTCATTATGCAAGCGGATAATCTTACATCCAGTCTCCTCAGAAATGTCTCCTAAAAAACAAATAATTTGTGCCTAATGGCCATTATGGACTAGAAATGAAGGGCTGTCTCTGAGGTTTGCACTGGTCTGTATATCTTTTTTTTTTTACCTCTGCGTTAATGTTAACGCCCTGCTGTATTGGTCCTGACTTTGTTCAGAGGGGTTTCATTAGTTCGGCTGGAGGTCAGCACAGGCTGGGAATGATTTGCAGTGGAAAGTCTGTCACGGAAGTGCTTTCACTTTACACGCTCATATAAAACTCGGCCATGGGGACTTACAGTTTTACAGCTGCTGCTATTTTTAGAGCCAGTGTACAGCTTTGAGGTGCATGATGTACAGTATGTTGCTCACTTTTATAGGCACTGATTGCAGGTTCTGTCGAATTGCATCAGTTTAGATGGAAAATGAGAGTCATTTAAACATGAAGTCCCTTTTTCCTTCTCACCAAACACTGAATTTGATTTGAACATAATTCCTATATGAGTAAAATTAATTACACCAACACAATTATAGTCCACAGTCAACTGAAAGACAGAACTGCGCTGGCGTAATACACTGTAAGTAGACACCTGCTCACCCAGCATTTCTCCTGGATTGAAGGGTCTTAATAGGGAGTTTGTTCTCCCGAGAACGAGTGGATCAGACAAAGCAGTGCTGCTGGAGTGTTTAAACACTGTGTGAACTCACTGTCCACTCTATTAGACACTCCTACCTTGCTGGTCCACCTTGTAGATGTAGAGCCAGAGACGATAGCTCATCTGCTGTTGCAGAGTTTGTGTTGGTCATACGCTAATCCTTCATCAGTGTTCGCAGGATGCTGCCCAGAGGACGCTGCTGTGCTGGATAGATTTGGTTGGTGAACGATTTTCAGTCCAGCAGTGACTGCTGTGTATGATCCAATGACACCAGCACAACACACACACTAACACACCACCACCACCACCACGCCAGTGTCACTGCAGTGCTGAGAATGATCCACCACCCACATAATACCTGCTTTGTGGTGGTCCTGTGGGTGTCCTGACCATTGAGGAACAGGGTGAAAGGGGGATAAAAAAGTATACAGAGAAACAGATGGAGAACTGGGCTCTGAGCTGAAAGTCAAAGGAGGTTTATTTGACAAATTGACAGTTAAGCACAACAGGAAAACCAAGGCAAACATAACAAAATGGGTAATGCAGGGTCGTAGAGAGAGAGAGAGAGATAGATAGAATCAAAGACAAAAGAGGTCAGAACCAGAGATCACAGCAAAAGGCAAGTGAGAACCGGTCAGTACCGCAAACAAGCTTTGGCTAAACCTTTGCACTGACAATGTGATTGTGAGGGGTTTAAATGCAGCAAGGGAAACGAGCAGCAGGTGTGAGTAATTAGAATTTGGGCGAACTAGATCAAGAGAATGGAGTGTGATTGGGTGACTGGGGACATGTGAGCGTGACGTCACCGGGTAGTGCACTCTGGGAAATGGAGTCCAGGAGATCGGCGGTGTCGGGGAGACCCGGAGGCGTGACAGACAGCTATGGCACAGCTCAGGTCTGCAAAGGGAGAGAGAACGCGAGAGAGAGTGAGGATGACAGAAGGCAAGTGATAAGCACTAGAGAAAAGTTGTCCATCACCGTACATAACCAGCTTTCCTTCAGTGTTCCTGGCTGAATAAAGTTTCCTGGCTGAATGAACTAGGCATCAATATTCATATAACAGACACCAGTTAGCCCCAGCCTGTCCTGTCTTGTAATACCACTTTGTACCTCAAGAGGCAATAGTGAGTCATTGTAGCGTGGAGTGGAATCAGTCTTGAACTTGAGAGGATGTAGAAGTAGCACTGCTGCCTGGACCCCATATTCTAACCTATTGTCAATCATGTTAAAGGCACTGCTCCTGGTTAGATCATTATGAGCAGGTAGCCAATGAAAGGAAGAGTAAATGCAACAGTGGCCGGTGCTTCTGGCAAGCGACCATTATGAAGACCACCACCAGCTCCCGACAAGAAAACACATTCGGCAGCAAACAAAAGAAGTAAATAGAAGCGAAACAAGAGTTACCACTGGTGTTGCTTTCCACTGCTGGGGATGCTTTTGGCGAATAAACAGTTGAAGTTTAATGCAGGGGGTGCGACTGTACATTTTGTGGTGGTATCTTGTCCTCTGTTGTTTGGAGTATGGATTCAACACGTTGTGTCATTTCGCCAATTGATTCTTTAAATTGCAGATAGCTCCTTTAAATTGCAAATAGCCCCAAGATTGACATTTTATATATTGGCATCAGATAAAAATGTTATTTAAATACTTCACTAGTAATATGCTTTATTCATGTGTAAATGAAGTACATCTTTGAAGTACAGGGGTTGGACAATGAAACTGAAACACCTGGTTTTAGACCACAATCATTTATTAGTATGGTGTAGGGCCTCCTTTTGCGGCCAATACAGCGTCAGTTCGTCTTGGGAATGACATATACAAGTCCTGCACAGTGGTCAGAGGGATTTTAAGCCATTCTTCTTGCAGGATAGTGGCCAGGTCACTACGTGATGCTGGTGGAGGAAAACGTCCTTCTTGGTGGTATGCTGACATTACCCTGGATACCGTGGCTCTTGATACATCACAAAGACTTGCTGTCTTGGTCACAGATGCGCCAGCAAGACGTGCACCAACAATTTGTCCTCTTTTGAACTCTGGTATGTCACCCATAATGTTGTGTGCATTGCAATATTTTGAGCAAAACTGTGCTCTTACCTGCTAATTGAACCTTCACACTCTGCTCTTACTGGTGCAATGTGCAATTAATGAAGATTGGCCACCAGGCTGGTCCAATTTAGCCATGAAACCTCCCACACTAAAATGACAGGTGTTTCAGTTTCATTGTCCAACCCCTGTAAGTATACCACTGCTGTCCAAAGAAAAACAAGTATCTCCAAAATGGTAACTTTACCCGACAGTGCAAAAACCCATTTTATTTTAAGGTAAGTCAATGGAACCAGACTTTTTCCCCAATCAATTTTGGGGCATTTCTGTTGGTCCATTCATCATGAAATGTTCACACAGTGTAAACAGCAGCTGCTGTGTTCAAATGATGTATAATAGTAAAAATCGACAAAAATTGAGATACATGTTTTTATTTGGACAGTGACGATATTCAGTACATTACCATTCACTCTGTCAAACACTATGTCCACTCACTGTCCACTCTATTAGACACTGCTACCTTGCTGGTGGCAAATTAGTCCTCATACGTGCAGGTGTGAACTGAAGCAAAGATGGCGGTAGGTGAGCTAGCGCTAGCACCTGCTGTTCTTGTGTGTGTTTTCTGAGTGGGTTGTGGGTTTTTGTGCTCCTGGGGGTTTTTAGTGGAAATGATAGATGACCTGTAGTGTGAGCTGCCCAATCAAAGCCTCCAGTTGTTCTCTCAGTGGTGTGTTGAGTGTGTAGCTCTGGTTATATGGAGAATGTGGTTCACATTTTCAATGTAATTACTTGTAAATCAGACTCTAAATCGAGACGGCCCGCCATAACCCCACCACTGAGCAGATATTATTGCTGAAATTGAAACCTTGAATATTAGCCAGGGTGGGTAATAGGAAGGGTGTAGGCTGGAAGTGTTCTGGGCTAGTTAATGTGAGCTAATGTATAAACCGACTATAAGCACCAGAGTGCTCAGTCAGACTTTAAATGTTACCTCCAAGTGTATATCTGTAGGGGTTAAACCGGCATCAAGTGACCATGACTGTCACATTTAGATAAGATGAAAGCTTTCACCAGTTTTCATTTCTCAGTGTAGCTTATAATGATAATAATAATAAGGAAGAGATAAGAGTAAGAGACTGCAAGATGAAAATGTGCAGATTTTAGGAAAGTTACTTGGCATAAATATACTTGTGTGTGTGTGTGTGTGTGTGTGTGTGTGTGTGTGTGTATTTGTACTGGTATATGTGTGTGGACAATTATAGGATAGTATATGTAGTATATCCAATTATAGGATTGTTTTCACCATAAATCACATTGTTTTGGGAAATCAAATAATGCAGAAAATTAATCTTTAGGATACTGAGGTTAAGATTAAGGTTAGGTTTTGGGGTAGGTGTAGTGTTAATTTGGTACAGTAGTACAAGGATCTCTTGGACCTCAAATATGGAAGACAAACATGAGTGGGGGTGTGTGCGTGGGGGTGTGAAACAGGTTTTTGCCACATTGTGGGGACTAAAACTTTGTCATATAATCACATTGTAGAGATCGTTCGTCCTTGTGGAGACCACAAGCTGGTCCCCACTGTGTAAATGTCAAGGTTAGGGTAAGGGTAAGGTTAGGGGTTCGGTTCAGGGTTGCGTTAGTAGTAGTTCTGGTCAAGGCTTGGGTAAGTCTCCAGAAAATGAATAGAAAGTCTATGTAATGGCCCCACAAGTCACATAAACAAATGTGTGTGTGTGTAATCACTCCAGCCCTAATATCAGCCAATACCAGTACAGATCCACAGCCTTTTCTTTACAAACTATTAAGCTTTTTATGCTATTTTATCAGGAAGAACTGCACAGCTAAGATTTTTTACAGGACTGGATCACATTCATTTCTTTTTTTTCTCTCTCTTTTTTTTTTCACAGAACCAATACTCATGTATACCAATATACACTCATCGAACAACAAAATCGTTATAGCCAGAAGGAAGTGTCAGATTGCAGTGCTACTCGGAAGGAAGATAAAGTTTACCAGGAACAATAAATGATAAATTTAGACTGATATGGACAATATTTATTGAGCTACACATACAGAAGTAGTGTCTCAGTATGGCGTCAGGGCACCATGTTTGCTAATGTCTCAGCATGGAGTTGTAGAGGTTCCCAATGGTGTCCTGTGATAATCCATCCCATGCAGCTTGAATATCCTCACACAGTTCCTACAGATTTTGCAGTAGGGGTGGAGGTGGAGTGACACCAGTCCTTCTGGATGTGTGACAACAAACCAAAAGTGGGACTCGTCCCTGTAAATGACACGCTGCCATTCTGAGTTACTCCATGACAGTCTGGCATGACACCGTTGCAGTCTTTGGTGATGTTGACATGGTGTTAAGAGCAGTTTTTTTTAAATATGACTAGATGCATTGCACATTGAAAAGGGCTGTTATTTTTAAATTGAATAAAATAGAGTATGGAGTATGACAGTGGCAATTTGCTCAAATATTCAGTGTTAGGGTTTAAAAATGTTACAAGCTTTTTCATATTATAATAATTAAATAATAAATTGGCATTTCCCTAACATGGGTCTGAAGGTGGGTTTTATCTTATTGGCTTTCTAAGATTTGATTAGGTTTTTAAAGCCCAAACAGAAGGCCTGGCTCTAATAGTCATTCAACTGACTATAATATATAATAATTGGGTACAGTATATGGTTGTTTTTTGGCAGTACCAGGTGATTTTTACTGAACAATGACACCTTATATTTCCACTACAAGTCACACCAGAGCACGCCGGAGTTTCCCAGCTTCCCAGCATAGCAGAGCAGCTATCTTTAACAAGTATTACAAGCATTGCAAACCAGATTAGGGCCATGTCTGAGCCAAAAGCAACTCTACTGTATCTGTGCCAGAAGTGGACCAGATCTGTTTTGGTACAGGTGGGCCAAATGCATGTTGTAAATATGTGGGCCACCTTTGGCTGACAGCAGATTGCCAGTGCCGACAGTGGGCCAGCAGTGCCATATCTTTGCCAGATGTGGCCCACATCTGCTTGCTATCTGGGATTTAGCCAATTTCATTTATGCAATGGTGAAGAAGTGGCAAAAATACAGAAACGCTGTGAAAAAACGTGTTCAGTGTTTCATTTTGTTGGGTTCAGCTAAAACATTTTCCCTAATTTTTACTTTTATGCATAATTTGAATACAACAGCTGCTGTTTACACTGTGTGAAAATTTCATGATGAATGGACCAGCAGAAATGGCCCAAAATTGCTTGGAAAACAGTCTGGTTCCATTGACTAACATTACAATTAAAATAGGTTTTTGGCCTCTCTGGTAAAGTTGTCATTTTGGAGATGATACAGTGATAATATCAAGTTTATTTTCACTAATTAACTCCAAATGAATTGTACCGAAATAACCCCCCCGACAAAAGCCTAATAGAATTGTGGCGAAATTTGAAAATGCATTATTATTATCTAAAAAAAATTACATATATTTTTCATGTGTCTAAATGAGCATTTTGTGGTCAATCAATAGCTACTATGATGAGACAGCATTCTAATGCCTCAGCTCAGCATTTCTGTGATACAGTACTTGACCTTTTATAAAGTTAATAGGGCTAACCCAGAGCCAAATAGCAAACGTGGTGCTTCTGTGTCTGATAGTTACTTTATCTAGAGTGTACGTGGTGTGTTGGCTGAAAGCTTTTTTAAAGCGTGTGTTTGAGTCTCCGCAGCCCAGAGCATAAAGGGGTCAGCGTCCAGCTCGTTCTGAAATAGCATCAGTCGACCTCCATCGATTGGCTGCTTAAGTGGATAATTTATATGAGTCAATAGCATGGCGCTCAGGGCAAGTGGCTGTAGGCCTAACGCTTACACTGCAGACGTGGATAGTGATCTATGGCTGAGAGAGAGCGAGAGAGAAAGCTGCAGAAGGAGGAACAGGAGGAAGAGAGTGGGATATAGGCTATAGCTTAGTAGTTCATGAGAACTGACCTTCTTTACCCTCTTAGTTCATGTCCCTGAACATTCCCCATATTCCACAGTGAGCATGTTAATCAATATATATCTACAAAAGAGCGTGTGCATGATAAAGCGTGATAGTACGGTGAGATGTATCACATCGCCATTATGCAGCTATAAGTATTGCTTGGCTAATACTGCAGTGGAGAAGCATGTTGAAATTAATTAACTCACAGCTCTGCAGTTCTTTCTGCAGCTCATAGGCCCTTGGTAACAAGCTCTTCCCATTTTCCCAGACCAGTGTTTCTCAACCCTGCTCCTGGAAGCACCCTGCACCCTTTTAGCGCTTCCCCTGCTCCCAACACACCTGATTCAACTTACCAGCTCATTAACAAGCCCCTTCAAAGTTGCTGGGGTGTCTAAATGCAGGGAATCCACTAAAATGTGCCTCCAGGACTAGCATGGAGTAACACTGTCCAAGACTATGTAGATTTGGAACATGCTTGACCAGGTTAGTCTTCGTTTAATACTGATGAGCCTTTTTAAATGGATTTACATGCGTTCGAAATTATCTGTAAGCTATCATTGTCGTGTAACTCACATTAATGGCTAAATATACAGGATTGCGACTGACTACACAGTCAAACTCTACTGCATTCCTTCTGCTATTCTGTTTGTCCATGTTAGTTTGTGTTTTGGGGTTCATCTCATTCATTTAGCCTGTTTTTCTACATACTGGGAACATTTTGTTCTATGTTTAACTCGTGATCAAATAAGTTGATCTATAATCTGACACTCTCATCAAATAACAATGCTACATTATCCAGGTTGTTAATTATCTATGGTATTTGTCTGTTATTAAAGGGAATTATTACTTGTCTTACAGCAGTTGGGTATAATTGTGAACACTTTCAGCCACCCACAATCCCCCCGCCCAAAACCATATTCAGACTTAATAACTGGTTATGCCACATTATCCTATCGCTAGTCTTTGACACTTCTGTGGAGGAAATTTGGCCCGCTCGTCTTTGCAGAATTGCTTTAATTCAACCAGAGTGGAGGGCTTTCACCCAAGTCCTGAAACAGCAAACCATCCACACCATCAGCATCATGTTGGATTGTGGTTATGATGGTCTTATTGTGAAATGCTGCTTTAGCTTTACGTTAGACGATCCCTGTTCGCCAAAAAGTTCTACTTTTGACTCATCAGTTCATAGAACGTTATTCCATTGATCCCACTTTTTCCCAGCCTGTTTCTAGTAGTGGGATCATAATGCTGAGCTTATCTGAGGTGAACATGGACTTCAACTGCTGTGATGTTCTATTCCTCTGGGAGTCGTTGCTGTACTCTTTAAATAATTTGGGTGTCTTTGTCTTACATTTTTTCTTAGCACTTGACTGATTTGTAGGTAATGAATACATATGGATTTTACACAACTGGTTTTATTAAATAGCACCCAGACAATTGACACAATTGTCTGAACACAAATGCTTGGATTTCTTCAATTCTGTCATAACAGCGTTCCTCAGAGTCCCACAAGTGACAAATTGGATGGTACACCAGCACACAGAATGTCAATAAAATCAATTTGTCTGAGTATCGTCGCGTTTCCCTGTTGTAATTGAAGCAGACAACAACACGAAATTGAAACCCCCAAACTGAGCACGCTCTGGCTGGCCTTAAATCGCTGTGTAATTCTTTGTGGGGAAAACACAAGAACCTCTGTCAGAACTTTACCTTCAGAACATGCTCAGGAGGCACCTGTAGTGGAACAGGTTATTTCTGGCAAAGTTTAAGTTAAACATGAGGAGGTGTAATCACAAGGCAGTGTTAGCCTACACACAGGGCCCCTGGGGAATAGACTAATTACTGCAGTGGAGCTACACACACTTACATACTAGAGTGTATTCCTGTCTTTCTGGGGTCCTGTCTTTTCCGCATGCTTCTCTAAGGGAAGCTGTTTTGCTCCACCTAAAGCTCACTGTAGACCGTACAGTTTCATATTCAATATTCACTTATCCTGCGGGACAGGTGTATGCACGGATTCCAAGGTGGGCCCCTTTTGCTTTCAGCCTGTACAAGTGCCCTTTAGGACTGTGCCGAGTACCATTTTTGCTCAGGAGCTCTGAAGGTATTAAACAGAATTTGAAGCTTGGCCCCATATCGTCGCTGTCCAAAGAAAAACAGGTATCTCCAAAATGGCAACTTTTACAGGAGAGGCCGAAAACCTAATTTAATTTGAATGGAAGTCAATGGAACCAGATGGCTTTCCAAGCAGTTTTGGGCCATTTCTGTTGGTCCATTCTTCATGGAATTTCCACACAGTGTAAATAACAACCCATGTGATCAAATGAGGCATAAAAGTAAAAATCAACAAAAATGGAGATACATGTTTTTCTTTGGACAGCGACGATATGCAGAACATGACTCTGGAAACGTTCAGCCTCTATTTTCAGGTCTTTGCTGAGATGGATGGTGCTCGATTTAAAATATTCTGTTATTCCGCAGTATTTATGTATGTTTTTAAAAGTTATTTGTTAATAAAATACATTTTCCAAAAGTTTGCCAGAGAATCCGAGGTACTGAAAAGTGTGTGCTGGTTTTTGTCTTGTGTAATGTTCCTGTTTGTACAGCAGATATATGAAGTTTCATCGTGGTGATTGGACAACAGAGATTAGCTAAGCTACGTTTGCTAGAATCAACTTTGTTTTTTACACTGTCTACTTCTAATGTTTTTGCTTATAGCATTCAAGTGATTCAGACTGAAGCTTGTTGTGCCACCATGGTAGGCCAGTTTCAAATTTGGCACCCTGCCTGTGTCTTGTCATAGTTTAATTTCCCAGACAGCTGAACTCCTCTCAATGTTATGTGACGTAAGTAAGGGCGAGCCTTATCGCTGTACCTGACTGACTATGTAAGGTCGTCCTGTTGCGCTTGCTTTCCATTCTGACTCATGCTGTTGTGTTGGTAGCATCCTTTCCAAGGATAGAAGAAGGAACGAGCCAGCGGCATGCAGAATCTGGGAGATCTACATGAACCATGGAAAGGGGGAACCGACTAATTGTCTGACATGCGTAGGGTGATCCAACAGCCATGATTGCCCTTAACACCATGTAAATGTCACCAAAGACTGCAGCGGTGTCATGTCAGACTGTCATGGAGTGACTCAGAATGGCAGCAGGTCATCTTCAGTGACGAGTCCCGCGTTTGTGGTGGTGCAGACGACTAATGAGTTGTGTGTGGAGGCACTATGGCACCAAGGTGAATGGTTTGTTGTTGCACGTCACACAACCAGAAGTGTCACTCCACCTCCACCTCTACTGCACAATCTGCAGGAACTGTGTGAGAATATTTATCTTGCCATAGTGAGAGACATGACTTCTGTATGTGTAGCTCAAATATTGCCCATATCAGTCTAAATTTATCATCCTTTGTTGTTCCTGGTAACCTTTATCTTCCTTCCCAATAGCGTTATAATCCAACACTTCCTTTTTTTTGATGAGTAATTATGTAATGTGAATTAAATTCATTGCAGATTGACAGTGTTAACTCTGGACTTCTGAAGGTTAAAGAAAGATCTATGTCTTCCAAACGATTGCAGCTAGTCTTTGGATAATATAGGCCACTTGAGCTATCAGTCCTTGCAGCTGTAGTATGGGCTGGACTTGGCAGGTGGTCAGTTCGTCAATTAGCAGTACAGTGATAGCTCCCTCGCTCACCAAGTCACTGTCAGGTGGAGGAGCCTGCTGGCGAAGGAATCCAAGAAAATGATGCTAAGTCAGATCCTGTGCTTAGATGGTGACCTAAATTTGCATGCCATGGAAGTCCCAGCACACTGTCCCATGGAGAGGGTTTAGATTAAAACAAACCGCTCGTACCTCCTCCTTTACTCTTTAGGAGGTTCATTGTGTGAGGCCTATATCTACAGCCGTCTTCACTGACCTTTTCACCTGCTCAGTTCCTGGTCACGTATGATTCATCCTATCATATTTAAAAGGTCTTACAGCTAAATGTGATGACTAAAACGTCTTCTGATTTTGCTTACATCGCCATGTAGCAGCGGGAGGGGAAATAAAATTATTAATATTATTATTAAAACATATACAAATATATACCATATATCAACCAATAATTTTTCACCTCCCACCACTCCCACCTGTTGTGCAGAGACCTTCCCAAATACCGTGTTGCTAGATTGGGCAGCTTGCTGCAGAATTCTGAGAATTGGGGCTGGATTTGTCATGGGGAAAAGCACTTTTCCCAAGGATAGATGACATTTGGGCTGCTCTGTTTTATTTATATATATAACCACCACAGTGTATCTACACTCTTTATCCATTCTAATTCTATCAGCTCCACTTACCACACATATGCACCTTGTAGTTCTACAATTGCAGACTGCAGTCCATCTGATTCTCTGCATACTTTGTTACCTAGTTGGTAATATGGTAAGAGGAGCTGATAAAATGGACAGTGATTGTAGATACAAAGAGGTGGTTTTAATGTTATGGCTGGTGGGTGTATATATTTATGGTTGTACCACCCGGCTTTTAAGCCAATTTCAGATTAAACAGGTAGCTGCTTAGACTAGACACCCATGGAAAGCTTTGTCCTTGAACTTGAGCTTATTTCACATTTCTGTGCTTTCTGGAGGTCATACCACCTGACAAGCTAAATAGACCCATTCAAACTCCAAGAAGGTCACTAGAGGTCTTCTTCCTGTTGCAATACCCCGGCCGCTGTCAAGCATGTCACAATAAACGTTTGAGGAAATAAGAACTTGCTGACAAATTTTAGCATAAAGGCCAAACTGTTCTATTTAGAATTTTATATTATTTCATTTTTGATAGTTTACTATATAGTTTAGTTAACATACATGGTTGGATGGTTGCACCACCTGACATTTTTAGATTTGGATTGGAGACAAAAAGAAGCTAAATTGTATATGGATGCATTGTAAATGGTTTCACATAAAAGAGACATCGTTGAAGAGTTAGATATGAGTCATGTATTTATTACATTATTTTTGGGAAATAATGGACTTTGACACCAGAAATGCCGGTAACTTTGATGACCCGTTACTTAATAAACCAGATGTAATCTGAATAGGCCCAGCGTCTCCCCACACAATATACATTTTTGTCTCTCCTGCTGCCATGCCCATCTGCACTGTTTATGTTAACATCAGTGACTAACAGACTTTATTATTGATGATTATTATATTAATAATGGGTGTTTGTACAGGTCTAACATGGTTTAGATTATCCAGCTTATTCTAAATTACTGACTGTACAACCTTCTGCTGAGGTAGGAAATTGGACAGGCCTATGTTACAAGTTTAAAAACATTGATGACTTTGTGCAAGCACTGCAAGATATACATACCAATCAAATAATTACAATTATTTTTATTAGATAATTATTGTTGCTGTTGTGTGTTGTATGACTTTGTGTTCCAACATCCATTTTGGCAGGTTTTGAACACTTTTGGCTGGAAACTATAGAGGCAATTTAGGCATGGCCAATATCTAAAAATAATTAGTACAATATTTTCCAACTGAACGGATTTAATTTTTTGGAAAACACACAGCAGACACAGTGGGAGAATTGACTCTAATGTAACGTAATGGCTTTTAAAGACCCTGTAATAAGCAACCGTCCAATGACTTACCAGTATAAGTAGATAAAACACATAAATATTCAGTCCAACATATGGTGATAGAATAAGGGAAGACTAATGGAGGGTGGAGGGCTTCTGTCTGGAGCTAGAAGCACCCCCAACTGTTTTTAACTTTGGTATAAGGCTGAGGAAGAGAAAAGAGATGGGTGGGCATGTGCTTTGCAAAAATGGGGCATGGGAATAGGAAGTCATGGGCTGTTTGAATGGAAGGAGGAGGGGCTTCAGGCATGGTCCGCCTACTAGGTTTTAGCTACTGCATAACTCCGTTAAGCGAGTTGTTTAAGGGTAAATCCGTCCTCTCTAGTTCTTTTTGGTGATTATCACCTTCAAAGCATCATCATTGGGTAACTTGTCAGTCATTACTATTACATTGCCCAGACCTGCTGGCAACCCTGACCATGCTTCACATTGTTTTCCGCCCTTAATCATGCATGACATGTGGTTGATCGCCCATGACATGTTTGTTGTCGGAAGCATTGGCACTGACCCTACAAGCCTAACTTTGCTGCGAAGTGATATACACTTAATTAGCCTAATTAGCATTTTGCTAACGGCATGCCAAAACGATCACACACTTGCCTTGAAACCCCATTAGCTGTTGTACATGACCTAATAACCCAAGACTCATCAGTGATCAGTGTGTCTGAGAGGAAGCTGAAGGGAAGTCTGGAGAGCTTGTTGGTGAAAACCGATCCACACTAATGTGAGACCAATTTTTTTTTTTGTTTGTTTTTTCATATGTCCTCATTAAACATCTCCTCTTCTTTCTTCAGGTGTGATTGGCACTGCGTTTTCCTGTTTACCCCAAAAGCAATTACACCCTCAGTAGTGTGGAGTAGTTAACACAGCCCTGCGCGTTCCTCTTCCTCCAAAACCCACAAATTACTGCTCTCGTTTATGTGCCCCCTGGGTTCACGTAATTACCCAGGACCCCTCAGGGGGCTCTAAATGCTGCGTTCACAGTTTTGCATCTAAAGTGATTTATAATTGTGCACCAAGTTAGCACAAAGCTGAATTTCTGTTTTATTCATGATTGTCTCTTTGAGGCTAAGGTGTGTACCGGAGCAAGTGTGCATTGTGTGAACCGTGCCATCAAGGTATTTAAAAATGCTTCACTAGACAGAACGCTGCTTACTGTGTGCTGATAAAGTCCATTTCTTTCATAAGTGCTTGCCGGTGCTTGTTGTTAAATGTGATGATCGTGAGACAGTGATACTTCTTGGGGTCCTACTTTGCTTCTGAATGGCCTGTATGTGTTTCAGACAGGCAGTGTGTTCGTAGGCTTTCGAGGACAGCGCCACTGTGGGCTCTACTGTTGGCAGTACACTTGATAGTTTCCTGTTTAAATACTAGACAGTCCCATTCTGATGTATCCTGAAGGTGGATGCATCAGGCTCA
>CM067497.1:14003843-14069588 GCA_034552555.1 Semaprochilodus insignis
CTTAGTATGATGCAGCTCTCGGTCTCAGTGCCAGTCTGTGCGTTCCTTCTCCACAGAAAACAAAGGGAATCGGCGGGATTTCAGGAGTTATGATAAAGCCTGGCAGATTCACCCCAAAAAGCCCAAGAAATCAAAGAGCGACTTGGCAGTGTCCAATATATCCCCACCCTCGCCTGAGTCTAAATCACGTGAGTAGAATTTTGATAGAAACCCGTCCTCTGTTTTAACAGGCCATTCTAACTTTCTGTTCTTCACTGTTTTGTTTGGTGGACCCCGGACACCATCCTACAGATCTTTCTGTTTGCTGGACTAGCACAAATGAAGTTTGTACAGCGTGTGTGTATATAGAGCAAAACCTTCACTTACTCTTTCTAAACCGCTTTACCCGTCTGGGTCACAGGGTGTGCTGGAGCCTATCCCAGCTTTCAGTGGGCGGACCTAGGGGGCAACTTAGCATCTCCAGTTCACCTAACCACACGTCTTTGTGCTGTGGGAGGAAAGTGACGCAGACACGGGGAGAACATGCAAACTCCGCACAGAAAGGACCTCGGATGCCCTGGGCAGGAATCAAACCCAGCTCTTCTTGGTGTGGGAGCCACAACACTACCCACTGGGCCACCATGCAACAAAACCAACTGGCCAAAAATAAAAAAATGAAGAATAAATAAATGTATCTACATGATGTGCAGCCCCCAATTCAAATTTAGAGATGGTCTGAAGGTAAACAAGTGGATACCACCCAACCCTACACCACATTGACCCCTATACCCCCCTTTGTCCTGCCGGTGGCCACTTGTGGTACACGTCTAATCGTAAGCCCAACTTGGCAAGGTCATTGAAGCAGATCGCTAGTATCAACACATTTGCACACCTCAGAGCTGACCTGACACCAGCTGTCTTGGCTCCTGTTGTCAAGTTGAGTGTAATGTTAGAATTACAGCAGAGAAAGCTGGTCCGACTTCAGAGTAAAACAGCGTGCAACTTCTACCCGGATACAGTAAGCGCATGGGTCTGTTCTGGTGCTGAATGATACATAGCTGCAGTGAAATATGTCATATTGGGCGAGAGAGAAAGACGTAAATAATTTAGCATCAAGCTCTGTCACTCTGCCAGTAGCTTCTATTTCAGACCAGGAGGCGGACGTCGCCTACTTTTAGAGGAAATGGCAGAGAGGCGGAGAGGATCCGTCTCATTCCAGCTTGTGGGCGGCTGTCTGTCTCTATCGCTGGTAGATTCCTCTGCGCAGGTGGTTCTCAGTCAGACGGAGAGCTCTTATTCTGCCTCTGCATCTCATTACGACCTTTTCGCCCGCAATATTTCAGGTTCCCTCCACGTAGGTAGTTGGCTGACTGTGCCACTTTTCTCAGCCATCTTTCGAGCCGTTTCAGCTCAGTAAAAATGATCATTCACCAGCGTGTGTAGCTGGACGTCTCATCATACCGTCTTGTTCAATACACCTACAGCTTTGAACAATCCAGCCAACAGACTGGATATAGAAGTATGGCTTAAAATATGTCTTGTGCTGCAGTGTAATAAAAATTCATGGAAGCAAGTGCGTGGTGGGAACAGACTATTTCTGCTCCCTTATTTCTTTACCTTAAACAGAGTGCAGGGGCCTATTGGCAAGCAAATCAAGGAATGGTTCAATGAAAATGCACAGTCCTCCATTTAGCCCAGGTGTAGTCAATCAGCTAAGACATGCTTGGAGGTTCAAATTCTATTTAATTAGTCATTAGAACTCAATAGTCACCCAAATAGCCTAAATCATCTCTGTGAAAATCTCTGGGTATGGGGACAGAATATGCCCCAGGTGGAGGAGTTCTCGGGGGTCTTGTTCATGAGTGATGGGGAGAGATATTAGTTTGTGTTATAGGTTAGTTAGTACAAAAAATAGTTTGTGGCTAGCATATTAGTTTGTAGCTAGCATAGTTTAGCTAGTGTAGTTTGTGACTAAAGCGAATTAGTTTGTGATTAGCATATTAGTTTGCGGCTAGCATAGTTTAGCTAGTGTAGTTTGTGACTAAAGCAAATTAGTTTGTGACTAGCATATTGGTTTGTGGCTAGCATAGCTGTAGCTTTGTGGCTAGCATATTTGGCTGTGGATAGCACACTAGTTTGTGGTTAGCATATTAGTTTGTGGCTAGCAGTGGCTATATTAATTTGTGGCTAGTGTATTAGTTTGTGGCTAGCATTAGTTTGAGGATAGCGTATGAGTGGATAGAGCTGTTGCCTCACAACAAGACGGGCCTGGGTTCGATTTCCAGCTGGGGCATCTGGGGTTCTTTTAGTGCATGTTCTCCCCTTGTCTGCCAGTGTTTCCTCCAGGTGCTCCGGTTTCTTCCAGACATGCAGCCAGATGATTTGGAGATACTAAATTGCACCCTAAGTGTGAGTGAAGGTGTATGTTTGCATATCTGCCCTGTGATGGACCACGCCCCACACCCCCTGCCCGAAATGACCAAGAAGGATAAGATCTAAAAGCGTTGTACCTCAAGTGATGCTCTCACCTGCATAAAAATGGTGTGAGAAATCGATTTTCCTCATGCTATACTGACAGCATAGGCATCAAGCTAATGTCAAGCCCGATAATTTATGGACTTTTAATTTTGAACTAAATCCCAACTTCCTGTCAAACTCCCACTGCAACCACTTGAACAGAAACTCATGTCAGATCAGCACATATCTTCTTGTGTACTTCATTATTAATCAGTTTGACTGAGCTAGCGTGCATAATAGCATGCAGGCCTCAGAGCTACGTAGCTTGTACATTGAAGTAAATGATATAGGACTTCCATTAGATGGCTTGTAGGCCTGGTGCTGTGACATGCAGCTGAGATACCGCCCTCAATATCCTTTTTTTTGTCTGAAAGCCAAAGCCGTGTAAGTGGGGAAGGCTATGAGAAATGGAGGCTACGACGTTCCTGACAGCTTATCCCTGCCTGCTGCTGTTGCTGAGGGGAAATGTGACGTTAAGAGCGATTGGAATGGCTGGCTGAATGCGTTAAGGGCATTGTTAGCGGAAGGCCTGGTCAGGGAGGCGGGCAAAGTTCAGGAAAACTCTCCAAACATGAACCTGAAACAGCCTGTCTGCAAATTAAAGCATTAGCATGTGCTTGACATCCTTTTCTGCAGGTTCTGAATTATTCAAGACCTGGTTGCATATGGATTTTCACTCGAAGTGTTCCACTCAGAGATATTGCTTGTGACAGATGTCCTGCGTTAAGGTTTATATCCCCCTCGGACATGCATGTGGGCCGAAAGGAAAGGCAGAAAAGGTAAAATGGGCACTTTACCAGCGCAGCGGAGTGCGTGAGCGATGGCCATTAAGGCTGGACCGCTGCCACTGCTTAATTACGCTGAATCACAGGGTCCCCGAGCCAAATCGCATCAAACTCTGAAATACGAGGGATGCAAGGACTTCCCTTGAAGCTGCGTGCTCAGCGAAGCAGGAAGCGAATGCCTAGTGATGAGTAAGAAAGTGTCTTTAAAATTTTAAAGGAAGCTTTCGTTCATGTGGGCCAAGTCGGGACAGCGGACGCTGAGGATTGTAGTTGAGGTTCTGCAGAATGAAAGTGTGTTCGTAAGCTAAGGGACAGTAGGCCAAAACTAAAGCAGGGTAAAATGTCGTCTGAGAACGTTCACAGCAGTTAGGCAGAGATTTCAGCACATTCAGCCTCATAGCTTCAGCTTTTATAATAAGAGTTTTTGATCTCTGAATTGTTGGTATAAGTCACAGAATTCACATCTAGATTCATTTATTCGCCCTTGTGTAGGATGACCAGATGTCCCCGTTCTTTTTGCCCCCGTTCTTGGTGGCGTGTACGCAGCTGGAGCTGTCCCCGAAAACATCCTGTGAATTAAAAGCACACCGGAAAGTCTTATGAAAGACCTGGCAGTAAAACAGACGGACAGGCATCTTGCATTGTGCTTGTTTTGGCCAACAGAGGGCGCTGCTGCTCTGTACTAGCCCCTTCTACCACTTTCTCGTCTAGCTTTAGATGAATGTTATGCTATGCTATGTATAGCTCCACCAGAAGCTAGCAAGTGTCCACAACATCACCACAAACATCTTTTCAACCCAGGAATTAAAAGCAGGGATGGTGTTGCAGGACTTGAATCGTACTACCAGGTGATGGTAGGCTCTGATTTGTATAGGACAGCAATGTGCTTGAAAGTACCGACTACGCCATCTACAAATACATGTACATACATTTTATTAACCGTGTCACTTTTCCAGCCATTAATATATGACATATTGGCAAATGCTGTTCGCAGCCGTTTCTGTCTCTCCATCACTGGAGCTAGCCTGGGGGCGTGTTTAGGGTGTTGCTGTTGGGCTATAGCCACAGGTCTTTTTTCTGTAGCCTCGGGTCTCTTTTTACTGCCGTAATATTTAATATGAATATGAATCATCCGCTTATACAACCGCCGAGTCTTTAGTGGTAAACGTATTCCTGCTTCATCTCTGTCTATGCCGCTAGACTTAGTGACTTTAGAGACCATTTTTACTTAGCGACTTTATTTCTAAGAAGCAACGAGAGTTCTCACATGGGGAAAAACAAGACATGTACATCTTTTATTATTATAAAAACGATTAATAGCTGTAATTGCAAACAAGGGTTATTCCACAAAATATTAAACCTAGGGGTTGAATAATAATTGACCTTAATTATTATGTCTAAAATGTTTTATAATTTAATTGAGCAGCTTGTATTTTGTGTTTGTAATATTTAGGCATCTGTTAATAAATGCTACTCTTGTTCAAAGTTTGAAGGCTCTGACTTGTTTGTAACTTGTTGCATTCGCAAAATCTGCCAGGGGTTAAATACTACTTGGAGGCACTGTATATTTACTGCCAGTCACATGACCAAACAGTTTCAGCAGTGGAGAGGAATATGGAAATATGAAAAAAAAGAAAGTAAATGTATTGAAAAAGGAGCACTTATCGTGGCAGCTGCAGCAGTGTTGTTTTGTTGTCCACACAATTGCTTTTCTATACTTAATATTTATGTACATCAGCCCTTCTCCATGTTTAACGTGATCCTGGTTGATATAAATGTCATGCTTTCATGTGCATTATTTCATGTGGGTTATACCCAACTTAAAGTAAACCCATTTGACCACAGGTTAAATCAAATCAAATTTACCACCTACAGCTCTGGAAAAATTGAAGAGACCACCTCAAAATGATCAGTTTCTCTAGTTTTACACTTTATGGGTTTGTGTTTGGCCAAAATTAGCAGTTCTGGTTTATTCTATACACTACTGGAAACATGTCTCCCAAATTCCAGATCAAATATTGTATCTGTTTATTTAGAAAATGACTAACGACGCCTCCAGAAGCCTGTTTTTTTCCAGCCACCACTTGCCAGCCTTTCTGTAGGTCACTTGAGGTCATCTTACGGTGGTTAAGTGACATTCGAATGAGGTGGCGCTCATCACGGTCAGTAGAGAGTGGTTTTGGCCCTCTGCCAGTCTGTAGCTGTGTTGTCCTGTGTGTTTGCTGCTTGACCTTCTTCTTATGAACCTGACACTCACTGTATCTGCCAGTAAAGCTAGAACCGAACCATTCTGTTCCTCACTAAGAACCTGCTGTACATGTGGAGATGCTGATTTAAGAAGAAACTGGAGTGGTCTCTTGTTTATTTCCAGAGCTGTATAACTGAGTGGGCCATTTACATTGTTGGGCCGTTTACATTGTCGGACCGTTGTTGGGCTATTTACATTGTCTTTTCAGGTGGCCTGTATCAGAGATCAGCCTGAACAGATCACGCTCCTCAACCGAGTTGGAAGTGCAAAAGAAAACCGAGCTGCCCAGAACACTCAGCCAACAAACACGCGTCTTCTACGTTTCCTTAAGACTCCTTTCAAGTGACATTAAACTGAAACCTGTGCAATCTGATCCTTTAAACAAACCAGGGCAAACCAAAGACTCTAGACGAAGACCATGCAGGACAAAGCTTACAGAAAAGAGGAAAAAGGAAGATCAGTTTGTTTCCCTCACCAGTCTTGAAGAGGAAGTGAACATGATATTGAATCGCTGTTGCATTCTTCTCTTTAGACAGTGGCATGCTAATTTGCTGCCACCGCTCATCCAGTTTGTCTTCCAAAGTGAAAGAAGAAGTGAAGCGTAATTATGTTAATAATTTTAATGTAATGATGTCATTAAATTTAATTGGATTGCATACATTCTGATCTGACTGCTCAGGCAGGTCATATTATCAGGTATCAATATGATATCAGATGAAAGTGGCCTAAACCAGGTTGAGTGTGTTTTTTGCTGTTCACCCTGTCCAAAAAAAAAAAAGACTAGTTTAAGAAAGAGATTGAAGTTTTCTTCATCCCTAGTTCAATCTGAGTACTCCTTCATATCCCCCAGCTGACTTATCACAGGCTGAATGGTTCGTGTTGTTCTGTATGAACAGGCAAAGGGAAACTAAGCCACAGATGGCAACAGGAGTGCTGGGATTAACCCCTGGTCTGTGGAGTCAGTTGCCATGCCTTAAACAGACTCTTGGACAATGCAATTATCTCTGCAGTGGAAGAGATGTGTTCAAAGTAACCGTTAATCTGATTTCTCTGCAGTGCCACGTTCAATAGAGCGCCCCTCCTGGGACTGGAGGAGCAAACCTGAAAGCCGAGACTTTGACGAGCTCAACCACATCCTGCAGGAGAGCAAGAAGCTGGGCAAAGCGCTGGAGAACCTGTCCCGAAGTTAGTGAACCCAAACAAAATCATTTTCACACAGTGTTATAGAACTGAGGTTATAAGCTTTACAGCTGATGGAGACTTGATGCTGTTGTGGCCACATTGTCCATCAATCTTGCCTGCATGGTTCAAAGTCATTCAGATCGGTTTGATATGAAATGGATCATCGTAGAGAAACACATAGATTTGTTTATAGTGACTGTGATAGGAATCAGGCATCGCCATGTCTACAGACCAAATATAGGTGTTTTTGTTTATTGACTAAAACCACCAGTGAACCTACATATGTCTTCCATTATATGTAATGTTGTTATGTAGTTGTGGTAAAATGGGAGAGGGTTTTACAATGACCTCCAAGTTTCTGTTTTAAATTATTAAAAATGTGAAAAACTCACAACTTAAAGAATGTCTCCGGCATCATGCTGTACCATCCTACCCTGTCTTTGTTTTTCCTTCTTGTTTACCTTCCTTTGCGTTACTTTAGTTTCTTTCGTTTCTCCTGCTCATCCCATGTTCCTGTGTCTTGTCTGTAGCCCCGTTCTATAATTGTTTCCAGATGTACAGTGTATATACACACTGACATGCCAGAGGTCACAGAGCTGCAGTACATACATTGATTATGAAGTGGTGTTACCTCAGGGCATGACTTGGGAATGCTTTTAGTAGTTTTGAGTTGATGTTCCAACAGGATAATGCACTGTGGCATCAGGCCCGAGTTGTGCAGAATTGGTTTGAGGAGCAAGGAGTTCCGGCAAATGATGTTCCATTCCACTATCATGATCCAAGGTTGTATTGAACCAACCCCTGCTCTTGTTTTCGGTGTTCTCTCAGTGTAGTTCCTCGTTTAGTTTCTTTACTTGTTACCTTTTGCACTGGAGTCCTGCCTCCATGCCTCCTTGGTTACACATGTTTAGAACGTAGCATTCCACATCAAACCACTCTAAATGACTTTACATGTTTACTTGTTAATGAAGACATTTTGCAACTCAGTAGAGGTCCTTTATCTACAGTCCCAGTCTAAAGTTTGGAAGACTTTTTGTCATTATTTCCAGCATTAAAGCATGATAGTAAAGACATAAACATATATGGAAATCTTATATTTTACTGCTGCGTGTCACCCTGTAAAGTCTGAAATGATTGGGTCTGGACTGTTTCATGTAATATTCTCACTGACAAAAAAAAAATAACGCACCAAGAAGGAGTTATTGGAATCAAATGAAGCTTTATATGATGATATATAAGTGATTACAATATTAGAGGGAAAAGAAAAGTTTATTGGGGAAAACCGTACAACTGAAAGTAGGCTCTAGTACCCTGTTGGGCCACCTCTAGCCTGGATACCAGATGAGATACGGTCGGGCATGGAGGCATACAGGTTCCGTATGGCACCCTGCGGCCCACAAATGTTGCAGCTGGGCCTGTAGATCCTGCACGCACATAGGTTGCCAACGCTGGGCCAGTGTGTAGCTCAACAGCAAAGCCAGGATTGAAGCGCTCACTAGGAGGCCTCCATACTCAAACCCGACTGTCGTCGGATCCCAAACAGAACCTGGATTTGTCACTGAAGACAATAAGGTTCCGGTCCTTAGCAGTTCAGGCTTCTCTTTCACGACACCACTGAAAGTGAAGGCGAGGTTACTGGCTGTCAATAGCAGGACCTGTCATGAGTGCCGTGACACTTCGTTTCCTTCTGCTAAGCACCTGGAAGTGGTCCGGGCAGAGACAGGGGAGTGTAATGAAGGTGGCACCTTCTGGTGTCTGGATGTTGGACAAGGAAACTGTGGGAGCTGCGCCTGCTTGTCGGCCGATCAAATGATCCTCTCCACTGGTGGTCTGTCTGAGCTGTCTGGAGCCTGTTTGTCATGTGTGCATGCCCTCACATGACCAGACCACACCTGTAATCATTTACATATCTGCCTGAGACATAACTGCATGCCAAACATTGCACCGATCTGACAGTTCAATCTGGGTGCACTACGTTTGTTTCGTCAATGAGTGTAGGTCTGGCTCAGTGTTTAGGTCTCAAACGCACAACATTGGTCAACATTACACACACCATTTGTAACATTTGTAGTGGGCCAAAAAGACAAGAGTGTACATTACACTAAGTTTTGTTACTGAACTTTGTGTTACATGTTAAAAATAGTTTGTTCTCTCATTGGCTGTGGTGGTGGGCCTAACTTTGGCAGGCCAAATAAAATTTTTAGCAGCTCTGCTACAGTTAAACATGTGAAGAATTGCTACTACAGGTGTCCAAACTTTTGACTGGTTCTGCGCATACGTTCACACAGTACAGTTCATTTGCAGCAATAATACGTCCATCGTATGAATAGCACTGAATAAAATGCCTCTCCTTTTACAGGTATTGCCTTATCTGACGAGCTTGACCAGGTAATTGTTCCCTCTACTACATTTTCAAACAGCATTTAATCAAAAAGCCGATATTTATTGGACAAAAGCGTGCATAATCCCCTCATCCTTCTCCTTTATTCTCCAAGAGTGTCGTAATTGATCTAGGCGCTGCTTCTGAAATTGTAGATGCTTGAATTGTAGATGTTTGGAGAGAGAGAGAGAGAGAGAGAGCGCTCAAAGTCATATTTGCATTAGCATCTTAATATGAGCTTTGTGTTATTGTGGCTTTGGGGAGCCATGCCCCGAATCTTTATGAGCACAGTGTGCCTGCTGTAGTGCAGATCAGGATTTTAAATCAGCCCCTGTGTGTCCCTGAATACAGCAAAGACTTCTGTGTGATAGCTAAGAGCCAACTGGGCCGTATGCCCGGTCTGTAGCGAACACTAAAGAATTTCGCTTTTGAAGCAGATTGATTGTCATTAGCTTCTCTTTGGCGACGGCTAAAGAAGGAAGCCTGTTCCATGTTTATCTCTGGAAATATGTGTAGTTATCAGTACACATGACCAAAGGCATGGTGATGAAACCATCTCTGGTGGCATGTTCTTTTGAGGGCACATCAAAGATTGTGTAAAGCTGACAGAGACTGAAATGTGCCAGCATGGTATTTTGTATTTTGAACGTGTCGCAAGTGTCTGAATTTGTGTCAGTGTTTTTTGCCACTTCATGACATTGTTTAAAACTATGTATCTGGTGAGAACACATGCTTATGCATGGACATTAATAGAGGAACCTACCTGATTTGATGTAATGATGAATTGAGTAACCCAAACAGGTACAGGATGCTGACTGCAAACACTAGACTTGCCTTGAGGACAAGTTTGAAAAGCCTCAGGCTGAATGAAAGAAGACCATGTTTGGTGCAGTGTGAAATGATCAAAGAAGTGCTTCAACAAGGTCAAAGGAGTAGCTTGGCGAAAAATCAGATGCATGTGATCTTCCACTTTCCCTGCATGCAGTCAATTGGTTAAGACACACTTGGTGTCCAAATCTTGCTTCGTTGCTTTAGGGCTGGAGCTACAAGGCGAACATAAACTCAAGAAGTCAATTACCACCCAGATCTTTTCCATATCCTTACTCAACCTGCTCACACTGTATCCACTGTAGTTTAGGATTAAGTATCAGCTACACAGTTATATATAAGTTTTTATACCTCACAGAATGTCATACTGTGCCCTGAACCACTTTGATAAGTCTTAATGTGACCTTAATGAAGGCCTGGATTCTGTTTGAGCAAGACGAGAGAAGTTTTTTAGCATGTATTTACTTAAAGGATTTGGGATGTTGTTTGATGGCATGTTAGTGTCATGGCACTTAGTGCTAAGCTAAAGAAACATCATTTGGACACCACACATATCATGGTTGATTAGCCGCTTCTGGGACAAGAGGAAAATTGTGTACATTAGATTTTTCTCTAGGTTAGGGTTAGATTTTTCGATAGTTAGCTAGCTAAGACATGCTGACAAAGTGGTTTTCAGTTACCAGCTTTTATATGCATTAAATACACAGTCCAGTCACATTATTATGACCTATCCAGCTAATAAGGACCTGGTAGGTTGTCACAGGTGTCTGGAGCCCTGCTGACTGCAGTGCATCCCACAGTTGCTGGTGGGTGCGTTGGGGGGAATCCATAGGGCGAACACGACAACCCAGGTGGTCCCACAGATGCTCAGTTGGGTTTACGTCTGGGGAATTAGGGGGTCAGGATAGTACTCGGAAGTATGTTGGTGATGCTCTTCCAACCAATGTCAGACATTTCTAGCCGTGTGGCATGTGGCATTGTCTTGCTGGAAGATCCCGTCTGCCTCAGGAAAGGCAATCAGCATGTATGGTTGTATGTGATCTGCAAGAATGGATTCATACCCAAATCGGGTTGAGAGTGCCTTCCACATGGATGAGTGGGCACAGAAAATGCTATGGAAACATTCCCCAGACCATAATGCTGCCACCACCAGCTTGTGTTCTTCCACTAATAGAAAGTGGTCATCTGGATGATCTTGCTAGTTAAGTCTTTGCTTTTCTGGGTCTCGGCCCGTAGGGACATATCTCACCAGATAAATAGCTTTAAATATAGCATTTGCTGTGTACTGTAGCCGTCTTGTCATTCAATATATATACATATATAAGTGTGTGTGTGTGTGTGTGTGTGTATGTGTGTGTGTGTNTGCTAAACACAGGTATGCCTGTGGTTTTATTCCATCATTAGGTGTAATAATAATAGTAATAAGAACAATAATAAGACGAAGACGTGTAAGAAAGCATGTGGATATAAAAAAAAACTATATGTAGTTAAATGTAAGACAATAACAATAATAATAAAAACTAAACAAAACAACAATAATGTTTGATTTATTTTGTTGTATTTCTACTGCTATTGCTAAATAATGCTATTGCTAATTTCAGACCACTTTATACTGCAAGCTAAGGCAGGTGCAGCATTATTGATTGAGTTGAGATTACTTCATTGAAATGAACTCAATTAAAAATTTAAAAGCTTGTTATTACAATTATATGTTATTACAGTTTAAAAGCATGTTATATATATATATATATATATATATATATATATATATATATATATATATATATATATATACCTTTTTTTATTTGTTGTTTTGTTGCTCCTGTTATCTGTGGATGGCGCTGTCCCAGGACCCGCGGGTCTATAACTCGCATAGACCTCGTGTGGTCGGGGAGTGGGTTGGACGTGCTGAGGATGACTCTGACCCGCTGGCCGCAGAGATGCTACAGCCTCCCATCCCTCGGGCCAAGACTGAGTGCTGCTGGGGCAGTGGAGAGAACAGCCCTGCTGGGAGGTGAGTTTGGAAGAGCATGTACATAATAGTGCCTTATTAATCCACATGATAAAACATTTTTTTTTCTGGTGAGACCAAGGTTTCTGTCATTGAAGTTATTGTAAGCCCTCTTATTTTTGAATTTAGGTGTTTCAGCCACATCTGTTGATGACAAAGCAGTTATATAGCTCCAAAAACAAGCAGTAGAGTAGGTCATGTTGAAGAGCCCTTTGACTTTAAAAGTGGCACTATCGTACGGTGCAACTTTTGCCACAAGTAAGTGTTATTATGTCAAGTGCTGAATCACATAGCATGGTCAAATCACCTAGTCTTTTTGGTATCACTCAATGCAGAGTTCCAAACTGCATCAGGACATTCATGAAATTGATGCCAATGGTAGCTGTAAACAAGCCAGCAATCACTGTACACAATGTGTAAGTTGAGGTGGTCGAATGCATGTCACCGCTGGACTCAGAACAGTGGAAACTTGTTCTCCAGAGGGATGAATCTAGCTGTCTCATGTAAATCAGGGTTTGACATATGCCAGGAGAACACCTACCAGAATGCGTAGTGCCTAAAGTAAAGTTTGGTGGAGGACGGATATGGGTCCGGTGGTGGTTTTCAGGGTTTGGGTTCCACCATTCAGTTAATTTAAAGAGTAAAGTTAATGCTACTTTGTGGCAGCAATTTGGGGAAGGCTCTTTACTGTTCCACCATGACTGTGCCTCTGTGCCCAAAGCTAGCTGCACAAAGCCATGGCTTAACGAGTTTGCTGTAAAGAAGCTCCGGTGGCCTGCACATTGCCCTGATCTCAAACCCACTGAACAGCTATTGCACAAACCCAGACCTCACAAACACTATTTTGAATGGACATAAAGTCCCACGGACACACTCCAAAACCTTGTGGAAAGCTTTCCCAAAAGATGGAGGCTGTAATAGTGGCAACTCCGTATTACTACCCAAGCTACAAACTGGTGATGATGGTCATGTGTCCACATACTTTTGTCCATATAATGTAGGTAGAGCTCAAAGTGTGAGAAAATGCAAGGTCTAATACAATGGAAAGTCATTGTGTGCTCGCAACAAAGCATGCAAGCATGCAAATAACTGTTGGCGTAGCTATAGCTTTAAGCAAAGCATAGTAAACCCCTGTGACCTTCTCCAGATGTTGTCTTGGTGAAATTGTAAGCACAAGGGCTGTCTTCTGAGAATGCAGCTAATTAGAGTGGATCAGATATGAAATCATAAATCATACGCTGGGCAAACAGTGGTGTCTCCATTCAATTAGCGTATCCGCTCGGTTGATTACAGTAGAAGCTCGTAGCCTGAGGAGTCGATATTGCAGGCATCCCAATCCACACGGCACCAAAGGCTTTGCTTCAGACGTTCATTAGCCAGGAAAGAAGCTGCACCCTGCTGTAATGCTTTCACTTAGGTGTTCATCACACGTCCAGATTAGCAGAATTAGCATCAGATTAGTACAACACAAAGGCATTCCCCCAAGCGTTGTGTTATCATCATGGCTGGTCGATGTGTAGAAGTCAGCAGGAAGACTTTTACCCACTTAGGTTTACTTAGGCTTAGGTTTACGTCAAGTCACTTTAGGTGAGGTTTGACTTACCATTCATTCACCATCTGGCTCTTGGGTTATTCTCAGCTTCCCTTCTTGTTCTTTATCTAGTCCATTTGAATTGAATACATGTGAATTGTTATTGGTTACTGTATGTGTGCTAGGCTATGGTAAATGCTGTCAAACATTGCACATCTAAGATCTCACAGAAGCTAAAGCATTGGCATAGTACGGTTTTGCCAAAGGGGAGGGCGGGGGTTGATCGGTGAGATGCCATGGAATGACACCAGAACACAGTGGTCTGGACTTGTTCAAACTGGGTCACTCCTACTGCTTATTTCATGTGGTCATCTATAAACTACTAGTTTAAATGAATGTTCCTTGTGCTGTAACCTTAATTGTTTCTGTAGCCATCATTTCTGAAAAAGCTAGAATCTTCAGACTGCTAATCTAATGAAAGCTGTTCAGTTTTAAGGATGCATATCTGGAGTCTTTAATGCAGTGAATTTACATTAGACTAATTGATACGCTGGGCATTCATTGTTATGATAGTCCGTTGATACCAATTCTGCAAGATTCGTTATTCCTTAATGAGCAGATTGAGCCACTGTCAAGAGTAGCTATTGATTTTGTCAGTCTGTATCATTCAGGAAGAGTCCCGCAGCACATGTAATCCATCAGCATGATACACAGAGCTTCTCAATAGCTTTACTGCTGCGCTGCAACAAAGCTGTGCCACAGCATGGCTGGGCTTCTAACACCTGTTCAGCAGTCTCCACACACAGAGAGAGACTGACAGCCGGGGTGGGTAGTGGGCTACAACCAAACTTCCTCTGGAGGCACAGTGCGCTCCTTTCCTCTGACCTTAATAGCGTAGTTCACACTCATGAGACATTTTTTGGAATATGTTAAAAGGCAGTTTGATCTGTGTGAACTCTACATACAGTTTATTAGGGCGGTTGCATCATGTGTTTGCTTGGCCAATTATCATGCATCAGACTTAAGGCCTATTCACACTGAGTTTGATTGTGAACGTGCATTTTAACACTGTCTTTAGTGAAGTAGCCAAAACACTCATCATCAATAGAATAGTTGCTTCCGGAAGGAATGCTATTGGGAAGGAAGATAAAATTACCAGGGACAATACATATTGATAAATTTACACTGATATGGGCAATATTTATGGAGTTACACATACAGAAGTAGTGTCTCTCAGTATGGCATCAGGCAGCCATTTTGCCTAATGCAACATGCCAGACGTCTCAGCTTGGAATTGTAGATGTTCCTAATGGTGTCCTGTGATAATCCATCCCGTGCAGCTTGAATATTCTCACACAGTTCCTGCGGATTGTGAGTTATGGGTGGAGGTGGAGTGACACCAGGCCTTTTAGACATGTGACACGTGACAATAAACCGTTCATCCTGGTGCTGACCACGGTGCCTCTGAAATAATCCACTGCCATTCTAGAGTCACTCTGTGGCAGTCTTGGACGATACCGTTGCAGTCTTCGGGGATGTTGACGTGGTGTTGGGGCAGTTGTCATAATGGTCTGCGTGCATGTAGTCCGTCTGCCAAGGATGCTGGCACTAACATGATGACTGTGCATATTAACAGTGTCTTTCACAGGAAGTCTGAAACGTACGGCATCGATATTCAGCATTGTGTGGCTGCAAATCAGGCTCATCAATCAGAGCTTCATTAACATAGCTGCAGTCCAAGCAAATGTCAGCATACAGAAGGTGGGCTTCCCCTAGTTTGTTCACTGCTTCTTCGTGAAAGGAAAATTTATGATCAATTCATTGTCACAACTACATGTGGTAGTTTGTTCTTCACGTGTTCCCAAAGTTTTTAAAACTAAGCACATTGGACTTGATGTGAAGGTTCCGCTGTGTTCTGTATAGGTTGTCCAAAAAACATACAAGCCTCTGATGCATTTGGGGAAAAAAAAGTGGAGAGAGGAAAACCTTAGTTTATTCATCATTCTTCTAGTGGTTTGAGTGCGGATACGTGGTGTTAGGGATAGCATTCTTTGAAGCTGCTCAGTGCTCAGACTCCATCGTCTTTGTCTCATTGGATGTCTGTGGACAGGGCTAATGGCCACACAGCGAGACTCTCCCTGGCTGTCAGTCTCCAAGCACTGCTGACAGGAACCCTGAGAACGTCTGTGTGAGAGAGAGAGAGAGAGAGAGAGGGCTGCTGTGAAATTAGGAGGAGGTAGAGGTGTGTTCTGGTGACAGATTACGGGGATGATGAAATCCATGTGGGAGTGTTCACACAGCCATCTAACTCACGCTACATTACACACTGAAGACTCTTTTTCCCTTCTATCTCTCACTCATCACCTCTGTCTTCTCTTCAGATGGATGGATGGATAGATATATGGATGGATGTATGGATAGATGGATAGATAGATATAAATATTTTATATTCCTGCTCTCCTTCTCTCGTTCCCCTCACCCACTCATAGGCAAACCCACTTAGACTTGTACATCATAATCGACCCACTTTCTCTACCACTAAGACCTTCTAGACCCTTGGCTGTATATCTAACGAGCTATATGGGATATATATGTTTATGCTATCTCCTTACACTGTGACAGTTTGAGGTCTCTGCTTAAGACACTGGTTCCAGTTTCATTCCGTCTATTGGTGTAGTCAATTTAGATTGAAGCTGGGTGAATTGTTTACAGTATGCATCAAAATTAATAATCATATTCATTCCTATAATATAACAGCCTGTCTGGCATATAAAGGCTTTGGTTGCTAATTATACAGAATAAACAGCACATATACTGTATATGTATAATGTCCGGAGTAATGGCATCTCCATATGCTGACAGTCTGGGTCTTTATTTAAGCAATACTCCGACATTTATCAGCCTAATCGTTATCCGCACCCATCTGTATTGTATTCCTCTGGTGTTTTTCTCTCCATGTGGCTGTTGTAATGCATCACATACAGGATGTCCTACAAATACAACAGACAAATACAAGCAAAACTATAATTTGTGTGAAACAAAGAAGCAAGTATATTAATGCATACTAGAAGACAAGATTTTAGACCAGTTTTAGCACCACTCCGCTGTCTGCCTGTTTCCTTAAAGCTGCTCTATGTACATTATTTTTGTTGTTGTTGTTGTTGTTGTTGTTAAAATTGAAAGAAGTTGCGTTACTGGATCAGGAGAGGAGAAAACATGCTAAAACACTCATCATCAAAAGAATAGTTGCACACAGTTGCACCTGACATGCATACATTTTGGCCTGGAGTTGTAGAGGTTCCTGATGGTGTCCTGCAATAATCCATCCCATGTAGTTTGAATATTCTCACACAGTTCCTGCAGATCCTACAGTAGGGGTGGAGGTGGATTGACACTGGGCTTTCTAGACCATTCATCCTGGCACTGACCACGCTGCCATTCTGAGTCGCTCTGTGACAGTCTTCCACGACACCATTGCAGTCTCTGGTCACATTGATGTGGTGTTAAGCCAGTCGTCGTAGCAGTCTGCGTGCATGTAGTCCTGCATCGTGCAGCTGTCTGCCAATGGTGCTGGTACTAACAAGATGACTCATGGAGGGCATCACTGCTCACCGAATGTCCGCAATCAATGTCCGTTTACCAGAAATACCAAGCACTTTCAAGCAAGCAGGTAGATCATAAATGTATGGCGTTATGGTAGCGTTGCTTGAGAGGAGATCAACATACACAGTTCAGCCTAACATTGCAATACAGCACAACAAAATAAAACAGCAGCACTTTCACAAGATGTTAATAACTATGAATACTATTGCTGTTGGCTAATTTATCTGTGAGTGGTTTGCTTGCTGTCAAGAGCCTAGCTACAATACCGCTCTCCACCCGCTTTATTCTACTTATAGTTTTGATGAAATACTATTACATTTCATTAATTCAGAGGAGCTCTTTGGCCAGAGCGAATATCAAAGTCCTGGGTGTCTTTTAGCTGAGGGGATTGTGATGGTACAAGGTTTTAACAGTTGGCACCTGGTTTATACCGACGTGGTGCTTGAGTGTCTTGTTTGTGTTTGTACTGATTTGTAATGAGGCAAACATTCTAAATTCAAAGTCTTCTACATAGTTTCCGTTATTTAGTTAATAAGAGAAATCGGGAAAGAGGTCCAAAGTGCATCATTCTCCCACATGTTGCAAGTAGTTACACATTTCCACCAAAGAACTTTACATAGTATAGTTTTTAGAATTGACCATCTGAACTATGAAATTCCTTAATGGTGCTCCACCTCACCGGACAAGAAATTAGTCATCTGTGACTGAAATGTACCTGATAGTTTGTAATACTTCCTCAAGCATGAATAACAGCTGTGATTCGATTTGAATGTAAGTCACATCAATGTTCAGCCACTCTTGCACTAAAGAATTGTGCAGTTGGGCCAGATTTGGTGGATGCCTTCCCTGGCACAATTCTGAGGAGAATTGCCACTGCTGGTAGACCCGTATGACCATGCGCTTCCATACACCTGCAGATTCAGCTACTTCCTTCACACTATGGTCTTTGACACGCCCAAATGTGATCACTCTTTTTAGCCAATCATTAACATCTGCTTTGGACCCATTTTCCACATATGGAACGAGACATTCACTGCACTGTCCCACCTCAATCTATTAATCCTGTCACTCACATCCCGCCGGGATTTATTGCCCCATCATCCTCATGTAGCGCCATCTGCAGGAACCTGAAGTTACTACTGCCTTAAACATGCAAGGTGACTCATTTTTTGTCCGGTCTTTGTTCCAAATTGGGTCTCAAAATCATCCTCTGCTTTGTCCTTATTGCGCGCAGGAAATATTAAAAGATCTTCAAATAATCATCCTCTCTTCCTATCACTTATTTAAAAAACAGCTAATAACAGATTTCTTCATTTTAGAGCCTAACTAAGCTAGACTACCTGTGATGTGCATAGTTTAGTATTTTCACTACAGGTTAAATATTAAAACATGGACGGAAGAGGCAGTTCAAGACCAGGAGAGAGTGAAGCCAAACAAAGCCAAATGCTACCCCTGAGGTGTGTCTGTGTGTCTGTGTGTCTGTGTGTCTGTGTGTCTGTGTGTGTGTGTGTGTGTGTGCGCACACAAGCTTTGATAATTGTATCTGCAGGTGCCTGAAGGGTTTGCTGTCCAAAGGGCATTAGGTATGCAAACAAAGCACCATGTGCCAAGAGTTCAGCACTAATGAGTGTCTCTTATCACTCCCATCTGCGTGAGCTCCAACCTCCAATCTCCAGGCTGCCCTCTGATCACTGAGCACATCCTCCGCTCTCCACCATCCCCTTAATTACACTACACGCTGCTGATGGCTCTTGTTCAAAAAATGCAGGTGGTTTCAGTATTACGCACACCAGGACTGATATTTGCCATTAAGTCCGAATGAAGATTCCAGTCATAGCTAGATAAATGAAATGTGTAGAGCGCTTTGCAGGGAGGCAACGAATGTGCTGACCTTTCTTAAATGAAAATACATAAATAAATAAATAAAAGTAAATATTTAAACCATGCAATGTGGAAATCAATCACTACAGTGGAAACATGGGAAATGCAGTACACACATGGTAACATGCTGAATTTCTACCACCACTGAATGTTGCTTCAGACATGGATGAGTCATTGAAATGCAATGAGTGGAAAAAGTTGAAAAAGTTAAATGCAGAGACTGGTTTAAAGCGTGCTCAAATATGAAGCCTGTCAGAAAAACAATACATGCAGGTTTGCATGTAAAAGAGTGAAATGCTGAATTTGTGCAATTTGTGCAACTTGTGCTTTCTCCACAGAGTGTAAAAAGAGGAGATACCCTCTAATTCTACAAGTTGAGGATGGTGCAGTTCTGTGTCTAGGGCTACAGTTAAAAGTGGCTTTTAGCGAACATGGGCCAGATCCTCGCAGTCAGAGGATGTGAAAATGGCAGAACAAGTTCAACGGAACAGCTCCAGTTTCCAGTAGCCCAACCATAAGCAGCAACAACTAAAAAAAACATGACCTGAACCAATCAGGAGTATAATTTTTTATCTTTTCTCTTTTACCTCAGATTAACAGCATTGGTCAGCCTGAACATAGCTACTTATACACAGCTTCCACAAACTCGTTTGGCTTATGGTTGACAGCTTCTGATTCATTTGAAGAATCATATATTTCAAAAATGTTTTAGACCAAAACCTTCTCAAAACTATTATACTTAATACTTACTACCTCAATTACAACTTTCTCATAATTATGACTTACTATCTCATAATTATGACTTACTACCTCATAATTGACTTACTATCTCATAATTATGACTTACTACCTCATAATTTACTTACCACCTCATAATCATACCTTTTTCATAATTATGACTTGTTACCTCATAATTATGACTTACTACCTCATAATCATACCTTTTTCATAATTATGACTTGCTACCTCATAATTATGGCTTACTACCTCATAATCATACCTTTTTCATAATTATGACTTGCTACCTCATAATTATGACTTACTATCTCAATTATGACTTTCTCTTAATTATGACTTACTCTATTTCATTTTTTTTAAGTGGCAGAAATGGGCTTCCACATATTTCACTGTGAGGTCTTGGGCAGTTCTGTTCTCTGCTAGTTTCAGGCCTGTACCTTATGGCATTCCTAATGAGGAAAAGGAATAGAGAATCTTAATTTACCCTTTAGGAGCTGGGTGAAGTATGAATACAAGTCTGAAACAAGGCTTTCTAGTTGTGTTTCACAAAGTGTTGTGGCTGTCCCGGAATGCACTAATTACATCACTGGACTTCCTCTAAGAAAAATAACAATCAGTTTTTTATAGTATTTTAATACAATTCCACTTAAATAGGCCTGTAATATAATAATGAGACAGTGTTGTGTAATGATAACATTGTGTCTTAACTATGACTTAAGGTCTCATAATAATGACTTATCACGTCATAATAATGAGAAAATGTTTTCATATGAGATGTCGTTATTATGAGATACTAGGTCATAATATTGAGGAAGCCAGTCGGAATTATGAGATAGTAAGTCGGAATTACAAGATGTTAAGTCATGACGTAGTAAGTCATTGTGGCACACCAAGTAGGAATTACAGTATTGAAAGTCATGACATAGTGGCTCTTTTTTATGAGATACTAGGTCATAATTATGACATACTAAGCCGTACTAAGGCTACAGAACAGGTTTGGCTACAGGATGACTTTGGCTAAAGCCAGTGCTCAGAACAGTGGCAGGTAGCCTGATTACTGTTTCTCAGTGTGAATTTGGGCAAGTATGTACCCTCTTTATTCTGTGCTGCTTTCAGGCCAGTAAACTGTATCATTAGCATTCTATTCAGTCTCAAACCTGTGCCCGTGACTGTAGTGCTCACATCAATTCCCTGTTCTCCATCCTAGTCTCGATATGTGCCAGGGCATTAAATCAGAAGGATTGTGTTGCAGGGCTGTATTTCCCAGGTGGTGTACAGTCTGCTAGAGCGTGAGGTATCCCTCCAGGAGGAAATCTATTGAGACGGCATAGCTAGATTCTCTCATCAACTCAGGCCTGGTCTGCTTTAGCATGCATTGCACTAAATCTACTCTCCCTCCAACTTTCCCTGGTGATTTTTATAGAACCAGCTCTTCAAAGAATGTTAGCTTTGCTCATTTTACAGTTACCATTTCCAAGGCTCGGTTTGTATGGAAGCCTGTCTGGTTTCCATGGAAGCTTGTTTCAACCATTGACAAGAAAGGCTATATAATATGACAAAATAATGGGAACATTATTCTTAATTATGTCTAAGCTGTATTGGAGCTGGATTACTTTTACCTGGGGAGGTGTATAGTTTTAACAAGTCTGCTAAGTAGTAATTCCGGATGGAGTTGCCTTCCATAATTTCCCGAACTCTGTGCTCGCTGAATAATAGTAGTTCTATTTGAATCAGCATCACAGTGATGTAATAACAAAACAGGGTATTAGAAAACAGCACCTCCATATTTTTTCCTTACTTTGGGAATTAAAGACAAATCTTCATTTGAACTAGTTAGTTCTTTTTTTATTGTTTTGAATTTGCAAGAAAAGTTTTGCCAATTACGCTTATGCACAGAGGAATTCAACCTCTGCATTTACCCCTTCCGTGCAGTGAAACACCCCCATATGCACACACTAGTGAACACACTCACACTAAGGGATAGTGAACACACGTGGTCGAAGCGGTGGGGGGTCTGCGACACACGGGGAGCATCTGGGGGTTAGGTGCCTTGGTCAAGGGCACTTTAGTCGTGTCCTTTCGGTTTAGGGAACCGAATCGGTGAGTCTCAATTCACAAGACTGGTTCCCTAATCTCCAGCCAACGACTGCCCCCCTGCATTCTCAAGTTCATACCAAGACTACATACCGAGACATCCTAAATTTCCCAGCATTCTTTGGGCTATAATTCCTCCCCTTCGACCTCCCCTATGATCATGCACCATCATTTGGAATTGCCGATGATAATGCGTGTCACCCCTCACTGAAATGAGATGTAACGTCATTTACATTATTTGTAGTGTTAGTCATTTACAGTATTTGTTTGTTTGTTTGTTAGTTTGTTTGGTTTGCTATGTTTATATTATGGCCACACAACATGCTGTTCATTTTTGGAAGTGTTGTTCAGTCCGGACAATTTGGGGAACTTGGAAAAAGCCTTGAAAAGACTGTTTGCACGGACGTTTCATTGGTCTCTGTTAGACCAGTGCTGCTGAGTCAGCAGGTTTTCAATTCCTTCCTGAATATGGGGAATTACAATGCCTGTGCGTGGTGCACGCAGAAGTGGCAGATAAAGAGCAGGTTAGAAAAAAAATGAAGCTCAAAAGTTTGCTTAAGGTGCAGCAATCAGACTGTCTCAAAGCTAAAATCAGTGCATCTCTCCAAATCACTCGACCTTCACCCCACGCTGCGTGCGCCCTCTGCTTGTCAGCACCAAACAGAATGGGGCTGCTCCGTTCGCGCGCGATCGGGTGTATGAATCATTCCTTTTGACAGTCTACAGGCTGCTGCTCCTAATGAGCGAGCTGATGGGATAAATCGGGTCACAAATTCCAACTCGGCATAATTAAGCGAAGACTCGGGATCCGGAGCCGTCGCTGTGGAGACCTTTGCGCTGCTGCACAGTCCTGTCAGTGCCCAGCAGGTGTTGATTAAACAGAGGTGCCATGCTTATTCCCTGCTGAATACTGATGTCTAAATAATTGCATCTCTCTGGCTCCCTTTTTTTATGTCAAGACCTTTTACTTTTGCCATGTAGGAAATGCTTGATGTGGTGCTTTGTGAGATACAGAGAGAGGGCCAATGATGGAGGCAGAGTTGATGGAACTGTCTTATTTGCTTTGAGTGTGAGTAGATAATAAAGAGCACCAGCAATTTATGGTGTTTCAATGGAGCAACAAGTTACAAGAGGCCGTGCGGTACAGTGATCACAGCCTCGAGTGCCTTTTATGAAGCGACAGCAACGTAAACTACAATGAAATATGCATGTTTTTTAATAAACAACTTATGATTCATATGATTAATCAATTACTACAAGAAGTATAGTTGTTTTGCCAAGCAATCATGGACTTCTAAATGAACACTTTCAGACACCCGTTATTAATATTTCTATTTCTTTTTTTTGTGACACAATAATAAAAGATAATAAAATACGTGTGTTAGTGCTTAATGGGGAGACATCAAAAAAATTAAAAATTAAAAAAGGAATCAACCATTAGGAATAAAACTTGATGGGTAGGCTTTAAGTTTCAAGTTTTAAGCTGCGCATGTGACGTAAGCATGGACGGGCCTTATTGCTGACTAACCCAACAGCCACAATTGGCAGATGACTACATGACGCAGGACTACATACATGCAGCTGTTACAACGACTGCCCTTAACACCATGTCAACGTCGCCAAAGGCTGCAATGGTGTCGTGCCAGACTGTCATGGAGTGACTGGTGAATGGTAGCGGGTCATCTTCAATGACGAGTCCCGCTTTTGTCTTGGCTGTCCGTGTGTAGAGACAGAGTAGAGCGTTCAGTGCCAAGATGAACGGTGTGTCACATGTCCAGCAGGCCTGGTGTCACTCATCCTCCACCCCTGCCACAAAATCTGCAGGAACTATGTGAGATTATTCAAGCTGCATGCGATGGATTATCACAGGACACTATTAGGAACCTCTAAAACTCCATGCCGAGACATCTGGCATGTTGTGTCGGCGGCCCGACGTCATACTGAGAGACACTACTTCTGTATGTGTAGCTCAATAAATATTGCCCATATCAGTCTAAATTTATCATCATTTTTTGTTCCTGGTCCTTGGGTGACCTGCACCAGACCAACATAAACTTAATAAACATAAGCTATTTTTATAGTTTAGGCTGTTATCCTGTTTAGCCTGCTGTGTTCTGGCCTGGCTGTTAGGACAATAAGTTATCAGCTCCTCAGTAAACAAAATCAGTTCACTTGGTGGTCCATGTGAGCAGCATGACAGTCCATTTACAGCCCGCTGTTTGAATTGAATTAAGTGACTTGGTGTATGTGCCAGGCGCCTTACCCCCAGGCACTAATGACAGCTGCAAGAGGTGGTGGGAAACCGTGCCTGAACCCGGCTCGTAAGAGAGAGCGGGAAGCGGGAGAGGAGGGGTGAGGCGAGGTGAGGCAAGCAAGACGGGCTCCTACTCCTGGGTGCACCAAAAGTGCCGCCAAGCCAGCAGACTCGTGACTGTTTGCTGAGCCTGTAGCTTATTCACCTCCAGCTGCTTTCAGCCTGCAGGCCTCTGCATCCTTCTCCCAGGTTTCTGCACTATTGTTGCATGACGTACTACCCTAGGAGAAAGAAAGACACTGGAGGCAAGTGGGGGCGGTTTCAACAGCAGTCGTTCTGCTTTATTTTACCACAGAACACTGAAAAAAGCACAAACCCAAATACAGACCACTGTTCTGTGGCTTCTAGATAGACCTTCAGTCCTTTTCTCTCACTCAAGCTTTTCAACTCTTCGGTCCTTTTTTCTTCCGCCGCTCGCCCATTCTTCTGTTCCCTTCCTTTTATGCCCCTGTTTGAGATGGCCACGCTGCCAAAGCCAAGCCAAGTAAAGGGTACCTGAGCGGAGAGTAAATGGGGAGTTTGATGCTCCGCCTCCCCATCGCCGACCCCACTCTGCAGCTCAGTCACCAGGATCCAGTTTTTTTAGGTGTAGCCCCACTGTGCAGCAGAAGGTGTGGCTCTCAACACTTCCTTCTGGGTGCAGCTATTCTTTGGATGATGAGTGTACATATACAGATGGGTGCTGGTGGAATGACATGTTTTGAAAATACATGCAAATATGTGTAACATTTCAGAACATTAATTAGACATATAATGTGACCTCTGCAAACAGCATAGCATATTGTAAACTCTATGTTTTTCAACTCATTTCATCGAACATTTTAGTTTTAAATCAGCAAACAGTGTTGATGGACAAACAGCTGGTGACGAACGCTGAGCTAAAATCAAGGCGATGTTTATCGAACATATTTGTAGTCAGACACAGCAGCAACAAGAGCAAAGCGAACATAACAAAAGGGCAAGGCAGAGTCAGAGTAGGGATACAGGCGGTAGTCAAAACCAGGCAAGGAGGTGAGAGTAGAACCAGCAGGCGTGACACAAACATGTATTTGACCAGGTGGGTTCAAACAGTAAAACAGACTAAATTAAAATAAGATGAATTTATTAATTATGAAGAATATGCTTGGTGCATAAAACCATACAAACATCATACATGGGCATTATCAGTGCTTATACACTAGTCACGATTCTCTCAAGATATGTGTTTATTTGATGTAATGTTCATTTAAGTGCAGTCAGATTTGGCAGAGCATTAGTGTCATGTGACATGTGTCCAGACATGTCCAGACAGCTCTTCTGATTAGTGAATTCAGCTATGGTTAATGGAATAATCCTCTAATGGCTCATTGCTTTAATGTAACATGGAAAGCTCATGTGGTTCCAGCAACACAGAACTGCTTTCTGTTATGGTGTTTATATCTACTTTAAGGTGCAGCGTTGCTAACATAGCTGTTCAAATGCACGCTCATAGCTTGCATCGAAAAGCACTCACCAACATAATGGGAAGCTCTGGAGCAGGGGCACATAGGTCACTATGCCCAAAGCCAAGCGTTGCCTAGAGAGGTATTAGGCCCCTCCAGCATCGGATTGTGCAGCAGGGGAACTGTGTACTCTGAGTAAAGGAGCTCCATCCAATACCTTTGGAATGAGTTCAACTAAACATCCAGCATCAGTACCTGACAACACTCCAATGCTCTTAGGTCTGAATGCTCTTGTGGCTTAATACAATCAAATCCTCACAACATCTAGGGTAAAACCTTCCCCGAAGATTAGATGTTGTTGCTGCAAGAAAGTGGGACAGACTGTGCAGGTGTCTACAACTTCAGCACTCCAACTTAAGATGCGCTCCTGCGTCCCTGTCTCTTGTACCTAATTTACTCAGCACATGTTTTTCTCTCTGCTATAGTGAATCAACAAACAATACCCACTCTGGGATGCAGAACGTTTTCCTGAGTGGCAGGGAGTGTGGATATGTGTGGCTGTCTATGAGCACAGTGTCTGCTTTCTTTGCTCTGCTGATGCAGCAAAACAAAGCAGCGAGGAGGGAATAAGCTGAAACGCTGCTTTGGCTGGAAGACAGTAGGAAAAAAAGACCTGCTTAAAATGATCAAGCAACCTAACCTCACTGCACATTAGCAAACAATGCCATCCTGAATTCCACTGGCGGCCTAAGGCCCAAGGCGTCCAGCTTTCTCCAGCAAGCATCTAAATTCTAATGCTGGCAGTCAGCTTTGTATTGTTCCAGAATGAGAATTAGCCGATCCATGCTCCGCCCAGAAATGCTTTCTCTCTGGGCTACTGTTAGCAGGTTGGTACAGGTGGACAGAACATAATGAAAAACTGTATTGCTGGATTCTGTTTCATGTCAGTAGTACAATTTATAGCATGTATATATTTCTTTTACATGATGGGGTGAGGGCTTTACCTAATGTGGGCTATAATGTAGCACAGATGCCAGTGCAGTTGAACAGGCTGGTCATTGCATTATCATCGGTGAACAGCAGTTGTCATTATTAGTGTTCAAGTCACAGAGTTGATTGAATTACAGTGCGTAACATACAGCCTCCATACGAAGGGGTTACGACATTCCCCCCAATGTGTATTTGCTTGTGCACAGTTTCATGTGGAAACTTACTGTAAATCATCTCATGTAAATGAATAGTGTATATAAGACCACAAAACAAATATTAGCATAAGAAATATATATATATTATATACATTACGTTCTATATATACATTACGTTCTGTCCACCTGTACCAACCTGCTAACAGTAGCCCAGAAAGAAAGCATTTCTGGGCGGAGCATGGATCTTATTCTGGAACAATACAAAGCTGACTGTTGGGCGAACGTGCAGGCCACACCATTGCATTGATATTCTTCCTTGCTGGAACGTCCCACCATTGTTCGCATACGTGAAGTCCATGAAGGTCTACAAATTGTTACCAAACACCAGTAACTGATGTGTTTAGGCAGACCAGTAGAGCCAACCCATGTCAAGAGAACACACCCCACACCAGTATGGAACCTTCACCAGCCTGCACAGTGCCTTGTTGACAACATGGGTTCATGGCTTCATGGGGTCTGTGCCACACACAAAACCTACCATCAGCCCAAAACATTTGGTACCAGGACTCATGGGACCACACCACCTGTTTCCAGTACTCTAGGGTCCAGTTAGCAACCTCCTGGCTAGTGTTCAGCCTCACTCAGAAGATACCTCCAAACTTATACATGTGTGGGTGTTTCCAAGCCGTCCCCTGAGGAAACGCCACTTCATAATCAGTTTAGATACTGCTACCCCATGACTTTTGTTATGTCCGTGTACATTTCTAGTGATTCTCAATCTTAGAACTAGCCTCTTAGTGTGTTAAAATGAGCCCTGACTATAGGTACATTCATACTGCTTCGGCTGCATTGTTCGTAAATGATATCTTGTATCTAAATACTTTAAAAATGATTTTGCGAGAATTTGTTTTATAGCACAGTGGTGAATTCATTGTTGGTTTTGATTAGCAGCAACAGAATCTTAACATTATGTAGCGACTTGAAATCAAAGTGTTTCTAAGGCTTCTAATTTGTATTTTGGGTGAGTCGAACTTTTGGCAATGTTCTATAAAGCTCATACACAGCTCCGGCTCAGTCCTGAGTTCATGCTGCCATGGGCATGTGTCTGGTGATCTATTACTCTATTACTCTGGAGATGTATTACTCTCTCGGGTTCAGTCATTTTCACTTCGGGTCTCTTGAGTTAAAGCTTGTTTTCCATGCTGCCAACCTCTTATCAGCGGTGCCCTGTGTTGTTTGAGCGTGATGCTATTTAGACGGCTGGTTAAGCAAACTGCCTCCAGGCAACTGGAATATTAACAGTTTAATTGTTTAAGAGGGGGAAAAAAGACAAATTGGTATCGGCATTGGCAGTTGGTTGGCTGTGGTTTCGGTATTGGACCTGAAAATGTAAGATTGAGCCATTCTATATTGTATCTCTTTATTTATTTATTTATTGATATGTCTTGTTTTTCTTCGCTCCTCTGCTTCCTTCACTTTCAGTGTAAGATCGAACTGATCAACACCAATCAAACATTATTTCATGGTCCTTTTGCTCATTACTACCTTTGGTGCCAATAAGTCTGGGAGTGCTCTGTTCTCTCATTCTCTGAATAGGTAAATTAGTTCTGCCCTCTGCTGGTCTGGCCTGTAAGATAACAATCAAATTTAACCTTGTATTCATTTCAGTTCATCTTCGCTGAGAGAATATTGAAATATCTCGTTCAGTATATGGGCTATGAGGTTAGGCTGATGTCCGTAATTCATTTTTATCTGGCAGGATTCATTTGGATTTGGAGTTATTAAGCCGTACTAGGCAGGCTGCTGGTTGACGAGGTCACTTCAACATGTTTCAGTAAGGAGCTGAATGGTTCCCAAAATAGCTGCAGAAATTCACACGTTCACTTTCGCAACTTCATAGCCGACCATCTGTTAAACTCTTTCTGCGTTTTTCAGTGCACGTTAAATGTCTCTCCCTCTGTACATGTGCTGGTTAGAATTTGTAAGACTTGGAGATACAGATTACTGTCTAATCGGTGAGGTCGGTAAGTTAGCCTGATCCTACTGCAATGGTAAGGTTCGTTTCATAATATTTAGGATCAGGTTTGACCCTGAGCCACCGCAGAAGGATGAGATGATTTTCCATAAACCCAATTCCCAAAAACTTGGTGCATTATGTCAAATGCAGCTTCAAAAACAGGAAGCAGTTTTCTGAAAGTTTTCTTTACACTAATTCTGAAATTGATACCTGCAACACGTTCCAAAAAAAGTTGGGACGTGGTACGGCTTGATTTGACTCTGCTTGTTTTTGGTACCTGCTACTTCATTTTCCACTGTAGACATGGTACCCACTCAATGTACCTGGTCATAGTAAAGGTTGTCCAGGTTGTCGTATAAAGGTTGTCCAGAGGAAGGGACTGCTGAAAAACAGGTGAATTTGGGGAATAATAATAAAAATCAAAAATGTCAAGATGATCCTGGTTGCTTGAAAGGCAATGCAAGAGAGTATGTTAACCTGGTTGTTAGCATTAGCACATGTGTTTAGTGATGATTCTCTCTGATCAGAAGTCTGTAGTGTTTTTACATCTCCTATTGGTAAGGGCTCAACTCGTTGGAACCTTGTTGGAGGTAATAAGAAACAGGACCAGGTTTTCCCAGTGGAAGAGAAACTGTAGTTTCTTTGTTGTAAACAACAAACTGTAGTAAACACTATACAAAATGAAACGTGTAGCCATGAATACATGTGTGGGTTTGCTTGCTTCTATTCTAAGTCCTCAAGCTAAAACTAAAAACCTTTAGTCTGTATTTGCTGAAGTTTCTCTCTCTCTTCCTCTCATACTCGTTCTCTCTGAAGTCTGAAGATGGAGGTGAAGAGTAAAGGGCTGAAGCAGCAGCAGCAGCACCACAAGAAGCTCCTGGCAGCGATGCTGTCCCAAGACTCTTTGGATTCTATGACCAGCTCCGCCCCGTCAGTTACAGAGGATGAGATGGAGGATGAGGACGACGCCATGGAACTGCTGGGTAAACACATATACCTTTAAACACTCTGATCTCAGTTAAGTTTAAGTTTAGGTTCTGAGTTACAGTCAAGCTTAAATTTAAGTTCTCAGTAAAAGTTAAGGTTAGGTTTAGGTTTTTGGTTAAGGTTACGTTTAGTTTCTCAGTTAAGGTTAAACTTAGATTTAAGTTCTCAGTTAAATTTAAGCTTAAGGTTAAAGTTAAGGTTAGGTTTAGGATCTCAGTTACAGTTAAGTTTAAGTTTAGGTTCTCAATTACAGTTAGGTGTAAGTTAAAGTTAATTATTATTTATTATATTCATCTGTTTAATTCTATCCATTCTATGAATGTGATTTGAGATGCTATATAAATATTTTTGCTTATTCATATTCAATACATTTTAAAGCCAGTTGATGATTATTATTATTATTATTATTATTATTATTATTATTATTATTAAAGCTGTTGTTATATATTATAATAATATTGATNGATTGCTGCAGTATGTGTTGCTCCAGGCTAAAGAGAGGGAGAGGGAGTGTGTGAAACCCTTGTTCACAGCCAGACTACGCACACACACACACACACACACACACACACACACACATGCGCACACACACCACGTGCCTGCTCGCCTGCCTTTAATTTACATTTACTATAAGCAATCCCAGAGTGCCTTACTCTGAAGCTCTCTGCTCAGCTCTCATGCTTTTGTGTTGTGCTATTTTCAGATGGCTCTAGCTTTTACAGTACCATGCAAAAGTTTGGGCACCCTGGTCCAATTATATATCATTTTCTAAGTGGCATGTCTGGCATCCGACCGATGCACTTCTTCAGACACATACTGTTGAGGCTGATCCTCAAAATTCAGAATGGGGCATTGTATTGATTTTCTGTGTAGACATGCTCTATCTGTGTTACTCTTCGAGCATCTGTGTTGAGAATTCCCTCGGCCCCGTCTTGGGTTGTCTTACACGGAGTAAAGAAATGATTATTTCTTTTAGTCAAGTTTCTCATGCTTTTGTGCTGCTTCTGCGCTCCAGATTTTACAGTTGTATACTACAGAGAACACACCTCAGTGTAAACAGTGTCCATGATTTCTATTTATTTGAATTTATTATAGTGGAAAAAAATTATATAAAATATAAAAAAAATATTAAATGGTCCACAATACGGGTTTTATTTTTGTCACCAATCTGTTAAATTCAGCAAATAAATACAGTAGTAACTGTGTTTTAAAAATGTGCAGAAGTGTGTTCTCTGTGGAGTAGGTCTAATTATCGCAGGGTGCTACTAGTCAGGTGGCCTTCTCCAAGGAAGCACTGGGAAAAAGTGTCCCAATTTTTTTTATTTTAAATATTAATTTTAACTGCATATCATATGCATTTATTTAAGCCCATATAAATTATGATTATTGTTGTTGTTGTTGTTGTTGTTGTTATTATTAATAGTGATAGTGTAAATGCATAGTGTTGTGTGGCCTGGTCAGTGACCCTGGTCAAATGGCATTTTTAGTTTAGTTGCCTAATTGAAAATAAGTTGACACATAGAACACACATTCAGTGCACTGTTTATTTGACTGGGGACAAGGTGCTCAAACATACATTCCGTACATTCTAATATGTACAAATGCCACAAATAGTGTTCAATGTCAGGACAGCTTACATCACATCCTAATTTGTGCATTGTAAAAATGTACTCTGCTTAGCTGTCATGACCTCAAACGTTAGCACATCTGTCATGACAATTGACATTAGTGGTCACATGATGCTGTTGTAGTATACTGAACATAATTTGTCATGACAACTCATGACAGTGTGTGACGTCAGGTTTATGTCATGGTTATGTAGTGGGGTTGAAGTGTCATCAGTTGAACAGACGGTAAAGCATATCTAGTTTATTTACCCTGGGGTCCCACGGGGTCCCACGTAGGAATGCTCATTCCTCTGTGGGAAATACAGCTAATCCTGTCCGAATAGGACTTTCGATTTCTTTTCAGAATGTTAAACTTTTGCACAGGCCAATTTTTTATGTTTTAATTTTGTTTCTAAATATGTTAAAATCATCAATATTTATTCATCGGGATTAAAGTATGCAAAAGTGTGTTTTCTGTAGAGGGTGTGTTAACTTATTTTCACTTAGAGCCACACCCAACCGCAGACCGAATGTTCACAGTCCCTGTAAAGAAACTCTCAACAAGGTGTGTTACCAGTCCTCACTCAGGGCTATGTCCCCGTCCCCTGTAACGCCAGAGCAGAGAGGTCGAGGACTGCATCGGCCTTTCCATCGTGATGGAACCACTGCCTCTGCGGTGAGCTGCATGTGCTGACCCAGCCTCACCGGCAGCATGTGCCAACGCCTTTGTGCTACCTTGTTGAATGCCGAACATGCTTGCTGAACTGTCACACTCAACTCTGTAGTCAGCTGCTGGAGGTTCTCGGGGGCTGCCACCCAAGTTTCCACGCTGCCACCGCTTTCGACTCTGCTGCAGGTCTTTACCATGCTGCCCTTCTTGCTTAGTTGTTAACAGGGATCATTCTTCTGAGCCACAAGTCAATAGCGGGATGCTACACAGCTCTCCGTTCAAATGTCACACAGTCATAGTGACAAAGTCTGGGCAGAGTCTGAGCAGAGTCCCTAGGGTGCATGGAGGCTTGCCGCCAGCAGCCTCTCTGCAACAAGGTTTTAGGAATGCCCACCATCCCAGTAGACACATATGCTGCAGGGTGCATGCTCTTAGCCTTGTTCGCCTCCAGTCCACCCTAGGGATGTGTCCGTATTTACCCACAGTGCCAGAGCAGAGAGACTGGATCATCCTCCTCTCAAGGAAATCCTTACCTCAGCAATGATAGCTTAGCTTGGCTACCTATGAACCCTTGCACACCATTGGTTGCACAAGCAACAACTGTAACTTATATATAAAGTACACAACTGGCACGGTCACCTATTAACATTCACATTCACACAGAGTTCAACATCAAGATGTCCATTTCAATTAATCAAACGTCAGATTAAAAATACTTAACCATCATCTCCTTGATCATCGGTGTGCAAGGGCTCATGGGTAGGGCTGACAGAGAGGCTTTAAATGCTGTATATAGTTGGAACTGTTAGCTTAAAGGTGTGTGCTCTTGCTATTCTGTGCTGAGCTCTGGGGTGGTTAGGTTAAAGTTTGTGGTTGTTGATGACAGAAGGCAGTGGGATAATGTAATCATTACCAGGGGTTTTGATCCTGTCCGAATGAGTTTTCCGCGGTTCTTCTCAAGTATGGAAGTGCTCCAGGAGGCGTTTAGTTTCATTGTGCATGGCACAGATATCTCGGGTCATTCAAGGCTGTGGCAAACCTTCTGGCGGCTTTAGGCAAGTCGTTGTGTAGAGTAGCCTATAGTTTCAAGTTTTCGAGTACAAGTTTTTTAATTATTTAATTACTTATTTTTTATTTCATTATTATTATTATTATTATTATTATTATTAACCTGTTTTACAGCAACATGTATGTCCTCTCCCTGTATGTGTAACACTGACCATCAATAGTGTCATCAGTAATATCCTACTATTGATGTCTAACTGTGACTGCTAAATCTATGTGAAGAACCCTACAGGCATATCTTGGGCTCTGTGAACATAGTTTACCAGTTTATTAGCGCTTACTTGCTAATATAAGTACTGATCACAAAAAATACTTAATAAAAGAGATATATTAAATATATACAAAATACACAAAATACAGAATGTACAGAGACGGGAGGATTCTGTGTAGTAATTATCTGATATGTACAATATATCAGACAATGATAATCTGGGAAATGGGTCGGCTGGGGCAACGGCAGGAAATGGCAGAGTTTTAAACGCTGCATGTCGGACTCTTCTAGAGAGAGATTGCTCCCTCCTTGGGTCTTGCGCTCTCTCTCCTCCCTTAGAAAAACCATCATCTTAGAAAAACCTGAACGTTACCATGAATACCACGGGCTCATGGACTGAGCTGGCCCCCTTTTCTAGGTGATTTGGAGATTCAGGAGTTGGTCTCTCAGTGGGTCCAACTAGATGTAGGCACACACCGTTACTTAGGTTCACGTCTCACATCAAATTGCAACACTTAGGAGCAGTGTGTCTTGGTTACAATCAGGGTCAGGATATGTAGACAGTTCAGTGGTTTGGCTCCATGTGTCAGTGATTCCTGGGCTTGTAACAACTTGATTTACATTTAAACAATTGAGTTACATTAACGCTTTTAAATGCTTTCCCCCTCTTTTTAACCGAAGATAATTTCTTTATCTCTCCATGCAAAATTCAATCTGCTCACTCTTCAGGAGTAGAAGGAGCACTTTTAGACCTTTTGTGCAGAGGCTCTAAAAGGAACTCTGACTGTCTGACAGGAACTGAAGATAGACAGTCAATAGTGTTTATCCAAAGGGCATGACTAAGTCGCCTAAACATCAACTCTCTTCTCTTCCCCTCGCACCTCCTGTGTGGTAGAACAGAATTTGGGCAGTGAAGCGGATTTGGGTTAAACTGGAACCGCTCTGTAGCACAGGGCAGTGTGAGCTATCTGCAGTGTGTGAGTGGAAGCTTGCTGAATAAAGCTGGTGTACTGAAGACGTCTCCTGCAGAGGATGCTGGGAGATTAAGAGATTAGTGCAGTTCTGTGCCAGTGAGCGAGAGAGAGGGTGAGCAAGGCTGGAAGAGGAATAAAAAGAGGGAACAGCTCAAAAGTCCAGACTTCTATTAGCCAGGCAATGATGTATCGGGCAATTCAAGGTTTGAGTGTGTTCCGCATAGTTCAGTGGTTTAGATTCAAACAAAGACGTTCAGTGATTTAATGTGGCATGAGTAATTGCAAACTATGGACTTTTTTACAGTGGTGGTGATGGGAACCAGGGGTCCTGATATCTCAAACAAATTAATAGCCATTTTATTTACTATACAAAACCACCAGACACGATAACACACAGCACATGCATTTAACTGGCATGTATTACCATTAAACAACACATATAGTGCCTATTTCAGAGGGCTCCCATGATCCTCCTGGTCTCACAAGCCAACCTGTAGGGTGTCACTACATAGCCCTCTCTCTCTGGAGCTCAACCCATCCAAGGCAGTCTACCACCTCAACCCAAGTCTCTGGGCGTGTGCACAGTTCCAACCAGCACAAACGCTGCCAGGCACTCGCTCATCTGCAGTGAGCACCTCCAGTCACCTCAAACCCCTACTCCTTGCCCAGGGCTGTGTCTGTGTCAGTGGTGAGAACATAGCCCTTGGCAATGAGTGGGGGTGCTCACTGCAGAGGAGTGAGTACCCAGCAGCAAAACTTCCCATAACATGCTGAATCAAACTTCTAGAGGCCAGCACCAGCCAGTAGTTGGTTAGCACAACGATAAGCCTTAAGATGCAATATGACAGAGATTTTAGGGAGCAGAAGTTTGGCCAAAAAAAAGCTACTTCAGACAGTTTACGCTAAATCTTGTCAATCATCCAAGATATTTGCTTTTGAAGTTTCCAACTGTTGCACTAGAGCTGCAAAGCTAATGAAGCTCATACCCTGGCAATTTTGCATGCCTAAATCATTACACGTTTAAGTGATAATCTCAAATAGAAGGAGCAGTGGGAGCATAGCGTTAGCTGTAAACTGGGGTTAAATAAATTATTGGCCTTCTGGATCTGGTGCCTGGGCTACTGACAGAACTTGAGCAGCTTCTGAACTGGATGGCAGTCCAGTCACTATTTACCTAGCTACAGGAAACCCTGGTAGAAAAAAAAAAACGCTCATGACATAGGCTTCATTGTTCCAGGCTTCATTGCTTTAATGCTCCAGGAACACTCAACACTGCCCAAAGGACAGCCACACATGCAACATAAAGTGGCTAGCACAGTGAGAAAAGCACATCTTTGAGCCATTGAGAACTATGCTCACCGGACCAAAAATGAATCAACTTCCACATTTAAGGTGGTAGTAACTTCAGGCTCCTGCAGATGGTGTTGCACGAGAATGGTGGGGCAATAAATACCTGCGGGGTGTGAATGACAGGATTCATAGATTGAGAAGAGGTGGTACAGTGCAGTGAATGTCTCATTCCATGTGTGGAAAATGGGTCCAAAGCAGATGTGAATGATTGGCTAAAAGGAGTGACTGCATTTGGGTGTGCCAAAGACCATAGTGTGAAGGAAGTAGCTGAATCTGCAGGTGTATGGAAGCGTACGGTCATACAGGTCTACCAGCAGTGGCAAAAATCCCAGTCTACAGGAAATTCGCCTCAGAATTGTGCCAGGGAAGGCATCCACCAAATCTGGCCCAACTGTGGAATTCTTTGATGTGAAAGTAGCTGAACATTGATGTGGCCTACATCCAGAAACCAGTCCGTGCCAAACCGAAACACAGCTGTTGTTCATGCTATTAAGGGTATTACATGATATTAGGTGCGTTTTACTTATAGGTGACTCCTTTTTTTTGTCCAATGAGCTTAATACAATAAAATGTCCTCAGGTCCTACAAATTTGTACAATGTAAACATGCACTTAGTTCAATGACATTTGGTATACAATTAGCTCCAGTAGCTCAAGTGCAAAAGTGAGTGACTGGCCACACTTGGGGTAAAGAAGGGAAGTTGTGTAAATTCAATGTTACTGCAAAAGCAACTGCTTTCCAAAGTTTTCATACCGTCATACCATACTGGTCTGGCTAGTGTTCTTACTGTGTCATGGCTGTAGCCTTTGTTAAGCATTCACTTACAACCAAGGACGTGCTGTGAAAGTTGTGAAATCTTTCAGCCATTGGAAGAGCCCCCCCAACACCCTACTCTTAGGCTTTCATTAAAGTCCCTCTTCCCCTGAGTGCCTGCGGTGAAGCTGCTGTTTCTCTCAGCAGGGAGAGAGTCTGGAGTCCAATTACCCCGAGACAGCCACTCTCATCCTCACCTTCATCGCCCCGCATCCTGGGGATGGTCAACCTGGCAGGAAATCCATGCGGCCCCTGTCCCCACACTGCTGTGGTGGGAGGCTTTATTTTTGTTTCATTATCGCTGCCCTGCTTTACTGATCGCACTGTAGAGTTGGGGTTCCTACCGTGGTTCCCCTGCCCCAGGACACCCACACTGGTTTTTTAAATGGTCCCTAATCACTCCTCCCTACATTGGAGAATCAAAAACACTGCAGGGAACACTATTATAGGCAACAGAAGCCACCCACTAATCACTAGTGTTGCACAATTCCAGGTTATCTGGAATCAAATCTGATTCTACGGCACGAGTCGACTCCTTGAGCCCATGTTATTTTGATCTGGACAGGCAGTGTTAAAGCGATATAACAGAGATTGAATCATCCTAGACTTAGGGCACCCAATTTTGAGTAGGTAGATTAGAATTCAGCTTCTTGCACATACTGAGCGGCAAGGAGAAGAGTATAAAGATCCTAAAAGGCTGAAGCTTCATCTGCGTCAGCTTCTTATTTGACTTTTCCAGTCCACCTTAAATGATGCACTGGTTACGTTGATGGTGTGCTGATGCCAGAATGTAACTTCAGTGCCGTTTAAGGTGGATTGGAAGAAGAAGCTGGGAAAAAAAGAATCTCACCTTCATCCTCTTTTCCATGACGTTCTGTGTAAAGCATTCATTCACTGGTGGTGTTTAGAGCTGGTTATTAAACTCCCACTACTCAAACTCAGACTCTCTCCTGCTTCACTCTCATCTCTGTCACAATGTCCCTCAAGCCGATTCCCATGAAAAAACACAGAGTAGATGGAGTGGGAGAGTCATCTCCCAGCATTTCGTCTCTTAAGAGTCGACCCCCACTCCTAAACGTGCTGGAGTCAAAGAATAGACTCCTCGTCAGTACTTACCGCCTACGCTGAAACATTATACATATCATTGTTAGAGGCAAGGCTGTCACGATCATGATCTTTTAGCTGACAGTCATCATATAAATAAATGAATTGAATGAAATGAATTGTCTTTTTTAGTTCATTGTGTGCAACTATTTAATTACAAGCCTGAAGTGGCCAGATGAGCTAATTAGCCATCTCACTGAATGATATACTCCACTGCTGTATGGGCGCTAAGGTCAGAAACATACTCAGCGCAAGCATGCAAATGTAAAATGTGCATCTCTGCTGCACAAACTCATTGTGTATTCTTACTGCGGGGGTTTAAACGCTCAGTAACTGTGGGGATCTACTGTTATTCCAACTGCCCCAACAGCTGAACATGAACAGTAGAGTAGAGCAATCTGCTTTACCTGGTCTGTTGGAATTAAATGGAGATAAGGTATCATTTACGTTTGTACAAGTGAACCATTTCACAGTGTTCCTAGTCTTTCTAGTTCAGTGTTTCTCAACCCTGGTCCTGGAGGCACCCTGCCCTGCACATTTTAGCGGACCCCCTGCTTTAATTCACCCCCTGCAACTCTGAAAGGGCTTGTTGATGAGCTGCTGAGGGAGAGCACTACAATGTACAGGGCAGGGTTGAGAAAGACTGTTCTAGTCCTTGTCCCAACTATTTTTGGAATGTGTTACAGGTATCATTTTCAGAATGAGCATACATGTACATAAATGAGTTTGATGAGAACAAAACATTAAAGCAGCATTACAGTATGTGAGAACTGGTGTAATATTATGCTGTTACCAATGACCCTGGTATTGCACTTCCCAGTCATAGGAGGTCGCTCTCACCTCAGTTTTAGTCTGGTCACCTGTTTCCCGTTAGGTCAACAACTCGGTATATAAGGACTCCTCACCTGTATTCAGGTGCGACGTCTTGTTTGGTTTTCCTACAACTCGAAGCGATCTCTGTGTATTTCCTTGCCTGGCTTTTCGACTCTGTTTCTGTTTATTGTTCTCTGTATTTTCGTATTACCCATGTCTGCTTTGTTTGCCTGGATCTTTGTCATATTAAACCTGCTTTTGGATTCCACCCTTGGTCTTGTGTGACATTTGCACTTTTGCTACAGTTGCAGTGTTTTTTATAGGTACAGTTGAGTGGTACTCCGCTGTCTTAGCCCCCTTCATTAATAACTGTACATGCGCATTTGCAGACGAGCTTACAGATACAGACGGCCCTTTGCCCTCACACAGGCATATGGATATACACTCATGATTTTGATTGTTTCTACAGTTGTCATCAAAAGAATAGTTGCACCCAGAAGGAAGTATCAGATTGCAGTGCTATTGGGAAGGAAGATAAAGGATACCAGGAACAATAAATTATGATCAATTTAAATTTGACTGATATGGGCAATATTTATTGAGCTACACATACAGAAGTAGTGTCTCTCAGTATGGCGTCAGGCCAAACGTCTCTGCATAGAGTTCTGGAGGTTCCTAATGGTGTCAAGTGATGATCCATCCCATGCAGCTTGAATATTCTCACACAGTTCCTGCAGATTTTGCGGTAGGGGTGGAGGTGGAGTGACACCAGGCCTTCTGGACGTGTGACGTGTGACAACAAACTGTTCATCTTGGCGCTGACTTGGTGCCTCCACACATGACACCATTGCAGACTTTGGCGATGCTGACATGGTCGTAACGGTCTGTCGGCATGTAGTCCTGCGTCGTGCAGTCATCTGCCAATGGTGCTGCCACTAACAGGATGACTCATGGAGGGGACCACTGCTAATTGAATGTCTGCAATTGTGGCTGTTAGGTCAACTGGGTACAGCAATAAGGCCCATCCATGCGTATGTCACAGGTGTTCTAATGTTCTTGCATTCTTTTATCTCTGTTAGCTCTCGCCAGCATGTGAAACTTATTTATCCTTGGCCTTTATCTTGCTCGGTCACTCTCTTTTTTCTCTTCCTTGTTTCCTCTGACAGCATCCTCTTCTGTTTCTTCTCAGCCTCTGCCATGGTATCCATGCGGGGAATACCGAGCTAGCTTCTTCTTACAGCTAGCAACCAGTTGTTGGGGTGTGATGTGATGCCGTAAAGCATTACGTAGTTCTCGTGAGAGGTCTTGCGCACACTCCTCCAAAGTTACATTGTGCTATAGCAGGCATTCCAGGCTTGTAGTGGCAGTGACAGAGATGCTGTTCTCTCTATTGTAAGTCAGTGTACCGGCAAAATTATTTTTAAATTTTTAGATGAACATAATGTTGATTTAAACGTCTTTTCTCTTTGCTGTTTCTGTCTAAATACAAGTGAAAGTGGATTCACAAATCATGGTTTTCTGTTTCCACTGTATTTAGATTTCACACACACACACACACACACACACACACACACACACACACACACACACACACACACACTCACAAACACACACAGCGTCCCAACATTTTGGGAATTGGGTTTGTACTAAATGAAGACAAAGTAAGTGGTGTGTAAGTGATGTGTGTGCACATTTGTGTGTGCCTGCGCGTGTGTGTGTGGTGTGTGTTTGTGTCTCTGTAGACCCCAGACTGATACAGACACTGACTGAAAGTTTCATCAGTTATATTGAACAATCTGTCAGATTAACCAAGGACTGCACTCAGACACAGAGAGAGAGAGAGAGAGAGAGAGAGAGAGAGAGAGGAGAACAGAGAGTCAGGAAAAAGGGAAAGGCAGAGTGATGAAAAAGAACAACGAGAGAGTGAGAGAGAAAGGAGAGACAGAAAGGGAAAGTCAGAGAGACAAAAGAGAGAGAGAGAAGGACAAATTGCAAGATTGAGGACGACAGAGAGAGAGCATGAGGAGGGCAGATGGAGAGAAAAGACAGACAGACATAGAGAAAAGATGGACACCATGAAAGAGAGACAGAGAATGAGACAGACAGGAAGACAGAGAGAGAGGTGGATGATGAAAGGTTTACAGGACTGAAAGCTGTGACCCAGCAGGGTCTCTCTGTCTCTGAGCCTCATTACTGTGGCCCTCTGCAACCCGTTGTGACCCCTCAGACTCATGAGTGACCTTCCTTCTCAGCTGAGGGTCAGAACAGTGATCTGATTGCTCAGCTGAACAAGCCTTTGTGCCCTGGCAGTATTTCACTGAACTCTTCCCTTCACGCAGAGCCCACAGCAGCTCCTGAAGAGGGAGCAGTACAGGGAGTGAATACTCAGGCTTGCTCTGCCCTCTGGTGGTGGAACTGGCACATTACAGGTCTTAACTTGTTTTCAGTGGTGTGAATTGTGGTTCACCAATAACAGCTGCATCTCTGACGGCTCATTGTTCAGCACCACTGACAGTGGGGTTTTCTGTATGTGTGTGAGTCTTTCGTTAGTATATCTTTATAATGTATGAAAAACACTTTTTAGATGGAGGAAGAAGTGATTTTGAGGAACATTAGGGCAAACAGGAAGGGGGACTCCAAATAATCTACAACTATATAGAATATTATTATACTCGTATAATATACAGAATATTATTTGGACTCACAGATAAAAACGCACAAATGTTTCAGCATGTGGGTCTGAATACGAGTGCTTTCGGATTTTTCTTTTGTTTAATTCTACCTAACTAAACGGTTGTGATGTAAATAAAGTCAGTTGGAGTGGTTTGGTGTGCAGTGCTTCGTTCTAGAATGAATAGTCACTGTGGTTCACAGTGGTGGTGTTAGGAACCAGACTTCTAAAAGCTCACTCACAGAAAGGTGTTACATGCCATAGTTCTGAACACACTGTCTGAGACCTTGTTTTATAATAGCTTTGAGAAGGTTTTGGAGTAAATGTATGTTTTAAAAGCTTTTTATGGTGGAGAGCTACATGCAGGACACTTGTCCTAAAAAATATGTAATATATGCCTATTTTACCATCATCAGTATTACATATAATAACTCAGAAAGCATGTGCAATGGTTTAGGATAGCAGATAAAATGGCTGTATTTGTGTTGTAGATATTGTGATGCCTGTTTCCCATCACCACCACTGTAATTCCCCTTTAATAGGAGCAGGTTTGTGAACTGGAAAAGTAAAAACATTGATTTCAGTTGATTTGGTTCATGTTAATAGCCAAACAGAATTATGTGCACAGCAGCTCTTTCAAACATGACATTGTTGTTTCTGTGCTCTGTTGCTGGATACTGTAATCATACTGCACTGTGGTTATGGTTAATGTAAGCTAACATTCTAGGTAAGTTAAAGTGTTGGCTTAAAGGGCAATTCCACCAATATTTTGACAATTTCTGCACAATTAAATTGTTAGGATGTAATATGTCATTCCGGAGAAGCTTACAGTGTCAGGTTTGTTCACAGTGATGGTGATAGGAACCAGACGTTTCTAAAAGCTCCTTCACAGAAAACTATTGTATAAAATGATTATGAATATGCTGCCTGATGCCTGAGCCAGTGTTCTATGACTGATATAATTTTTTTTATTATTGTTGTTATTTTTTTATGTATTTGTAACATATTCAGAGCATTATAAGGCAAAAATGTCCCCTCACTGCAAGAAGGGCCTGAAGGGCAAGAAGGCCCTGGGTTTGATTCCTGGATGGGGCCTCCAGGGTCCTTTCTGAGTGGAGTTTACATGTTCTCCCTGTGTCTGCGTGGGTTTCTTCTGGGTGCTCCGGTTTCTTCCCACAGTCTGAAGACATGCAGTCATGTCAATTAGAGATGCTCAAGTGCCCCCTAGGTGTGAGTGGATGTGAGTGAACACGTATGTCTGTGTGTCTGCCTTGTGATGGATTGGCGGCCTGTCCTAGGTGTTTCTTGCCTCCTGCCCAGTGGGCACTGGCCTCCTATGACACAGAAGGATAAGCAGCTCAGATGATGGATGGATGAATGAATGAATGAATTCATGTTTTCAACATCATTATCAACATCATATCTAGCCTAAAAACTGCTGGTGGTTTTGGATGGATAGCTATACAAAACCAATGGCTATGCTTGTCTTGTAGACAAGGCGATCTCTGGTTTCCATCAGCACCACTGTAAAGAAATCTGGGATGGCATGTTTCTCTGCAGTGAACCATTTCAACCACTCTGAATGACTATGTGTACATCTCAATGATTAAATTATGGACAAATTTTGGGAAAACTGTGAAATTCACCCCTAAGCAGCTAATACGTTTTGCTGGGTACAGCAGGCTTCAGTAGATCAGATTCTTCTACATTAATATTATTATTTCATAATTAAATTGCACAATATTACTATTCCAATTATCCTTTTTTTAAGTTAAGCCATACTACCATGTTGCCCCTTGGCCTGTTAATAAAGAAGTGAGAAATGAGGAGCCCACTTTTTCCCCGAGGTGCCATTTTCCCACACTAGAGCTACATTTATGATTCAGCTCTTTTCCCTCCATACATCTAAAGCCTCTTTAAACTGTAGCATACACAGAAACATATGCTGTAAAGCTCTTTCTGCGTGCCGTTTTGAAGTGGCTTATGGGGAGAGCGCACCAAAGCAGGGCTGCTATGATGTTTTTGGACAGCTGCTGTGTGCTTTAGTTCTGATAGTAAGCTGATAGTGAGCGAAGCCAGCCAGAGAGGGGCTTCTTTCTTCTTTGACTGCTTTATTTGAGGGGTGAGACCACCCAGCGAGCTACTGGAGTGATATTTCTGATGGAGTGAAATTGATCTCTCTTTATAGTGTTAATTTGGCAGCTGTTTTAGCCTCGGAGAGCGAGAGAGAGAGTGAGAGAGAGAGAGAGAGAGAGAGAGAGAGAGAGAGAGAGAGAGTCAGGTTGGAGCTTGTATTAGAACTGCTGTCACCGGGATCAATAGAGGTGTGTATGTGCGTGAGAGGGATTCACTTCTGTCTCATTGTTGCAGTTGTGTTCAGGTGTGTATTTATTTGTGGGCATGTGTGGGCATATATATATATATATATATATATATATATATATACAGTATACACATGTATATATGAGATCACAGTTTAAGCTAATTTAGTAGAAAATAGAATATACAAATTTTGCAATAGAAAATGTCCAAAATGAAAGTCTTATTTTAGCCAGTGTGACTGCATCCCTGTTCCTCCTGGACACATGCTGAGCAGTTAGTTCTCACTGTTTTGAAGTAAAACGTATCCCAAAGTTTAAAAATCAGTGTGAACTGTCTTTACCATAACACATTTTCTACAGTTAAAGCTCCAGGGAAGCTAAATCAGTGTTTTCTTTCTGATGATTCTAGTAAATCTTGTTCCTCTGGGCCACAGTACATGTAAACAAAACAAAAACAATTCTTATAAAAATCTTTCCAACATAAATAAAATAATAAATCTCTGCTGTATTTAACCATAATTCTTTCCTCGCTATGAAAACTGTACGGAACTAATGTTGGGTAACGTTTCCGTAAGCATTTCCTACCCAATCACAAGGCTGGCATCTCTTGCCCTGCCCACACAGAACAGAGTCAGAAAAACGTGTCGATCTAAAACTAACCAGCTTCTTTTTGTAGCTGCCTGTGTCCATATATCAACATCCTTCCTTCGTTTGCTCCTTTATTCAAGCATTACTTTTTTAATCCAGTTAGCGTCACATAAAAGCTGGGTAGTTCTGTAGGAGCGGCCAAGCAGGCTGTTGGACAGAGACGCCCACACAGTTCTCAGCTGGGACTGATCAGCAGTTTTTTAAGATGTATCAACTAGATATAAGGTCATTTTACCTGAATTATTAAGATTTTATCTGCAGCTGTTCAAAGCTGTGTTTGCTAGTCATGTACTGTCTAGGGCAATATAGCTCCAAATAAAATTGTCTCCAAATAAAATTGTCATTACTGAAACACCTGGTCAGGTTTCCGTTAGAATATTCAGTCTCAATTTAATAAAATAAACCTAATTAAGGTATAGACTAATCAAAGTCTAAAGTCAGACACATATAGAATGGTGCTGTTAAAGTCAAGTAGTAAACGGGATCATTAACGCTGCTGACATTTTTAACGGTTTTCTAGTTTGACCCTTTAAAGCTGAAGTCTTGCTACAATACAGTTCAGGATTGTAGTGAACACCCCCAACGTCCAAATGTTAAGTTCTCTGTATGAAACTATAATAAACTAAGTACAGATGATGTCTGTATTACATTTAGTAGTAGAGGCTTCTGTGTCATTCATGTTAAAGGTGTGTTTTCTGGCAGAGACAAAAGAAAAGAAAAACTGCAGGATGGGTTACTGACTTACGGATTACAGTGTGTTCTCATGGTTAGGCCAAAATTAAATAAGCTAATTTTTTAAATACCAAAGAATGTACGTTAGGGTTTATACAAAAAAACAGTTGTATCAAGATCACTGAATCTTTGTGAGGTAGGTGATTTATACCCCTGGTGTATGTGCACGCATATGTTTGTGTGTGTGTGTGTGTGTGGGAACAGTGTGTGAATGGCTCCTCTGTCTTGTGTACACTCTGAGTAGTAAATCTCGGGCATGTGTGATTAATGCCACTGGAGAATTTGCCATGAGAACCATCCTCTCTCTCCCTGTGTGTGTGGGGCTGATGGGGTGGAGAAATGCCACCGGCATAGAGCACACAAGCCATGTGGTGCTCCAGATATCACGTTCAAAGACTTGCTGAGTACTGAGAACTGCACTGATACATCAAGACTTTATCAGCATACCTTGTAAGATTCCTTCAGTTTGGTACAAGCAGCTGAATACGTTTTTTTAATAATAAGTCCTTTTTTTAGGTTGAATAAACCTAATTTGTTCACTTCCAATAAACCTAAAACACTTTTCACAGTGTAGGAAGTGACTGATTTGCTGCGTTTCTCTCTTTTTGGTTATTTTTGTCCCCAAAGTGAAAGGTATGAGCAACAGTGAAGCTGAACAGGTGCTACAGAAGGAACTCAAACCTAGAAAACAAACTAATTGTGACTAGTTAAAGAGGAACTGAGGTAAAGCATTGGCCAATAGTATATGATGCTCTTGGGCAGCCGCACATGAGCCTAAGGTTGCCATGCCCAATGCCAAGGGTCGGTATAAAGCCCCCCGCCATTGGGCTGTGGAACTGTGTTCTCCTGAGTGATGGAGCTCTATACATAACTCATCATCCAACAACAGTACTTGACGTAAACTGATACTCTAGTGGCTGAATGCCATCAAATCCTCACAGCAATGTTCTAACATCCAGTGGCAAAGTATAGAAGAGTAAAAGCTGTTACTGCAGAAAAGTGGGGACAAACTTCTACTGTCAAACTGTTGATATTCTATATGTTTTATGAGCAGGTGTCTACAAACTTAAACATATCTGAAGTACATATTTGCGCTGATTTATCTAATCAAATGTGGTCACTTACTATACGCATTTGCCTCATATTAAGCAAATCAAAACTGTGATATGGATAATTATGGATAATTAATGGTTCACAGTAAACATATAGTTTTTACATCTAGTAAAACAGAGCTACATCTGCCCTCTTGGCATTAGCCAACTGTGGTCAGACAGTGGAGACTGCAGCCCCTCAAGCTGGAGATTTACTCCGCTCCCGTCTGACGCCAGTTACCAGACGTCTGGATGAGATGCTCTGGTTTCCATGGCAACCGGCTAAACAAACAAGCAAGTGTCATCTTCACCAGCCCCTCCGCCCCCAGCACCCCAGCCATGATGTCGCCTGAGTAGTTTTCCCAGGACGCTGGCGGTGATGACACAGCGTCTGCAGAGATGGCAGCTGCTCCTGAAATCAGATTTCCCTACTTTACCCCAAACGTAGCTGATCAGCCGCGGCATGTTTGGTCTTCAAAGCTTGCTTCCTCCGGCAGGGCTCATGAGAACACAAGGCGCGCTGTACAGTTATAGCTAGCTATGCTGTTCAGTATTACCTGACAGAAAGCTCTGGAACATGAACTTTTAGAAAGTGGTCTCGATATCTGAGATCTGCTATCACTGATTGGTCACTGTAGAAAATGGTTAGGCTGCTTGGCCACTTCTGGTTCAACTCCAGGTGTGTAAAAAACACACAAAAACAGTGAGCAAAATGCACCTCTTCCGTTTAGAACAATAGAAAAAGCAGATTCGGTCTTAGTATGAATAATAGAAATAAATATAATCATAAATATATGAACAATATAAACTCCTCCTAGCTTTGCACTGGAGCTATAAGGCTAACGCAAGGAAATGTGCCAGTGTTTCCTGGGCTGTACAGCCTCCGAGCTCTTTCAATAACACATTAAACCTCTGTGTTATACATTTAAGTATAGGTTAGCCTCCTACCTCTTTTCCACCAACAAAGTGCCAGTGCTGGTGCTGGTTCCCTGGCTCTACGAGCTGGCTCTACGAGCTACGCGATTACGTATCTGGATGAGGGCAGTCCTTAGTGCGACGGACAGCGCATTAAAAAAAAATTCCTCACATGTAAATTTTACTTCTTGCTTTGAGCGCATGTCTTACCATCCAGAAGGTACTTTTTCAGCAGCCCAGATGGACTGTCATAGACCGCGATTACGCTCACGTTTACGTGTTTTGTTTTCTTTTTCTGTTATCAGTTGGTGGGATATGATTGTTCCCGAGTTCAGCTCAGTGCAGTTCACCGTGCAGCACCACACCCCTTTGCCTCTTGCGGCACAGTTTCCATGGTTCCAGAGAGTTAATGGTGCTGGAATTTTTCCATCCACAAACCAGTTTTTCTGCGGTGGAAAAGCACAGAAAGGTTCGAGATTTTGGCACCAGCACCGTGTTGGCTATGTGTGAGTTAATTAGGTACAGTGGCGCTTGAAAGTTTGTAGATCCTAAAAAAATCATCCAAAAAATAGCACCCAGAAGGAAGTGTAGGATGCAGTGTTACTTGGAAGGAAGATAAAGGTTACCAGGAACAATAAATTATGATAAATTTAGACTGATATGGGCAATATTTATTGAGCTACACATACAGAAGTGTTTTGCTAACACAACATGTCAAACGTCTCGGCATGGAGTTGTAGAGGTTCCTAATGGTGTCCTGTGATAATCCATCCCATGCAGCTTAAATATTCTCACACAGTTCCTGCAGATTTTGCGGTAGGGGTGGAGTGTTGATAGCGTGTCCAATAACATCTCACATTTTTCCCATAGGGGTATCCGGTCAGTAAATAAAGGCCCCTGGGAACCTTTTCCATTGCGCAGTTGAATAGTTCTGAGCATGGAGGATAACCATTCCAGTGCCATTTCCATGTGGAGATAGTTTGACACCGAACACTTAAAAAGCGAGCTCATCCTGGTTTTCTCAGGCCACAGAACCATTTAATGAAATGACATAACAACATAGCTAGTCACTTTGTGCTACTGTATTTCATGCTGGAAAACAATCAGATTAGTTCAGTTCATTCCTTGTAAGCCAATGAGAGCCATGAGAGGTGGTGGCATACTGTCTGCCTGCTGACCACAGAATAATCTTAATTGGAAAGATTTACTGACTATAAATGTTAAGGAAGCAAAAGTGAGCTGCTGGTATTAAAGTGCCAGAAAGCCCGTGTTAAACCTGTTTGGATCAATGTTTGGATCCATATCCCCCGAGCTAAGCTAATGCTAACAGGCTTCTCTCTCCCAGGTAGCTTAGCTAGTGAGATCCAAACACCCCAGTACAGGTTTGATTTGACTGACTGGCACATGAATGCTGGAATGCTGGTCAGCACCACCCGTTAACACCCGTTTAGAGGATACCGAATCTCAGAGCACATCAGGTGACTGCTGGAATCGCTGTCAGCAGGAAAAAGAAACTGTAACAGGTCTCACGAGTCCACACCAGCCCAGTACGGCCCTGGGAAACCATTTAACTGTACAGTGGAAAAGAGGCTTAGGGTCCTGGGAACATAGGATTGACCTCTAAAGTAGATTACATAGAAGCTGATTTAATTACTGCACCATTGTAAACCATGTCTTGGCATTAACAAGCGGCTGTCGCGATTTACCTAAATGCCGGAAAAGGCTTGTTGTTTTAAGCTTAATGTAGTTATTTAACGTATTTCTAGACAGAGTTTGTTCTTGTTTTAAGTGATTTTAATAAGTGAAATTGTCCCAATTAATTTTTCAGTAAGAATTGGATGCTCATCGACAATTATAGTTTGACTAATCTTGGATTCAGACAAGTAAAGCTATCGAGAAATAAATGAATGATGAATCATATAATCTCCCAACAGTCTTAAAATGCTGATTACTAGATATTGTCGCTGCCCAGCAGAAAATAAGTATCTCCAAAATGGCAACTTTACAGTAGTGGGCAAAAACCTAGTGGGATTTTAATGCAAGTCAGTGGAACCAGACTGTTTTTCCAAGCAATTTTGGGTTGGTCCATTCTCCAATTTCTGTTGGTCCATTCATCATGAAATTTTCACCCAATGTAAACAGCAGTTCATGTGTTCCAATGATGCATAAAAGTGAAAATGGACAAATATGGAGATACATGTTTTAATTTGGCAACAATATATTGACGAGATTTCGAATAATTTCACTTGACAAGATATTATTTTTTGCACTGCGCGCTGATGAAGGCATACATGTAGCATAGCACAAAGCTAGGCTAGTTGAAAGATAACCCATTACTTGTTAGCTACATTAGCCTTGTGCAAAACTGCTCCAGTGCTGAACTAAAGAAGCAAGCTTCAGACACCAGACATGCCTCGGCTGATCACCTACATTGTAAGTAAGGGTGTATAAATCAGAATTCTTTTATGTCTGCCAGAAAGCTGCTTTGGCAGGATGGCGGCGTCTGCGCGGGATCACTGATACTCTGACAGGTGAAGAATGTTTCTTGTAAAATATTACTGCTGTATTAAACCCTGTAAAAGGGTGCAGGGTACATTATCAGGAAGGAAATCGCAGCCTGCAAGCCATCCCGAGCTTTCCCCTTACTGACCCACCATTCGATTAAGCAGTAGAGTAGTATTTTCTTTTCCGCAGATGGAGGGGTGACCTCATGTTGTAGGAGCTAATCTTCTGGAGGTGAAGAGAAAAGCAACATGACAGCAGGAAAGACATTACAGCATCCATCCACAAACGCAATTCTCTTTACAGAATCACACGACTGGTCAAAGAACATGGCAGCCGGGGCTGTTGATGTAAAGCAAATGGAGCGAAGTTCTAAAGCGTGTTTGGCGATATCATGTTCTCTGACAAAGCCCTCGGTCGGCTTATCAGAAAACGCAGTTATGTGTGGTCTGTTGGCACGATGAGCTACCGCGCCGTAATGTCAGCGCTAAAGTATTTGATACAGAGACAGAATAGCTGCCGTGTGAGATGATGAAGACGTAGCTGACATATAAATGTAGGCCTTGCTGAATGAGTTATTGGCATTATGAGCTAGTTACCGTGTAATCACGGAGCAGCTTGATGTATTTATGATTTAAAATGGAAAATAAATCTTGCTGGTGTGATGTCATCGCCCAAGAATTCCAGTATTAACTAATTCTGTTTGGCAGTCTGATGGATGATTGCTTCTTTATTTTAGCTCTGTGGGGAGAATTACCTGTCTGTATTGCAGTTTCAAATTGGCATTTCTTGCGTATTATTTGTGCATTAAATGCGGATTGCATTTACATATTGGCACCCCTCAAAAAGCTGAGCTGTAATAATCATTTAGTTTAAACAATGCGTTTAATCATTCAGATGTTTGGAGAAATCGCTTACCATTGATAACAGAACACAATTGGCATCATTATTTCACTTTAAGAATTGTGAATTCCTCAAAAACTTGGGGCACAATTATCGGCATCCCTGATTAATATTAGAGTAAATATAACCAAACGCATATGTATCTTTTTTTCTGGCATCTTCAGGAAAATTTGCTGGGTAGTGGATGCACGAACATACTGCCCCCATGTACAGTGAGGAGGATGGTAAGAGGGGCAAAAACTATAAGCTTAAACTTATACTTGAACTGAATCTCACTGTGGATCAGTAACTATAAGTTAACTTTTTGTTATTATTAATATTATTAATATTAACTCTATTAATATAAGGCTTATTTGCACAGCTGTTCAGATTCTGTAAATAATAGTTTTATAATATATGTCTACGCAGACTCAGTTATGCATAGAAAATCCATATACATATAGGCACAGATATTCATAAATCATGTTAGCTCCTTTCCAGCTCTTTATTGTTCTTAATATTTATTCTATTTAATGCATCTTATTGTACTTTCCGCTTAGTGTGTCTGTGCTCTTGTTAGATGTCATACCAAGTATGTGCTCATACCAAGACAAATTCCTTGTATGTGTGACATACAAAAGGCAAAGTAAGAATTCTGATTCTGATTCTAAAAAAGGACCCTAAGATCACAGTTTCAAAGCTGCACAGTTCAGCTAAACTCTGCAAAACGTCATTGGAACTACAAATGGAGTCATGTGATGCGGTAAAAATGAAACAGAATTATCACAATCATCACATTTGACTGATCCATACAATGAGGGGCCCCATACAATGAAAAGCACCTGATACCCATGGTCAGATATGATGGTGGATCAGTGATGCCTTGGGGCTGTTTTGCTGCTAGTAGTTCAGGGGGCTCTTTAGAAAAACACCGGCATAAGGAATTACACTATATACCAGAAGACTTTAGCCCAGAGTCCCCCTGCCTTTGCCTGAAGGCTGAAACTCCTTTTGGCAAGATAATGACCCTGGACACACGTCAAAATCCATATGGAAATGGTTGCAGGAATACAGAGTTTTGTATCTGCCCTTTCAGATTTGGACCCAATTAAAAACCCTATGATGTTTGAAGATGATTGCAAAGGGCAATCCACAAGCAAAGATGCAAGAATATGGAGGTTCTGGAATGTTCTGCAAGGGAGGAGTATTTCAAGATCACTTAATATGAGTTCAACAACCTTGTGAAGCATTACAGAACGCTGTTATTCTTGCCAGGAGAGGTTTTATCAAATGTTAATAACAGGGGTGCCAATATTAAAAATATACACTCATCACCAAAAGAATAGTTGCAGCGAGAAGGAAGTGTCGGATTGTAGAGGTTCCTAATGGTGTCCTGTGATAATCCATCCCATGCAGCTTGAATATTCTCACACAGTTCCTGCAGATTTTGTGTTGTGGGTGGAGGTGGAGTGACACCAGGCCCTCTGGATGTGTGACGCATGACAACAAACCATTCATCTTGGCTCTGACCACAGTGCCTCCACACTCAGATTTGTTGGTCGTCTACACCAGGACAAAAGTGGGACTTGTCACTGAAGATGACCCGCTGCCATTCGCTCCATGACAGTCTGGCACAACACCATTGCGTAACGGACTGTGTACATGTAGTCCTGTATCATGCAGCCATCTGCCAATGGTGCTGGCACTAACAGGATGACTCATGGAGGGCATCACTGATGCTGCATGAACGCAATCATGGCTGTTGGGTCACTCAGGTACAGCGGTAAGGCCCGTCCTTGCTTAGGTTACATGCGTGGTCGAGTCAGACCTGCCCACCAAATTTCATTCCTGTCAGTTGATTCCTTCTGGGTGCAACTATTCTTTTGATGACAAGTATATATATATATATATCAATGCATGTTGATTTTAGCTCATTTTTTATAGAGTGCCGATAATTCTTGAGCTCAGTATGTGTGCATTTGAGCTCCAGCTGGAGCTTTATGGGCACTACTAGTGTGGCCACTAGATGGCAGTATTGCATATATGAGAGTTGCATTGCAAAGTCTTAACAAAAATGCACCGTATACAGAAATAAATAACTAAATAAATAAAATAAAGATTTTCTTTTTCCCCCTTTTTTCTTTCCTTGCTCGGTATATACAAACCACATAATTACAGCATTAGTAGTAAATGCTTACTGTACGCTGGATATGCTTTTTGTCTCCTCTCCTTGAAGTTTATTAATTGGCCTGCACGGTGGAGACGTCTAGCTTTTGACGTTTAGATGCATGTCATGCTTTGCTCCAGCCAGTCCCATCTTTCATGTCTGTCTGCATCTGATCTCAATCATACTTTTACAGACATGTGCTGCAGGCTTTGGAGGCGGCATAGTTGTTGCAGAGGGGCCACCATTCATACTCAGAATCTAAAGCGTAATTATGGCAACAGACCGAAATATTGTTTTTATTACAAAGCCAAACAAAATGCACTCTCTTTATTTCCCGCTTTACATCAAAGTGGTGAGTATATAACGACTAACCGCAGTGCTCCAGCGCTTTGCCCTTTAATGAAAGCCAAATGCGGGGTGTGAGTGTCAAGTCTGAGTGTCGCCTACCTCTCAACTTAACACCAGAAGCAAAGCGAAACCTGTGAGTTTTGCAGGGCGGTGATTAAAAAGGGGTCTGTGTAATGTGAGCACCTTGCAAAATACCACAAGTGAAAGCATCTAGTCAATATAGCTAATATATAATTATCATCAAAACAATAGTTACACAAATAAGTGCATCCAGAAGGAATCAACCGACAGGAATGAAACTTGGTGGGTAGGTTTGGCATCATGAGACATGTGAATGATTAAAGTTTTGTGCTCAGCCGTGTATGTGATGTAAGCAAGGACGGGCCTTGTCGATGTACCTGACTAATCCAACAGCCATGATTGCAGTCAGCAAGCTGTGATGCCCTCCATGAGTCATCCTGTTAATGCCAACAGCTTTGGCAGACAGCTGCCCGACGCAAGACGATATGCACCCAGACTGCTACGCCGATTGCCCTTAACACCACGTCAACATCGCTTTTGTCTTGGTGGAGATGACCAACAAATTTATGTGTAGAGGCACCATGGTCAGCATCAAGTTAAGCGGTGTGTTGTCACTTGTCAGACATCTGTCAACACCTGTTGTCATGCCACCTCCACCCCTACCGCAAAATCTGCAGGAGCTGTGTGAGAATATTCAAGATGCGTGAGATGGATTATCACAGGGCACCATTAGGAATTTATACAGCTCCATGTTTAGATGTCTGGCATGTTGCATTAGCAAACTGAGAGACACTACTTCTGTATGTGTAGCTCAATAAATATTCCCCATATCAGTCTAAATTTATCATCATTTATTGTTCCTGGTAACCTTTATCTTCCTTCCCAATAACACGGCAATCCCACACTTCCTTCTGGGTGCAACTATTCTTGTGATGATAAGTGTATCACATAATGAGACTGTTGTTGAGTATTAAGTATTTTATTATTGGGAGACACATGGGAGAGACATTTATTCTATTGATGACAAAGCAATGTTAGATATATTGACTATGTTTAAGATGTTTTCACTTGCCATGATAACATTTAGCAAGTTTCAGGTTCATTTGTCATTTGCACAACATGTCAGGACATTTATGCATTGAAATGCTTGTGGTGAGGCTCAGGTATGATACTCTACAGCAGGGCAACATTATATACATACTAACTAAACATATTAAATAAAGAGATATAAAAGAGATAGATTAAACAAATACAAAATGCACAAAGTATACACAAAATACAGAATATACAAAGACAGGAGGGGTCTGTAGAAATAGTCTGATATGTACATTATTAGACAAGGATAGTCTGAGAGAGAGCGGAGACATATGTTTATTTGTCTGTTGTTTAAAATGACTCAGTGATATTGTCCATAGCGGTGATATATTAATAATAATAATAATAATAATAAAGTGTCAGAGTGCAGTGGTGTTGGTGAAAGGCTCACAGCTTGTTCAGGAACCTGATGGCCTGTGGGTAAAAATTTTCAGTCATCACGGTGAAGAACACATTATCCTGCATCACCACTTGATCAGAACCCCCCCCCTCTTGCTGGTGCACAGTTAGATACTGTGGCTCATCTGTTGATGCATAGTTAATGTTAGCCATTCTGTAGTCCTTCATCAGTGGTCAGTTTCTGACCACAGAGCTGCTTTTGGCTGGACATAATATCAGAACAACAGCGATCCTGTGGTCAGAATCTGACCATTGATGGATGCAGTAGCAGAGGGGCTGACATGCTGTTCAGAGACAAATGGGCTCTGGTCTGTAACTGTGCACCTATAAAGTGGATCTATTAGGTAGGGATGGATGTAGATAGGTGATTTATGGTAAAGTGGATGGTCACTGCATTCAGACGCTTAGATGGTTTTTACTATGTAATAGTAAAATATAGTAATAGTAGAATATGTATTCTGGATATTTGTTTTGAGGGATCATGGGTGGGCACTGTGGCAAAAACAGAACATCACAACAAGGACAAAATGCACCAGGAGTGGATCATTTTGCGTTTCCCTGAGTTTCAGCTTCGCAGAGATTAGTCTTTTTCCCTGTTCAAGCACTCATGAAGGCCTTGCTTAATTAGCTAATGAACTTAATCAGGTGTGTTTAATGAGGAGGAATGCTAAAGTCTGCAGTGTTCTGGTTCAGGAGGAGCTCAGTTTGACACCCGTTCTAAAAAGTAACTGGGTGGAACAGTCAGCAGACTGAAAAGTACTTTGTAATTATTTTGGTAAAACAGTAAAAAGTAAACTAAATGACACTGAAATCCCAAAAGGTTCTAGCCATTATGCTGAAAAAGGATATAATCAAATGACGTGTTTTGTTGAATGTCGATTAAATGTGGTGTAAGTTTGTACTTGTCATCTTTGTACTACATCTGTTGAATAGCTGCAACCTGTTGGATACTTATAGTGATGAGTATAATTTACACTCATCGTCCCAAAAATAGTTGTACCCAGAAGGAGTCAACCAACAGGTGTAAGCAACTTAAGCTAGGACGGGCTTTACCTCCATACCTGACTGACCCAACAGCCACGATTGTGGACATTCACCAAGCAGCGATGCCCTCCATAAGTCATCCTAGACGACTGCACGACGCAGACCGTTACGACGACTGTCCTTAACACCATGTCAACGTCACCAACAACTGCAATGGTGTCGTGCCAGACTGTCATAGAGTGACTCATAGAGGGTCGTCCTCAGTGACGAGTCCCACGTTGGTCTTGGTGGGGATGACCAACAAATCTGGGTGTCATTTGTTGTCACACATCACATGTCCAGAAAGCCTGGTGTCACTCCACCTCCACCCCTACAGCAAAATCTGCAGGAACTGTGTCAGAATATTCAAACTGCATGGGATGGATTATCACAGGACACCATTAGGAACCCCTACAATTCCATGCCAAGACGTCTTGATGTTGCATTAACATGTTGCATTTATTGTTCCTGGTAGCCTTTATCTTCCTTCCCAGTAGCACTGCAGTCCCACACTTCCTTCTGGGTGCAACTGTTTTTTTGACGATGAGTGTGTGTAGACCGTCTTGGCACTTACACGATACCTCATACTTATCAGGGGTAAACATAAAACTTAAGAGGCTGTAAAACAAAATGTTACCAGTAAATAAACAAAGCAAGGTTATAGAGTCTTTTATACAGATATACACTGCTGCTTGTTGTTTACAGGCTCTGTATATTTGGTATAAATCTGTCTTTTTTATGATCCGTGCAGTTGTTCAGTGTTCTAGTAGGACTGACCATACTCCTCATGTACTTATCTTCTGTTGTAATTGATCATAATAATGATAACGTATGGTCATGCTGCCCACCCCTAGATGAGGTATTCATCAGAGAGGTGCTTGATCTTGATCAGTTCTAGGGTTCTCAAGAACGGTATGTTCATAATTGTTAACAGTTTTGCCTTTCACAGCTCTGTGCACGTTGCACACTGAGGTCTGGTTGAATGAAGGCTCCTCACTGTGTGCTGTCTCCATAAAGCGGTTAAATAACGGCCCATCTTTCTGTCTGTCTGTCGTTCATTAAGGAACATGGAAAGTTCTGTGTGATCTGACACGGCTGGTGCAGCGTGTTGTTTTTTTCGGGTGCGTGTGATTACACACTGGAATTCTCCTCGTCTCCCTGGACTTTGTTAGAACAGCATCTCTCGCATACTTTCCACCTCCGCCACCCTGCCCCTTTTTCAATCATTTAGACTGAATACGCCGCTGTGCAAAAGTCAGGGACCGCCCTTTTCCAGTCAAAACAGCCTTAAGTGCAGGTCCTTCATTTTCAGCTTCAGGAAAAAAAGAGGAAGCCAGACGGAAAATCCCACCCCAGTTTCAGGTTTGCCTTTATTGCAGCTTCCATTCTGTTCAGGTGACTTGCTATCAGGTTTACTCACACCTACAAAGATCAGTCGTAGAAGTTGGTTGTATTTTCTGCTTTTCCTTATCCAGCTGATCTCAAACATATTCAATGATGTTGACACCCAGACTGTTCTTAGGTGTGGTCAGCTTAAGAACAGCAGTAGTGTTTTCATTTCTCAGCATGGGCTTCTTGACAGTTTTGCATCCTTTTAGGCCCGTAGTGCTGAGATGTCTTCTTACATAGACCTTTTCGACCAAAGGAACCCTGGTTCCTGAGCTGGTTACGTTCAGGCTTTGTAGAACCTTGGTGCTATTCAGGGAACCAGCCTGTGTTTGCACCAGTTTTTAATGGAACCAAGGATCGTCAAAGGATATGACATCAGTGTCAACAAAGGGCGATACACAACGGTAGTAAACAGTAGTAACAAGATGGAGGAGAGCATCGATTACCAGCAAGCGTTTGTGCTGTTACTACAGATGTCTGGTTTTATCCAGAAAGCAAGCACAGGTCAACTACTGGTGATAAGAAGACGCAGAAGATTCCCCTGGGTGTCACCTACAACTGACACGCCCACGGACGTTTATTCTTTGGTTCCAGCTGGAAATGAACTTTTCGGGTTTTGGAAATTTGCTGAACAGTTCCAAATTAGGTGTACGAAACCATAACGGAACCCGTTCCACATTGGTTGAGGGACAGCTGTGGATTGTTTCAGATCTGAAGCAAGAGTGGTGCTTTCTACTCTCTCTCAAAAATGAAAGCTTTAAGTGCTGTTTATGAGGGGGGCAGTTGTGGTGGTCTTGCGCAGTTGTCAATGTTATTTGAACTCCAAAACTTAGAAACCCCTGTTTATTCACTTTCTCCTTTCTTATGCAAGTGGATTATCTTCTATCTAATCTCTGCTGAAATATCTCCTGAGATGAATGAATAACTTGGACTCCATGGCTGTTTTGGCTGGAAATCTAATGAATGAAAGGTGGTCTCTTGTCTACTGTATGTACACGAGTGTGCACAGGTACGGCCTTATTAGCATACAGCTGTCGTGCAGTTCTGTACAAGTGCGATTGCTCAGTTGGTTTTTAGTGTGGAGGAATTCTCTGTGGGTTGCTGGTTGCTAAAGCACGGATACAGACAATACGGGTAAACACACAAACAATCTCAATGAGTCGTGAAGGAGGGGAGCAGCGCAGCACCTGGATCTGACAACATGAACATGTTGCGTATCTGTTTTCTGGAATACTTTGTTTTTGTTTTGTTTATATTTGATGGTAGATAGTCTGTTGTATAGGCCCCAGGGCCTCTTTAATATAGCCTTAGAAATCCATTGAATGCATAGTAATGCACAGCAATGCATAGCAACATATTGTTTATTTTACTTTCATGCCAGTGTAGGGTTAAATGGAGGTTTCTTAATAGACAACACAGTAATTCTACTCTGAATATCCCAAGATCTTGTCAAATATTGCTATTTCATGACTTGATACAGTTGCAGTGATACAGGTACAGTGATCTTACTTGAAGTGATGAATAGTTTGGGTAGTTTTCCCAGTTCTGCCAGAAAGACACAAAGGCAAAAGTGATGGAAAATGTTATTTAATCTTCTATAAGGTGTATAATTTGAAAGATAACAATTTTCCAAACAACTAAGGGGTCTTTGGCGTTGGCCCCCATCCTGGGCCCAGGTCTTGAAACGTTCGGACCCTTGCAGATCCTGCTGGATATGGACGGCAGGGGCGGAGCCTACTGCCTGGACAACAGGACCGGGGCCAAAATGGTGGAGGGAGGGAGGAAGGAGGAGAACGTGAAGCATGGGCACCTAAAAGCGGCAAAACATGAATGTAGGTTGAATCAATTTAAAGGCAGGTGGCGCGTTGCGATTGGCCAGAGTAAAACATGAATGAGTGACGTAGCATTGGAGTCTTCCTGGCAGAACTTGCACTAAAGCTTTAATTTCTCCAGTGCAGCCTGGACATGTCTGAAGTTTGCTTCATTAGTTTTGCTCCAAGGCTAAAGCAGCTAACAAGTAATGGAAACGTTTAGCATCCTGCATGCCTATACAATCACACACTTGCCTCAAATTGTATCAAGCTGTTAACTAATGTGACAAAATGGAAAAGAAAAATCTATTAAAATGGGCAACGGTACAGGCAGAATCCAGGCTTGAAGATGACTAGCACTACTCTGTTTTATTAGTGGCAGCTGCTTTAGACTACATAGGAAGCATAACTTCCCCCGTCAGATTTCCTCATAACATGGCACTTAAAGGGTTAACAGGTCTGATTCACTCATAACTTACCCTTCAATACAATGCTTTTAGGGATTCAAGAGTGTAAAATATATCATCTTTATCACTGCACTCTGGTGCTGTTTGTTTGGTCCAGTGTTTGTTGGAAGGCAGCAGAAGAATGTCCCATACATCCCTGTTAAGGCCGGGCTTCAGTGCAAGTTAATGGCAGTTTTGAATACACACCATTTTAGAGGAGCAAAGATGAACGTTTTTACGGACATCACCAAATGTTTATTGGACACCCGGGCTTCCCTTCCCTTCCCTGGGAGTCTGTAAGGCTATCATGATCATTAGTATTGTCAATAAAGCAAAACCAAGTTGGTTGCAGATAATTTTGCTCATTGTAGAGAATAATTTCACAGGTTTTACATGATCCATATGAAACTGAGAATTTAAAAACAAAGACAATCAATGAATGTATTCCTGTAGTTATCTGATTATTCAAGTGGTCATGCAGACAGCAAGCTTTGGTTTCTCAGATCGGATAAAGGCCTAGAAATCTGATAAAGAGAACTGGACTTTAGCTCAACCATCAGATTTCTCAGTTTGTTCATGTGCGAAAATAGCAGCATTCGACACAGCAACCATGCAATGGCAGCAAAACACTTTTGAAGCAAAACAATCTATAATTGCATGGTAATTACAGTATATGTATACATGCTTGATGAAATTAAGCCTATCTTCTTGTAGATGATATTTGCTCATATTTTCAGTTATAGTTGTTTAAGGTAAAGATGTGACACATTTGAGTTTTATAGTACATTAATGTTGTGATAAGACACAGTAATAATGTCTTCTACTGTGATTTTATTGGCCGGCTGCAAAGCAGAAATCTAGTTAGTGCCTGACTCATGTTGAACCTGAGTTTTCCCGTTATCTGATTGCCCAAGTAAAATGAGTAAATGTGGTGATTGGGTTACTGACAAAATCTATTGTCAGATTATTAAGTGTTGTGTCCAGATTGATATAAGACATCAAGAATGAAGTTATCACAGATATCACAAACTTTAGAAAATGATAACCACACTAACTTTTTGCTCTTTCCAAAAATACTTACAATATTGAGTAAAAGATCTAAAAAGACCTTTATAGCAGCTTATCATGACCCCCATTCCTCTGCATCAGCCACCACTGTGTTTTCTGCACATTTGTCCATTTTTAATCTGGTATCTGCTAGCTGGACTGACCTTATAGCTCCAGTGCAAAGCAAAAAAGACCCTAAGCATTGATTTACTGAGTGCTTTAGCTGTTTAATGGATTTCTTACTCCGGACCTAATAGTTAAGGTCAAGTTAATGACAATAATGTTGCACTGCACTTCTGTTTTCCGGTGAGCCAAGTTTGAGGCCTTGAAACAGAACTGTTTCTGTAGAATTAGCTTCTACCGTGGCACCACTTCAGCTCGCTGTCAGAGAGATGAAGAGCCATGCTGAGTCTTAAAGCCGACTGCTGGCTCGGTCACTGATGTGATGTTGAAACGAACAGCTTTGTGCTCACGTAAAAGTACAATTACCCAAAGCTCTGTGGGAAAACAAGCATGATAAAGCCAGCCAACAGAGTGCCCAGTTAATTAGGAGCTTTTTCAACAAGTTTAACCTTGTGTTCCTGTATTCTGCATTGCTGTCTTTTGTAAAGCATAGTGTGTTTGANTAACCTTGTGTTCCTGTATTCTGCATTGCTGTCTTTTGTAAAGCATAGTGTGTTTGACACTTTCATAAATGTAGTTTGCCTCAAGATACATATTTGGCACATTTGTCAGTTTAAATATTCTCTACTTAAATGGTGAACGGGACTGTGCCAAAGTCCGAGGACACCCTTTGCTACAGAGAAAATGGGATATCTAACAACCATGTAAGACCTGGGAGACCACCAAAACTGCCCACATCACTGCAGAGATTTGGGACTCCTAACAATCATGTAAGGGTAGACAACCAAAACTGTCCTCTTCACTGCTAGCAAACTGGGCCTCCTAATAACGATATAAGAAATGGCAGACCACTAAAACTTTCCCCATCAGATGAAAAGCACTTTCAGGAGGAAATCAAGCCCCACTTTTGCCTCAGACCCACAAGCATCCTTCCACTGTGAGAATACAACTGAATGCTATGGGTCCGAAAGGATGTGTACCTGACAGAGACTTCAAACAAAGATGGTGCCAGTGTTCTCAGAACAATGGACTGGCCAGCCCAGAGCCCAAACCTTAACATCACTGAATGCAGAAAAACTTGTAAGACTGAACGTAAGACTGGAGGTGTGGAAAGATCACCACTGTATATATTTCCCAAGTTTTCATTTTGCTAAAAACTGAATGACTTGTTGTGAATGTAAAGTTAAATGCTAAAACGGTATAGCTATAAAGCTATAAAAAGACTTAATGCAAATAATAATCCTTGACAGTTTCATGCATGTATTATCAATAGTTAATGTACAAACTTGACAAAGTTTGCACAGCACTCATTGTTAAAACTGAAGAGCTAAGTTTGTAAAGCCCAAGTGTCTCGTGTATGTAACCGAGCAAGCCCTTACAATAGAAATACCAGCATGTGTGTGTGTGTGTGTGGGATGTGAAATACCAGTATGTACGGTGATATTAAATTTCTCATTCATCATCACAGTCTGGATCCAACTGGGCTATATGAGAGCCAGAGGCCCACCACACAGAGAGAGAGAGCATGTATCTGTGATGACCTTTGTGGGAAAGGTTCTTTGTCTTTCTTCTGGCTAGAAGAGTCAATGGCAACTACAGCCAGTGCTTCTCTTTTGTCTTTCACAAGATTGTCCCTGTTTATAAACAGTCGCATAAGGAATTCAGATTTCAGAAATAAACACTCCTGACTGTTTGTTCAGGAAAGCTCAAATGTGCTGAATATGTTCAGGAAATAATGTCTCTATTCCCAGCACTTACTGCGTAAAAGCAGCACAGTACAGAAGGCAAGCAAACTGCTCTTATCGCTACAGAGAATTGGGACTCCTAACAAATATGTAAGACCTGGGAGACCACCAAAACTGCCCCATCACTACAAAGAATTGGGTCTCCTAACAACAATGTAAGACCACAACCATGCAAGACCAGGTAGACTACCAAAATTGTCTCCATCACTACAAAGAATTGGGATTCTTCACAACTGTGTTACACCTGATAGACCACCAAAATTGTCCCCATCACTACAGAGAATTAGTACTCCTAACAACCATGTTAGACCTGGGGGACCGCCAAAACTGTCCCCGTCACCACAGACAAAATGAGACTACTAACAACCATGTTAGACCTGGTAGACCACCAAAACTGTTCCCTTTGTTACCTAGAAAATGGAACTCCTGACAACCATGTAAGACCCGTTAGACCATCAAAACTCTCCCTGTCATTACAAACAATTAGGACTCCTAATAACCATGTAAAACCCGGTAGACCACCATAACTGAAAAATAAAAAAGAACAATGGACTGGCCAGCCCCGAGCCCAAACCTCAGCATCATTAAATGTGTTTAAGATTGTGAGAAGCAGAAAATCCAACCAACTTTTAAGACTGAACGTAAGACTGGAGGTATGGACCGATATTCCTGTAATGATAGTCTCCTTTAAAGAACGAAAACTGACTTTTGCACAGTAGTGTATACGTCATCAAAACCCCATGTAAAAAATCTGACAGTGTGACTCCATGTAGTGTTACACAGCAGTTCCACCTGCGGCCCTTTCCATGTGACAGACACTGCCTCTGGAGCCTTTACGCTCAGTGGAATTTTTAATTGCGGTTGATAAGGTATTTCTCATAGTGCCTCTCTCCCAAGAATCCATTCAGACAGAGAGACGGGGTGTCCGAGGCAGGCTGGTGTTAAGTGAGGGAAGAGGAGAAAGTTTCTCAGGGGATGGGTGCCTCGGATTAATCCTGCCATTTGTCACACTCTCTTCTCTTTTAAGGTGCATGTCCATTTTTCCCCTCTCATGCTATGAGGGTAACATAATAGCAGCATGAGAATTACAGCACTGGTTTTGTCTAACATGCATGCCTACGGGCAGGGATAGGGGCTAGAGTACAGACAGGCACTAACAGCTTTAAACTCTTCAGACGTCTGGTTCCTATCACCACCACTGTGAACAATTCTGTAGGGTTCTCAGAAATGGATTATTACAGGTAAGACCACTCTGAATGAGTCTCAGTCTTAATGACTGAATGATAACACTTTACTTTCAGTGTTGAATAACTAACATGAAGTTGTAACATTTGACAGACAAACTTCGACGTGAGCAGAGCTAAAAGAAAGGCTCTTTTATTTAAAAAAACAGGGGCTCGAATTCAGCAACCGAATCAGAGCAAACATAGCAAAAGGAGTGAGAACACAGCCAAAATCCAATGAGACAAGCAAAATCAATCAGAGTCAGCAAACAAGTTAAAGGGAAAAACCAAAAGACAGAAGCCAATAAACAAACGGAAGTCAAAACCAGAAGGACAAGATAGAGTAATGTAGGAGAAACGCTCGGTAGGACAAGTTGGCCATACCTCATAAAGGGAAAAGGCAAACAGACTGGCTTATATACAGGTGAAGGTAACAAGTGACAAACAAGTGACCAACAGATGAGATGGATTGGCACACTGAGAGCACATGGGTATGATGTCATGTGGAGATGGGTGATGGGTAGTGTAGTTTGAAGCATCGGAGGTAGGATGAGAACAGAAGTAATGCATTAGTTAACATGAAGCAATATGTAACATGACATGTAGTTGCTATATGATTAGTTAAGATCAGTTAAGCATTGTAACCATTGTTAATGTATTACTTCATGTTAACTAATGCAGTACTTCTTGTTAGTTAGTCAACAAATTAAAAAATTAAATTAGGCCGATATTTAAAATTTGGTGGAATTTCCCTTATCCATAGCAGTAGTACTAATGCCAATGCTTACTGCATTTATATAGACACTGCCCTGTATGATCCATTCGTACCACCACGTCAGTGTCACTGCAGTGTTTAGCACTTGCTGCGCTGGTCCATCTGTGCTGTCCAGTTTATCAGTCCCCCTCTACCCCATTCATCATTGATCAGGTTCTGACCACAGAACCACTGTTGAGCAGCTGTACGGTGAAGAGAAGCAGGAGACTCTTCACCTTCCTTCTCCCTTTGTTCTTGAGCGCTGTAATTGCTACCAGAGCTGTGCTCTTTCAGCACCTGCTGATGGTGAACAGGAGAAACTATGCTGTCATGTTACACGGATATGTCCAATGTCAAGAACATTGTCTGGTTTTCCTCAAAGACTGCCTTGGGTCACATCACAAGGCACACATTTTTCTTATACCATGTGATATTTATACAATAGGACTGCGTATGCAGAACAGACCGTACAGTTATTGCTTATAGCAATTATAGAACTACCCGCATATGAAGGTATTGCTTCATGCAATAGTTATCCAATGCAATGTGAAACTGTCAACCAAAGAAGTTAAAAATATTTAGTGTTTAATATGTATCAATATTTGAAATTTCTTCAATAGTAGCTTTAGCAGTTTAGGATGAAGTGACGGCCGTTGTTATTTAGCAAGTAGTTTTCATTGGAATGATAGAGGTGAAACAAATTGAGGTTATCAGGCATAACAGCTCAAGTGGTAGTTGTGTGGTCAGAATGAACTATTGAATAATGATAATTATCACTAATTATTATATATGTTTCTTAACGCTCAATGAATAGTATTTGTCCAAGTTTTGCTTGCTGCAATTTCCGCATTAAAAATAGCTAGCTAAGCTAGACTTCTCTTTCCCTGACAAGCAAGTAAAAGGCACACCTTGTCACCTTCCATGTTCCAACTGTTATCTAATAATGCCAGACTGAATGTTTTGATAATTAGCATCATCATTTTTTGGTAACACAATGGATTATTTTGACCAGACAGTCTCATTGCCTGAAAAGTATTGTGTTGTTATATCTGAGTACAGCACAAAACTGACCGTATTGAAATGTTTCTTGACTGTTTTTTGTTTTTTTTTGTTTTTTTTTTTCCTTACAAAACTGTTGTATGAAACCAGTAAATCATTTGATATCACACAAACACATGTGGCACACAAACAGAAGTTGCATTTTTTAAAGATGGAACTGATTTCTTTCCATATTTCTGTAAACTGAACTTGTTAAGATGTAAGCAAAGTCATTCAGAGTGGGCTGATGTGAAAAGCTTCATTCTCGAGAAATCTGCCAGCTCAGAATCACAGTGGTGGTGACAGGAACCAGTCGTCTGATTAGGTTTAAAGACTCTAAAAGCTGAAATGGTTATGAGTATGCTGCCTGATGCCTGAGCCCTTTAGAGAAGGCTTTGTCCTGAGCTTTATGGCAGAATGGTACATGCAGGGTGTTGCATGGCAAACCAGAAGACACCTTTAGGTTTTGGATGGTAAATAATTGCTGTATTGGTGTTCTAAACCCATATGGCGACTCATATTTCTTTACCACCACTGTCCTCCTAACCTTTTCACACTGAACCACTCTAAATCCTTCTTTCAGCCGCTGAGATCTCTTTGTGCTTTATCGGTGTCCTTTTCAGTGTTCTTTGGTCTTTGTTGGTTTCCTGGGTCCATCCACTTCACTGCTGTCAGGATGTAGCCTCTTCCACCATCCGCTCCTTTCCTGGCCGTCTTGTCTTCTCTGTAACCATACAGCTGTGGGCTAATCGCTATCTCCCTTCTAATTGCAGTATGAGCAAAGGCCTGTGTACGTGTGTGAGGAGGTGGGTCAGGATGTGTGTGTGTGTGTGGCTTGCCTCATCACTTCCTCTCCGCACTCACACAGCTGAGAGCTCTTATCTCCTGTGCTCTTCCACTGGGCAGTGAGCAATTACAGACCTTCTGGATCGTTTTATTGTGCGGTGAACTTTTGTCCCTGATCCAGATCAACTTCAATTCCCCTGGCCTAGTTTTGATTTTTATTAAACAGGTGGCAAAACTGTACCCGCATCAGCAACATCATCTACCAATAACCGTTCTCTTTTACTTTCTCCCTGTCTGCTC
>CM067497.1:14070780-14110296 GCA_034552555.1 Semaprochilodus insignis
AGAGAGAGAGAGAGAGAGAGAGACATATTAACATATAGACATATATTGTATATGTCTATATTACACATGTAAAATTGATCATTTGTATAGCTGATTTTACTTTTTGTCTAACAATATAGATTATTTTTAGAACTTTTTGTATTTTGTATAACTTGCCCTTTTTTCTACCTTTGGCCCTGTATCTGTTTACTGTATATTCTGCAATAACGATGCAAATTTCCCCATGTGATGTAATAAAAGGCTTGTCGTATCTTATCTCTTGTTAAAACTATTTTCCAGTCATATTGCAGAATGTGTGAAATACTGTCCTACAGTAGATGCCTCTACTCTTCTGAGTAGGCTTTACACTAGATGTTGGAACATTGCTGTAAGGATTTGATTACATATACAGGAGAATTAGTGAATTCAGGTACTGGTGTTGAATGATTAGTTCTGAATCAGCTCGTCCCAAAAGTAGTGGATGGAGCTGCTCCACTGCCCCACAGCCCAATCCTAGGGGGCTCTAATCCACCCTTGGCACTGGGCACGGTGACCAAACGACTGAACGCTAGCATCAGAAGTAGGTGCACTTTAAAGGAGCTGAATGCACTGGATACATTTGGACATCTAGTACATCTAAGCTGGTTTTGCTTGCAGAAATGTCATTTTGCAAGCGGATAATGATTTTGACCTTTCTCTGTCTCTCTCTGTGTCTCCCTCAGAGGATCTGGATGATTTGCGGATGGAAGGGGTCACTGGCCTTGTACCGTCCGGCAGTAAGTTCAGCCAGGGCCGCAGCTCATACTGCCCAGAGCCTCAGGCCAAAGTTACTCTCAACATCTGCTCAAGGTGTGCAAGGTAAATATTTACCCACAAACCCACTGACCTGTCCAAACAGCCCTGCTACTCCAGCCAGGCCTCATCTCTCACCACTGAAGCTGTGTATGTGTAGGTGTATGAAAATTACACAGTTATTTTATCCCGTGTGAATCAGCAAGTCAAATCCCGGTAAATAACATCACGCAAACTCCTCCGGTATGACTAATCTAGCTCCACTGGTGCTTAATGTATGTAAGGTACAACGTTTGTGTAGATCTGGTGTAAAATATTGGAAAACATAGTAGCATATAAAATTACAGTATGCCATAACCTTCGCACAGGACAAATTGTATGCTTTTCCCCCAAAATGTTTTTAACATTTAACAGATAATTGATATATTAGACACAGCAGAAGATTTGTTAACTTATTTTAACATAGAAAATCAAAAACACATGTAGTTTGACCAAAGACGCCCAAACGTTTGTACAAGACTGGGTGTGAAATTAGTGAGATGTCTCTTAAAAACAGTAGATTTAATCAATTAATTACATTTGGAATGACCCACATACATTTTTCTTTCGTTTGAATGTTCACATATAACATTTATGTGGGTTTATCTACTAAAACATACACTGATTTTTACCTGAGCATTTTCCAGGTTTTTATTCCTGTTCCTTTAAGACTGATATATGTAAATGAGCTCTGTTCTGATTGGCTGTCCGGTATGAGGATTGCAGCAGTCTTCAGTGTGAGTGTGTAGGACGAATCTGCTGTAGGCCAAACAGGCAGATGTACTGTGTGGACTGGGCAGTGAACAGTATGCTTCCAAGGTTTAACAATGTTTACGTGCTACATCAAACTCTCTTGTTTCAAGAATAAGCAAGGACAGTTTGGAATTCAGTGATATGGGCAATTCCATAAGTTAATAGGTTATTATAATAAGACATTTTGGTGTTCAGTGATATGGGCAATTCAAAAGTTAATAAGTTATTATAATAAGTTATTTTAAATACAGTTACTTATACAGTGCAGTGCATAGTCTATATGAGACATAAAAAGGCTATAGATAATAAGTTATGAAGTAAAATAATATTCTGTAATTATCTCTTTTCAGTTGTTTTGCTAAGTTAACTTCCTTGAGGTTTGATCATCAGTTTGAAAGTATGAAGCATTTTGGGTTTTACTTTTATTATAACTTCATTCTCGATGTTCTACAGCATTTTCAGTCCCTTAAGGAGCATCTACAGCTGTTTATTATTCTTTTTCATGGCTTACTAGCAGTAATTTGAAACCTGTGCTTGTACAGGACTAGCATATTAATATTACTTGGTACATGTATCTGCAACCAGTTTGTTTTTGTATTACTAAAAATATTAAAGCCAAACTTTTCAATAGTGGTTTCTTAAAAATGGTAGGGAATTAGAAAACGTTTCACTTTTTACTATTTTTACTATTTTTACTATGCTGAAGCCCACAAGCTCTAGGCTATGGGCTTTCAGTCCAAGCAATTCTATGGCAATTTGGGCCAGTTTGCTTTACCGTAACAGTATTACATTACAAAACTAATTCAGCTCCAAAAGTAATTTAGAATAAACTTTGTATTATATAATGTTGTGTTATGTTACATTTATCTAGTATATTTTATTTATTATCAATTTATTGCAGTAAACAAATAGTTTAAGAAATACATAGTTTTTCCTTCAAAACTCATTTGATGTGAACTGTCCTATTTGTGCACACCAAGTATTTTCCAGCAGCGTCAAACGTCCCTCAGCCAATCCGATGTTAGAACTGGATCTATCTGTTTCACAAAGTGCTTTTAATCTCTTTTCAGCAAGACGCTGTCATTAAACACTGTGAAGAGTTCATCTTTGTACTCTGCACCTCTCCGCACAGCGTAGATAGCCCTAACTGTCTCCAACCTGAGGCAACAGAGCACACTGTAACTTTTATCTCCAGACTACACACCTTTTAGACAAGAACACATATCTGAAGAGCATTCCGGATCTGCTCATCTTCACAAGAATGACACAAACCACTCTGACCCATATAGGCGTCCAGCATGAACCATGACAAAGCTCGGATGTAAGCTAGTGAACATGAATGTGATAATCTCTACATCAGTTGTATGTAGCATCCTGCTGAGACTGTGGAAGATGTCATAAATGTATTTTATGAACCGGATTTGGGCCACAGAGATGCACACTGTAAAACAGCTGTGCTAATTTGTGGTAATATAGGCCTGCACAGAGAACACAGTGCTGTAAACCCTTATTATTATACACCAACACAGATTATTTTAAGTGGACACAAGCGCTGATACAATCTTGATTCTAACTCGTTTCTCCCACATCATGCTTCCTGTTCAGCCGTTCCACCTTTTCACACTGCTTGCTGGCTGCTGATGCCGTGGTTGATAAGGCCACACTTTTCTGATGGTCAGATGGTTGTCGCGATCCAGCCTGTGTCCTCCCGTCTTTGGTCGGATGCCTGAGACATATATAAGGGGTTTTGGCCTAAAAGTGTATTTGAACCCATTCACAGCAGAGGGGTATGTTTTCAGATTGTCCGCTATATTAGCAATGTTCCTTGTAAAGATTCAGAGGTCATGTGGAGACTCACTGGTGGCGTTAGACAGTAAATAAAATGGCTATACTGTGTTGTAGACATTGTGACCCCTGGTTCCCATCGCCACCATTATGAAGAAATCTGTAACAAAATAAATCTGAAACAAGCTTATTTATGGATTTTTAGCATCCATGGAAATGTCCATTATAGGCCTTGACTACATCCAGGACCACCTGGAGGAAGGTAGGTAAAGCAGGATGAGATTAGTAAACAGATAAAACATATTGTTCCTGACGTTGTGGGTAAATAGACCACAATATAGAAATATGTACACATGCACTCGTGACTGGGGAGTGTCTTTTTCTGCATTTACACAAACACTATTTCCTTTTATAGTGAATTTGTTTTGGCTAGTTTATGTTTATGAACAGAGACCTACAGATGCAATATAGTAAAGGAAAACACATTAGTGATCCTGTTTAAAGCAAGTTTTTATTTAAAAATTAATTTAAAATTAAAAAGTTACAAAAATTAATTTGTAACTAAGTTGCAAATAAACCCTAAACTGAAACTTTTCTTGTTTGCAGGAAAGTTATTTTATAGTTCTAGCTAATGGAACCTGCTCTCTTTTAGTGTTTTGTACTGATGAGCATTTGAATAGACATCAGTGTCAGACTAATTAATGACCTTCTATTAAAGACTGGTGGACTGAGAGTGACACCTGAGTCTCTTCACCTACAGTGAGTTGATTAAGAGCAAAACTCTTCTGCTAAAAAGTGTCTGAACATTGATGTAGCCTACATCCAGAAACTTGTCCAGTACATACAAAATCGAATTGCAGCTGTCATTCATGCTTATAGAGGTGTTACAGGTGTTAAGTATGTTTCCGTCACAGGGGACTCATTTTTGGTCCAGTGAGCTTATTATAGGAGAATCAAATCTGTCGAACAAGAAAGTGAATCCAGGAAGATGAATGATTTAACAAGACAACAATATCAAGTATAAACCCAAAGTAACTTTGTAAGTAATAACCCATTACACGCTTATGGAGGATTTTGAAATATACAGATAGAAAAATTTGTTAATTTATGCTTAATAAATACACACTTGTACATATTTATATTTATAAAATCAAAAGACTTTATGTGAGTGCATCTGTTCTGTCGTTCATTTACTTTTGGCAGTAAATTGATTCGATTTGAATCGATTTTATTGACGTAGAACGAGGACGAGGGTACACATTTTGATTCATAGCAGTGTTTTTTGAGTTATACCTTAGGCTTTTATCTGGTTTACGGGGCATGTACACCAGTCTATGGAGTCTCAACAGAACGCGGAAAGCAGTCAAGCAGAAACACAAGAGTTCAGTAACTTACATTCAAGTTTTGTCATGGTCCATGCAGGATACCTATCTGGATCAGAGCCAGCTGCCCCATCTGCAGCAGCCTGAAGTTACAACCACCTTAAACATGCAGGGTGACTAATTTTTCATACTTCGAGCTTATAATGTAAGATTCATGATAATGAATGTATAATTAGCTACAACCAAATTTATTCTAAAATAATGAACCTTAATCTGGGCTCGGTTGTGTGGCATAGTGGTGCAATAGTGCTGTCACTAAACAGTACTGGTTGGATACCCTGGCCTGAGGTTGGATACCCTGGCCGGCCAACCAGGGCACTTTCTGCGCTGAGTTTGCAAGTTGTCTGTGTGGGTTCCCCCCGAGGTTAGATAGCTAACCAGCCCGCCAAGTTAACAATGAACCATGAAGAGTCTCTGTGGTCATATCAACCTTTGTCAGTCTGATTTTCCATCCCATTTCAGAGCCTTCCAGAAGCATTGGTGTTGTGACTGGCCGCAGTTTCATGTGTTTTCTGACCAGTGTGTTTTGAGATGTAGTTCAGGTGTAGTCATGTTGAAGTGTTTTCTGAGTTCTGCTATGCTGTTTTAATTATACTGTGCACAAGATCTTATCAGCCCAGCTGTCTAACTGTAACAGAATGATCAGGAGAGCAGGGCTAAAAGTCTTTCCATTTTATTCTTTTTATCCAAAGATTGCTTTTTTTTTGCTGGCTCAGCTCTTCAGCCTCTTTCCCGTCAAATAGCTGGGACGCCAAAAGCTTTTTTGTTGTTGCTGTTGTCACTATAACCATGAACCTCACAGCGCACCATGGCTGTATATCATCTGGCCACTGAATACTATAATGACAATGCTTAAGAGGTATCCAGAAGCGAGCGAGGGGCATATTGGATATACAGTTTTAAAGGCCCCGTATTCTACTTTTATCTTGCAGTGAGGTCCACTCTTTACAATCGTGTGGTTTTATTTACCAAAAACATCATAATTCATTTTTATATGATCATCTTTTTCCAACTTCTCCTTGCGCCTTAAAATTAAACAGGCTGTGTCTGTTGCAATGCTTATGCAATAGCTTGAAAATAAGTTAGCACGTCCTCTACGAGGAACACACATTTCACTGCTGTTCATTTGCTGAATTTTGAATCAGCCTATTGGGCAAAAACACAAGACATCAAAAGTGGTCCATGCAAAAGTCATAGCACATTTCATGTTTTATGATTTCATTTTTTCCCATTATATTAAACATATTAAATGCACTCCTTTGCAGAATAATGTCATATTTAAGAAACTCAATAAAATGTTTTATTTAACTGGAGGGGTTCAAACCTTTGCATATGACTGTGTTTAAATGGCCTCCGCTCTGATTGGCTGTCCTGTGTTGTGCCTCATTTAAAAGCAACCTGGGCTGAAACACTCCTTATACACTCTGTGTCAGAAGAACAATTGCACCCAGAAGGAAGTGTGGGATTGCAGTGCAATTGGGAATGAAGATAAAGGTTACCAGGAACAATAAATGATGATAAATTTAGACTGATATGGGGAATATTTATTGAGCTACACATACAGAAGTAGTGTCTCTCAGTATGGCATCGGGCCACCATGTTTGCTAACGCAACATGCCAGACATTTCGGCATGGAGTTGTAGACGTTCCTAATGGTGTCCTGTGATAATCCGTCCCATGCAGCTTGAATATTCTCACACAGTTCCTGCAGATTTTGTGGTAGGGGTGGAGGTGGAGTGACACCAGGCCTTCTAGATGTGTGACACGTGACAACAAACCGTTCATCTTGGCGCTGACCACGGTGTCACCACACACAAATTTGTTGGTCGTCTCCACAAAACAAAAGCGGGACTCGTCACTGAAGATGACCCGCTGCCATTCTGAGTCACTCTATGACAGCCTGACACGACACCATTGCAGTCTTTGGCGATGTTGACGTGGTGTAAGGCCCATCCTTGCTTACGTCACATGCGAGTGTGAAACTTAAATCATTTGCCTGTCTCACAATGTCAAACCTACCCACCAAGTTTCATTCATGTCGGTTGATTCCTTCTGGGTACAACAGTGAATTAAAAAAAGACAGCTTAGTTTCTATATGTTCTGTAAATTTTCTGATTGTGATTATCAGGATATAGGCTCTTTAAGTTGCAATGCAGTGTTCCGGATTTGTCCAATAATGTATCCCTACCAACGACACACAGGAGAGCGTGTACGTAACCTAACTCTGTATTCAGCCTTAGCCAAACGACTGTCAGAGTTTGAGAGCCGAAACTAATAGACAATGAGAAAAAGAACCTTTTCCATTTGTTCCAGTGTGTTCTGACACACGTTAGACAAGAGCAGACATGAGCAATAAGCTTTAGTGAGCAGAGAGAGGAAAAAAGACCGAAGCCTCTACGGTGTATACTTCAGATGTGTTTACAGATTTGCTGTAGAGGTTACAGAGATGGCTGGATCTCTTTCCGTCTCTCTTGCTCTCTCTTCCTTTCTCTTTATCTCCCTTCCATTCACACCCACACACTGGATCTTGCGCTCTCTCTGGGCGTGTGACTACTTGGTGGACACAAGCAACATTCCTCACATTCTCCCCCACACACACTGAGACCCTTTTGTCTGCCTGTGGAAGGATGGGTGTCATCCAGTTTGTAGTCAGGTACATGTTTTAAGCTGTCATTTACCGCCATAATCATTGGGGGTCCCACTTTCTAAATGGGTTTGTTTGCCAGTCATTTAAAGAGCCTGTAGCATGGAAAGAATTTTCAGAAACTGGCTACATAACCATAGCATGAACATGTCATGGCGGATCTTATGTGCTGTCATAAGTTCTCATTACAAAGTATGTCCTGTAATATAAGAGTGTCATGTTACCTTCACTGGCAATTGTCATGAAAGGTGTCATAATGTCGTTTACGAAGCTAGAATGCACACTTTACTGTGGGGTTCTGTTCACAAGGCTACATGACACTGGGTTATGTCATGACAGCTGACATAACCTTACATGAATGTTTATGAATGCTTATTCCAATTGGTGCCATCTGTCATAAAGGCTGCTTTAGCCAACTTGGATCAAAATTGGCTCATGTTACCTTTGTAGTGAATAATGCCTATAATCAGCATTTATAAACATTTATGTAGGGTTATGTCAGTTGTCATGACAAGCTTATGTAGGTGCTATGTAGCCTTATGAACAGTACCCCACACTAAAGTGTTGCTGGAAAAATTAACATGCAACATCAACATTATGAAATCCCTTATGACAATCCATAGTATTTGATTGCATCTATAACAACGACTGCCACCATTCTTAGAGCCAGGCAAGCCATAGCTCTAACTGTGCTCCGATAGCTGTTGCAGCTACAACCCAAAAAGGCCAAAATGACTGTTTCCACGCATCTGACCCAAAGGCTCCAACAACAGCCGCAAAGGAGGGCAGGAAGGCCCGAAGGCCTGAACCTTTTATGCTGACAAAGGCTGTGAGCGACAGTGGGAGGAGGATGTCAGCTGCAAGAGACGGCAGGAAGATAAGAACAGACAAGACAGGCATGAGACTAACTCTGTTTACCTTTACTCACCCTCTGCCCTCCTGTCTCGACCCTTACTCCACAACTTGACCACCGGGATCAAACATCAGGGGTACTACAGTGGTCTCACAGTGGTCTCACAGCAGAAAACAAGGTGGAACACATTGCATAGTGTAGCACAGTGTAGCCTTCACGCCTTCAGTGTCTGTCTTCCTCCTCCCGCTCTTAGTTGCGGCTTTTGTCACCATATGATATTTAGGCATCGCCTTCCTGCCATTTCTTGCAGCCGTTATCGCTGCCTAAGGGCAGGTGCCTGACACAGGCCGCAAAAAAGATGAAAACATACGTGGACACTTTAGATTCAGTCTTCAAGATACACTACAAGGAGAGGCTAGTTTGATTGGGTAAACTAACATTGTGCTGTTCCTGGCTGTCAGTAAGCATATCGGTAATCAGAGCCTTGCAAAGGATCCACACATATGAAAGAAGCAGATCAAGTCTGTTTTTTTCTGTTTGCCCTGAGGAGTTCAGTCCCAACTAAACAGATTGTCCAGCTTGGACTGCTTTTTAACACAACAAGAGGGCAGCCAAACAGAGCAGCGCTCATTTACATGTATCATCAGTAAAGGCACAGTAATATAAACAGCCTGTTGGAAAATGGTGATGTAAACATGGAATAGGACTGTTTGGTACAGAAAACCACACAAGCAGTTGTAATAAACATTACATCGAAAATGTATAATATCAGCCCTTAAAATGTTGTCTAAGCTAGGCTGCTAGTTTATAGTGATGCAGGACGTTCAAAAATCGGTTTAGTGAATACATAAGGCCATAATGAAGGGTTCCAGTAGGTCAGTGCTCTGGACTGTATGGGAAAATTGCTGCCAAATCCACAGTGCAGTCTACTGTAGGCCAAGGCTCTGATTTATTGTTTGTACTTGATCATCATTTCCGAAACGTCACCTCAGGAGGTGGCGAGTAACTACAGCCCACATGCTGCTGAAGATAGCTAGTCTGAAAAATAGAGCACAGCCTCCTGTTTCCTCTCGCTGAAAATCAACACCAGACACGGTTCAAGCTAAATGAACTAAAATGAATAAAGATGGCTGTCAGGATCACATGCAGAAGCTAATGGAGCTGAACAGCAGAATGTTGAATGGATGCAGATTTACGCTTTTACAGTACTTGAGTAAACAACTGAAAGCCACTTTATTGCTGGTGTTCAGTAGCACTCGTGTTGATGTTAAATGTATGTTAGCCGTCCACTAGACCAGTGGCCAGCAACCATCTATCTTTCTGCAACTCCACACCTGCTCTGGCTCACCTTCAGAAGTCCTAGATTGGCTTATAACAGTCACTGGTGTTAGGTGAGAGAGGAGGGATGGCATTAGATGCAAGTTAGAGCGAAACTCTGCAGGAAAGTAATCCCCTCGGGTGGTTCGTGGCCGCTGCTTTGGACCCTTCATCAGTAGACATTTTCTGATCCCAGGGTTGCTCAATATTTTGAAGTGACAGTGACACCCTAGCAAAATCACTGATACACTCGTACCAGTACCACACGCTCCATCATGTTAGTGTTACTGTTGTGCTGAGAATGGTCCATCACCCCAATACTCTGGTCAACAGCAGTCCTGTTGCCAGAAGCTGACCAATAACGAATAGGGTAGAGGGTGGCTGATACATTGCACAGCAATAGTCTGTGACTGTACACCCATATAGTAGACACATATGCTGTTGCTAAAAAAGGGGCCAATGGGTGGAAGTACAAGGTAAGTGTTTCTAATAAAGTGGCCAGTGAGTGGAAGTATAAGGTAGGTGTTTCTAGTGAAGTGACCAGTGAGTGGAAGCACAATTTAGGTGTTTCTAGTAAAGTGACCAGTGAGTGGAAGCACAATTTAGGTGTTTCTAGTAAAGTGGCCAGTGAGTGGAAGTGCAAGGTAGGTGTTTCTGATAAAGTGTCCAGTGAGTGGAGGTACAAGGTAGGTGTGTCTAGTGAAGCGTCCAGTGAGTGGAAGTAGAAGGTAGGTGTTTCTAATAAAGTGTCCAGTGAGTGGAAGTATAATGTAGGTGTTTCTAATAAAGTGGACAGTGAGTGAAAGCAGAAGGTGGGTGTTTCTAATAAAGTGGCCAGTGAGTGAAAGCAGAAGGTAGGTGTTTCTAATAAAGTGGCCAGTGAGTGAAAGCAGAAGGTAGGTGTTTCTAATAAAGTGTCCAGTGAGTAGAAATACAAGGAAGGTGTTTCTAATTAAGTGACCAGTGAGTAGAAATACAAGGAAGGTGTTTCTAATTAAGTGACCAGTATGTGGAAGCACAATTTAGGTGTTTCTAGTAAAGTGGCCAGTGAGTGGAAGTGCAAGGCAGGAGTTTATAACAAAGTGGCCAGTCGTTGGGAGAAGAACCTAAGTGTTTCTAATTAAGTGACTGTTGAGTGAAACTGCCTGCAAGGCGGGGGTCTCTGTTAAAGCAGCCAGTGATCATCTAATAAAGTGATCAGTTAGTAGAAGCAGCCCTGCTTACGCTGAGTCTATGATGTATTCTGGTCTCAGCCTCTTAGCATGGCTAAGTCTGAAACCCAGCCTAGCTTACCGATAGCTGCTTGCAGCAGATTTTAAACCTTCTCCACAATGCCCGAGGGATCATGTTGGTTAAACACTAGCCATCTTAGTTGAGTGCATCACTAAATCATGTACTTTAGGCACTGTGATGCTGCATGTAAAGTTTATTTGAAGCAGGCCTGCTTGAGGCTTTCCCGTGGTTTTCAGCAAATCATGCATTAAAGACTCAGCGAGAAAGAGAGAGAGAGCGAGAGAGAGAGAGCGAGAGAGAGAGAGAGAGAGAGAGAGAGAGAGAGAGAGAACATAGGCAGAAAAAAACAGCATTTCTGAATTTGTCACAGAAGAACGTGGCAGAACGGAGGGCCCGGAGCTTTATAGCTATGAAAGTTTAAAAGTTTAGCTATAAAAGAGCCTTGCTTTTGTCCCTCTTCTTAATAGCTTGCCATGATTGCACACAGGGAAAAGCATGCAATGATGGCGTGGAGAAAGAAGTGAAGCCTATCATTAGCTAAGTGTAGCGTCTAGTGATTTACAGGTTTTGAGGTGAACTGCGTCCAAATAATAGTTTAAGAGCGTTGCATTGTTGAGGAATAAGGTATGCAGATAACCGTGCTGTAGGTCCATTTCCGAGATGTATCAGTCTTCTAGATAATTTGCCAGGCAGCTTACAGGGTTATAATTGGCCTCTGCTCAGACAGCCTGGTATGATTTAGAATCCACACTTTGCTCTTTAAGTGCCTCCTTTTAATGTCTCTTTGATGACAAGTCATGTCACCCTGAGGGAATGCAGCCTCTAACCTTATCTCACCCATCGTCAGCAAACCATTCAGGGTCTTTGGCTTTGTCCCCTTCAACAAAGAATGTAGTGTAGTGTAACTGCATGTAAATATTAACTGAAATAGTGTTTATTGACCTTTTTTGAATCATGTTTAATAATTTGCCCACTATTTTAGACAAGGATTGTGGATTTCTATGATTTTTTTCAAATGCGAAATGCAATCATCCAATAAGCAGTCAGCTACCAGCTTCAGCAGGGGTTCAGGGGGTGATCAAGTGGAGGTACCAGCGGGGACCCAGTCAATTTTCGGTAACAGCTCTCTAGTGCTCTCAAAAAAGGACAGTACACCACAGCACCACAGTACACCAAGTTGACTAAAGGCAGGTCTGATACACTCATCATCAAAAAATTCATTGATTACAAATAGTTAGACTCAGAAGGAATCAACCCACAGGAATGAAACTTGGTGGGTAGGTTTGATATCCATGAATCATCCTGTTAATGCAGGTGTCACGAAGGGGTCAGGGACGAGGAGGCTGGATATAAGCGCAAGGGTTTAATTGACAGAACAAACAAAACAAAAACACCAAAAGAAACAACTAACAAACAGCGAGGCTATTTGGAACAGGTTCACAAAAACAACCGACAGGGAAACAAACGACTGGCAGGGAAACAGAACACCGGCAGGAGAACAAACAAACAAAACGCCAAGCAAACACAAAGGGAACCACAAGGAGTATAAGTGGACAAGACTAACAAGGAACACCTGGGAAGGGGCGGAGCTACAAACTAAGGACACGTGAGGGGACTGACAAGGGGCAGAGACAGGAGGAGCCAGAGACCAAAACAAACAGACGCACATGGAATAAAGTGACAGACAGCACATGGACATGACAAGACAGAAACAGGAAGCCAGATAAAACAGACAAACATGAACAAGACATGGCAGGGTGTGACAGCAGGCACCATTGGCAAACGGCACAACGCAGGACTACATGCACGCAGACTGTGATAACGACTGACCTTAATACCACGTCACCAAAGACTGCAATGGTCTCGTGGAGTGACTCAGAATGGCAGTGACGAATCCCGCTTTTGTCTTGATGAAGATGACCAATGAATCCTTCTGTGGAGGCGCCGTGGTCAGCGCCAAGATGAACGGTTTGTTGTCTCACGTCACACATCCAGAAGGCCTGGTGTCACTCCACCTCCACCCCTACCATAAAATCTGCAGGAACTGCATGAGAATATTCAAGCTGCATGGGATGGATTATCACAGGACACCATCAGGTACCTCTACAACTCCATGCCGAGACGTCTGGCATGTTGCATTAGCAAACATGGTGGCCCGATGCCATACTGAGAAACTACTTCTGTATGTGTAGCTCAATAAATGTTGCCCATATCAGTCCAAATCTAACATCATTTATTGTTCCTGGTAGCCTTTATCTTCCTTCCCAATAGCACTGCAGTCCCACACTTCCTTCTGGGTGCAACTGTTTTTTTGACATGAGTGTCTTGGCACTTACATGATACCTCGCACTTATCAGGGGTAAACATAAAACTTAAGAGGCTGTGAAACAAAATGTTACCAGTAAACAAACAAAGCAAGATTATAGGTTCATTTATACAGATATACACTGCTGCTTGTTGTTTACAGGCTCTGTATATTTGGTATAAATCTGTCTTTTTTATGATCCATGCAGTCTTCCTTCCCAATAGCATTGCAATCCGACACGTCCTTCTGGGTGCAACTATTCTTTTGACGATGAGTGTACATATAGAAAACTCCCGCAAATAATAAATACTCTATATAAAATGATAATGATCATGCAATAATTAGCATGCACAATTAACATAAGGAAAAATCAGCTAAATACTCAATTAGAAGGTAATAAAGTCATTAATATAATTATAAATAGCTGCAAAGCAACCAATCACGCAAACAACACATGAATCGCATTATTGTGGTACAGAAATGGTGGAACCTTTACACAGTCACTTGGCCTCAGCTGTGGAAATGGCCCTAAAGACAGGAGAATAAAGGCAGGTCTGATATATGACAAAGATTTTCAGTCTTGATTATTTCAGGAAAAAATCATTTTTTTGTGAATCTAGTATGTCACATATCACTGGATGTTATTTACCCTTGTCCAGGGCTTGGGGTTGGACAAACAATGACAATGGCTACCGCCCCACATGGGAGACTGGGGTTTGATTCCTGGTCTGGCTGGGAGCATATGGTGATCTAACACCTCTATATACTGTTCAGCATTGATAGTGCTTTTCCACATGTGTAAGTGGCCCTAATGCAATCCCATTCCGTTAAAGATGCAGGTTTTTAAACGGTGCTGATAACAAACCGGAATGGTCCCTCTCCTCTTGAGTCTGCAGACTCGAGAGTCTGCAGTCCTTCTCCTCTTGAGTCTGCAGACTCGACATGGCGTTTATGGTTTCCAATAGATTTTGATTCATCTGAGCACAGAACAGTTTTCCATTATTGGCAGGAGTGGTACAGATACTGGTGTGGAGCAGTGGGTAACACCAGTACCTGCCAGGGAGACTGAGGTTTGATTCCCGATCTGGGTGACTATGCTGTGCTACACCAATAAGAGTCCTTGGGCAAGACTCCTAACACTACATTGGCCTACCTGTGATGTGATTAACCTCGTAAGTTGCTCTGGATAAGACCCTCAGCTAAATGCCATGAATGGAAATACTAGTGGGAGCAGGATTAAACAACTAGTCCTGCGCAAAGCTCTGGCTGGATGCATTGAGCGAACATGTGCACACATTCAGAACACAGTTCACATTATTGAGTGCTGTATTTGCTTGTGTGGACCATGTACCTGTTCATGTGTTAGCTTACTCAAGATGGTACCTCAGGACAAATAAAATTCTACTACCATTCAGGTCCCTAAAACCACGTTCTTTAACAACATCTCAGGGAAATCACGTTAGATAATGTAGAATAGGAGAACAGCTTATATAGTAGCTTTAGCTTTTCAGAACATAGCTTTTCAGTCTCAGCAGTAAAAGGGTTAAGCTCACATCAAGGACATCCTTTCTAAGCACGATCTCTGAAGCTTGTCAGATAGGAGAATGTGAAAAGTAGGGGCAGTGAAACCGATGGGAATGCCATATAGTGATTCTTGTAGATGTAGATGGTTATCTTTGCTGTTCCTGTGTGTGTTCCTCTTTGCTTCCACTCCCTGATGGCCGTATCTCTATTCCCTTGCATTATGATGGCTGATAAGACAAATGGTCTACCTGGGCTCTGTCTCAACATCCTTTCATGAACAGAGACACACTGTCTCCGCTCTTTCGTCCAGGCAAGGAATTGGGGCGGGGAAATCGAGATGTGGTTTCGCTCCAGGCCGGCTCGGCATTGCAAATATGATATTATTAGTGCCGTTATCTTCACCATGCATCAGAACTTTGGGGTGAAATAGAAGACTTTGGTTGGTGGCATCTTTTTGAGTCTGTTTTGTTTGGGTTTTGAAGGCTTCAGGGGGACAGTCTCACACCGGGAGGAGCCGAGGAAGAACCACCGCCCAAAGTTCCAGAGCAGGCCGTACCCGAAGTAACGTGTAAGTGTAGAGCTGTTATTCTACCTGCTCTTCTCACTATCATCTTCATTGCAGAGAGGAATGCATTAAACTGGGTACAGTGTCAGAGTGACAAATGAGAAAGGCGATGGACGCTTGGTAATTAGTTTTTTTGTATAGCAGTCAGTCAGTGCTGTCCAAGAGACATTCCAGCCCAAAGGGTGCTCAACTTGATCCAGGCTGCAGTGGCTGGAGGTTTGCTTCAGCCAGGCAAAATGCCAATTAATATCACTAACCAATCAAATGATTACAGTTTTTTTCCTGGTGTCATAGAATGCATTTAATCAGTATTTAAAGGTACAATATTAAAGGCATGTGACTTTGGTCAAGGTAAAGATTGCCCAGATGCTGTGTTACATGCCCCTTTACACCCTATGATTTGGCCCCAGAATGAAACAAATTATTAAGGAATAATTTAACAAGCTCTTCTCTGATTGGCTGATTTACAGAGAGAAATCATGATGATCACGTAGAAGCAGCATGTCCAAATAGACCACTAGGAAAATGAAATGAACCATGTAAATAAGCTCGGTCCTCATACCATTTAGTTAGCTGTGTTAGTTACTTGAATCTTGCTAGTAACTAACTTTACACGTACTAACTACTCATTTGCACGTCCTGATTTTTGTCTGTAACCATTATCCTCAGACCAGCATTTCACAATGTTATCCTTAGGCAAACATATTTCTTGCCCAATCACAGACAGCAGAATGCATGACATCAACATACAAAAATCAGGATGTGCCTACTCACTTTCCACCTCAACATCAACACAAAATAATTTGTTGTTACTCAGGAGATAACTAGATAAAATCACACAGCATGGCTTCGGCTGGGTTGTGATGCTCCATGAGCTGGTATATGTAAATTTTGGGGACGTCATTTTGAGTGGCGTCAAGACTTTTAGGTAAGAGTCTAGGATTTTCAGCCCATTTGAGGTTCACATTATGTAAGCTCTATGTACTGAAGTGTCCTTATTCAACAGTTTTCCATTCTATGGCACCTTTAACCCAAGTGTGGTTATTTAAGGTAATCCAGTTGACTAATTATGTCTCTCAGACTGAAATGGGATTCTGTTACACAAAACTTGTCCCTTACTCTCTAAAGGCCCAGCACACTTGCATTTTGCAGCAAAATTACATTAATTTGAAATCAATATACCACTTTGAACACGTTCTCATGTCCTCTGCCTATGTGTGCTACTGGGATCCATATGTGGAAACAATGTACACATTCGAACGAAGTAAATTCAATGTATCTCTCTTTTTTCAGCGTGGCTGGATGGTATAAAAACTGCTGTATGTGTGCTTTTGGTTACTGGAACAGGTCCATTGCCTGCGGTGACTGAATCTCTGACTGCAGCTGAGCTGGAGCTCCAGAGCGTCTCTCAGGTTTCAGCGCAGGTAAGCCACCCTGCCCCAGTCCAAACTATCGCTTTTCGGCCTTTGCTCATTTCTCCTCCGTCTTTTATTGTGCAGGCTGTCAGAAGGACAGTTAAAACCACTTATATCACTCTTTCACATGGAGATACCCCACCCTGAGTGGGCTGTTTATCTCCTAGCTTGTCAGGTTAGCGGATAGCTTACCTCTCTAAACAATGCATAAAGGCTCTCATGTCGTAATTTGTGACTTTTGCTGCAAGTATCGCTTTGTGGAAGAAAACCGTGTACAGTTACACACAAATACACTGTAATGAAGTTGGCATGAAGGCTATAGAGGATACCGGTGCTGTAGCAGGGCCTGTTTAATCATGACTGTCAAAAAAAAAAAAACGTGTGTTAGATCATTGCTTTTCCCAGACCTAGTCCTGGAGTTGCCCTATGTTGCACATTTTGGTGTTTCCCATACCACCTTTTGAACTCAATAGTTTTACTGTATTTGAGTCCACACGTCGATTCCTCACTCTCATAATTTGCACATTAGGTGTACAGTGGCCTTATTCACCTGTTTCGTGTGACATTACTTGTATGACTGAGCAGGCATTTTTTTGTGAGCAAGGAAAGTAAAATATATTCTATGTACTTTTCCATTTGCCATCAGAAAACAGAAGTTTCATTGTGCTTTTATGAACCAAACTGACACGTCTAACCGTAACACTCTTACTAGTCAGTAACACTAAGTGTTACTAGTCAGTAAGTGAGTATAACAGTGACACTATAGCGTGTTACTAGTCAGTAACAGAGTTTAACAGCAGTTAAATTGTTTAGTACTACTGAGTGTATCAGTAATATTGTAGCATGTTACTAGTCAGTAACACTGAGTGTGACAGCAACACTATAGCATGTTATTGGTTAGTAATACTGAGTGTAACAGTAATATTGTAGTGTATTACTAGTCAGTAACAGTGAGTGTTAACAGTAATACCGTAGAGTTTACTAGTCAGTAACAGTGAGTGTAACAGTAATACTGTAATGTATTACTAGTCAGTAACAGTGAGTGTAACAGTATTACTGTAGTGTATTACTAGTCAGTAACAGAGAGTGTTAATAGTAATACTGTAGTGTATTACTAGTCAGTAACACTGAGTGTAACAGTAATACTGTAGTGTTTTGCTAGTCAGTAACAGTGAGTGTAACATTATTACTGTAGTGTATTGCTAGTCAGTAACAGTGAGTGTAACATTATTACTGTAGAGTATTACTAGTCAGTAACAGTGAGTGTAACAGTAATACTGTAGTGTATTGCTAGTCAGTAACAGTGAGTGTAACATTATTACTGTAGTGTATTACTAGTCAGTAACAGTGAGTGTTAATAGTAATACTGTAGTGTATTACAAGTCAGTAACAGTGAGTGTAACAGTAATACTGTAGTGTATTGCTAGACGTTTGCAGTTATGTATTTTCATCACTTGCCACTCAGACGTTCCCCAGAGGAGATTTCCCACAGCTCACTTAAGGTAAAGAGAAAACTTTGATGCAAGTCCCCACAGAAATAGGAAAATATGATCTTGATCTTGCCTCTCAGATGGATCTGGCATAACACCACAGCTTCATTAATGCTGGGATATAGGCCTGTGTGGTGGTGATTTGCTTATACCTAGGCCTTTGTTGCCATGGATTCCATAGTCAATACTGCGCTCTCGCTCTCTCCTCGTTATTAAGCACTTATTTTCCTATCAGCAGTGACACTGAGCCGAGGCCGCGTGGTAATTACAGCAGCCTGGTGTTGGAAAGTCTTTTAAGAGTGTTTTCGCTGGTGTGGTGTGCGGAGCAGATGGAGGAGGGCTCCAGACATGCTGGCATCATGCGCTGTCGCGACGGGCCGGGACCCCTCCCCTCAATCCCCCCACCCAAAACTTGTCAAAAGAGCTGGTACCCACCTCACCACCCAGGAGAAGTTAAAGCAGGTCACAGAGCGAATAATGATAAATAAGTGCTTAACCATTAAAGGCTCGAGTTATTACCGACACCTTGCTGTACTGTTCAAATATACAGTTTAAATGTCATTACATAATTAAATACTGAGTTATGCAATTTGTTACTTTTACACTGAATTTGCATTTGGCATCAACTCTTTTAGCTTTTGTTTGTTTTGATGTCAAAATATTCAAAGCAGTTTTGGTACCACTTTAGAACAAGACTGATAAGAATGGTTAAAATGAGTGTGTTAATGTTTATTAATTAGGTTATAAACACACAAATAAAAGGGCTAACAGTGACCTGTGATTTACCCAGTAGTGAACCCCCAATTGTTTTACCCTGTTAAAGCTCAGATTTGGGTGTTTACAGATCTTACTTTGTGTTCTCCATCAGTCAGCTTTAAACCTGCCAGCTTCAATACATATTTGTGTCCCTCAGATACAACGGCTCACTTTTACACTTTCTATTAATATGTCAAAACTGCTTATTAATACCATACCCTTCTCAATGGTAACCATTAATAAACTCATTTCAAACATTCCTAAACCCCTTAATAAAGATAGTCTTATTCTAAAGTGGTTCTGGATTTTAATATATTAGAATTTAACATCATCAAATTCAAATCACTGCAATTTGTAACAAAATACACAGTCAAGGCACATTATTATGACCATCTCCTATTTCGGCGGCAGCAGTGTGTAGCTCATGAGGGAAGTCATATTTTTGTGGCATTCTCTGGGCCCATCCATGTGGAAGGCAACCGATTTGGGTATGAGTCCATCCTAGCAGATCACGTACACCCATACATGCTGATTGTCTTCCTTGGGGCGGATGGGATCTTCCAGCAAGGCAGTGCAAAATGTCACATGGCTAGAAATGTCCGACATTGGTTGGAAGAGCATCACCAAGACTTCCAAGTACTACCCTGGCTCCCTAATTCCCCAGACTTGAACCCAAACGAGCATTTGTGGGACCACCTTGCTCATGTTCGTGTTTGCTCTATGGATCCTCCCCCACGCACCCTCCAGCAACTGTGGGATGCACTGCAGTCAGCATGGCTCTAGATACCTGTGACAACCTACCAGAACCTTATTGAGTCCCTCCCAACCCGTCTAGTTGCGGTCCGTAGCTGGTCATAATAAAAACCTGACTGTTTATCTCCCCTTCTAGCTCTTCTGGTATAGACTGACAGGTTAGAATCTGCACTTTCCGCACAATTCCTCAGGTTTTTCTATTACCCACAAGCAGCAAATTATTCATTTTGAACTGCCGTATGTTATGCATGCAGTGAAAACAATAACAACAGATTTTAAGAGCTACACAGAGAGTTATAACACAGAGCCTCCCACATATGCAGCAATGTGAACAAAAGTTTGAAACCACCCTTTATTCATTTACTATTCAGTCAAAGTTTAAGTGTTTCATTGTCCATATTTCTGAGGATGTAAGGTAGAAGATAACTGCGTAATGAAGAAGAACGTTGGATAAAAACGAAACAGGAGTTTCCAAAACTGGAGCTGCAAGACGTGCAACCCACAACCACATGCAAGACATAGAAACCACCAAAACTGCCCATTCAGATGAAGAGCACTTAAAGCTTTCATCTCTGAGAGAGAGGAGAAAGTCAAGCTGCACACTTGCTTCAAATCTGAAACAAATCACACAGCTGTTTCTGTCCGTCCTTCCACTGTGAGAAGACAACACAGCGCTGTGGGTCTGAAAGGGCATGTAAAGAAAATGTACATGTGAGATTTGTAAGGTTTTTCGGACTCATGAGTTTAACTCTGTAAGCCTAATTACTTAAAGTGCAACACAGGAATCATGTGGGTCGGATACAAGTATGAAATGGCTTGTTAGGGGCAGTCCAGTACTCAAAGTCATAACAGGCAGAGGTCAAAACACAAAGAAGACACTGCTTGGTACTCAGGTTAACAACACAGAGACTATTCAAATACACAGAATACAGGAGTATATAAAAGCTAGTTTATAGGTCCAGGCTCACTTGTAGGTGTGTAAGTGGGTGGAACCGGGAAGAGTCCAAGTAGAGTCTCCTCAGAGGGGAGACCTTATGTGTGATTTTCTGTTAAATCAGTTTTTTCTTTTGCTTTTTTTTTTTGATAACTTAAAGGAGCAATATGTAGAATTCTTAGTTTAAAACATTTTGCAGTTGCAGAGATATCTACTGAAATTAGCATGCTAACTACCTAGCCTCAGCTTGTCATATCTCATAATACTGCTTTGTACCTCAGGAGTCACTGTACCATTGAGGCAAATCAGTCTAAGATGAGAGGATGAAGACGTAGCGGTGCTGCCCCAGTGCTGTATTCTAACCTCTTATCAGTCAGGTTGAAAGTCCTGCTTCCGGATAGGCAGCCAGTGAAAGGAAGAGGAAATACAACAAGGACTGAAAGTCTTGGAAAGCGACTGCTGCCACCCAATCCTAGAAAGAACCGACGTTCCAGCAGCAAACCAACCATGTGATATGAATAGAAGCTAAGCAAGAGTTAACATCAGTCCTGCTTTCCACCACTACCTGGATGAAGTTTGATGCTGAGCTCATAACTTTTCTTAGAGACTGTTAAGTTAGCAGCTGTTAATGCTAACACTGAGGGAGATGGTGCTTTTCCTTTTCCGTTTCTTGTGATAGGGGGTGGACACCACAACGTTCTGCTGATATGTTTCCCCCTGTTGTTTTTCTAGAATTCATTCAGCAGGCTGTGCCATCTTACAAATCGATCCTTTAAGCACTAGGCAGGATTTGTAAACTAGAGACCTCTCTGGTGGGAATTTACACTCAACATCAAAAAACATTTCATGCTCAGCTGTGCATGTGCCGTAAGCAAGGATGGGCCTTTTTTTTCGCTGTACCTGACTGACCCAACATCCACAATTGTGGACATTCAGCAAGCAGTGATGCCCGCCATGCCTGCCAGTCATCCTGTTAGTGCCAGCACCATCAGCAGACGGCTGCATAATGCAGGACTACATGCGCTCAGACCATTACGATGACTGCCCTTAACACCACGTCAGCGTCACCAAAGACTGCAATGGTGTCGTGCCAGACTGTCATGGAGTGACTCAGAATGGCAGCAGGTGATCTTCAGCGACCAGTTCCGTTTTTGTCTTGGTGGAGATGACCAACGAACTGTGGTCCAGATGAAAGGTTTATCATCATACGACCAGAAGCCTGGTGTCACACCAGGTAGCTCAATAAATATTGCCCATATCAGTCTAAATTTATCATCATTTATTGTTCCTGGTGACCTTTACCTTCCTTCCCAATAGCACTGCAATCCCATACACAATGAGTGTATAATTGCATGTGGCGCAAGAAGGAACACTGGTTGTGTTCTGGGCGTGTTTTGATGAATCTCATAATTGTGAGCTCTCAGTTTAAACTTGGTAAAGCACAAGTCCTTCAATTATGCAAATGTAAAATCTATAATTCAGTGTAATGTTAATGTTGCATTTGAAATCCATAGAGCCAGAGCTTATTTTGATCCTTTATGTGTTACTTTAATACTATCAATCTATCTATCTATCTATCTATCTATCTATTTATCTATCTATCTATCTATCTACATTAATGTTGTAGACAATGTGACTCCTGGCTCCCATCATCACCACTGTAACGAAGAGTTGTTGCGTTTCACATAAAGACCTCAAATGACTTTGTTTACAAGTCAATGATTGCAATTTGGAAACCCATGTAAAAAGAAATGTACATGTCTTCTTGATTGTGGTGCTCAGTGAAAAATAGCTCAGTCAAAAGAGCGGTGATAGAACGAGTAGGAGAATAGTCGCTAATAAGTCATTCTAATTGGTGTCTACTAATAACATTCATCAGTATTTATTGTACAGCAACAGTGAACATTACGTCTCAAGAGAAGATGCAATATCACCAAATGTAGAGCCAGTATGTTAAGAAAGTATCCAATACGTGAAATGAGAACTGCTGGAACGCGGAACGGATTGCTGTACAGCAGTTGATTTGCACAAGTGCTTGGTCCAAACCTAACAACTCTGAGCGTTCCTCTGAGAGTGCTATATATTCCAGCAGCCGTAACGTAAGGCTGGTGATCATCAGCACCATTAAACCCAACCGAGGACCACACCCCTCCCCCTAGAGGTCGGAGGCAGAGATATGGCACCCACCGCTTCAGCCGTTGTTGTCTCAAGAAGTGAGTCACACCGTAAAAGCATTACGTTTTTGTTTTCTGTGCCGTTCGGAGCGGGGCGAAGAGAGAAAGCCCTGGAGGACCAGTTAAACTAATAAGCCATTAGGAAGACAAATTGCATTTGCCTTTCAAACAGTGCCCAAAATAAGCAATTAAACGCAAAACAACCACATTAGGCTTTAAAAAGAGCTGGTAGGTGAGCTGAGACATTCACACTTTGCCTCTCCATATGGAACCGATTAGCCTCGTCACTTTGGCAACCTGCAGACGGCGAGGCCTTTTTATTATTTTTTTCACTTGTTCAAAAATCCCATGCCAAAGTAAAGACAGCTTGCCTTTGTGTAAATATGAAAAGAGATCAGTGTGCATGTATGTGTGTGCGGTTCATATACAGAGCTACGCTAAAATCTGCGACCACCCTTTATGTACTTTCCAGTCAAAACGGGCATCAAAAATGTATTTATTTTTTTGGTTAAAATTAAAAGAAGCAGTATTAATGAGTCCGACACACTAAAATACAGCGTGTGCTGTAGTGACTTGCCCTGTAAAGTCTTGAATGGTGATTTAAAAGTTAGGGGTGATTTGCGGGAGCTGTTTCGGACCACATTTTAAGATTGACTGACAGTATGAACATAATACCGGCTCAGCAAAAATTATTAACTATAAACTATAAATCATACCTTCTGCTATAGATAAATATAGCTCACTTATTACAGTATATATTTGTGTTTTTGTAGAGCAGTATTTTTTGTAGAGCGGGAGCAGTTTCAGACCACATTTTCTGTATTAAAGTAACACAGGATCACAATAAGCTCTGGCTCCATAGGTTTCAAATGCAACAGTAACATTACTGATTTATAGATTATACACTTACATAATTGAAGGACTTGTGCTTTACCATGTATATATTAAAGAATATATACAAGAAAGTCTATCTACAAAAATACAAATATATAAATATATATATAATACACTGAATTATCAATCAATCAATCAATCAATCAAAATTTATTTATATAGCGCTTTTTACAACCAACGTTGTCTCAAAGCAGCTTCACAGAAAATAAGTTAGTTATAGAGGAACAAGAAAAGAGAAAAACACAGCGTTAATGTACAGATGTAAGAAACCCGGGTCCAAGCCCCCCTTGAGCAAGCCAGAGGCAACAGTGGCGAGGAAAAACTCCCTTGAGTAAGGAAGAAACCTCGGGAGGAACCAGGCTCAAGAGCGGAACCCAACCTCCGCAGGTCAATCCGGGATGAAGAGAAAAAGACAGAACTAACAGGAAAAGGAGCTTAGAATATCTATTCGATACAGTCTGATTAGTCCAGGACGGTAGTAATTGCGAAGATGGAGCAAACGCTTGGTCATCTAAATGTTGTTGTCCTGCCGCGTGATGAGCTGGAGAAACAGGGCAGGAGACCCACGGTGGAGCTGATGCTCAGGTGACTCAGCTGCTCTGGGGGTTCCCATGTGATCATTCCAGAGAAGTGTCATTCCTGTGCTTAACAAAGAAGAGGAAGTAGAGAGAGGTAGAGAGAGAGAGAGAGAGAGAGAGAGAGATTAGGAGGACTGAGAGGTAGGCTTTGCATGTTGTATGAATTGAGTGTGTGTAGTCCTGAGAGTCCTGGAGAGAAGTCCTCTGCGCTGGTAGCCCCTCAGTGTTATCTATCAGCGTAGATAGATAGATAGATAGATAGATAGATAGATAGATATACAGGGGTTGGACAATGAAACTGAAACACCTGTCATTTTAGTGTGGGAGGTTTCATGGTTAAATTGGACCAGCCTGGTGGCCAATCTTCATTAATTGCACATTGGGCCACCTCTAGCCTAGATACAAGATGAGATACGGTGCGGCCTGGAGGCATACAGGTTCCAAATGGCGTGCTGTGGCACATTCACCAACAGATGTTGCAGATGCAGATCCTGCACACTTGCAGGTTGCCGAAGCTTGTCCCATAACTGCTCTATTGGCGATAAATCTGGTGACCGGGCAGGCCAAGGAAGTGTTGCAATCTGGTGAAAACCCTACCTGGAAAACCTTGTGTGTGGGCGAGCATTATCCTGCTGAAAAATGCCAGTTAGAAGCACTCGTATCAGTTGTATCACTACTAGGGTTACTGACTGTCATACAGTATGTGTTGGCCCCTCAGAACATTACACCATCACACAGCAAAGGCAGGATTGAAGCGCTCACCAGGAGGCCTCCATGCTCAAACCTGACCATCATCGGATCCCAAACAGAACCTGGATTCGTTGCCAAAGATGATACAGTTCCAGTCTGTAGCAGTCCAGGTTTCTTGTTCACAACACCACTGCAAATGAAGGTGGTGGTGGCTGGTTGTCAAGGGCAGGACATGTAATGGGCATCGTGACACCAAATTTCCTTCTGCTAAGCGTCTGGAAATGGTCCGGTCAGAAACAGGGGTGTGTAATGAACGTGCCACCTGTGTCTGGATGGAGGGAAACTGTGGGAACTGCTCGTGCTTGTTGGTGGATTAAACAATCCTCTCTACCGGTGGTCTTTCTGGGCCATCCAGAGCATGTTCGCTGTGTGTGTCCTCACGTAACCAGACTCCACCTGAAATCTTTTACATATCAGCCTAAGACATAACTGGATGCGGTATTGTTTTTTTGTCAGTGAGTGTAAATCTGATGAAATATTGCCTCACAACACCCTGCATATACCTCCCCCCCTAATGATTGGGTTTAAAAATATCTTTTAGGCCAAAACCTTATCAAAGCTATTGTAAAACAATGCCTCGGCGTTGGCAGCATGTTCATAACCATTTCATGTAATGACTAATAAGAGGCTTTAAACTCTTCAGACGTCTGGTTCTTATCACCACCACTGGAAACACTTCGGTAAGCTCTAGAAACAGAGCATTTCACATCCAACCACTCTGAACGAGCTTGTTTTCATTATTGCTGCTTGATGTCTGAAGACATGTTGAACTAAATGGCAGAATTTGACTTTCCTCAAATGTTGGCCAAGAAGGATACATTGTGTATGAGGTTATATTCGTCATCATGGACTTTGAGGTGGAGAATTGTAGCAAAAAAGCAGGTTTAAAATCATAATCCACCATAAATCATTGATCCTATTGTTAGAAATTCAGGTCTTCAGGAAGATTCAGGAGTCAGGAGACTGGTCAGTTTCAGAGTTGTCTTGAGTTTATTTGCATATACAGAGATGTATGGGTACAGCTCGGTCGATCAGCAGTCTAGTCTAGTCCAGTCTAGTCTAGTCTGCAACAGGCCTGTTGGCTCCAGTCTGGTCCAGCCTGGTCCAGTCTGACAAGAAGTGTTTTGGGGAATCTTATACACAGTAGGAAAAGTGAAGAAGGGGAGTTTAGGGAGGGGTAAGTGGGGAATGAAGATAAGGAAGATCAAGGTGGAAGAAGAGAAGGAGGGGGTTATGGGGGGGTGATTGTATGACCACTACTCTCTGCATAGATGGGGAGACGACTTACATGTTCTGTAACAAAAGGCCATCTGCTAGAGCTTCACAATAAACATAGTTGAGAGCATATGAAAATAGATGACCTTGACCAGGATAACATTAGAAAGGAAAATAACTAGGGATGTACCAAAATGAATTTTTTTGGCCGAAGCTGAAGCCGAAACCGAACAAAATAAAAACACTTTTTTAGTGTTTCATTCATTTTAATTTTGCCACTTCTTCACCATTGCATAAATGAAATAGGTTAAATCCCAGATAGCAAGTTGATGTAGGACACATTTGGCAAACACTGTCGGCACTGGTAATCTCCTGCGAGCCAAAGGTGGCCCACATATTTACAGCATGCATTTGGCCCACCTGTCCCAAAACAGATCTGGTCCACTTCAGGCACAGATACAGCAGAGTTGCCTACTTTTGGCTGAGGCATGACCCTAATGTGGTGCGTATGTGGCACACATCTTGCTACTGTGAGTGGTCCACCCAACTGCCGTCAACTCCATGCTGGCTGCTATTGTATCGTGTTGTTGTAAAATTTGGGTGTATGTTTCTGTGTTTGTGTTTCACCAAGAGAGGAAAAGAGCAAGACAGAAGAGAAGCTGCTGTTTATCTGCCTCGCTGTAGTGGATCAGTTCTGTTCTTTACTCTGTCTGGAGTTCCATTCGGCTCCAATGCTTGAAACTGAATAACACTGTGGTTCACGTCTATATCTGGGACCTAGAAAAAGGTAACAGTGTCATTAAAAATGTCTTTGTTCGGTATAAATTATTCGGCCTTTTTACTCGGCCGAACACCAAAACTGATTTATTTGCCGTTTTCTGTCAAATAATTCCGGTTGCCGAACATTTGGTGCACCCCTAAAAATAAAGTATGTTGAGGCTATTTTCTCTCACTATGCGCTTCACATTAGCAGTTAATTAGGAGGGAAAAGTCAGAAACTGTTATTGTTCATCATGAGTCCAGCAGTTTCTTACTTGTGCCACTCACTTAGTGTGTGATAATGGCCTCATAAAGCGCTGATGTATTCTCACAGCAGTTCTTTGAGTAGTTTTCCATGGAATTTCAGCTCTGTTTCCTTGTAAGCGTTGAGCGATATGTTCTAATTAAACCCCTGAGTCTGCTGTTGGGTGTTACTACAGTAGAGAAAGTAAAGAGAGTAATTCATTGTTGTCATCTGAAAGCAATAATTACAGTACTGTAACTCAATGTGCGTGATACATTTACATGCTTCATTTATGTATTTGTTCTGGGAGATGAGGATATGGAGCACTTGGCTGTGTCCAATAGCCTCATTCGTCTGGACTGAAAGCCTCCTACCTCTACAGATATGAGTTAAGTCACCTTACACCATGGATACCTCTACCATGGCCTGCCTGCTCACGAAAGGAGTCCTCTCACCTTTTTGGGCTTGATCGTCTTTATATGAGGAGGAGGTTTATTTGACCTTCAGTCAAAATGTCAATTAAGCACAAATTCATACTGTGACATCAGAGCATGCTTTAATTGCATAATGCTTACATGAACTGTGTTCTAAAAATGAGCAAGAAAAGGACTGCATGTTGCATGTTTAAATATGCACATTAATGTTAACAGGTAGCGGGAATGTTTGAGCAGGTTGGATAGGTGCCTAAGTTTGGGAGCGCAAGTTACCATCAACCGGGCTTGCTCCATGATTAATAACTCCGGGTGGGATTCTGCGGCAGATCCTATTTCCATATTTCCTTCTTGGAAATAAGGGCGATTTTCCTTTCTTGTATTCTGGCTTGCCGAGTCTAAATAAAGCTGGGCATGAACTTCGAGTTGTCGATGCTTATTCAGAGTACTCCTCACACTACGGTATTCTTTATTACTGCTTGGGATATTTTGAAATCTGCAGGGATATTTTCCCATAGCCCCAAAGTTCAGTCTTAGATGCTTGTTGCATTTTCTGCTTCCCAACATCCAGGTAATCCCAAACATATACAGTGAGGTCTGGTCAGTCCATTGTTCTGAGAACACCAGCAGCTTCTTTGTTTGATTTATTCCTTTTTGGCTATTATCTTTCCTCAGCGAGGGCTTCTTGAGAGCTACACCATCCTTATCAGACCCACAGTGGTGAGTCGTCATCTCACAGTGTGAGAATGGACAGACCTTCCCTACATACCTGTGGATGCTTTCCAATCTGAAGCAAGAGTGGAGTGGGATTTTTTCCTCTGTGTCATAGTTGAAAGCTTTAAGTGCTGTTTATCTGATGGCGACATTTTTGGTGGTCTACCAGGTCTTGCATAGTTGCTGGGAGTCCCAGTTTCCCTGTAACTTCACTTTCGGAATGTTTTTCCATTCATTCGTCTTTGACTTCCCTCTTCCTTATGCAAGTGGATGATCCTCTATTCTCTAATCTCCTCACAAATATCCCCTGAACAATACAGAACTTGTCCTTAATGGTCGTTCCGGCTGGAAATTAAATAAATGAAATGTGTCATGGAGAGTTTATTGATTCGATCATCCGTGGGTCAGTCGTTTATTATTCACTATGCACTATTACTTTCTGGACCTTAAAAAGTGTTGAGGCCACTCACTGGCCTGCTTAGCATCAGCTGACATTTAGTGAAAACTAACACCAGCATCTGGATAAACAAAGTCTGGAACAGAGAGCTATTCCCGGGCTCTCACAGTGGTCTTCCGCAACCCTCCGAATGGATTCTTCATCTCCTCATCCATAACTTTCTTCCCCCATGTCTTCACACAAACGTGGCTAACCCTAGCGTGAACTCTTAGCCGCTGCCGCTACCGTCCTTTCTTGATACCCATTACCTCACGAACATGCGTGACCCCAGTAGACCCCAGTAGACCTCAAACCCTCATTAACAAGGACTAAAGGAACACGCATGTAAACCCTGTTTAATAACCATCAGCCTTTTCATTTTGGGCAAAAGCACCAGTCTTTTGTGGAATCGGCAGGCAAACAAACGCAAATTGCTCACCTTCAATGGACCCAGAAAGCTCGAAGGAACAAATTGTGCTGGTGCGGTTCAGCCAGCTGCCCCTAAAAATAGCCACTAATTTGCTTTTAAGAGAAACAGTCTGCTTGGTGGTAATTGATTGTTCATGAATGTGTGTCTTTTTTTTTTTTTTTTTCGAGCGGTCTTTCTTTCTCACTGCATGCGCTCTTTGTACTTTGCTAAGGCTTTCTTCAGCACCTACCCTTCCAAACCCTGAGCTGGAAATAAATATAAGGCCTGCTTACCATATCCGTAGGAATGGAAACATGCGATCGGTTTCTGTTTGCCGAATTGTCACGGAGAAAGAAGACATCATTAGCTTTAGCCGGCTGTTCTGGCACAAACTACCTCCGGAACAACCGGAATGTGATTGATGAACCTATTGACTGTATTCATCAATCAGCCTGGTATGTTACGTTTTTTCCATGTGCGTTCCAAGCCGTTCTAATATTTAAGTATCCGTGAAGGTTCACGAACGGATGTCTGGTTAACCGCATGGAGCACGAAAACAAACAAGACTTCGTCTGAAAATAATGGTTTTAGAAAAGCAGAGAGGAGCCTGGTGGGGTTTTTCTGTTATACGAGGCTTTGTTTTCAGATGAGCTAATTAGCCGACAGCCATTCCCAATGGATGGTGTGCGGACGTGTTAGTCACCAGAGACATACGGTATATTTTCAATGTTTCTGGACCATGCTAACATCTGTATAATGGCTAACAACCTGTATAATGATAAAAGCTGCACTATCTTTGCCTTCACAGCAAGTACTTAACAGTGTACCCTTGGCAGCACGCCTAAATTAAGATACTCATTTTAGAGTAGCATCTGTTGGAATGACCACACTAATCTGATAACAGAAGTCATTTCTGGGATACCTTCAAAATAGGCATAATTAGATTCCAGCTACACTTTTAATGCTACACTATGTGAGATTTTGGGGATTTGGAGACCTCTCTGGTGGAAGTGTGTATGGTGCAGGTGTTTTAAGGACTCCGTAAATGGATGAATGTGATGATTTATTGAAAGAGCATTCAAAGAGAACTAAACTTGGTAATGGATGTGTCGTCTGAAGGTGTAAGTGGGTTATCCCGTTATCGTATCTTCAATTAGTACATAATCTATAATCTAATCTATAATCTAATCTATCTATTAGTATAATATTGATTTTTCATTTGAGACCTAAACTTTGCATCATAAGGGCTGAGAAGTAGTAATATGCAAAGAAAAATAAGTAAGTGCTAGGGTTGTATCTTCAAGTGGTTTAATCTGTATGAAACCACTTATCTGATTGTGAATCCAGATTAGATCAGAAAGATTGTTAGACTATGTGCATACAGCAGGTAAAAGTGGCCCAAATCCAAATTTCTTGTTAAGATGTTTGCATGTATTTTAAATGTGATCTGTATCCACCATTCGTCTGAACAAAACACATTCTGCATGTGGCACGTTCACCCGAAGGTGACCAATGACTGCTGACGGACGCAGATCCACTCCTGGTTTCAGTATAATCTTTGCCAGGACCAGAAGAGTGATCATGAAGTACTATTGATCAGATATCTATACCACATATGAAAGTGGCCCAGATCGGAATTGAAAATGTCAGTATCAGTGTGTTTTTTGCCGTTCACACTGCCACATGGATTACGCGTCTGTGTCACATATGATGAAAAAGATTGGATTTGGACAACTTTTGCCTGCTATGTGAATGTAGCCTTAGATCAGAAGTAATCCAAAAAAATCTCAGAATAATCTCATTAAATATACCTAAAACATTACTTCACTGATTAAATTAGAACAGTCCTCAAGTATACTCCAGAGTGGCTGTTCATGTCGTCGGGAAATTACAAGTTCAAAGTCCTCTGTTAGCTGACGTTACAGAATTAGTACAGAATTATGGTGCTTGCCTTCACCCTGCCAGCTAGGTAGCGTCGTATGAAAGAGGGAGCGCTAGCTAAAACCAGTGGAAGTGGTCACTAATTGGGAGCTAACACATTTTCGCAGTAGGTCCCTCAGTAGTTATGTTCTACAATATTGCTGATGGCATATATTTTGACCAAAAATTCAGTCTCGTGATTTATAAAACCAGAAGCGATCTAGATGTTTGTCTTTGTAGGATATGCTTTTCTATGGTGGTAGTTGTGAATGATTGTGTATGAATGAAGCTGCAGCTGTGCTGTCTGATTCATCTCTGCATTCTTTGTGGAGAGGTGTTAATGCCCCTCATTGCTCACTAGCAGCTCAACACTGAGTTACAGTATTTCACTCAGAGAGCCAACATTGTCTTAGATAATCTTATCACAGAGTTGCAGGAAAACATATTAAGGCAATTGTCTATTTCTGAGGCGGCTGGACCACAAGGGGGCCTGCAGATAGAGGCTAAACTGGGTGGAGTAAAACTCCAAAGAAAGTAATCTGCCTTCCACTGCAAGTCGTATAAACATTAAAGAGCACCGTAGAGTTTTTAAGTAAACCAAAATCTACAATGCCATTCTACCATAATCCATGTGGTCAGCTAATCGCTGCATCTCTAAATAGGGTCTTATTCTTTCTAACTGTTTTCAAAGGCTATCAACTTCTGTGATCTTCCCCTCGTTGCCTGCATTACCGTATATCTTTCCAGCTTTTTTATCTGTTGTAGTAGAAGGGTTAGGTTTTGTTGGCCTTATCTGCAGAGTGTTGTGGAGCATTGTTTACTGTGACGCACAATGCAGGTGCAGACACTATGTCATGCTGCAGGAGTCTTCTCGCTGGGTCGAGAAGGTTGAGAAGTTGGATCAGATAGTCACGGTGTTACCATCAATATCCTGCGTGCTTGTGGTGGGTCAGTGCCTGGGCGCTTCCATTAGGCGCTCGAACGGCAAGCCAAGTGGAGCGGATTTAATCAGTGGATGTGTTAGACTTCATTTCCTTCTGGAGCACTTCGTCAGGGGAACTTGGACGCGGAGAGCGTTGAGAAGGCGATCCGCTGCATTTTTTGCCTAATTGTGCTGGGCTGAAATCAGTTAGAGCTGGGAGTGCATTTGCATTCGCTAATGAGAGCGGCGTGAACGATGGAGCAGGATGTGCGTGAAAAGTTCGACGGCTGTTTAAATAAAGTCAAACTCCACTTCACGATTGGCAAACACATCCGGGGAAAAAAAAAATTCCAGCACGCACTCAGGCGGCCGCCGAAGCGAGCGCCTCGTAAGCTTCTGAGGACGAGGCTCTTAGATTTCATTACATTCAATTCAATTATCGCAGCTCTCTTCAGAAATGAAATCTGTTAATCTAACAAGACACAAGGCATGTGACTGCTGCATCGCACATCAAATGGTGATAAATCAGCCATTTGTTTTGCAGTGGAAATCTGGGAATTCAAAGAAGGGCCACCGCAGCGAATAAACCCCGAATGGTAATGAAGTACTTTTTAATCCGCTTGGTCCTGGAACTCGCCAGCCCTCCCTCCATCTCACATCCTGCAAACAAAGAGAGAAAACTCTTCTAAACTGCTTTTAACAGGCCGCGCCTGTGGGATTGCGGCGATGTGGTCGCTGGGGTTTGCTTCATTGAGCCGGGGTGGCTGGAGGAGCCTCGCTGGGAGTCCCCCTCTTTTGCTGTCTCCCTCCTTCCCTGCTGGGATGGGATGAAGGGCCAGCAGTACTTCCAACTGTTCATGCTTGACATAACGGCCTCCTGCACATTTGTCCGGAAACAGATCACATTCAAATCCTGGGGCGTCATCGGGATACTTTTACTGCTAGTGTTTGGGGGTCTTTCTGCAGACCCCCTTACTGGCCTTTCTGTCCCTTGGGATGGAAATCAACTCAGATATTCCTAATTCATTTAATTAAAAGATATATTTTTTCTCTGCAACTCTGTTGTAAGGTTAGCAAGGACACTGTGGTCCGTGTCTAGTGAGCACTGCCGGGTGTAACTGTTTTTTGACAGTTGTGGCTCAAACCGGATGTCTATAGAGCTGGTGACAGAACATTTGTTACCATGGATTGGGCTTCTTCATGATGGATCGAAAAGTTCAATGTCCAACCAACATCATGTTGTTCTGCAAAGCCAGGAAACTTGAATGTTCGTGTGAGTAAAGTGTATGATGAAGCAGTTATAGGGAGTTTTGCCGTGGAAGGACATTTTCACAGCATTCTGAGAAGCAGGTAGGTACCCAAACATTTGATGGGCAGGCTACACCTCAGTAACGCGAAGCGATGGCTCGTCTCTGCTGTTCTCTGCAGCGGTACATTAGGAGCGCTAGGTTTTGCTTGTGGTGTTGGGACCTGTTTCCAATGAACGTGACCACACTGGAGCGCTCTCGGTGGCTATTGCGGCTGAAGCTGTGTGTGGGGTTTGACTGGTTTAGTGTTTAATGGCTCACTGGCTTCCAGCATGAGTGCCCTCCTGCTCCAGATATGACGGGGGTGGAGAAAGGCGGGCTTGCCATTCACTTATTCACTGCAACTGCTGGCCGCCGACCACATAAACACACACACACACACACACTCACACGCAAACACACAAACATACACACACACACACACACACATACAAATAGGTTTGTTTTTTATACAGCGTCAGGACGTGGGGCAATACATACAGCCCATATATATTTTACATGTGAGTAGCTTTATGGAGTACTATGTCCCATAAGTATTATATTATATGAGTAACTTTGTATAATAACACAGTTACAGGTTGGAGGCGTCCAGGAGAAACCAGGAGAACCGAACTTTGAAAATAAGGAGAATAAGGAAAATAAGGAATTCTAACTTTTTGCTGCAGTAAAGGTGGAGTACACTATTAAAATGCAGTACCCTTTCTGTCAAATTCAATACCTGTATGTAATTATAATATGACTCAGATGTATTACATATATTGTGGTAATTTTACAAAAGAAGGAAAACAAATCGTAACTTGCCAGGTAATTATAGACCAGTTTTATGGGTCCATTCATTGTGAAATATTAACAGAAATAAAATATATACAATATATACAATTTTGACTTTGATATAACTTTGATATAACTTTGATATGGAATGAACATTGATATGTATGCAGTGAGCTTTGAAATACATGGAATGAACAATAATGTAAATATAATTAATAATGATATACAGTATATACAGTGAACTTTTATATATATGGAAAGAACACTTGCACCCACCAGCCACTTCATTGGGTACAGTTTCTTGTATCTACACTCACTGTCTTTTTTATCAGCTCCACTTACCACATAGGTGGACTTTGTAGTTCTATAATTGCGGACTGTAGTCCTTAGTAGTTCTTTAAAGGACCGACAGGGCAGGTATAACTTTTACGGGTGGACGTTCATTCCATATATATCAGAGTTAATTCCATATATATATAAATATAAACGTCACATATATAAATCAAGTCATATATATATATATATGTGAACATATAATGAACATATATGTATCTATGTTCATTCCATAATTAGTATATAATTATTCATTGTATATAAATATCAATCAATGGCTTGACATATATTTATATATAGGAAACAAATATAATAGTTATAAATGTACATAAAATTTGTAACAATAGTAACAGAATACACAAAACTGACATATGAAATCAGAACACCAAAAAAACCTGAATTTCGTTACAGGTACAGAAAAAGCTGCAATCAAATTACAATACATTATAAACTCAGGGGTGATTACCAGCAGTATTACATTCAAACCACATACAGCCTATAGAAATTTTAGTAGCATTTTCCCAAAGAAATTTAAATCATGCTTTTGTCTTGATTTTGCATATCACCTGAATCTACAACAAACTGATTTACAACAAGCAGTGAATCAGTAAAATCTTTTATTTATTTAAACAATAACTTAGTTACATATAAAAACTAAAACAGGGCAGATTTCAATTTTGCCTTGTGTTAAGTTAAAGTTTTATTGAAAAAGCCGCCTCACAGTGTTTTTCCTTTTTGTCTTTTTGTAATTATTTGCCTTTAAAAAGACATGTAATCCAATCGTAGTGATATATAGTGGTCCTTTGTTACATTTATCAACAGTTACAGTAATCTGTAGAATACATGTTTAATAACCCTCCCAGCCAGGGCTGAATGATGAGGGAGGAGTATCTAATTGCAATTTTTCTGATCAGTATTGCAATTATTTTAATTGATTTAAATTGCACTTATTCAGGCCTGTTATTTGGTGAGTAAGACCAGAGCCCCTTTCTCAGTTAGCTGTGGTTGTGATGTCACAGCACATAGTCGTTTGGCTGCCTCGGATTGGTCTAACTCATCTACAGGCAGTTTACGAGCTCTGATATCATGTTAACACAGACACAGTTTTAATAGTATAGCCTAGAATTATTAACATTTCAGCTCCTGCAACTTGCACTCTATTGAACTGAGATGTTGATATACTACTCCCAACCCTGATTATCTCAATGTAATAAGGGCCTTTCTGAGCCTAATTTTGAACCCTAACCTCTTGCTCTTTCAGCTTAAAAAGATACACAAAGAGCTTCAAAAACACACACACCCACACACACTTTATTAAGTCTGGACCACTTTTCGTGACATATACAAAATCGTGTGTCCTGAAGATGTATGAAAGCCAACACACTCACACACTTACATTTACACAGCCACACACACGCATAGCCTCTCCCACCCACATGCATGCTCTTCTGATGTGGACGCTTGCACAGTATTCTCATATTTGCTCCTCAACATGGATTTCATTTTGGTGGAGAAATGAGTTCCATGTTTTTTATCATTTTTTTCAGAGCTGGACAGAAGCTTCTCCAAAAAAGGCTTGGTTAGGACCTCACCATGGCAGTGGTTTCGCTTCCAGATCTCTAGCTTTAGTGAGGTTCATCATTACTCGCTCCTAAGCGGAAAGCTGCTCTTTTCCTTTTTTTCTTTGGCCAGTAAACAACACCCCCCCGCTCCAAGGCTCCGGGGAGAAAAACGAATTCGAACTTTCCCTCGTGTGCGTCAAGCGAGTTTGACTCATTGAGGTTTGTGTTGCATGCATGCATCATGATCAATAAAGCCAGTTGGCTTTGGAAACCACAGTCGTGCTATGGTGAAGACCATCCAGTTCACCGAGCGTTTCCAAACATTGTGTCACTTTACAAATATCTCTACTGGACTCGAACGCTTGATGATGCCACTACATGTCGAGCAGTAAACCGCAAGAGAAAACAGTGGAGCAAATAGAGACGGAGAATCTGAACTGAAACATCCGCAAACATTAACATTGACATGCATCACTTGAAGTAGATCTATCTACTCAACGGGTTCTGCGAAGCGTCTTTCAAACGCATTTCTCGTTACTGAAAACGCGGACACTTGCCTGTGCCAGAACTCTCGAGAGAAGCGCATGTTTACATAGACTACTTTCAGAGGGGTTGTAAGTTTTGTTTAGGTTGGGCCTGGTGGTCTTTGAGGTGTTCCGTATGTACATGTGCTTTGTCTTGCTCTCTATGCGGCACCACACAGCCCCATGACGATAGGAAAATCGAAATATATTCAAGGCTGTGGGATGTTTTGCTGGTTTCCAGTACTAATATTCTTGTTTAGCTCAGTGGTAAGCCTCCAGAAAGATAGTAATACGAGGGTGTGGGCCTGTGTCTGAGTGTGTGTGTGTGTGTGTGTGTGTGTGTGTGTGTGTGTGTGTGTGTGTGTGTGTGTTTAGCTGGATGCAGTTTGTATTCCTGTCTTTGTGGGACCCTTCTGCGTGAAAGCAAAGCAAAGCTCCACCTAACGCCAATCTTAACATTAATGTCCTTGAAACTGGGCCAAAGAAGAAAAGGGCTAAAGCATGAAGGTCAAAAGTGAAGGTTCATATGGGTGGGGTTGGGTGTTTTCCTGTTTTCCGGTTTTCCTGTACTAGCTGGAATATTATCCAACGGAACACTAAGCACGGTTGTAAGTCGCTCTGGATAAGAGCGTCTGCTAAATGCCTTAAATGTAAATGTAAATGTGTATAAAGTGGGTAACCTGCATATCTGTGATAGCAACATCAACACTGAACACATTTTGGTGCAACATATGCTGCCTTTTAGATGCCGTCTTTTTCAGGGACGTCTGTCCTTATTTCAGCATGGCAACAGCAAGAAACATTCTGCATGTGTTACAACAGCATGACTGCGGAATCAGAGAGTGTGGGTGCGGGTGCCTGCCTGCCCTCCAGACTTGTCTGCCGTTAATAATGTGTGCTGAAAACATGGCAACAACGGCTCATATGCTTGCGTCGATGAAGACTTGTAACATTCAAGTCCTCGGAACTGCGAGGTCACTTAAAAGGGCTTCCACAGATTTTGGCCGTATTCATTTGCCGGGGCGGATGAACAGAACCTGGGGTCTCCAAGTCTGACATGACTGTAGTCGTTTATTTGCTGTCCAAAATGACCCGTGAACCATTTTGATGTGTAATGTTGATAATGGCGCAATAGCTGTCACATCCTGTCTTGTCTTGCCCCTGTTTGTCTCTGTCTTCCTCTGTTTCAGTCTCTGTTTCCCTTGTTACCTCCATGTGCCTTTTGTTGTTCTGTGCCATGTGCTTCTGTTTGTTTTGGTTTAGAGCTCCTCCTGTCTCTGCCCTCTTATCATGCCCCTCACCTGTCCCTAGCTTGTAGCTCCGCCCCTATCCAGGTGTTCCTAGTTAGCCTTTGTGTATTTAGACTCCCTGTTGTTGCCTTTGTGCTTGCTTGCTGTTTTGTCTATCTGTCTGTTGTTTTGGTACTCTGATTCTTGTTCTCAGTAGTCTTTTGTTTCTAGTGTCTTTGTTTTCTGTTTCTAGTTTATTGGTCCTTATTGAGTAAGTTATACTTGCTCTTGCCTCCTGCCTCCTCCTTACTCCCCACGTTACAAAAGCAGTAAATCTAATAATCGTTCATTGGGGGTTATTTTGCCATGCAACGCCCTGCGTGTACCTATCTGCCATAAATGTTTGTCGGCCAAAACCTTCTTAATCTGGCATTAAGAAAGTCTCAGTCATCGGCCCGCATGTTCATAACCATTTCATGCATATTGATATGAGGGAGCTTCAGACATCTGGGTCCTATCACTACCGCTGTGAACAGTTCTAGTTTCCCTAGAATGGAGCATTTCAACAGTTCCTCGAACCACTTTGCCTGAAATTGTTTACAGTCTTAATGACCTAATCATACGGAAAGATGCCTGCAGTTCCCATTTAAGTAGTCAGTATTTTACAGTAGTATTGATGCCTGGATGCTACGAGCAAGCTGAGGCCATGTCCACATATATCTGAATATTTTGTAAAAAATATTGCTGCAACATTTTCTGCATTTTGGCCTCCTGCCAACACGAAAATGACTTTTCCATTTGCTAAAAAATGAAACAAGTTGGAAAAAAAAGAGGTGAAGATTTGTGAAAACTCAGTAACTTTAGTATTTTGGGCAAAACATAGTTTGCTTGACTTAACTTCCATTAACGCCTGTTTGTAGCTGTCTGCATTGGGCTGGCGGCTTGTCCAGTTTCCTGCCTTCCGCCCCATGGCCCAGAAGGCTAAGTAACTCAGAAGATGAATGAATGAATGTTTGTAGCTGTTTCCATTCATTGAGCATGTAAAGGAAGCTGTCCACTGTTCGGAAAATGAATGGGAAAGTTTGGGATGCTGAACATGGCGTCTTCTTTCAGAGAAAGTTGTCTAATAAGATGAGCCACTTGGCTTTGCTGGTTAAGTCACAAGAAGGAAAGACTCAGTAATGTTTCTGAAAGCAGCCTGGTCTTGTGTGAACGAGGGGAAAGATTTAGTCTGAAATATGACTGACGGCTGGGTTGTTTTTGCATGCTCTTCAATATACAGGTGATTTTGGAGTTGGAAAAGTGTTCATTGAATTGGAACTTTTGCAGCATGAAGGCATCAGAATGTATTTCAGTCAGTTCTTGTAAATTACGTATCACCACAACTGCAAATATGACAAATATCTCTGTGATTTTAAAGATAATAGAACTTGATCACCGTTGACCAAAATGATGATTCAAATGATTGGAAAGCTGGAAAAATTCAGCTTCTCTGCCTGCAGAATGCAGAATTCCGGAGGTCTGACAGTCTGCAGGTGGTTTAAACCTGGCTCCACGTTGTTACAAAATATGTGCTTCAGCTTTACACCACACTCTATAATTTTTGCACAGTGTGTGCTCACCAGATAGATAACAGACCTTTTTTTTCTGGGCCAAAGAAGAAAAGGGCCAATGCATAAAGGTCAATGTCTGTCATGGTGGGGGTGCAGGTTGCTGTGGGTTGGCATGGGGGTGGTGGTGTGAGTTGGGGTGGGGATGGTGGTGCAGGTTGGGGTGGGGATGGGAGTTGGGAGTCCCTATTGGGGTGGGGGTCGCAATGCGGTTG
>CM067497.1:14110517-14129349 GCA_034552555.1 Semaprochilodus insignis
CTATTGGGGTGGGGGTCGCAATGCGGTTGATGTGGGGGTTGGGGTGCAGGTCAAAGGTGGGGGTTGGGGTGTGGGCTGGGGTTGGGGTAGGGGTTGGCATTGGGGTGGGGGTGCAGGTTGTGGTTGGTGGGACAGTGGTGGGTAACCAGCTTGTCTGTAAAAGTACTTTTAGCGCTGAACACATTTTGGAGCAACACTGGCTGCCTTTTAGATGCTGTCTTTTTCGGGGACATCCATGCTTATTTCAGCATGACAACAGCATGGCTGCTTAATGAGACAGTGTGGGTGCGGGTGCCTGCCTGGCATCCAGATGTGTCTCCTATTGATAATGTGCGCTGAAAACATAACAAGAAAGGCTCATATGGTTGCGCAGCTGAAGACTTATAACAGACAGATAACAGAAGCATGCCAAAACCAATCTGAAAAAAAGAGAACTGGATTTATTAGTGTTGGTAGTCTGCATACTATTATTAAGTGCTGTTAAATGGAAAGGTGATGTAACACAGTGGTAAAAATGCTTCTGTCCCAATTTTTTTGGAACATGTTGCAGGCATCATATTCAGCTGTTTGTGTTTTTATTAGCATGTCGTCTACTGTAATAACTTTTTGGTGTTTGGGTTTGCACTATGACACATTCTGTCAACACCAGCATCTTAAACTGTAGCCTAAAACTGCCAAAGCCACTTAACTACCATGTCTGACAAAGCGTGTTGGCAGTTTGGTTTAGTGTCTTATGATATCATTTAAACATGCAGTAGTGCTTGCATGTACCATATAATGTAGCATATAATTAGCAATATTCCTATTTTTTCAGCCTCGTTCCCTCATACACACCCAATTGCACTCACTCTTCAAGGTCATGTTCTTTCTCCTCGTGCTCTCCTGATTCACTGCTCCTGTTGAACATCTAGCCAGGTTTCTGTGCATCTCCCCGTCGCCTCATATATCTGAGTATACAGAGTGACAATGAGAAATGAAGTGCATGCTGTGCGTTCTTTGTGGTCTGACTGCAGCAGGCTAAGTAAGGTTGGAAAGCTAGTGTAAATATGTTCTTCATTAGCGTGCACCAAGCTGGGGGCTGTAGGTTTACAGATGTTTGCATCGTCTCTGATAAGAGAATCCACTCTGAAAGCCATTCTGTTCGCTCGTGCCTGGAGGAATGATGGAGTAGACATGCTGGATGATGTCACTGAGAACAGGCAGGCCACCAAAACATCTCTACTAATTCATCCCCCACTGAGTCGGCTAAGGGGATGCTAATTACAGTTTGGTCATGGTGTCTGAGAATGAACTCCAGGGTATCTTTTTTGTTGGGCTTGGGCTTGTTTAACACATTTCGTTAAGCAGCTCGTCATCTGTAAAAGAAGGAACACCATCATTCTGGAACAGAGCATTTGTCTGCTGCCTTGTTAGGACTTTGCCCAGGGCAAGTCTAGCGACGCTAATGCCTTAAATATAAATGGATCTTATTTGTAAACATGCTGGTTTGTCTTGCTGATCGTATTCGGCATGTTTCATTATATCACAACATCCGGAATCTGGAATTCTTGTTTATCTGTAAACTTCATTCAAAATATAATGTCTTAAATTATGTCACTGTCGTATCTTCTAAGCTGCTTGGTCACAGGGGTTGCTGGAGCCCGCCCCAGCCCTCATTGGGGAGAAGGCAGGAAACACCCTTGTTAGGTCACCAGTCCATCACTGGGCAGACACACAGACATGCACACTCATACACACAGCAGGTTAGCATCTCCAGTTGGCCTGACTGCGTGTCTTTGGACTGTGGGAGGAAACCCACTCAGACACGGGGAGAACAGCGGACGCCCGGCCAGGGAATCAACCCCAGGTGCTTAATGTGAGGCAATAGCGCTGCCCACCAGGCTGCTGTACGTTGTGTGGACTTTTAAGGGAAATGGTCCAAGAATACCAAAAAGAAATGGTCCAATTAAATAATATATATTTCAATATGTTAAAGTTAAGAAAGTTCTTCCTTCAGAAGAAAGAAGAATCACAATGTACTGTTTCTTCTCTGTTATCTGTCTTTCATGTTCTATTGAGAACACCAAGATGGGTTTGTAGAGCATATAGATAATTCTGCTGGACTGGTTCCAAGTCAGAGTTCAAAACACTTCAGACTGTTAACTGACTTCAATCAAATGATTGAACATTCGATTTCGTCACTACAGAAGATCTCCTAACAAAACTTTACCACATGTTTCAGTAGTAGCTGTTTCAGGAATGACAATTCTTAAAACGCTAAACACTAGTGCATCAGTAGTGACAACTCTTAATAATCCACACAGACTTTGGGACACATTTACTTCGAAACAATGGAATCTAACTGTGTACCATGTGGCCATGAGGGACAAAGATCCAGTCTCACTTTCTGCTGTAAAATGGAGGGTGTGGCTAAAGTAAGGCTCCGCCTACAGAAGAAAACTCTTTGACATAGGGCAGCATTTTTTGAATGAATTTTTGTTTTCAAAGTAATAGTTCATGATAAATCTGGATTTCAATGTATCTGTAAAAAGATATTCAAAAAAGCAACATCGAAAAATTTTTTTATTACTTTCACAAGGGTAAATTTAGGAGTTTGGGTTTGAAACACTCACTCCCCTATAGACAGTACCGTATGAATGATTATTTTGTATTTATTTATCAACAGGTTTAAATAGATACATAATTGTTGTTAATACAATATCTACAGTTTGAATACTTCGTAATTTCTTTTGATTTATATATATATATATATACACACATGCACACACATATATACTGATGGACTGGCAGCCTGTCAAATTCCAGTGAGCGCTGAGAGCTCTACTCCCCAGAGGATAAGTGGTTTAGATGATGAATGCGTGAATATTCATATGTACACTTAAAATATGATCTGTAAAAATGGCTTTTACAGATGGCTTTGGGCTGGTCGGGGGTCAGATTAAACCTTATAGAGAATATATGGTCTCACATTAAACAGCAGTGCTGAGTGGAGCAATATCAACTCTTCTTCCTGTGAAAGGTTGAAGATATCACAGGGGAATGAAATCCCACTGTAATTTACTTTAACTGATTGTTTAATGATTGTTGTTAGACCATTAAAAGCTCAATGTTGGGCTTGAACATTGCTAAATGTAGTACAGAAAATGTTTCCCTGTGCTGAAAGCATATAGCAGTGTGTTGCTGTTTTAGCTTCTCATTTCAACAAGGTTTGTATCACTGTCACATGCAAACAACACATTGTCTTTAAACACTTGAGGACACCAGCTCCCTGATTTATCAGTCCTGCAAACCAGACTTCTGCTTATCATTCTGTAACATAACATGACAAGAACAGCTTTAACAGGAAGGGGCTGTTTTTAACTGACATGGACAATAACCAACCACAGAGCAACGTGACACGTAGGGCTATCATTTTCAAATTGTGTCTATGGCAAAAACACTAGATGATATCTCACTTAATAACTCCTATCTGCTAAATAAGAGCAGAACTGACCTTCTCACGTTTTTCAATCCTCACGCACAAATTACACCTCATTATGGCACGTGGTTTGGAAAACTGTTTCCCATCAGAAATATTACAACAAGTGCACGGAAACATGCACACACATGGACACGTGGATAGCCAATCAGGATGTTGACATCTGACAAACACGAGCGCCTGAGGCTGAAATTAGCATGTCATTATGGAAACACCACTAACACTGTGGGCCATTTTTAGGTGGTCAAAGTTTGTTTGAAGTTCACAATGCATGATGGGATTGATTAACTTCTTCATTGTGTCATTGGAACTTATTGTCATTTAGCCTGATTGAGCATGCCATCCAGAACCTGCCACGAAATGTACTGCACTCCTGGCATTTGATCCTTCCACTTCCACTCTTTGAGCCACAAATGGAGAAATGGAATCCTCTTATGTAGGCTGTACGTAGAAAGCTTAGCAGTAAAACTGTGGCGTATCGCTATGCAGAGTTTTCTTTCTACAGTTACTGCTACTTGAAGTCTTTTTGCTCCTGCAGATAGCATTAGTCATCTAATATGCCAATATGTTCCCTCCTCTAAGAGCATGCACGTACAGAGACTGCAGAACAACTTGGGTGATTTTCATTACATTTGGACAGAGAACACATCTGAGCAGACAGCCCCAGCGCTTCGTTGCCTTGGTGGGAAAGATAATATGCAAGCAGGCACTCCAAATCATTAAAATAAATGTGGTTTGGTGGTGTTTGATCCAGATTTATGTTTTCTTTTGTTATTCTATCATTACTGTTTTTGTTTGAAGCCTTGAACCTAGAGCTACGGGCTTCTACCAAAGCGCGTCTACGATTTATCGTTCGTTAAGTGCGGTAGTAGGCTTGCCGTGGGGCGTCCTGCCAGCCATCATGTACTCCTAGATCCCCTGGATTTATTGATTGTTATTTCGAAATCTGCTCAACCACTACTGACAGTCTAGTGCAATGTTCATAAACACAAGAGTTCTTTCCTTGCTGCCATGATCGCTTTCATCTCCAAGCTCTGTGGTTTCCACTGTTTTTCTAATGCCCATTAAAATAATAATTGCTCCTCATTATAACAGATATGGCTTCTCCCTCTTTCTCTTCTAATGCCACTCTTTTTTTCCTCATTCTCTTGGGTTATTTTTTTTTTCTTGGGGTAAGCAGCGGTACTCCGTCTGGTCATCGGATCTGAAGCCCGTTCGGGGCACGAGTCCTCAGGCCCAGAGGCGAGCTCTACAGCTGCAGGAGTTACTCTTCTCTAAAGAACTGGAGAACATGGGCAAGCACCTCGCCGGTGAGTATGGTTTTTCATGCTTTATCAAGACATGCTTTTATGTATACTTCCAAATAAACGCTGAGTGGCCAGTTTATTGGAAACACCTACCTTGTAGCTGCCCTCATTGCCCGTTTCATCACAAACACATGCTACAGGTGCTCTTTATAGTTCTACAATTACAGACTGTAGCCCATCTGTTGCTGCAGAGTGTATTGCCCCTCACGCACCACTAGAATATATTTCACATGGTCCCTGTCCAGTGAAAACATGTAATTTCATGCTTTGTCGATTATTACTTTTATGCATCATTTGAACGCCGCAGCTGCCGTTTACACTGTGTGAAAATTTTCATGAGCAATGGACCAACAGAAATTACCCAAACCTACTTGGTCTGGTTCCATTGACTTACATAAAAGTCAAATTAGGTTTTTGCCATTTCGGAGATACTTGTTTTTCTTCAGACAGCCACAATATATTGTTTAGCAGATCTAAAAGAGCCCAGCCACTTCCTGTTTCTCCCAATACATCATAAATATGGCCGCACGATGCTAGAGGCAGCTCGGGAGCAAGTCCTCATATAAAACTAGCTAGCTTCTCATTGAGAAGTGTTACGCTAACTCACTTTTTGCTTGCTGGCTAGTTTAGACCTGTAACCTACTGGTTGTGCTTGTGTAGACTACCTGCAGCACTTCTTTGTTGGGTCTAACAGTGGAAAGTGTTTGACTGTAACATGTTTTAATCATGTTTTAAAGATTGAATTTAATTGTTTACCAAATTAAATGTTACCAAAACAGCAATTTCATTTTTAACGAATTGCATTAAGGTTTTTAGGTTCAGCATTTATTAAAGCAAAGCAAAGTTACAATTTTGCCCTAAAATGGCAGCTTTAAAATCATTCTGATGTTACACTGACTTATAATAAGGAGACTGCCGCTTCTGTCATTGCCACCCTGGGCCCGGAACGCCTGCTATATCGTAAGCGATAACTATGTAACTTTAGTGGAGTATGCACACTTCACGCCACTACGTCACATGTGTGCACAGCTGTCCAAGAGAGACTCAAAGTGTGTAACAGTGGTGTAAAAGTGGAATACACTCTGCAATCATAGGGGGTCCCCAAGAGCAAAGAACAGCAGTTCTCACCTAATGCTGCTTTAAACTGAAGTGGGTGTGGACCCCCAAGTAGAATGCCACTTCAAGCCTCCCAAATATCCTGAAATGGCCCTGGACACTGATATGTTAGAGGAATCATAGTGATAGCGGTATGACTGTTTCAGTTAGTACTAGATCAGGAGTGGAGCAACACCCAAACAATATTCAGCCCAAAGCAGCTCTGTGGTCAGAAACTATTGATGAAGGCAACAGCTCAGTGTTACACTACCTACAAGGCACGTTTATCATTTTGCTACCTTGCTAAACCAAGTAGCAGCAAACAGCAACAGAGCACACGGTGGAAGTTAAGTGATAACTAGGAATACCCAGTCAATCCTGGGATATGAACCCATAACTGTCAGATTGCTGGCTCACCTCTCCTACCTTTGCCTCAGCAAGCAAAAGAACAGCTTTGACCTCTTTTACCTTTTCTAATAAGATCCACAGTTTTGTAGGAAAAGAAAAAAAAACTTTTTCGTGTGGAGAGCAGCTAAATATCCCCAGAACCACAAGGAATTCATGATATCATCACAGTGGGGACATTTGGTCCCCACAAAGACCTAAAAACACATACCAAACAGTCTGCTTCTCAATCCCTGTCGCGTTCGGTTAGAGTGAAAGTCTCCACTGCCCCTTTTTTTGTTCCAATGAACATGGTGACAAAAACCTGCGACGGGCTTATTGAAAGCTGGCCCACCAACAACAACAAAAAAAACTCTGTTGATTAATTTAATTTAAATCTTTGATTAATTTAATAGCGGCCCACCACAGAGCCGTTAAACTGTGACTGCGACACGGCTGATTTTTGTGGTTTATCAGGTTTGATCTTTCGTCTCTTTGGGGGCGAGTGCGAGACCCTCTTGAAGAGTGACAGATGAGAAATCATTTGCTTATTAAAAGCATGAAGGCCTTGAGGCGAGACCAAAGGCAAACCCCAGCCCCCACCCACCCCACTCCCCAAAGCAACAGAACTCTGCCATGTGTTGAACAGTTGTTTGTTTATGTAGACTGCTCTCTTTTACTTTGGTTAACACTTCGGTTGTACATCACGCACATTTCAGAGCCTGATAGGTGAGGCTTAGTGAGTATGTAGCGTCTGAGTCACCAGGAGTGCAGCTGTTTGAGTTTCTTTCGGTTGTACCTATGGTGGTTGAGAAGTGGAAAATAAATTAGCTTCTCAGAAAACAAAATTACAAAAATAAAAACAAATTTACAAACGAAAAAAAAACTATGTTCAAGAAAACAAATTTACAAAACACGTGAAACACTTTTACCAGTACCAATACAGTTTTACAAACTGCGAGTTCTGGCAGAAAGGATAGGTCTGACACACAGGAAGTGCTTGTTGCAGACCCTTGTCAATCAAACTGTTTCGCGGTTGTAGAGTGAGTGGAGTTTGGCATGGTGACAATGTTAAAGCATGTTTTGTCCATTTTGTGGCACACATTTTAAGCTAGCTAGCTGGTTATCCACTATAGCTAGCGTTACAGCCCATTTGCTTTCGTTAGCATGTCCAACTCCAAGTGGTTTAGACGTCACCTGTTCGTCTCTTACTTCCGTCTGCTTTTTTAAAAACTCTAAAGACCTTCCACAGGCTAAATAAAAGCGTGTCTTGAATGTAATTTTTTTTAATTTGTAAATTTTGTGAAGTTACAAGGTGGTCCTGTGGATTGGACTTGTTGCTCCGGAATGTCATACTGTTGTTCACTCGGATCAAATCTGGGGAATTTGAAGGCCCAGTCTTCCCTCCTAAAACTGTTCTTGAACACTGTGTACAGTATGACAGTGTGCATTATCCAGAAGGCCTGGTGTCACTCCACCTCCACCCTTACCGCACAATCTGCAGGAACTGTGTGAGAATATTCAAGCTGCATGGGATGGATTATCACAGGACACCATTAGGAACCTCTACAACTCCATGTCGAGATGTCTGGCATGTTGCGTTAGAAACATGGCGGCCCAACGCCATACTGAGAGACACTATTTCTGTATGTGTAGCTCAGTAAATATTGCCCATATCAGTCTAAATGTATCATAATTTATTGTCCTGGTAACCTTTATCTTCATTCCCAATAGCACTGCAATCCCACACTTCCCTCCAGGTGCAACTATTTTTTTGATGACTATAACAGCGCTGCCTCACAATATCTGATTTGAGAAACAAATCCAATTTGCCTGCAGTCTGAACGTAGGCTAATAAAATCAAGATGCGCTGTTGTTATGAGATAACCAGTGTTATTCTCTTTATCTGTGAGTGATCATAATGTTTTGGCTTAGGTGTGTATATGTGGTTGATGACCGTATGTTCAGCTGGCTTAGATTTATAGTAGCCTGACTCTTTTCTTTTTCTTAGGACCAGAAGACTCTTTCTTCAGGCTTCATCACTGGTTAATAGCTTATTAATAATACATTGCTACATATTGAAATGTATTAATTGATGAGCTATAACAACAGTTGGCATTACGGTGTGTATGGAAGGAAAAATCCCCTCAGTGTGTCAGATGGCATTGATTTCTGGTTGTTTTGACGCTGAGTTCTGTCCCAGTGGCGAGTTCCCCACCAGGCAGAGAGTCAGAGCCGTAGAGCAGCCTAATTTACTCCTTTCATGCTTTTATTAGCTGTTAATGTTTTCCATGCTGAAAGCTAGTGCTTTTGCTTTTATCTCATTTTTCACCCCAATTATGTGGTCAAACTGAATCTCCCGTCTCCTTGCTTTATTCATGATAAGCCAGTGCGGTGATGAATCCACCTTAGAAGACGTTATGACTATCGTATATTGTGTGAGAGCGGAGGGAAGCGTTTGGGCACACTTGCGCGTGCAATAATGCATGCTTTCCAGGCAGTGCAAGTTATTCAGAGTAACTCTCTCTCTCTCTCTCTCTCTCTCTCTCTCTCTCTTCTCAATGCAACGTTCCACATGACCTACCTCTGATCATCCCGCTAAGGCGGTTGCCACATCTTCGTCCCACAACATGCAACTCAAGAGATGTTGTTAACACTCTCATTATTTGGGGAGGCGGCGGTCCGGATCCAAAAAAAGCCTGCATATGTTTTAAATGGTGCAATTGCGTGCACTGGTGCTCTACCCACACGGGGAGTGCTTTTGCTTTTTTCTGATCAAAGACTGTTTATAATAGATTAGATCTGTATTTTTCATTCCCTGTGTACTTTTCTCTTTAGAAGCCACTGAAGTGGTTGTCTCTTGTTTAATGAGGACCAATCGAGCCTCTGCTCCGTCACCAGAGATAGCTACACGCCACCTAGTGCAGTCAGTATGAAATTAATGTCAAATCTAGGTCAAAACATGGGGACAAACCTACTTCTGTAATAAAGCTAATGTCTGCTAGCATCTCTATGGGATTGTAGTAATGTACTTGGCAACTGCCCACCAGACACCAACCAGGCAGTGGGAAAGTGGTGCCTGAACCTCACATGCTTATGATGTAAGAGACAGTGGGAAAAAGCCACCAGCCGTGAGAAATGGCGGGAGGAGTTTCACATCCAGAGGAAACAGTATTAAGGCAATGACAGCTGAAAGTGGCATTTGGATGGTACTGTGCCACTGTATTATGCCTGACGTTCGATCCTGGTGCCTGAGCTGTGGAGTGCGGGCGAGCTCCCTTTCCGTTTCCTTCTCACTCTCCTACACACTGAGCACATTTGCCCAGGGTTTGGGCAGCCCTATCCACGGCATCCGGGGAGTAGTTGGGGGTTAGGTGCCTTGCTCAAGTGCACTTCAGCTGTTACCGTTGGTTCAGGGAATCGCCTAGATATTCCGCCATCAACTGTGAGAGTTATTACTGAATAGTGGAAGCATTTAGGAACCACAGCAGCTCAGGCACGAAGTGGCTGACCGCATAAGTTACAGCATGGGGTCACTGGGTGCTGAGGCACATAGTGGGTAATAATCGACAATGCTGTTGCTGATTCAGTAACAGCAGAGTTCCAAACCTTCTTTTGGCATTAACATCAGCACAAAAAACTGTGCGCCGTGAAGTTCAGAGCACTGGTTTCCATGGCTTATCTAACATGACCAATCCTGCTTCTCTATCTGCCAGTCTGATGGACTGGGAATCCCAGGAGAACGTTACCGGCTTGACCGCGTTATTCCCACTGTAACATCTGGTGAAAGAGGGATAATGCTATAAGGTTGTTTTTCAGGGGTCGGCCTTGGCCTCCTTCTATTTTCACTGAAGGGAAATCATGATGCTTCAGCATAACAAGACATTTTGGACAACTGTGTGCTTCCAACTTTGTGGGAAGAGTTTGGGGAAGGCCCTTTTCTATTCCAGCATTACTGTGCCCCAGTGCTCAAAGCAAGGTCCATGAAGACATGGTTGGGTGAGTTTGGTGTTGAAGAACTTGACTGGCCTGCACAGAGCCCTGACCTCAACCCCTCTGAACACCTTGGGGACGAACTAGAACGGAGATCGCAAGCCAGGCCCTTTCGTCCAGCGTCAGTGGCTGACCTCACAAATGGCTGTTTGAATGAATGGGCAAAGGTTCACACAGACCCACTCCAAAATCTTGTAGAAAGACTTCCCAGAAGCTTGGAGGCTGTTATAGCTCCAAAGGGGGGACCCAATCCATACGGATGTCATAAAAGCTCCTGTAGGTGTAATGTGTAGGTGTCCCAATACTTTTGTTCATATGGTGTACCTCTGTTAGGGCCCCTGCTGTTTCCTTCTGTTTTGAGGGTGTATGAGCTGTGATAAATCTTTATTATAAATACTAACAGGTATTTAATAGCTCTGCTTCTGAAATAGCTAGCTAAGAGAGGCTAACATGACCGTGTTTCTGTATGTTGAACTTCATCATCGTGTCATTCTGAATCTTTAAGCTACCAAGTGGGGGACAACATGGACGCCTCCATGAAAGTATTGTTAGCCATAAGCTTCAGCTGATTTCCACCTCATGGTCAGTTTAATACATTTAACCAACTGCTGTATGTGCGATTGTTGACTGATGTAAAGCAAATCCCATCTGAAGACGGTGTAACAGTCCTGTTGAGAACACTTTCACATGAACTTGTTCAAAAAGCGATTAACTCACGATAACAGGGATTGCACATTGCGAGGAAATGCGTATCGTTCTTCTTTTTTTGAATATTATCTTGAATATCGTCCTTCTGCTTTGTTTTTTTCTGTTGTTTTTTTTTTTTTTTGGCAGTTTCTTGTTTGGCGGTTTTTCAAGATAAATCAACACCTTATTGCTGTTAGCCCACCACTGATGCCTTGGGTGGAGTCTGTCAACCAATCAGAGGCTGTTTTCATGACTTGACCAACCAGAGGCTGTTTTCCTGACTTGACCAATCAGAGGCTGTTTTCCTGACTTGACCAATCAGAGGCTGCATTCCTGACTTCACCAATCAGAGGCTGTTGTCTGACTTGACCAATCAGAGGCTGCATTCCTGACTTCACCGATCAGAGGCTGTTGTCTGACTTGACCGATCAGAGGCTGTATTCCTGACTTGACCGATCAGAGGCTGTATTCCTGACATGACCAATCAGAGGCTGTATTCCTGACTTCTCAGTCATTCAGAGGTGGCATTTCTGAGTGTGCATGTGGCAGTGCGGATCTTAAACATACTGTGTAATTCGAATAACATGATTGAACATTTTCTTATACATGCAGATCTGTTCTGTTTGAGGCAGCAGCCGAAATAATAGGGCAAATGTACGAGAAGTGATTGATGTCAGAGGAAAGGCAGTCTTTGGCGTGTGCACAGAGGCATGGCACAACTAATGCTGGTTGTAAATAAAACGAGAAGGACTTCTCTTAAAATGTAAATAGTTTTTGATGTGTTTTGGTTAGAGTGTTCATTCTTTCCCCTGATTGCCGAAACTTGGGAGAACCTTTTTTCAAAAGCCAAAAGCCTTGTTCATTATTTTTCTCTGTGTGATTTGAGTAAAGTTCGGTGAGATTTCATTTCCTTTTAAGTTTTTCTTTTGTTTTTGTGGTCATATAAATATAAATTCAAATGACATCACTGCAGCATACATCTGACAGCCTAGGATGTCTTAAAAATACACTCATCACCAAAAGTAAAGTTACACCCAGAAGGAAGTGTTGGATAATAAATGATGATAAATTTAGACTGATATGGGCAATATTTATTGAGCTACATTTACGGCATTTAGCTGACGCTCTTATCCAGAGCGACTTACAAGGTTAATCATATTACAGGTAGGCCAATGTAGTGTTAGGAGTCTTGCCCAGGGACTCTTATTGGTGTAGCACAGCACAGTCACCCAGACCGGGATTCGAACCCCAGTCTCCCTGGTGGGTAGTGGTGTTACCCGCTGAGCTACACCAATCACTACACATACAGAAGTAGTCATACATAACTAGTGTCTCTCAGTATGGCGTCAGGCCGCCATATTTGCTAACACAACATGCCAGGCGTTTTGGTGTGGAGTTGTAGAGATTCCTAATGGTGTCCTGGGATAATCCATCCCATGCAGCGTCAACGTTCTCACACAGTTCCTGCAGATTGTGCGGTAGGAGTGGAGGTGGAGTGGCACCAGACCGTTCATCTTGGCCCAGACCACGGTGCCTCCACACACGGATTCGTTGGTCGTCTCCACCAAGACAAAAGCATTACTCGTACTGAAGATGACCTGCTGCCATTCTGAGTCACTCCATGACAGTCTGGCACGACACCATTGCAGTCTTTGGTGATGCTGACGTGGTGTATGTGCATGTAGTCCTGCATCGTGCAGCTGTCTGCAAAGGGTGATGGCACGAACAGGATGACTCATGGAGGGAATCACTGCTCACTGAATGTCCGCAACTGTGGCTACAGGGTCAGTCAGGTACAGCGATAAGGCCCGCCCTTGTTTACGTCACATATGTGGCCGAGCATGAAACGATGTCTCCTGATGTCAGACATACAACCTTTCGTTCCAGTCGGCTGATTCCTTCATCTATTTGTGCAACTATTTTTTTGATGATGAGTGAATATGCTGTATATAATTTGATCGTGCATTACAGGGTTGAGCTTATACAAGCGTTATTTCACAGTGATACCAAAGTTGGGCTTAATATATTAGATATCATATCATATGTACAGCGTGTGAATATTTTACTACTCCAGCAGCAGGACTCTTTAGTGCTCTTTCCACCCCTAAATAACATGTGCAAAAATTCATGACCCAAACCTTTTTTATATTAGGTCATGTTATGCTTTATACTGATAATTAACAAAGCAATAATTAACAATATTAAGGCAAAAAAAAAAAAGATTTATTCATGGCACTACAATTTAGCAGAAGGATAAAATAACTGGTGCAGGACAGAAAAACACATGGAGACTGTGAATGTGTGCTCCTGCCATGATTTGTTACACTGTAAACTGTCCAACTGCTGAAAATGAAATTTACACTTGATAATGTGTTGCTTGGACGGACCCAGACTGTTTATAGGGTACGGGGAACTGATCTCCTGGACCGAGTCCACTTTAGTTAAGACTTGTTACCCTTGCTCTGTAGTAAGAGGATGAAATCATATTGATTTATTCCCACTCGCTCGCGTTTATACAGAGTTCACGGTCATTATTGAATTAGAATCCTAGCTGGCCTGTTCACATGGAGCCCATTTGATGAATAGAGGCAGAATTCATCCAGTCATGGGTGGTTCCTGAAAGACAAAGGTCATGATGGTTGTTGTGCCGCTTGTATTGTGAAGCTAATTAACTACCTTATAAATAAGCCCTGCTTGGTCCATCTAGGTTCATGAAAGTCTGTATGATTTGTGAACATGAGCATCAGAGCTAATGAAACTCAATTCTTGGCAACCAGCCAGGCCAGAATGAAGTTACCTTTCTGAATAAACCGTATGTTTCTCAAGTAAATTGGGTCACGTAGTGTAGGTAATTATTCAATCTGACAGGGTATGGAGCTTTTGAATAAGCTGCGTTGCATTTTTTAAACTGAAGGTCAAAACCATTTCTTTTCAGCTACGGAGGTTAACGTTAGAGTTAGGTTTAGGATTAAGCTTACTATTGCTATTTTGAAAGCAAGAAATTCTTATAACGTTCTACTGTTTTTGCTGTGTTTATTTGCTTTATTATAATATTAAATTTTGGGGATTTTGTTTCCAGATGGTAGTTACAACTAAGATTAAGGGTTTCAAACAGTTTGATTATCTGCCAAAGACTTGAGGCATACACAGCAGCAGTCAAAAATGTAGACACGGCTACTCATAGAAGGTTTCCTTATGTTTAGAAGACATCAAACTATAAAACAGCACTCATGGAATTATGCAGTCCACCTTAAAAACCCTCCAAAATGGGTTTTTACTTTACAGGAGGATGAAACAGCTTTCTTAACTTGCAATGCAGGTTTTCTAAGCAATTTTGGAATAACTCTATTGGTCTGTCCATCATGAATATTCTCTAAACTGAAAGCATAACTGGTCAGATAAACGGTTTGATGTCACGCGTCACATGTCCAGAAGACATGCTGTCATGCTGTGGGGTGCAGTTTCGTACGGTGCCAGATCACCTGTGGTCTTCATTATAGCCGTTTTGACAGGCCAATGCTAAGTTAAAGAGGTCCGGCACCCAGTGGCCTTACCTTTTCTGAATGCACACACTGCTGCACTATTCCAACAGGACAATGCTCGTCCACATACTGCTGCCGTGTTGAGCTTCCCTTGAACACACAGATACTATGCCATGGCCAGCCATATCACCAGACCTGTCCCCAATGTGTGGGATGCTATTGGACACGCTATCAACACTCCACCCCTACCACCAAATCTGCAGGAACTGCGTGAGAATATTTAAGCTGCATGGGATGGATTATCACAATACACCATTAGGAACCTCTACAACTCCATGCCTAGACGTCTGGCATGTTGCATTAACAAACATGGTGGTCCGATGCCATACTGAGAGACCCTACTTCTGTATGTGTAGCTCAATAAATATTGCCCATATCAGTCTAAATTTATCATCATTTATTGTCCCCGGCAACCTTTACCCTCCCACACTTCCTTCTGGATGCAACTATTCTTTTGATGATGATGTATATATATGTGTGTGTGTGTGTGTGTGTGTGTGTGTAGTATGTAGCATTTGGGACATACTACTTACATGGTAACTTGGGGGGTCAAGTGAACAACTGGTAGAGGCGTCACTTGAGTGTTTCCTGTTTACTGGTGTGAGTATGTAAGCTGCTGCGTAGGCTGGATGTAAACAAGATCACGTGAAATATCCAAACACAGAAAAACTCACACAGTTCCTGAATCCTTCTTCCAGCAAATTTGGTGGTTTCCCACTAATAAAAAATGGTTGAGATTGTTTGACATTAAGCCATTTACACTCAGAGGTCTATGGACAGAATAAAGCCTGTCAGAAGAGTTTGTCCTACAGTCTTTTAGAGATTACTTAACCATAACAGAAGTGGGTACTCATCTGGAAAGGCTTCGTGTTGGATGTTGGAACATTCTGTGAGGATCGCACTGTGTTCAGCTACAAGAGCGTTAGCCAGGTCAGGTACTGATATTGGAGGAGTAGTTCTGGATCACTCCAGCTCATCTGAAAAGTATTAAATAGAGACCCATCACTTCAGGGAATGCAGTTCGACTACTCCACAGCCCAAAACTGGGAGGGCTTTTTCAGAATGTCTGCATGATTCAGTGATTAGGATGTAAACAGTGTCGTTTAGAGTGGTCTGATGTGAAATGCTTTGTTCTAGAGAAACTCCGAGGCCTTGTTCAGACTGCCAGACCAGATCTGATTTTTGGTATATCCAGATTGTATGCAGATTGATTTTTGATCAATCTGGACAGCAGAAACCACATGAAAGTCGCCTTCTGCTAATCGGATCCAAACCACATTAGGAGGTGGTCTGATATGTGACTCCAATCAGTTTTTGGTAGATACATCTCTGTCTAGACGTTTGGGCTGTTCAGATCAGATCTTGAAGTGTCTGTTACGTCACTCACAGTGCAATAAACAACGACAACGCCAAATCCAAAATGGCGGAAGTGCTGGGATTTGCTATATAGTTCCTGATGTCGTTATCACAGCAGTCTATGCAGATTGGTGAAGCCTGGACACAGAAATCTGATCTGATCACTTGCAAATACAAATAATGTCTCAAAAGATATGATTTAAGAAACAGTTCTGATCTGCCTGCAGTCTGAAGATAGCCAGAATTCTTTACTATTCTTGTGGTCGGATCCAGACATCCAAAGAGTTTATGGCAGTTTATGCTTATTCCATATACACTTATCATCAAAGGAGTAGTTGCTCCCAGAAGGAAGTGTTGGATTGCAGTGCTATTGGGAAGGAAGATAAAGATTACCAGGAACAATAAATGATGATAAATTTAACCTGATATGGGCAATATTTATTGAACTACACACACAGCAGTATTGTCTCTCAGTATGGCGTCGGGCCGCTAACACAACATGCCAGATGGCATCCTGCGCATCCCATGCAGCTTGAATATTCTCACGCAGTTCTTGCAGATTTTGTGTTGTGTCCACCAAGACAAAAGCAGGACTCGTGATTCATGGAGGGCATCACTGCTCACTGAATGTCCGCAATCATGTCTGTTGGGTCACTCCAGATCATTCATGTCACTGATGCGTGCCTTCTTCTATCCACTGCTGTCAACAGTGTACTATGGTAGTATTGGCATGACCGGTATGGCGCACAATACATCAGTAAGACCATCCTGCTTCCCGGAGCCCTACGATGCAATGCCTCTGAGGCAGATTTCACTTGCAAAGAATGCTACCAACACAACAATTGGTTGATTGATTCCTTCTGAGTTTTTTTAGATGATAAATATAGTAAGTATTACAAATATTGTGTTAATATTACATTCTTATGAAAGGGTTATGAATATGTTGTCATGAAGTTTGTCTAGAATTAACCAATTCATATCAAAGCACTCAGAACGACTGTTTACATTTCAGTGATTGAATTAAACAGCAATATTGAAGGACTCCCCTTTAAAGAAGCTGAATTTGCTTATCAGAAGGCCAGCCTGGACACTTTTGATCATACTGATGCCAGGTGCTAGAGCTTATTCCAGTGCTCATTGGGCGAAAGGCAGGAAACACCCAGGATGGGCTGCCAGTGCATCGCAGAGCAGACATACACATGGGGGCAACTTAGTGTCCCCAGTTCGCTTGACTGCATGTCTTTAGACTGTGGGACACTGAAAGAGAAAGGACCACAATTGCCCAGCTGAGGAGTCGAACTCAGCCCCTTGTTGCTGTGAGGTATAAGCACTACCCACCACGACATCGTGCCACCCAGTAAACAAAGTGAATCATTTTAAATGGCGGGAACACGTTTAGATAGCAATCTGACTTGTGTGAACTTGCAGTCTGCACTACATGCATGTGTTTAAGTTTCTGAGATTGGAAAAATGTCATAGGTCTTCTTTAGGGTAGTGCATTCCTCTGTGGAAGACGTGAAGGTTTATGAAACACACATTGTGCATACACATACTCTCTCTTACGCATCACACATGTGCAGCACCAAATGTGAGTCATATTTTTGAGAATAGACAGTCCTGGCTTGCAAACTAAAAACAGATAGCTCGTCCAGTTACATAAAGCACAGCAAGGGTAGCCCAGATGTTCCTCCTGAAAACTGGCATCGCAGGGACGGGACGGGGCAAACAAAAACAGTTGAACACCTACCAAAGCAAACAAATATATTTCTAAATTGCAGTGGAGCTCTCCACACATGGCCCTATTAAGCATGTTTTGAACATAGTTAAAGGAAGCAGCCTCTCATACAATTTACACAGCCTGTAAATACTTCTCCACATTACTATTAAAAGCTCTCCGGGACAAACATCAGGAAATTAGCCACTCGGATCACTTACTAAAATATGCAAGGGATTAGACAAACTCCAGGCATGTCAGCAGCATTCTTCGATTACCGCACACTTAGCGTTAGCAGATGTACAGCATTCATTTTTAGACAGTTCATTGTGGTCGTAGTCGTGGTCATGCTTCATCTTACCTCAGTGCACAGCATTCACTCAGCATCCACTCTGTTAGAAACCGCTGCTTTGTTTTTTCACTCACTACGTTATTAGAAACACCTCCCTTGTATTTCTTCTCATTGACCACTTTATTAGAAACACCTACCTTGTATGTCTTCTCACTGACCACTTTATTAGAAACACTTACATTGTACTACCACTCTCTGGCCACTTTATTAGAAACACCCACCTTGAACTACCACTCACTGGCCACTATCTTAGAAACACCTACCTTGTACTTACACTAACTCTTCTCACAGCCCACTTTATTAGAAACACCTGCCTTGGACTTCCCACTGGTCACTTTAACATAGCAACAAAAAAAAGCAGTGAGGCTAGTCTGGCTAGTAATAGCAGCCTTAACTTACTAACCAGCACCAAGGAAAGGTATTAGACCAGTCTAATGTATCCATTTTGTACTATAACTTATTACTCTGTTTACATAAACCATGTGATCAACAATGAAGTCTGAACCTGGTAAAGTGTATTTGCAAGTTCTTCATAAGCCAAGTCAGTTGTATGGAAGCCCATGCTTACTAGGCTGTGTATCTCAACATAATGACTTCTTTCTCTAAATATTGACTAATTGTTTTGATGTATTGACAAAATATCTTAAAATCATGAACATTTTCTTAAAATAATATTTATTTTATGTATTAAATATTCAAAATAATTACATGTAACCTTGTAGGAGAGGACAAAGATGTTGTTTACTTTCATGGTAAGTTAATGAGATTTTATTCAAAGTAATTGTGGAGAATTTCTGTTGGTCCAATCATCATACAGTTTGCACACCATGTAAAGGACAGCTGCTGGACTCAAATTATGCAGACACCTCAAAATGGCTAAAATGGAGACACTTATTTTTGGACAGTGACTAAAATGAATGAAAT
>CM067497.1:14149221-14196672 GCA_034552555.1 Semaprochilodus insignis
GAAGAATCACTGAGAGGAATGAAGAAGAATCACTGAGAGGAATGAAGAAGAATCACTGAGAGGAATGAAGAAGAATCACTGAGAGGAATGAAGAAGAATCACTGAGAGGAACCATGACTCAACAGGAGAAACTCCCAAAGAGAATGAGGAAGACCCACTGAGAACAGCCAAGACTAGAAAGGAAAAGCTCCCTCAGACAGTGGGAAAGAATCAAAAAGAGGAAGAACCGAACCGAAATAGAGAAACTTTGTGACAGGAAGAAGTAACTCTCTAAGAGCATGAAGCAGAAAACAAGAAGAGCCAAGACTCGAAAGAAAAAACTCCCTAGGAGAATGAACCAAGACACTCACTCATCTTCTAAACCACTCTATCGTTCTGGGTCGCAGTGGATGCTGGGGCCTATCCCAGCACTCATGGATGGAATGCAGGAAGCACCCTGGACAGACTGCCAGTCCATTGGAGTGCAGACAAACAGACATATACACTCACAGCATCACACCTAGGGGGCAATTTACCATCTCCAATCACCCTGACTGCATGTCCTTGGACTGTGGGAGGAAACCAGAGCACCCAGAGAAAACCCGTTCAGACATGCAAATTCCCCAGCTGGGAACCAAACCCAGGCCCTTCTTGCTGTAAGCTGACAGCACTACCTACTGTGCCTCTGTGCCATCCTGAACCAAGGCACAAAAGAGCATGAGGAAGAACCCCTGAAAGAAAGCAAGGCTCATACGGGAAAACTTACTGAGAATATGAGAAGGATTAAACTGGGTTGGGAGTCATTCAGAGGAAATGTCTGGGAGATAAACCAGTAACCAATGGTTCAAAAGATGAGATAAGATCAAGGATCTACTGACTGTTTTTCTTTCTCCACCCTCCTGGATATCCATTGTCCTCCAAAATAAAGCCACCCTATCGAAACTGATCTCTTTAGCACCACATGGCTTACTCTCTCTCGGCCGGGGGGCATCCTGAACTAGACAATCAGACGCAGAGCATTGCTTTGGTTTTGGACCACCTTCTTTCATGGTGTGTCATCACTCGGGTGGATGTCATTGGGTTGTGTTGACATGATCTAACTGCTGACTGATGGATGTCAGCCTTCCACTTGGTTTTCACAGCAGACACCCAGTAATTCAAACAGCAGCGGCGTAACCACGCCTAAACCCAGCGTCTGATCGCCAGCCCGCACCCGCAGTCTACCAGGCTGGCCTTCACACTCCAGCCTTCAAACAGGATGTGGGCTTTGAGAAGCCTTAACCCGTCTGATTCTACAACAGAGCAATTCCTGTAAAGCTTCTGATTGAACATTCATCAGCCTTTCAAGTGAAAACGCGATTTCATTAACTGTGGTATGTGTGCCATCTCATTCAGGTATTTCCCCTATAATGTTTAGACTGGTGTTGGGAACAGGGGATGTGGTCAGAAAGGAAACGTGGCTCACACGTTTTAAGACATTCTGAGAACGGACTCCAGTTTGGATCGACATGAGTAATTCTAACCGTTCGCATGTGTGCCGTTATAACAAGTTACTGATTTACCGCTCGGCTTTCCATATTTTGAAACATCATATTCTCTGGAGTTTTAAGGAAACGGAAATCTGTTGGATGTGATTTTTTTTCCGTCTGTAAGGAAAGTTAATACTTTTATTGTTTTCCTCCGTATCAGATGTTTCCCTTTTGCCTTCCCTGTTCATGTCAGCAAAGTACAAATCAGACCAAAGATCAAAATGGAAATGTGGGGGGGCTTCAGTGACTGTGATACAGATGGCTGAAGAGGAGTGCTTTTATTTTCACAATGCAAATCAATATCATTTCACTGATGTACCCAGTGGAAAAAAATGCCAGGTCAGTCATTCAAAGTACTGCACTTAAATACACTCATCATCAAAAGAAGAGTTGCACAAAAAGTTGCACCCAGAAGGAATCAACCGGCAGGAATGAAACTTGGTGGGTAGGTTTGCCAGTATGAGACATGCAAATGATTTAGCGTTCATGCTTGGCTGCGCATGTGACGTAAGCAAGGATTAGCCTTATCGCTGCACTTGACTGACCCAACTGCCACGATTACAGCACCACTGGACTACATGTCTGCAGGCGATTACAACAACTGCCCTTAACACCACATCAACTTTGCCAAAGACTGCAATATTTATTGAGCTACACATACAGAAGTAGTGTCTCAGTATGGTGTCGGGCCGCCATGTTTGCTTACACAACATGCCGGACATCTCAACATGGAGTTGTAGAGGTTCCTAATGGTGTGCTGTGATAATTAATCCCACGCATCTTGAATATTCTCACACAGTTCCTGCAGATTTTGTGGTAGGGGTGAAGGTGAAGTGATAGCAGGGTTTGTGGTTTATGATGCATCATAACAAACTCGTCATCCAGCCACTGACCACGGTGCCTCCACACATGGATTTGTTGGTCATTTCCATCAACACAAAAGCGTGACTCGCCACTGAAGATGACACGCTGCCATTCACTCCATGACAGTCTGGCACAACAGTATTGCTGCTGTTATGGGCAGTCACCGTAATGATCCGGGTGCATGTAGGCCTGCATTGTGCAGCTGTCTGCCAAGGGTGCTGGCACTAACAGGATGACTCATGAAGGGTATCACTGCTCGCTGAATGTCCACAACCGTGGCTGTTGGGTCAGTCAGGTACAGTTATAAGGCCCGTCCTTGCTTCCATCATATGCGCAGTCGAGTGTGAAACTTGACTCATTTGCATGTCTCATAATGTCAAACCTTGTCACACTTCCGTCCAGCCCATCATGGGTTAACAACCCTATGGACTCCATGTCCCAGGATCCACCTAGCGATCACGTGACAGTACGCTCCCAACCGGCAGCAGATCGGCCTCGCCTGAGTTTTGATTGAGACACCTGTGACACTTCCTATTTATACTGTGTTGTTTGTCTCCCTCGTTGCGAAGTATCGTCGCTGTATTTCAGTGTGTACAGAGTCTTTTGTATTCATGTTTAGACTTCCTGTTGTCGTTTTTCCCGCTTGTGTTTTTGACTTCGATTTTTGCCTTTGCCCGTATTGCTCTGTTTGCCGTCCTTCTGACGATTCGCCTGTCTTTTGGTTTATGCTTATTGGATTGCCCCGCTTTTCATATTAAACCTTTTAAGCCTTATCTGATCGCGTCCTGCTTACATCGGACCCTGACATACCTACACACCAGTAGTTTTAGTCCTATCGGTTGATTCCTTCTGGATGCAACTATTTGTGCAACTATTCTTTTAATTTTTAGATTTATATTTTATATAATTGCTTATATGTATATATAAGTCGCAATATCAAAGCTTAATATATGTTTAATATAAATATAAATGTATATATTCATATACGTATGTGCACTATTAGTTACATCATGCGAAGGCAGCACATTTAGCAGGCAATTCATTAGGTTCTGTGAATGCAATGCAACAATACATACATGTTTAAAACCAAGTCTCAAAACTTGACTCAACAACTTTCATCTGTAGTGGAGTTTTTGTCCAGGAGTATCACTTTTACTCAAGTACTGGAGTCGTGTACTTGGTCCACCTCTCTGTATAATTCATGCATGTATGGGTAGTAACGGAAAACATGTAACAGCATTACTTAATCGGGATGCAAAAAACATGTAACTATTACAGTTACAATAAGAAGACATTAATCATATTGTATTATTCAATAGGGGGGGTTACCAGCAGCATTAGTTTCAGTTTGTTATTTTGAGCCAGGAGGGTCCAGCTGTCATGAGAGATTTCTGAGGAGTCCGCCTCCCCTGCAGCAGTTATCAGTGTTTTATAGTATTTTAATTATCATATCTTTAGAATTTTCAGTAAGTATTTTATCTTTATTGGCAGGACTGAGATCTGCTGCGGCTTCCTGAAGATACTGATTTACACTTGAGATTGTGCAGCCGCGGACTGATATGATCTGACTACAAGCTCTTATATTCTCCTAGGTGGGCTTGTAAAATTCTACACTTTGACTGGCTATAAATCGAACATTAGCAAATCTTAACCTGGCAGATTTCAACGCTGAAGTGAGCGACTATAACTAACGGTTCTAAGCATGTTCTTGTGAGCAGCAAAGTTGATTTGCAAAAAAACGATTTCTTTCTCCAATAGCTTTTTAAATGATGGCTGCAAAACATTAATATGTGTAAATGATCAGCATTTGCAACTAAGACAGTCAGCTCCCACTTAATGCCTTTTAAACTAGAACACATTGAACACATTATGATCAGTAAAGGCCGAGCACATCACCCAATAGGGAGCCTTTACAGACCTTTTAGCAGATAGAATGTCAATGATGGCCAGTCAGATCTTATATCTTGTTGTCACGTTAAACAGGTTTACAGAGAATCGGGGTCTATGCACCCAGTGAGCAACTCGAGGGTGACAGGGGCAAGGAAAACCTTCCTAAGAGCAAGAGAAAGAAACCTCGAGAGAAGTCAATGGGAATTCATCCTCCTCTGTTCGACACTAGATAGCAAAACAAGTCAAGTTAAGTCAAGTTTTATTTATACAGGGCTTTTGTAGAACAGATGTTGTCACAAAGCAGCTTTATAGAGAATCTGGGTCTATGCCCCCAATGAGCAACTCAAAGGAGACAGGGGCAAGGAAAACCTCTCTAAGAGCAAAAAGAAGACACCTCGAGAGGAAGCAAGACTAAAAAGGGGAACCAATCCTTCTCCTGTTGACACCAGATAGCAAGACAAGCACAAAAGCAATAGAAAAATGATAGGATTTTACATAATGTGCAATACTGAATAGAGAATAACCCATAACTGTTAGAGTCCTATGAGAGCAACAATAAGAAACAGGCTTGAGAGTCTGAATGAAACTCACCAGTGAAACCAGTAAGCCAGCAACCACTGTAAGCAGTTTACAGTTTCACAGTAAAAACATAGAATATCCTTTACTGCTGCTAGAAGCCTACAATGATCTATTAGTAGTGTTGGACAGTAGCGAAGTAAATGTAATTAGTTACTGTACTTAAGTAGTATTTTTCTTTTATCTGTACTTTACTGGAGTATTTCCATTTTGGATGACTTTGTACTTTAACTCCACTACATTTCAAACTCAAATATCTTACTGTTTACTCCACTACATTATGCAAAATGTGTAGCTCCTTTCGGCTTATGTGCGCGTAAAAACGTAACATGTCAAACCCAAACAAGCTTATTCATGGATTCTTAGCATCCATGGAAATGTCCATTTCAGGCCTGGACTACATCAAGGATCACCTGGAGGAAGGTAGGTAAAGCAGGATGGGGTTAATGCAAACACTGACTGACAATCACACATCAAAGCATCAGTGAACAGATAAAACATATTGTTCCGGACATTGTGGGTAAATAGGCCACAATATAGAAATATGTACACATGCACTCGTGACTGGCGAGTGTCTTTTTCTGCATTTATATAAACACTATTTATGAACAGAGACCTACAGATGCAATACAGTAAAGGAAAACGCTTTTGTGATCCTGTTTAAAGCAAGTTTTTATTAAACTTAAACTTGTAACTAAGTTGCAAATAAATCTTAAACCGATACTTTTGCAAAAAGTTATTTTATAGTTCTAGCTAATGGAACCTGTTCTCCTTCTGTGTTCTGTGCTTATGTTCATTTGAATAGAAATCAGTGTCAGACTAATTAATGACCTTCTATTAAAGACTGGTGGACCGTGAGAGACACTAGAGTCTCCTCACCTAAAATGAGCTGATCAAGCAAGATCCTTGTTCCTGAAATTATAACAGGACATTATATAATAAACATAATAAATCATGCTACTGTTACTCTCCATACTTCAGTACATTTGAAGGTAAATACTTTAGTACTTTTACTCAAGTGGAGGTCTAAAGAGAGGAACTTGGAGGAGTATTTTACCTTGGGTATCCCCACTTTTACTCAAGTACATGGTTTGTGTACTTCGTCCACCACTGTCTATTAGCAAGAATTTGAGAAGTAGTTTGTGAAGCAGAAAAGGTCTGTAATTAAACAGCAGGATCTTCGGAGGGGTCATAGGTATGCAGACGAAGCTTCCACATAGCATAGGACAGCATGAAGCTCCATAGTAGGCAAACTTGTCAGAAATGCAGACAGGCTGTGGGCACCCAGTCAAGGCAGACAAAACAGCAGCATTAGACCACACAGGATGGGCAGTATTTCCACATTAGACCACACAGGATGGGCAGTATTTCCACATCAGACTACACAGGATGGGCAGTTGTAGACAATGTCACAATAAAAGCAATATAATATAATATATATAAAAGCAATAGAATTAATCTATGTGCCTTTTCCACCTGTTTTGATGGTCCTTAAGTTGAGCTTTACATTTTTGTTCTTCAGTAACACATATATATTTTGATGGAAGTGTGTACAGTGTGCTGTCTCCATATTCTTCATTGGTGAGCAAGCAAGTCAACATTGTTTCAATAATAAAAGTGGTTTTATTATGTGTGAATGGCATTTTTATAGTGGCAGATGTACATGATATCAAGCAAAGAAGATGGTAGTCTCCTCCAAGCGTGTTGAGCTGTACAATAATGTTGCATTTGCAGAAAATGGCACTTTGATAAGATGGAGTGGGGCTTCACGTGAGCCGGAGGAAGCCAGTCTTCACCCTCTTGGCTTGTAGCACGTGTGATAGGGGGTGACCTAATGAATGACTACATTAAAAGAAAATTGAGAAACAAATGTTACAGACCAACAAAGAAAATCTTAAGAAGAAGACATCCAGAAACCTTTGACAAGCAGTGTATCTTGTGAATGATATGAACTACTACAATGGAGTTATCTCTTTAGAGGCCAACCGCTTCCACATCCTCTGTTTACTGCTCCCTTTCCACTAACCTTAAGGGAATGCTTTCAAAGTCCCAGGGCCACCCAAGAACACAGCAAAAGCCTCATGCTTGTAGAGATCTGGACCACCATCAGTGGTCAGCTGACCAGCCGCTAGTCTTTATTTATTGCTGAACTAAGTCATATTAATCCTGACATAATGCACAAATAAATCTATGGCTGGGGACAAGTATGCTTTGAAGGCGTTTACATGACGGCTTGTCCCGCACCACTCCCATGTGGCGCATGAATTCAATCTGTGTGGAGTTACGTTTTAAAAGCCTGGCTCTGGTCTTCTGTCCCAGCCCGTTTCTGAGCACGGCTCTTATGACAGCGTGGGGAAATATCTGTTTCATCTGATTTGTGGACCTCTTTTTCAATCAAGCTTTCCTTAGGCAGCAGCACTTGGCTGACATGGTGATATGGAAGAACATCCGAACCTCAACCAGATGTTTCAGACCGTGCCTCTTGAGCTCATCTACAGGACCGAAACCCAAGCCTTGTTTCTGGAAATCTCTGAAAACCCTTGAAGTCCATTTTGAATCATGCATGGTTTCCAGAACAAACTCTTGTGAACCAGGACCTGTTTCCCAACAAGAATTGGCCTGCACAAAAATCAGATGGGGATCTTTGGCCTTGGATGACCACTGATGCGTCGCTGGTCAGGTTTTTTGGGGGGCAGTTTGTAGTACTGAGCAGACAACAGTGTTTGATCCCAAGTCCAAACCACAGGCCACAGAAACAATCTAAGAACTGAATGCAGTCTAAGCAGTCGGTTTTCAATACAAGTGTGGCAAAGATCATGCTGGGGTTTCTTGACCAGTTTGTGAACTGTGGATTACATACAAATCCAAGAAAAGAAGCACTTCTGAGTGTTTTTGAGTTCAAGTCTGCTGGCATTTGAAATAGACCAAACTTATGATCTAAGCACCTACAAACAAATATGGCAAAAAGGGCTCTTTGGAGCAATGCCTTAGAAGAACCACTTCTGACTATCTAAAGAACCATACAATGGATAGGTATTTTTCTGGACAACCCGATTTCCCAAAAAGTTGGGACGCTGCACCAGCCTTATCACTGTACCTAACAGCCAAGATTGCAGACATTCAGCCATGAGTCATCCAGTACTACATGCACGCAGACCATTAATACGACTGCCCTTAACACCATCTCAACGTCGCCAAATGGTGTTGTGCCAGACTGTCGTGGTGTGATTTAGAATACCAGCAGGTCATCTTCAGTGACGAGTCCCGCTTTTGTCTTGGTGGAGACAACCAACAAATCCATGTGTGGAGGCACCATGGTCAGCACCAAGATGAACGGTTTGTTCTCACATGTCACACGTCCAGAAGGCCTGGTCTCACTCCACCTCCACCCCTACTGCAGGAACTGTGTGAGAATATTCAAACTGCATGGCATGGATTATCACAGGACACCATTAGAAACCTAATTGCGTTAGCAAACATGGTGCCCCGACGCCATACTCAGAAGCACTACTTCTGTATGTGTAGCTGAATAAATATTGCCCATATCAGTCTAAATTTATCATCATTTATTGTTCCTGGTAACCTTTATCTTTCTTCCCAATAGCACTGCAATCCCACACTTCCTTCTGGGTTTTGACGATGAGTGGTTTTTTTTTTTTGGCAGACCACAGCTTCTTTGCATTATAGAGGTTAACTTGCATTTGTGGAGTGTTTCTGAGCCCATGCAGTGATTTCCACAACATGATTGTGTTTGCTTTTAATACAGTGGGTTTGAGGTGCCAAAGATCATGGCCATGCAGAATTAGCTTTTGCCTTTGTCCCAATTCTCCAAATTTTGTAGTGTGGAAAACCCACATTCGGGAGAAAACAAAAGAAGTGATATAAATAGAAACAAAACAAATTTCCTACCACTGGAGACGCTCTTAGCAAATAAAGGGATGAAGTTTTATGCTGAACTCACAATGTATATTGGTAACAAGTGAAGAAGGAGGAGGGGCATTTTCTGATGATATGTTGCCCACTATTGTTTGGAGTATGAATCTGACAGGTCTCTGCATGGAGTTGTCATATTCTTGCATTATGAGGTCCTTTATTTGACAGAAACACCAGAACAAAACTATGAAATCTCACAAGCCAATGAGGCTAAGAGAAGTAAAGCTACACTATAGAATATTACATAATATGCCAAATCACATATTAAACTCTAGGTTCAGGTCCCAGTGCCCCTTTAACTCAGTGGTGCAAATCTCATGATGCTGCCAACACAATTGATTCCTGTCACATGCACCCGTTTTAATATCCACAATATTACAGTCATATGGTGCTTACTGTAAACTACACTCATCATCAAATGAATAGTTGCACAAATAGTTGCGCCCAGAAGGAATCAACTGGATAATTCAAGTTGCAAACTCAGCCACACATGTGACATAAGCAAGGATGGGCCTTATTGCTGTACTTGACTGACCCAACGGCCCTCCATGAGTCATCCTGTTAGTGCCAGCACCATTAGCAGATGACTGCATGATGCAGGACTACTTGCTCGCAGACCAACCTTTTGTCTAGGTGGAGGCACCGTGGTCAGCGCCAAGATGAATGGTTTGTTGTCACGCATGACACGTCCAGAAAGCCTGGTGTCACGCCACCCTCACCCCTACCGCACAATCTGCAGGAACTCTGTGAGAATGTTCAAGTTGCATGGGATGGATTATCATGAGACACCATTAGGAACCTCTACAACTCCATGCCGAGACATCTGTCCAGATTTATTGCCTTTCTCATTCATGGACGATGCACATCAATAACTTCAATAATCCTTGTACAATAGTTTAGGCACCCCAGGAGATGTTAAAAGAAGTTAACACATCCTCTGCAGAGAACACGCTTCTGCACAGTTTGATGCACGGTTACTGTTTGTTTGCTGAATTAGAAACGAAAATAAGCATAAAGTGTGGTCTGTGGGGCAGCTATAACACATTTTATGGTTTCTTTTTTTCCATTTAACTAAGAAAATAAATAGAAATTATGCACTAAATTTGGCAGCAAAATGGTATATTACATGTGTTCCTTGTAAAGCAACTTATTTTCACTTAGGAGATCAAAACTTTTGCATATGACTGTATTTAAATGTTCCCTGTTCTGTAATTGTACCGACGCCAGACGTCGCTGTGGAGGTTTTGATGGCTCGGACTGTATAGTATAAGTCATATTTCTATCACCACAGAAATGGCCTGTTTCTTTTACATCCACTAACCCTTAATAGAATCTCTGCCACCACATCTACTGCAGGCCTGTCCTGGTGTTCTAACTGAGAATGACATTAAAGTACAGCCTGTGCTTTCAATCTGGCTGCCTTTCTCCAGTATTTTGTCACAATGTTCTAATAACTTTGATCGCAGCTCACAAAAGTAGGATCATGCTAAACTAATTACTGTGATTTAGCCTACAGCCCCGCACAGACAAAAGAGGATGTTTGGCTGGATGCTTTCACTTTGTTTCACAAAATGATTCATTTTGGAGGGGTTTTCTGTGTGAGTGTGAGTGTGTTTCCTGTCAATGCAGTAAATGCTTCCCAAATGTATTGTTCTAATACCCTATTTTAATGATCTCTTCCTTTCACACTGAAGAGTAAAATAACTTTTTTTTTTATATTTGGGACAAAATGGAACCAAACTAAGAGCATCTGGATGGTACTTTTTCACCCAGAGGCATCAAAACACTACTAATAATACTAATAATCTTTGTTTCTTCACTACACAGTATCTGGAAGAGTCTTTGAGAAGGTGGGATAAAACTTTCTATTATTGGTTAGTATTGTTTTGCTTCACCCACCTGTGCACAATAAAATCAGAAGATGTTTCGACGGTGGTATAAGGTGGAAAACAAGAAGTGTCACCTCTTGTGTCGCCTTTAAACCTTTTTCAGCAGTCTTGCTGCCATCAGGCTGGTAATCTTTACATGATGAATGGTAATCTTTTCATTGAATGAAGCACATCCCAACAAATTATTTGAAGGTAATGTATGTTGAAGTGACTGTGCCTGTACTTGCTGTAATGTGTAAGTTGTACATGATATGAAATGATTTCTGTGCAGCTTTTAAGCTTCAATTAAACTGTAAGAGTCACATTTCACTGTGTAGTACATGTCAAAATAGATAATGCAAGCACTTTCACCTATATTTGGGAATATATTGCAGTTAGAATAATCTTTTTAGATATGGCTGTAATTGTATCTGTCATCTGTCTTATAATGTCTGTACTGTAAAATATGTGTGAATGTATGCTTATTTTCCATGTGGAACCACACAGAGTTTATATATATATATATATATATATATATATATATATATATATATATATATATATATATATATATATATATATATACTCACACAGCAGTTTAAATTGCAAATTGCTCACCACAGTTACATTAAACATTAAATATTTTTAAAATATATTACATTAATATTTTTGGCATTGCACTACATAAATCATTTCCTTTGGGCCTATTTGCTAAAACACTGACTTTTAACTATTTACTTGAGTATGTTTCAAAATAGAGTTTGGCTTTCAGTGAAGGATAGCTCAACAGAAGGCTTTCCCACTGCTAATCAGGCTGAATCCAAAATCGCACCTTACTCCCTATGTAGTGCACTAGGTAGGTCATGAAATAACGTTTTAATAGCAAGTAGTGCATAACATGTCTAATAAAAGCCATTTTGGATTTAGCCATTTGCTGCAGGAAGCCCTGTTTAGCATTCAGTGCAGTATTTGTGGGTACGTTTTCTGACTCGCGTAGCGCCCTTTATAGGGAGTACGGAACCATTTGAAATGCGGACTCCGCAGTTTCCAATATGGCCGCCTTCCGTTAATTTACCGTTAACGAGCCTGTTTAAAACAATCAGCAGAAGGAGGAGCAGCCGGAACACTCCGTGGCAAACTTCAGAGAGATTACTGCGGGACCGTGTGCTGGATGTAATGGAGTCATAGATGTCAGAAAGTCTCCTTCAGTGAAGCTGTTTGTTTTTTTGGGGAGTTGTTTGTTGTGACAGTCGCTGATTCAAGGCTCAAGTCTGACTTCACAGAAGTTCGGTAGCATTACCGTTTGCCTGCTGGTAAGTTTCAAGCCAAACGGCTGCCAGAAGAGTTTTCAGGTGAAGGTAGATTTTGTCTTAAGTAGCAGTAGCAGTGCAGTGTAAGGGCAGAAGTAGCAGAGCAGAATGAAAATAAACCCAAAGAAGGAATTATGAACGAAGACTAAAAGTGGATTTAACCCAAAAGATAAATTTAACACACAACTGAAGTAAAAGTAGGCTGTTTATGATCTGAAAAATATTGGAGACCCAAAGGTAACAGGGTGATTATGGGACCACAAATTAATTTTATGAGGCCAGATATGTCGAGGTCAATATAGCACTGTGTAGCCATACCCCTGCTGAAAAACTTGTTCAAACCAAGATGCTGGTCATTTGTTGTGTCTTGAAGTTTTTTGCTGGTTTGAATTGCGTACTGATTGAAGCAGTTTTTCAGCAGGGACCTTATTTAACACTATCCTAAGGTAACATGGTGATTATGATTGTGATTATGAACACTGTGATTATGAAGGTGTGAACACAAATTAATGAGGCCACAGATGTCGAGGTTATAAGTCAATATAGCACTTTGTAGCCATACCTCTGTTGAAAAACTTGTTCAAACCACAACAAACAACCAGCACGATGTTGGTCATTTGTTGTGTTTTGAGCAGTTATATTGCCGGTCGACCAACATAAACCAGCATAAGCCAGCACTAACCAGCATAAGCCAGCACTAACCAGCATAAGCCAGCACTAACCAGCATAAGCCAGCACTAACCAGCATAAACCAGCACTAACCAGCATAAACCAGCACTAACCAGCATAAACCAGCATTGATCTAAGATGGGTTTTTTTTCTTTTCAGCAGGGAGCTTAATAAAAACTACCCTAACATAATATGGTGATCATGATTGTGATTATGAAGGTGTGCACATAAAATAATGAGGCCACAGATGTCAAAGAAATGTCTTTTAAAATGGAAGCAAGTAAGACAAGTAAGCACTGCGTTTTAATGATGTGGCTGTTCTTAAGGATTTAAACATTCTCAGCTTCACAGTGGAATTGTATGTGTGTTCATGGAAAAAAAAACGTGTTGCTCCATACAACAAGTGCATGATCGGTTAATGTAAGCCATGCTAAGCTAACATGTTCTCCTTAAATATTAAAGCCAGGTTTTACCAGACTGTTTTTCTCATCTGTACATCTTTATGATCTTCTGTATAACAGTTCTGCTGCGCTCTCAGAAAGTAGGGGGAAAATGGTCCCAAAACACTGCAGCTTCTCTTTTTTGTGGCATTGTTCATCTGTCCTGGCTATGATGCGTGTTTTTTGCTTCACTATTTGATCTGGGCACTTTTAAAACTCAAACATTTGTTGAGCTTGTTAAATACACTTTTGCATAACACTTCCACAAATTGTGCTGCATGACGTCTTGGAGATGTGATTTACCAGAAGTTCTTAGTCATGGGATGTTTGATCCTGTGGCAGGGAATTTAGGAAAGTTTTTTTTTTTTTTACCCCCCCCCCCCCACTGTTGTCCTGAGAAACTGTGAAAGCCACAAATCATAGGAACGTCTCAGAACATCTAAGTTCTTATGAAACATGAAGAAGGCAGAATCAGTCATATAAATCTAAATGATTCTTCTGGGATCGAGAATCGTTTGTCTGAGAGCTCTTCAGATCAGCTGTTTGTTCTAATCATCTGCAGGCCCGCCACGAACCATATCCTCTTTCGCGTTTGGACCTTTGAGCCGTTTTTGCTTTTTCAGTAGAAGCATTTTGGAGTAGTTCATCATTTGATGAGCTTTTAGAGAGCGTTCACTCATATTTTAAAGTGCATGAACCTGCTCAGACTCAGACAGTTTATTCCAGGAAACGGTGGGTTTGGAGCCAAGCTTTGTCAAAGTGAGAAAAGGTCAAAATCCGTACAATAACATCCTGAATCATTCTTTTTCTTCGCACGCTTGTGTTAGGCCAGGGATTTTTGGCCCAGCGCTGTGTGGACGTGTATGGCCTGCCCACAGCCTGAACCCTGTGGTGGGTATGAGAACGATGGGTTTATAGCTATGGTGGCTGACCAATGTGTGGTCAGAGCAAACTTTTAAGGGGTGCGCCACACGGCTGGGTGTGTTTGGTGAGAACTAAACTGCAAATGTTGCTGTCCACTGCTATATGCATGCAGCGGACTGACGGCTCAGTCTCAGGGAATGATTTTTTAAAATATTTATTTCTTTTGCCGGGAAACATTTACCTTATTCCTCATAGTGCTGTTTTCATTCCTAATCTGTTTTACATTGCTTAAAATTGTCATCTAACGTAGCACAATCTTGTAAAATGGGATCCGACGAGGCATCATATTCCCCCTTGTCCTTCTCTTTTAAAGCCCTTAAGCCAGTAGAATTTGATTCTAAAGGGGCAATAAATATGGCTAATGTTTTTCTTGTCCAGAAATGAACTCACTGTTTTGCAATGCTGGTTAGAAGAGTAAAAGACTGAGCCAGATAAACTCTTTCATTGTTCTTTGCATAAGTTAACAAGATGACACAATTATATTTAATGTTGCTATTTTGACTGATTTTATTTTGATCAGATTTCATTCCAAGATTAAACACTAGAGCTTGCCTGAGACTAATTTTGGACTGATGTTGATATATTGTCAGTATTGTTCTCAGTGTTGGTATTTAAAGGAGCTATTTGTAAGATGAAGCAACCTGTCGAATTCATACTACAACCTATAGGAAGCAACGTATCGCCAGGAAGTTGTGGTGTCCTCCCTTATAAGAATGAAGGAAGTGCACAGTCGGTGGTCCTCAGTGTTCGCATTGACAGCTGTTTACCAGTCTAGAAGAAGCATTACGAGTTCAGCATCAACCATCATCCCTTTACTCGCCAAGACCGTCTCTGGAAAGCGGCACTAGTGTTAACTTGTGTTTTGCTTTTATTCATATCACTTCTTTCGTTTGCTGCTGAACATGGTTTCTTGCTGAGTGCAGGCTGTGATGGTTATTATAATGGTCACTTGCCATAAGCTATAGCCATTGTTGTGTTTACTCTTGCTTTCATTGCCTAAATTGAATAGTCTAACAAGGAGCAGAACCTTCAACGTGACTGACAAGAGGTTAGAATATGTCGTTGGGACAGTGCTGCTGCTTCATCCTTTCAGGCTGGACTGATGGCGGGCTCATCACCACAGAGACTCACTATTGCTATTTGAGGTACAAAGAGGTATTACATGACATGGACCAGGGCTAGCTGGTTAGCACACTAACTTCAGGAGATCTCTATGTAAAAGGTTTAGGGCTGAAAGATTAATATTTTTATATCAGTTTGAAAGATTTATTTATTATGCCATTTGAAAGAGCTGTGTGATTTTTTTTAAATAGTGTTATAGTCTGTTATCAAGTCTTAAGTAGGGGAAATTATACCCTGGAGCTTTTGAACTGCCTTTAGTTGGATTTGACAAATCAGAAGCAACCAAACATCCATGTGCTGTGACATCACACCCTAGATAACTGGCACACTGTGTTAGGTATTCAAGTCTCAAACCAGATATAACTACATGCTGGTCTTCTTGGCCAAAGAAGGTCCATACCTTGATTTTTAGAAAACAAGCGCAGTTTGAATCGTGATGGCAGTATTGGTCTTAAAAATCCCAGGTAGGTATATGGCCAAAATCATTCTGCTTCAAACACTGAAGGTCTTTTGACATGCATCAAAACGTCTTTTTCTTTACAATCTGTTCGTAATTTCAGTTCATTTCATTTTAAGCTAACGTTCTTGAAGATTGCATCTGCAATTTGCACCCTTTTTATGCTTCCTTCTATGTACTAAAGAGCACCCAGTTTCCCTAAAACATCCTGGCATTCAAATCATCTTAACTGGTATAGAGAGGGTTCAGGGTGACGCTCACCCTGCCGAAGAAGAGGCTTCTTAACCGGAGCATTTACATGTATCCACCCATTTGGCAGTTTAGCTCCACCTATTCATGCTGAAGTTAAAAGATGTTTTAGCCTGGACTGCTTTTTGAACGAGGCACAATACAAGATGAGTATGGCAATCAAAATAGTCACGTGCACAGTAACAAAACCAGCCAGTGTAATTCTAATGGATAGCCGGAGTTTGATTATGCATTAAAATTGTTGCATAAATGAATTATGATTTTTTTTTTTGGTGCATAACCTCCTGACATTTTAGGGAAAAGGTTTAAAATAAAAGAAGAAAAGGAGGACCGGAGGACCTAGACCCTCTGGATAACACAGCCAGTGAGTTCAGACTGATTAATATGTGTTATTTATCGGGCTCATGGTTAGGCGTCACATTGGCTTTGTAACGTGTGGTAGCACTGACCATGAAATAACAGCTGTACTTTTGTATGCTCTCAATCCATCTACACAAAATCAGGCAGTCCAGATTTATGGTGAAGCTCCAACCCCAACACAAACCCCCTCCCCCCCTCCCCCATCCTGCGATAAGCGTTTGCCAACCCACATGGTCTCTTTCCATCCAGATGTTCCTCAAAACAAGCACATCTCCATCCAGATGTTTCTTCAAGCCAGAATTTAGGTTCCTTGCAGTGATTTACCACGACTTAGCAAGCTGGGTCAGAAACGAGAGATGAATACCCATAAATAGTTGTGACATAATGCAAATGAGTTGTGACATAATGCTAACAAAGGGTCTTCATCATGCACCATTCCCCTTGGCCCATATAACCCTGTTGGATTTCTGATGAAGTCATGATTAGTTAATATATGAGGCATGAGCAGTGAAAGTAAATCTTTTTAAAATGGAGTTATTTTCACAGTGGCCGTTAATTTGCCAGGGATATGGTCAGTATTANATAAATTTAGACTGATATGGACAGTATTTATTGAGCTATACATACAGAAGTAGTGTCTCTCAGTATGGCGTCGGCCACCGTGTTGCATGTAATGCAACGTGCCAGACGTCTCTGCATGGAGTTGTAGAGATTCCTAATGGTGTCCTGCGATTATTCATCCCGTGCAGCTTCAATATTCTCACACAGTTCCTGCAGATTTTGCGGTAGGTCTTCTGGATGGCCTTCTGTATGTGTGACGCGTACCACAACAAATCTTGGCACTGACCACGGTGCCTCCACACACGGTTTTGTTGGTTGTCTCCACCAAGACAAAAGCAGGGCTTGTCATTGAAGATGACCTGCTGCCATTCTGAGTCACTCCATGACAATCTGGCACGACACTATTGCTGTCTTTTGTGACGTTGACTTGACGTTGAGAGGCAGGAAATAACAGCCAGTGTGTAAACTGTATAGTAACAAGTATCTGACTGGATGCTTGGATACTCTCTCTTCCCTCTGCACTTCTTTTAAAAGTTGCCAGCAGGGTCAGCTGGCTTTCGTTACAGGGTGTTGCGCACACCTGAGCTGAGAAGGAAAGAGAGTTAGCTGTTCTGCCTCCCTGTCACTGCACCATTCTGCAGCTTGGCCATCGTGATTGAACGTCACACAATACACTGTCCTCACTGCGGAACACTAGGCGGGGCACCGGAGGCAGAGTTTGTGCCCTAGGAGGCAGGGTTTGTACCACAAGAACACCCCTTCTGGCATTCTATCTCTTCCCTGTGTTTCACATGACTGAACGTCTTCCTCCCATTATTTCTCGCGGATGTCGTCAGCACAGAAGATTTGAGCATCGCCTTCTTGCCAGCTCACAGTACCTTCATTTGTGCCGAACACAGAACATTTGTGTTGTCCTTAAACCGTACCTAAATTTCTTCCTTGCCTTTTAAAACTTGGTATTACCATTTTGCTGGAGGAAGGGCAACAAAAATCAAATCTATGTAAATCAGTTTCTACTATCCATATAAACCAATCAACTAATAATTAAGCAGCAGCAGTGCAGCCTGAATATGTGAAAAACTGTGTCTGATAAACGAACATGCTTCAGTAAGTAACATTAATAGCTATTCAGACTGCAGCACCATTTAACGGTTCTAACACTTGAACTGCTAGTTCACTAGACTTGCTCTGGGCAAGACTGAGGGTTTGGAATATGCATGTGTTGTATGCAGTGTTCAGGGTCAGGACTCAAAAAGTAATGTATTACACACTTATTCATTACTTACTTACTGCACAACGTTGCCTGAGATGCATTGTCGCAGAATTGCCAGTTAATAGCTTGTAACATCAAACCTTACATATGCCAACATATCCACAAAGGGCCAGAGTGGCTGCAGGTTTTCATTCCAGCAAAGCAGGAGATCGCCTGATCAGCAGTTGAGGACTGAGACGAACTGATTAAACATGTGGAGTCAGGTGTGCTCCGTCATGTTTGGTGTGAAAACCTGCAGCCCTTTGTGGATAAGATTGGACACCCCTGTTTTATGGTCTTTAAGTAAGTACCACAAAGCCGGCAGCAAAGTTGAGTCCATGTGTAGTGCTTCACTGTCTGTGCAGTCAGTTTGTAAAGAAAATGGTGTTCAGACTTTGCAATTGTTCCATCTGTTTGTGGTGTAAACACTGGCGCCTTTTCTCTGTCTATCTGTGAAGTGTAGAGTTTCGCAGTGGCTTCCTGCTCAGTGATCAGTTTCTATTGGTAATTGCCCCATTGCCTCACTCCTAATCAGCATAAACTTGTTCGTATTGATGACCCATTTCACAGTGCCAGTCACTGTCAGTCGCTACGCTGTCACTGTCAGCGCAGACATTGGCAGTGTGAAATGGGTCATCAGTACCTGAAAATCACCAACTCTTAAATGACCTCTGGCTGTTTTTTGTGTTGCGTCACTGCCGGTGTGAACGTAGGGTTAGTAACTGTGACGTGAGTGCTGACTGTAGGAACAGCAATGCATTACACTACACGACCGTTATGCAGACAAATATAATGAGGTTGTTGCCCATGACACTGCTTGTTTATGGTTATTTTGTCTTCCTTTTTAAGAATGAAGGTTTTGCTTCTCTTTTTAACCTGCATCCTTGATTGTTCTTTTTCTTTTGCTATCTGCTCACATAGGTATGACCCTGTTAGTGAACTGCTGTCCTCATTGTGAAAAAGTAAATGTTTTTACATGCCTTACTGAGGGTGTAATCTTGCTACACCCTGATGTGAGATGTACCAGCAAGGGGAAAAAAACTAATGGACAGATCGTCATAAATGATGTCAAGACGAGTTTGGCGTTTTATTATATCTCACTTTGGCCTGAGTGACAATGTAGCTCTGCCTGGGTGTGTTATTGTCTGCTTTCCCATAGAGCTTACACACATTGTCAAAATGAGTCATAAAACATGGTTTTGGCTGTGCAGCTGTTTTCTGGCCTTTTTATTTTATTTCATTTCAAATGTGGACTGACTGAATGTCAAAAACAGATGTCCTGAAGGACCCCTCTTTCTGCAGTACCTAATTCTCAGCTTTGATTGAGTCACACGTGGATTACCAGGATTGTGATGTTTATTCTCTGTGTGACCTCCTCCGTTATTTGAGCCTTAAGAGCTGATGTTTCTCCAAAACCTCAGAAGAAAGTAAGATGCTAGGAAAGAGAGAGAAGCTTCACAAGAAATCACTCAAGACGTCTAATTGAGTGAAAATATACATGGATCAAACGTTCCCTTCTCAAGGTGGACTTCTCAAGGTTAAACGCCTTTGATTAGTCCAAAGATACAAAGCCAAGTAGCGAATTCTCCAGCTGCTACAAGTCTGGATGGTTTATGGGAGCTGCGTCGATGTTGAAAATTATAGTTAAAGGAAATGTAATTGGTCAGCTGGTATGTGTTGGGTGTTTAAAGTTTGCTTCTTTAGTTTTGCAGAGCAGCAAACTAAATGGTAAAGGATCCCCAGATAGCATTGTGCTAACCGATTGCCTAAATGATCACACATTCAGCTTTAGACTGTGCTAAACTGTGACCTCATATGACCTTATGTGGTTTTTGAAACTGCAAGACACGCTGGTATCTAGGGCATGTGCACAGCTCAAAAGGCCTGTAAAAACAAAACATAGTACTGTCTTAACCAAGCAACTTAAAAAAAAAAAAAAAGATTAAATATGAGTCATATTTGTGTAAAGTTATGTCCTGTTTCTCTACCTTGTCCTTTGACATGGTTCTTACATTCAGCCCACTGTTTGATTCGATTACTATGCTGGATCCACGTTTTGGTATTCCTGCAATATTTGAAACCGAATTTGAATGAAGGAAAATTATGACTATAACCATGTTGTGCAGCTTTCCAATGACACCTGAGCTGGTAAGTGGGAGTGCTGGAGTGAGGTATTGATTCAGTGGATTGTTCATTCTCCACAATGCATTGTCGCATCTCCGTGATGCTCACTGTCACAGTTTAGCAATACCATGTTTTGGCGGTGCATTGCTTCACCCCTACTTCTGATGAGGTCTTTGCCGGTGCCAGAAGGGAAGACACAGCTGTTATTTTGTATATTTCATATGTATATGATGGTGTTTTAAAAGTGAATTGCACTCCACGAATTTAGGCCAAAGAAAACAGTTCTTGCAGTGAGCTTCATTAATGGGTATTTTGGTTAAACAAACAGCGAATTTAGTGGTGTTGTGACTTTCTTTGTTTGGGTTATAGAACTAATGTAGGGAGCTTAAAGTTCAGTAGCCAAAGGACATCAATAGGTTTTAAAGCTAGCAGAGCTTCCGGTTTAGCAAAAGTTAGACTTTCAAAAGTTAATGTGAGATTCTAACACTCAGCTTAGAATGCACTCTGCACATGCAGATTTGCACTCTCTGAAAATATTGACATGTTTATTTTGCGTATGTATATATTTCTCACTCAATGTGTTTTAGTACTGGGCATTATTAGTGATTGCACAATGTGTAAGATAGCAAGAAGTGGGAACCATTTGAGCTGCGCAACTATTCTGCGTTTCCTTCAGGAATTGCACTTTCCTAGTTTTTCTTCCAAAGTCGTTGTCTTCTTCTGCTGCTTCTTCTTGTTATACATTTTTGTCCTCTAACTAGTCCTGCAGCTTTCGACGCCATTCTAACGCCAGGATGTTCAGTCTGGTTGAGAATAGTGTGCTTGTATACAGCTTCTTGATCTGCTGTATGATTTTTGGAAAAACTTTGTTAAATTCTGAAAATTTCTCCCATTAAGAATGAATGGGGTGGAAAAGTGCATGCATATGTACTGTACCTCTGCTCGACTGACCGACACTGTTTCCCATGCACTGTCTCGTATTGTTTCCTTTAACCTATAGCCACGAAATTCATTTCATCCCTCACTCATTCATCCCTAGTTCGTCCCATAGACTCTCATGCAATTCTAGTGACATCTTAGCAACCGGCTAATAACAAACTTAAGCTGTGCAATTACGCTGCATTTTCTTCAGGAAATGCACTTTTCTAGTTTTAATTTGTGCTACACCGGTCGACTTCTTGTGCAAGTTTAGTCGCATGTACACTACAGTTGATATATAATGTGTTTATTTTGTTACCCTGGTACAACGTTAGATACTGATGAGACTCATCATCTTCGTGAGGTCATTTCACCTTCGAGGCCGGTGTGCCAACATGCATACTTCTCCTTTTTCCTGTAATTAAATATAACTGATGCCTACTAATTCAGATACCAGGTACTCGTGTAACTCAGAACCCAAGCACATCCCGAATTTGTTGGGTGACGCAAATGTGTGCTGGCTAATAGACTACGATAAGGCTAAATCAGACTACAGTAAAGTAGTCTGGTGGAAAAATGTGGAAAATGGGAGGAAAAGTGAGTTCATAAAGCTATCGGAGCATTACGGAGGTGTGGAAGTGAATAAGTCTGCGTGATCTCACATTTGGGGCAAGCAAGAACACGAGAGAGTAATTGATACATATGTGGAACTCCTATCGTTGGCAGTAAGAGAGCGAGTGCTGTTGCTTTGTTATGAGTGTGGGTGGGACACGGTCCTGTTATCAACATGGTGTTCCTGCGATAACTCATTTATTCTCTTTCTCATCATTGAGCTTTATATAGAAGACGTAATGCGTTCTCTTGGCTGCTTCCCTCCACCCACAAAGCTGTTTTGTTTGTTGCTAACGAGGCCTTTGTGTTAGTAGACAGTGACGTTTTGGGCTCTCCAACCTGAACCATGTGTCATCCAGGTTATACCGACCTTGCGTAGTGATTTAGTCTTATGCTTGGTGTATGTGATGTCCATCATCAAAATGCTTTTCTAAGCTGGAGTTAAAGGTTGCATGGCAATTAAGTTCTGCTTCTGGTCTCTGTGGTCGAGTGTCATCTTTTGGATCCAAACGTGACTTTGCTTTGTCACTGTCTCATATTCGTCTTCAAAGAGGAGGATAAAATCCTGTTCCCAAGTTTTTCAGCACAATATGTGAACAATAAACTATTTTATGAAAGATTGAAGCTGATGACTTCTGTGCATTGGCTTCGTTTACAGCAACAAATGGTTCTTATTATGATCCCGTTTCAGATTTCGTTCTGTCACTGTACACTCTCTCTTCCAGTTTTAATGGTAGAAAATCAGGGCTCATAAAGTTTCCTTTCAAGTGATTGGCGTCAATATATATTTTTTGCTTCACAGTTGCACAGTGTGGTCTGTAAATAATTGGACTGTGAAACTTTGTTTTGCCTCAGCACTTTGGCTCTATTGTCCAAAAATAACTGTATGCAGTAGATTTGAGATGAAATGATGACTAAGGGAATGTGTAGACATCTGCATTCATTTGAACATAGGATACCGTAAGTCACTGGACAATTGGCTGCTTAGTTGCTTCTTGGCCAACTGTAAGTCAAAGCAACATAAATTTAAGCACAAAAGGTAACCAAAGCTCTAGAGTTGATTTAAGATGTAGCGTTTACAACTGCAGTCTGTTGCTATTGTTGCTTATGTAGACCATATAAGTGTCAGTGCCAGAAAAAAAGGGTCATTGTGAGGCTAAAAAGGCAGAATAAATCAGCCGGACAGGGCCGAAACGTGCTAACATGTACATGGGTGCTAGTAGACCGAACAGTAGACATTTTGATGTTGTGGGTTGATGAGCAGCATTAAAATACTTATGGGAAAATTTCATGGGGGCGGTGATATACCAGTTGGAGTTCTTTCTAAGCTGTTGGCGTCACCGATATGGCACAAGCACACCAGATAACACAAAGTATAAAACATGCTGTCAGGCTCCTCTCAGTAATCTACGGTTGCGTAGTCAGTCTGAGTTAACTTTAGTCCGGGTTATTATTGAGGGCTGAACTAGGCCTGGACAATAATTCAGTATCGGTATTTACCGCGATAAGAAATTTTCAATAACGGTGATATCACTTTTGCGGTATTTCGATATGTATTATTTACAGAATCTGTCGTTGACAAGCTTTTTTTTTTTTACAGGGCGCCGTCAGTTCGCTGCATTCAAGCACAGTTGAACACAATCGGCCTCCGTAGCCAGGCTACGTCAGTGCGTGATGACGTAATCACAGGCACGCAGCCAGATAGGCTAGGCTACGCTATGCTAGGCTCAGCTCCAGCGTGGGACATTTTAGATGCGAAATCCAGCGTGTTGGCACAAGTGTGCAAGGGCTGAAAATCTCCAATTAGTTCTCCAAATTAAATGATTTTAAGCTTCTTTAGGAGCAGTCTGAAGGAATGCAGATATGCTTTAAATTAGGAATGCAATGAAATGACAAATCTTGGCCAAAACCGAAACGGAACAAAATGAAACATTTTGCCGAAGGCAGAATACCAAACACAATTTTTCACCACTGCATAAATTAAATAGGCTAAATCCCAGATAGCAAGCAGAGGTGGGGGCGGTCCTTATGTGGTGCATATGTGGCCCACATCTTGGCCCGGGAGGGGTCCGCCCAAGTGATGTCAACCTTTCTGGCAAGTGGGCCGGATGAAAATGGGGAATGTGGGTCAGAACAGTTTTGCTGTCTGGGATGTATTTTGTGTCTTGGTTTCAAAGAAAAAACTATTACCAAACTATGAGTTTACTACAGTGGGATTTTAACATCCCAGCACACTTACCAGCAAAGCACAGGCTGCCTTCACAAAGAGCGTCTCACTCCACGCTGGCTTTGATTTTATCACATGTAAAATTGGGGTTTGTGTTTTCTTTAAGGAGGATGTCTGTCGCTGTAACGCTTGTTAAAGCTAACAGCTCTGTTCCGTTCTGTATTCTGTCTGGAATTCTGTTTGGCTTGAACGTTGAACTGAATAAAAGCTGGGAAGCGTCAGCATGCTCCGGTGTGCATGCTAAGGCGTTAAAGTGGGTTCCATCCCTGAAGTTAAGGAGTAAAAGTTCAAAGTTCCAGTCTGGTTCACATAGATCCGGGAATTAGAAAAAGGTTACGACGTGATTAAAAAAACGTCATTGTTCTGTTTAAATGATGTGGTCTTTTCACAAGAGGTGTTGTTGTTGTTGTTGTTGTTGTTGTTGTTGTTGTTGTTCNTGTTGTTGTTGTTGTTCGGGGGGGGGGGGTCTGCTAAATAATTTCGGTTGTCAGACACTCAGTGCATCCCTTCTTTAAATGTACATAGGTTGCATTCTGTAAATAATTAAGTAATTGGACTTTGTCAGTTTTTGTTTTTCTGAATGTTTATGATGTTGGAATTGTACTGCAGTTAGTAAATATTTGGCTGCTATCCTTGACAATACACTTAAAGAACCCTTACCGGATTCATTTAGGGAATTATGTTTAATATTTTCAGTTGGTTTGTCCATGCACTTGTGGGTGATCTACAGTGGAGCTCAGTTGTGCCAGCCTTCCACAAGAGGGCACAGATGATATGGCTAACCACTGACCCCCTTGTGGACTCATGGTGCATTCTGTCATGACACACTTTTTGGAATCTTCCCCCTGTGCTGAACTGTGTGTCCAGCAAGCCTTACTGGAAGAGGCATTAATTACTAGACGTTGCAGTGCCAGTAATGTGTCTGCATCCTCTAAAGCTCTTTATGGCTGACGACCCTGAGCAAGGAGCCTGTGTGTAATCACCATGTCTCTCTGTCACACTCGCAGTGGTTTGGCTTTGCTATTAACATTTTTGTCTTGCATCATTATTCGATACCGTTTTTACTGTTACCGTTACTGTGACTTTTATTTGTTTCTAAATATTTCTTGTCATACTGTTTGTCAGTATATGTGCCAAATTATTATTTATAGGCACCATTAGGGACTTGAAGTAGCTGCCTGAGATGTTTTGGAATTCTACCCACAAATGTACTGCACACACACACACACACACACACACACACAGTATGTGAGTAGTGAGACTGACTCCCTCTGCAGCGTTAATGTTACACCACCCATACGTTCTGGGTCAGAAGTTCAGTTTAATAGTACATAGTTTATTTTTTAAGTGAAAATAATTTAACACATCCTCTGTAGGGAACTACCTTAAATATGCAATTTTACAGATGATTGTAATGCAGAATTCATTATTTATTTGTTGAACAAATGTAAAATGTGCTGTAACCTTTTCCTTACGCACGACTGACCTTGTTCTGTCTAGTTTATGTTTTGATTTAAAATGGTACTCAGTCTTTGTCCTCAACTTAAACTGTGGCAACATGTTCAAGAGTAATAAAATGAGGTAGTTTGTCTATGTAGCTCAGGATACAAGCTGGAGAAAAACTTTAAAAAATGACAGTAATTTAAAAAAAAAGTTCATAATGCTTTCAAACAAAAAAATGCAAGTTTACTTTTTTTATATTCTTGTCTAAAGTTAACATTGTGTACGGTTTAAAAGAAGCAAGAAAGTGCAAAAATAGCAAAAGTATTATCAGTAGTAGTACCTTGATCATCAAGTACAGCTTTTGTAAGTTCCTGTATAATTTTCCCTAACAAATTCTAAGCATTTTTATTGTCTGTTGTGCTCATCCTGACACAGTTGGGTTTTTGACTGCTTGAATGTTCATGTGATGCAACAGTTGTAATTGTTTTGGTGAAAATATTGCAGTGTGTGTGTGAGAGAGAGATATATAAAATATATGCTGCAGAGGATCCAATTCCTCTGTGATTGTAGCCCTTTTTTTACACTTGTGTTGATAGAACTTGAATTCTTGTTACAGTAGAGGCTCTTGAGGAGAACTGGACCTCCACTTTGCTATTGCTGTTGTTGGTTTGCTGCTCACTAATTTATCCATAGATCTTTCATGAGCCCTGTACAGCATTTGCTGCTGAAGGTATCACTTCAAAAGCCATTAAATGTGTTTGAATGAAACTTCTGTAGTTACATTAGGGAAAGTGCACTTATGCTGTTAAAACAAGTGAATGGTATTATTAGCATGGAGATGTTTATGCATTAACTTTGGCAGCCCTAGTTTGAAGGCAAATCGCAATTGCAGTTTCTTGTTAGAAGCACCAATGCATCTGAGAGCCATTTTCTTTTATAAGAGACCCAAATGCCTATGTCTGTAATTCTCACATTTGGCTTCAGAGGGTATTTATTTGGGCGGAGGGCGCTGCTGATTGCACTCTCCCTGCTGCCGGGCTAATTGATACCCAGGCCAGGCGGAAAGCAAAGTAAACATGGGACAGCTGTGCTACGGCTTCTTCGGGGACCAGCATTCTCATAATGCTCTGCCTGTCAGGGCACAGGATGGCCAAACAAAAGCAATATTTGCCCAATCCATCCAAGCAGGGGTCCTGAATTGGGGGGGGAAGTTGAACTTTCCCATCGCTTTGCACCGTTCCTTCGTTTCTGGGGGGATGTGTCAGGGAGATGAATGATGCTTTTGAGCTGCCCTGGAAAACGGCTATTTGCTGAAATCTACATATGTTGACATGAGGTGCATGTTTTCTTCCTTTTTCAAAAAAGAAAAAATGTGAACAAAATCATTTTTGGCCAGCTAGGGTCAAAAGTCAACTCGCAGTGAAGGACTAAGTGAATTTAATAAAAACTAACCCTAAGCCAACAATGCTGCCCCACAGTCCTTTTTTGATGAGAATTATGATTATTTCTTTGCACACAGCATTGAAACCTACTGAAATTTGTCAATCCTGGCTCATTTGCAGAAAATGATTGCCGTAAGCTAAAGCTTGTGCTGGTGATTCTGGGCCTAGCATGTCGCCTAGCCTGATGTAGACTGTTTTAACAGTGTCTTTGGGGCAGGATTAGCATTTAAAAGGGAGCACAATCCGTTCCTTAGTCATTTACAGCCAGTTTGCGGATGGACCAAATGCAGAGTGGTCGTTCTGAATTCATTATCAGTCCTGCTTAGCCCATTTGCGCTAGTGCACTAGCAAGGCCAAGAAGTTGCTAGGCTATGAGTGTGGATTGTTTGCTTGTGCTTCACTGCTTAGGATGGATGAGGGCAGCAGTAGGCAGATGCATTGGCCTGACTTTTCCTGTCCTTATTCTGTTAATGTTTGAAGAGACATAGAAGCCCCCCCCCCCAACCCAGAGATGTTTAAATAGAATTGTATTTGAAGGGGTGATGCTCCGAACACAGCCTAAACGAAACAGATGGAGGTCTATTGATGGGAATGAGGTCAGCCGTCTGGTGTGAAATGTCCCTCACAGCTCCTTTGGTTCGGTTCACTGGTGACCTCACCTGGGCACCGGCCAAAGTAAACTCCCTTCCTTCCCTACTGATCTGCCTAATAGCGCTTTGAAAGAGGGATCCAGGAATTGTAGCCTTAATGCAACAGATTGGCCAAATTTCAATTTCACTTCAGCATAAATTTAGTTTATCAGTCAACATGTTGTTTCTTGAGTTTTGCACTAGAGCTAATATTGGCTAATATACCTAACAAGTAATGTAAGCTTATGCTAACTCTACCAGTTACCACCAAGCAAATGCTGTGGTTAAATTATGCTTAATTATCGTCAACTTATCAAGGTGCTTATGTGGTTTCTGGTAATGTATGAAATACTGTTGTCTATAAAAAGAGACAAAATCTACATCATGTCACTGGAAACAGTAGTCGGAACAACCTTGAAGCTGAAGTTTTCTCCTTAATTGTACGAATTTGACTTTTCCACAAACTGTCGCTTTAAAGTGTTCTCTCTGGAACACATGCTAGTGTCGTGTTAGTGTTTTAGCAGCAGATGTGCCGTGAAGATGGAAAGAGTCCACAGCCCTCTTGCAGTAAGTCTGTTCGGATCTGGAGGACAGTAAAACTTCAAAGCAGCAAATAAAATTAGCTGGGCGTCTTTCTCTCGATGCTGAATACCCTTCGCTCCGGGAGCACCAGATATTAACGAACAGTGTTGAGAGGAAGTGAAGAGCAGCCAAAGCAGGGAGACCTGTATAAACCGTACCGAGCTGGTGTTTAAAGGTAAGTTGAGGAAAGGCATCCGTCTGTGTTCATTCAAATGTCAGTCAGATTTTGCAGTCTGCTGGGCTTTCCTATGTCATACTGGACGTAAGACGTAAAATGGATGTGGCAGGAAAGCTGAATCATTCACAGTTGGAAGCAACAAACATGTCTAGCCCAAATGATCTCACAGTACTAAAAACTTAACAAATGCCATTGATGGTGCTGTGTGAAAATGAAGATAACAAGGTTTTGTTATTAGAAGCCTCTCACTCGTAACATTTGTGGATATTTCTCAGGATTTTTGTTTGTCTGTGACAAGTCACAGTTTTATTGGTATTAATAATTCCTGGCTGTTTTTTTTTTTTTTCGGGGGGTTACAGCATTGCCAGGATGTGAGTCTGCGGTCTCCCCACGATGGGGCTGCATGTTTGGGGGGGACCACAGACCCAACCTCCTATTTAGCTATATCACATATATGAACTGGTACATCAGAACTGGCTAAAACTGAATGTTAGAAACCATGTAAAATGTGTCCAAGTCCAAAATCAGCGTAAGAATTCCTTTTCTTTAGATTGTTGAAGGCCAAAGTACATGCCATGGGGAGAAACTCTCTTCCACAGAATCCACTAGTCTCAGCAGCAGAAAACTCCTTGTTGGAATTCCAGCCCTTTTCTCTTTGTTTTATCTGATGTCATCTTGTAACACATTCCTAATGGGAAGTTGATTCCTACTACACAGTGTAGTTGCATTACCACCATGCATTGCCACATCTCCATGATGCGTGTTTTGCATTGCGCCAACATGGCTTCATTAGGCATTGTTACACTCCAAATATTTAATCATATTGGTCTTGACGTGGTACAGTTACTGTTGTAATATCCCAATACAAGGTCTCCTGATTTTTGTAAGTCGTGACTCATATGAAAGACCACAAACGGTTCTGTAGCCCACAAGAGGATTGAACTGAGTGCTAGATATCAGGCTGAAAAAAGTTGCAAACAGAGATTTGGCTTAGTTAAGTACAGTTTAGATGCTTGCTGTGGTGAGTCTTTAAATAATACTGTACATTATTTGGCTTCAGAGCTTTATATGAAAAAACCACTCAGTATAAAACAGTGGTAGTTTTCTGTTCCCACACACGTGAAGCCTAGTGTTGGCTACTTACTGCCCTGTTTTCTTAGTTTCGGTTTATGCCTGGCTTTCTTAGTTATTTTGGTCTTCAGTCCAAAATAGTGTGGCTGCTTTGCTCGCAGATGCCTTGAAATCCTTTATTCAGATGAATTCCATGCAGTCAAACAGTAAAACACTCAACCTAAATATGATGTTTTTTTCAAAATATTTGTTAAACATGTTATTATAATCATTTCTGTTTTTTCAATTTACAGTCAGGAGCAAAAACCAGTCTTTAACCCTGAATGAAATGATTTGACATTCATTGTGGTAATTAATTATCTATATGGAGTGATGGGAACATTTTGATCCTGGTAACTCTTTTGGCCATATTGCCCAGCCGTGCTATGAGTAGCTGTGCTTTGATTTAATTTTGCTGTGTATTGTATTTAATTCTGACCAGATTTAGCCTTTTGATTTGTAAATGTAAATCCCTGGGTATTGTTTTCTAGTAAAGAGGTCAAGCAACGTGAAAATGATGTAATAGAGGTTTTTGTATTTCATTTTGGCATGCATTCAGCATAGTAGCATGGAAAAGCAATGCTGTGCATGTATTACATTTCACATTCCTTTCCATGCTTGGGGGCCTGCAGGTTTAAAAACTGCACCTAATACATAAGAAAAAATCTTTATATATATTTTCCATACCTGTTCTTGTACGGAATTTGTATGTGCGTATGCCACCTGCGACAGCTGACCGTGCAACATGATTCAGATCATGCTAATATGCTAACCTGAAACTGATAAGACAAGAAGAATAAGCTCCAACCTCACCTAAATGGGCCAGACTTGATTTTTATTCAGAAAAAGGTCCGTAAGCTTTACATTTAGTTTCAAAAAGCTGCTGATTTTGAACCATTTCTTGAGGCTACATCTCCTGGCAGTAAGTGTCTTGTTCAAAGACAGGAATAGTGGCAATCCTTCTTAAAACGGCACTGAAAGACCTGCTGGGTTTTCCCTTGTACCTTCCAGTTGTATAGATTTATGTGGGTTTAGAAAGTAACTGAAGCATGAAGAATGTAATTAATAAAGTAATCCCATTACAGTTTGAGAGAAGTAATTAGCTGTTTGTAACAGATTGCTTTTCTTAGGTAACTACCCTAAAACCGGTGACGGACTACCTGTGAATTGTGAAGCCTGGGTGATATTTCACAAAGCAACCTAATTAAGGGATTGCCCAATATAAACATCTGTTGGCTTCCCTCCTACTTGGACAGTCCTCCTTTTGGGTCTGAAGTCATCTGGCTAACTCGAGACTTGCCCAGGTTGGTGCAGAATGAATTGTAATTTAAGGTCAGCAAGTGCAGGAGGTCGTGGCTCTGAGGGAGCAGTTGGACCCTTCAGACAGGTGCATGGAGAGCACTGGGTCAGAAGGCTGTGACCGGTCAGGAGTTCAGGCATGCAGTATTCTCATGGTGGACAGTTAGCCTTCCAGATTTCCTGCCTAACAGAGCAGGCAGCATCACTTCCTGTCCAAGGGAGCCATAGTCCAGCACAGGAGTCGCACTGTGTCACTGAATGGAATGAAATGGTATATATGTCTGGCTGAAACAAGCAAATCATTTAACAGTAATGGTATGATAATATCATAATGAGTACATGTTTCCCAGCCCAACTCCACCGCAGAGGCAGGGACGCACAATCTGATCTAAGAAGCCCCATTTGGAAATAAGCTCAACGGGGACGTTTCTGGATGTAGGCCATGAATGTTCAGACACTCTTGCATCAAAGAATTGTGCAGTACGGCCAGATTTGGTGGATGCCTTCCCTGGCCCGATTCTGAGGAGAATTTCCTGTAGACTGAGATTGTTATCACCACTGTATGATCGTATGCTTTCATACACCTGCAGATTCAGCTACTTCCATCACACTATGGCCTTTGGCATGCCCAAATGCAATCACTCCTTTTAGCCAATCATTAACATCTGCTTTGGACCCATTTTCCACACGTGGAACGAGACATTCACTGCACTGTCCCACCTCTTCTCAATCTATGAATCCCGACACACAAGCCACAGGTATTTATATCTCCATCATCCTCGTGTAGCGTCATCTGCAGGAGCCTGAAGTTACTACCCCCTTCAACACGCAAGGTGACAAGGTGACTCTGCATCCTCCTCAGCTCCTTCACAAATTCACGCTCCCCCTGATGAATCACGGTAGCGGGTAGTGGGTTCACACAGCACAAAAACAATGGAAAGCAAAGCGGACATTCTGTATTGGTAGTGCTGTTTGGTGCTGATTTCTCGCGCACTCCTGGGGACTTGATTCATGAGGGGCAACTGAATCTTGTGCAACATGATATTTGAATGGTTCAACCTCTGTGTTTTTAGAAGGAATAATCAACGGCAGTTTTCACCACTTTTGGCAGCCGTATTGCTGACCGTCCACAGCTTGTAGAAAAGCAGACACACAGTAATTTCTCATACAGGCCCGACAGTTAGGGTAAGCTCATGGATGCAACAAGCCCAGTCTGCAAAACCAGTTTAAAACCCACGCAGACTGAAGATTTTGCTGACAGACATGCTGACCAGAACAAAGAATTCAAAGAGTGATATTTTAGTGAATGGGATTGATAACATAATTATGTCATACCCATGTCCTCAAGTTAAACGCGAGTTACTTATTTTGGCATGTGATTTTTATTTATTTTTATTTTTTTAAATTAAACCATCAAAGTTTGAGAAGGCAGTTAGGGACAATGAAAACTGACTTAACAACATGGCAAACACAACATTCACACTGGTATTATTAACTGTACCATAATGTTTAAGTATCAGATCAACACCACCAGGTATAAGTGATCAATTTAAACTCGGCTGTACTGGAAATGGTAATCATGGCATGTACAATGTCAATAGTTATTTCTGTACATAATAGAAATGCTCTCGGTTGACATGGACACATTGAGTCATATTAAACGGTGTTTAGTTAACTGTCATGGAAATCGCAGAGATGTAGGGGACATCAGATTACTGTATACCCTGTAATGCCTATCATAATGCTATGAGCTTGATCTGAATAGCACAAGCTACAATTTTGCTGAGCGTTAAAATAATAATAAACATAAATTACCTTACCTGTCTACCACTGTTGGCCTTGAATTGTTTACTGAGAGCTTTGGCATTCGTTGCCTTGACTGTTCCTTTCATTGGCGATATGTTCTTAAATGATCTAACCAGAAGCAGGGCATTCATCATGGGGCAGTGTGAGTTGCAGACTCACTGCGGATGATTTTAGTTCATTTAGGACTATTTTAAACTATAGATCATACCACTTGCATTAATAAGTACATTTACAGACTAGGAAAACTGCTTTCTGATAGCATCTTGAAGCTAAAATCACTGCTAGCAAGCTGAAAATCTTTTATACAACATAGATGTAAGACGTGCAGCAAAATGATCACTGCGGTGGAAAGGCTGAATAGCTGAAATGACTTGAGATGAGGATGACGACCAGCTCCAAGCTAAAGCTATGAAGGTAGCAGTTTGTCTAAATAACGTACTTCATTTGAGTTTGTTTTGACCAGCTAAAAGTGTAAAAATATGTCTGAAGAGTCCATTTTGTGGTGACTTTGTTCGAAAAACTTTGTACTTATTGTAAATATTTATTAGCCTAAACCTCAGTGATTAGGCTAGCAGTCAGGAATTGGTTGACACCAGCAGTTTTGTTAGTATGCTTTTGTTCGCTACTTAGTTACTTGGGTGTATTTCTTAGCCATATGTCAGTGGCTAGACTAGCAGTCAGGATTGGTTGACACCACAAAGATACACAAAGGCTGTATGTATTTGTGTAATCCATGCTCAGTTTTGTAGTGAGAGACCTTTTGATGACCAAAAACATGAAAACGATATAAAGTCATGTACTCTGTCAGAGCACTGAGGCTGAGGTATACAGTCCTGCATTCCAACAACATAGTAACATGTCAAAGATTTAGACTGGGTCGTCCCTTTTAGGGATATACCAGTTTTAACCTTCCTTCCAATTGAAGTTGGACTGAAGGTCATGCTTAGACAAGATGGGCCGCTTTGCGACAGGATCTTTTTTTTCTTTTTTTTTTTTTTTAAAGGCGCAGTGAGGGGCTGTATTAACACGGGGTTAAACTAACGGAGTGGGGTAGAGAGGGTGGCTCTGAGTGACAGGCTGTGTTTCATATGTAAAACCATGTGTCCAGCCTGCAGGGAGAGAGCAGGAGTAGGCAGGGCTAACTGTCGGTCAGCACTGGCATGAGCTCATTAGCTCTGACATGCCGTCACTCAAACAGGCCAGAGTTCAGCTCTCAATAAACAAAGCCTGGAAGCACTACACTGAAGTACATTGATTTGTTCATTAAAATCTTGCTTCAGAATGTTTTTACTACAAATGCGCGTGTTTGCTTAGTCTTTTAACTCAACGTGCTGCAGACTAACTCACTTTATTTTTAGGGTGACATGTCCCATAAATATTTGTAGCAATATTAGTGTTTTGGGCATTTTTGTTTTACTGGAAACTTAAAGAGGATTTCTAATAAATGTCCAACTTTCTTTGTAATTAAATAGTTCAGATGTGAAGAAAGTCATACAGAGTAGCAGTAAATAACTGCATATGTCTGTCTGTCTGTCTGTCTGTCTGTCTGTCTGTCTGTCTGTCTGTCTGTCTACAAACAACAAGTGAACCTACACCTTCTCGAAATGATTGTACAGCAGTATCTCCAGCAAGTGGAAGCAAATCCATAACCGTATAATGCAATAACGTTTTCATAAGAGCTTTTAGATGCCTTAAACCCCTCAGACATCTGGTTCCTATCACCGCCGCTGTGAACAATACTGACTCGGCTTCTCTAGAACGGAGCGTTTCACACCAAACCGCTGCAACCATTTTAGTATGCATATTTTTTTGAATAACAAGTGGAATTCTTGGAACACGCTTTACACAATGTTATGACTCCTCACTTGGTCCATCAAGCGGTCAGGGAACTTGATCACTGCGTAACAGCATATGAACTTTAGCAGCCGGTGAAACGAGTGAAGGTTAACTGAGAGGCCTCTGTCTCTGGAGGATGCTTTCACACAGATGGAAAAATACATATTTGCTTTGGTGTAAGATGGTGAGGCTGAGAGAGAAAAGAGAAATAAGCACAGAGAAAAGCAGAGCTGTGCAGTAATGTTATTTGGTTATCATTATAAGGAGGATAATTTTTTTTATAATAGTGATAGACTACAATAAAAGGCTGAATATGCAAAAGTGCCCACTACCCTGTAAACCATTTTACTGCTTGCTGTGATCATCCTCACCAGTCACAGTTCTGGAAGGTTTCTGTGGGTGTTTTGAAGGATCAGCATATTCACAGGATTCAGTAACAGTCATTTTTGTCAAGAATGTGCAGGTCAGTCTTGAACTGTTATATTGAGGTTTCAGCTCAGAGTGTTTGATCATATTGTAAGGAGATGCGGTATTTAGTAGGAGTTAAGGCCTGAATGCATTCACTTGACAGTTCCTCGTATTTTTCAATGTTTCCGATTGTTTAGTGGCTTGTCTTACATTGTAACAAACATCTTCCATGTGTTGTGATAATGACAGTAATCCTCTGGTCCTGTCACAGCTAGGGCTGGGCTGATAGAGGGTGCCATCTGACAGACGTCACAGTGTCGCGTCAGCATTGCATCCGTTTGGTGACTTGAATGTATAGACTCTACACACTTTCTTTAATCAAATACACTCTTTGTCAAATAGTTGCACCCAGAAGCAATCAACAGACACGAATGAAACTTGGTGGGTAGGTTTGACATTGTTAGACTTGCAAATGATTCAAGATTCACGCTTGGCCGTACATGTGATGCAAGCAAGGACAGGGCTTATCGCTGTACCTGACTGACCCAACAGCCACGATTGCGGACATTCAGCGAGCAGTGATGCTGCTCCTCCATGAGTCATCCTGTTAGTGCCAGCACCGTTGACAGATGGCTGAGCGTTGCAGGATGAAATGCATGCAGACCGTTTCGATGTTTGCCCTTAACACCATGTCAATGTCGCCAAAGACTGCAATGATACCGTGCCAGACTATGTTGGAGTGACTACAATTGGCAACGGCACGAGTCCCAGTTTTGTCTTGGTGGAGACGACCAATGGATCCGTGTGTGGACTAACTGTGATCAGCGCCAAGATGAACGGTTCATTGTCGCGCATCACATGTCCAGAAGGCCTGGTGTCACTTCACCTCCACCCCTACCGCACATCTGCAGGAACATTGTGAGAATATTCAAGCTACATGGGATGGATTATCGCAGGACACCATTAGGAACCTCTACAACTCCATGCTGAGGCATGTTGAGCTAGCAAATGTGGCGTCCCGATGCCATACTGAGACTCTACTTCTGTATGTGTAGCTCAATAAATATTCCCCATATCAGTCTAAATTTATCATAATTTATTGTTCCTGGTAACCTTTATCTTCCTTCCCAATAGCACTGCAGTCTCACACTCCCTTCTGGATGCAGCTATTATTTGACAGTAAGTGTATATACTTTATGGCTGTAAAAAAAAAAAAGAAAAACTAGTTGCTGTGGTACGCAGGCTTGTCTCGGAAGGTTTAGTTCTGAAGTGAAGGAAATCTGTCTGTATAACTTTGTTGCCATCGCAGAGAATTTCCAATATGTTGGTTTGCTGAACAGCTCCAGAGTGAGAGCTGTGGAGTCACTGCTGCATAACTCATGTCAGAGAGAGGTAGTCGCTGTGGAGTGGGGTGGTGAGGGGGGTTGTACAGGGAAGCTTGTGGAATGAAGCGATACTGGAGTTTTTTTTTGGAACACTGATGCTCCGACTTCCTGTAATGCTGTTTTACACACTAAGCGAAAATCACATCCCGCGCTGCTCCACACTGCTCATCAGGTCTGCCTGCTATAATTACAGTGTCTGTGCTATAACATAGAAAGCTGTTTATTACTTATTGCTTACCCAGATATCTGAACTGATTCATATGTGTTTTAAGAAGTGTTTTGTATTTAAAGTACCTTTTATAGGACTAATACACATATATGTTTAGACTAGTGAGCCTAAGCATGTCTTCTGTAGATAATGATGATACTGGTAAAGTGGTGATAAATCAGAACGAATGAAGGGTCTCTTTTCCCTTACAGTGCCCTGCAAGTATTCCTCCGCCATAAGCGCATTTTAAAGCAATGTAACCTTGTTACGTGTCATGTATCCTGTAATAATTAGCTATGATGTGGCTTTTAAGAGCATTAAACTCTTGGTGTCTGCTTCCATTCACCACCACTGGGAACAATTCTGAATCCCTCAAACCACTCTGAATGACTGTATACATCGGGAACGGCTTAATAGAGTGGGAGTCTTGAGAAATCTGTAAAATTCTCGTTTAAAATTGGTCAATTACACAAGATAATCGGTCAGGCCTCAGAAGCTGTCATTGATTAGGTAGTTCTGTAGGATTTCGGTCTTGTTATTGCCAGGCGATTGGCATGTGAAGTGCAGTATCTGGCAGGGGCAGGACCCAGACCAGTTGAGTTGAGTTTATTCTGTAAATGAGTGGAAACAACATTGTGAAGCAAGGCAGAGCTGCGTGCGACTGTGAAGAGGATTCAGACGGGCGTGTGGAACGAGTTCAGCTGGCCAGGTTAGCCGCCTGCGCGTCTGGCTGCTATCTGCGACTTCAGGGTTAGCAGATAGCACTCTCCGCTCCAAATGGCTGGAATGTGTCTTATTTGTCTGAAACCTCCTCCGGAAAGGAAGAGAAGAGGATCAACCCCAGCACTATTTTTAAAATCCAGACCAAGGAAGTTGAGAAGAGGAGGGCCCAGCTGCAGCGTCTCTCTATATGGCAACAGCCAGTTAAATAGTTCCACAACACTTTCCTCACTCAAGCACTGACTCATCTGCCCTGATCTCCACTGTTTAGACTGTGGCTTCTCAATTTTCGGTAATTACTCCACAAGATTAGCACATGATGGATTGTTCCAGGCTGACGGCTCGTTCATCACGCCTGGAAAAGTCAGCGCTCCCGTTGTTTTAAATTCAGACAGTCCGGGAAACAGGAAGGACACCTCCATGGTTTGACATCATCCGTGGGTGGGTGAAATGGCGAGCCGTCAAATGTCCAAATATTTGGGAAGTTATGGAATTATGGTTTAGAAGGCGCTGCTCTGACGCACGTTATTGAGCTTTATTGCATATCATGGCTGAGTGACACACGTAAAAGCATTTGTCCTTTATAAATAAATTCAGCAGAAGCTGAACATTTATTTCAAGTGGAGTAGAATTATGTGTATGTAGTAGATTGATGGCTTTTTCTTTTGAAGCCTGTCCTTTGAAGAAAATTCCCTACGTTTCCTGCAGGTTCAAGAGGGAAAAACACTGTTAAATATGTGTGTGTGTGTGTGTGTGTGTGTGTGTGTGTGTGTGTGTGTGTGTGTGTGTATCTCACACACACACAAACAGACCAATCAAAATTCCAGTTTCAGGTGTTTGCTAAGCGCCACATTCTCCTAAGTCGCCTCTCAAACCTCTCAAACACCTATACTATATTGCCAAAAGTAAGTGGACACCCCTCCTGTTTTTCAGGCTCGCTGGTTCTAGTGAAGGGTAATGCTAATGTTACAGCTTACCAAGACATTTTACACAGTAACATCCCTCCAACTTCACGGGAGCAGTTTGTATGATTGTGAGTGTGATTTTTGGAACGAGGTTTCATACTACCTCATATACTTGACATTTTGCACTTCTGGTTAGATGCTAACTGCGTTTCATTGGCTCTGTACCTACACTCTGCACAAAGACAAAGTTAAATCGAATCTAGTCTAATCTTATACATGTCCTATACTTTTGATCTTTCTCTCAATTGGTCTTATCATCTTCATCTTCTTATCTTATTAGAAGCTAGCTGTCTAGTTAAGTCTTTGTGTCTCCTCTGGCTACAACCAGTGCACAAAATGCACATGCGCCCTCCAGAATTTAAACCTGATATTTAAATGAAAATAGTACTTAATTGTTCTTTCTCTCTCTCTCTCTCTCTTTTTTTTTTTTTTTTTTATGTTTTAAAATATTCGTATTTTTATTTCTATCTTTAAATATGTGTCCTTTTTCAAAAAGAGGGGAACTGGTCCCTCTGCTCTTTGGTCCAGAGAATCAAGTGCCCATTATTTTTAAGAAGAATTTCAAATTTTGATTTATTGAACCACGGGATGCTTTTCCACTTTGCTTTAAATGAGCTCAGGTCCAGAGAAGGCGGCAGCGTTTCTGGATCTGTTTTATCTGGTTTCTTCTTTGCATGGTAGAGTTTGGTAGAGCCTTCCCAGGCAATGGTTTTGGACAGTATTCCTGAGCCCATGCAGTGTTTTCTGCTGCTGAATTGTCCGTTTTTCCAACCAAGGGTCCGGAGACCGTTGAGTATTTGTTTTCAGCCTTGTTCCTTGCGTACAGAGATCCCACCAGATGCTCTGAATCTTTTAATGATGTAATGTACCATAGATGACGAAATCCTCAAGTTCTTTATTGGTTTACATAGTAGGTCGACGGTGAAGGACTAACTGTAGTAGTGTTGTAGGTAAAGCATAGTGTTGTATGTAAAAGGAACGTCACTTATATATGAAGAAAAAAAGATTTCTGTTAAATAGCGAGCCAGCTTGTTAATGAGTTAGTTAGTTAGTTTAGAGGTTTGTTTTGGGGGCTTTTGTTCTTTTAAAGACTTTCCTACCATGGCCCGTTTACAACCCCAGATTAGGTCTGTTGAAACTGCTCATTTCCTCTCACTTCCTCTTTTGCCTACCTGCTGACAATCACCTTACCCTCCCCTTCGAATCAGTGGCTGTAAAATGCTAATGCTAACTAATCATGAGTGCTGTGTTTGAGTGCACATGAAAGAGGATCAGGCTGATTCAGATATACATGAGGGACAGCTGTTCTTAAGGCACCTCCCGTTTGGATCAGTGACGTCATTATCAGTATGGAAGTGCTCCACCGCAGGAAGCTAGGTTTAACACCTCACCCAGTACGCACACGCTAGGTCGCTCCTAGTCTTTTGTTAATGCGCTTGCACTACAGTTTCCTATTTGAGTGAATAGAACGTGTCCTTGTAAATCCCTCACTGCTGCAGTTTGCCTAATTCCTTTTTTTTTTTTTTTTTTTTTTGTTAAATTGCGACACCCTTGAGATTCTCAGCCATGTGTTGGCCTGCCTCTCACAGACAACAATGTGTGATTTGAAGTCTGGAGGGTTCATTTGCGCTCATAGCCCAGTACTAACAAATGAAGGTTTATGGCACCCCATCAATATGATTTACCTCCATATTCACCTTCCCTAAATCTACTGTCTGGCTTTCTGATGAACTAAATTTAAAAGCCCATAAACTCCAGTTGCTGCGAGCAGCTGGTGGAAGTTGGTCTCTTGAGGATTGCCAAAAATAAAATGTTGCTACTAGATATAGGTCCTTCGGGAGGGCTTGTGTAAACTCAGATTGGAGAATGAACTGAAATTTCCTTGTGCCACGCGTTGCCCGTTCACCCTACCTTTGAGATCATGAAGGAAAGTTGGTGTTTTTGAGAAAGGGAACGGACCGGTTTGTTTGGGTTAAGTCTGAGAGGGTTTTATTTTTAATTACAATGCGTCAAACCGAGCACATGGTGAAGATTTTTACCACCGTGTTTAGTGATAATCTAAACATTTAGCCACGTGTCCCCCATAATTCTTAATGTCTGTACGAGCGTGCAGCGCTGGGGCAGCTAATATGTCCATAAACTTTTTTGTTGTTGTATTTTTTTTTTTTTTTTTTTTTTTTTATATTGTGTTTCTTAGTGGTGATTAATCAGAATAAGAAATGCTTAATATGTGAACACATTCATGTCCAAAAACTGAATTTAGTGCAAAAAAGAAAAATGACACCCAGGCTTTTCTCATTGGTGTAAAGTGATGAACTATAATGTCGTTCTAACAGCTGAACACCATTCTTTTGAATTTTTATGGTTGCATGTAGTTGCATTTGACCATTGATGTGTTGTTGTATTGAAGGGGAATTCCACCAGTTATGTCCAAAGTCATTCAGAGTGATTAGATGTGAAATGTCTTCTTTTTAGACAAAGTTAATGGGTCAGATTTCAAAACCCCAGGTAAACCTAAATGTGCATTCTGCGCTTTTATAAGTACTTTGTAATGTTGTTGGTAAAATGGTTAGAAATCTGTAAATATAATTTTTTTTTTTTTTTTTTTTTTTTTTTTTTTTTTAGGCCTCTCAGTGTCCATCTACCTCTCCACCATGAATGTGTTATGTATTTTATTCCATAGCCTTATCAGGACTATCCTAAGACAATGTCCCATGCATCAGGCTCCATATTCATAACCATTCTATGCTATAACTTTGATGATTGAGCTTTTGGACACATTTGAATGCTACAGATATCCAGTTCTCGTCACCACCACTGTGAACTATTATTGCTCCGTAAGCTGGTCTAGATGCATTTCCTTTAAGAAATCAGTTCTATGTAATCAGAAGACCAAATTTAACTTGCTAGAGATACAGACTTGCTCTTCAGCCTTAGGGTTTCAGTGATTTGCTGGGAAAATCACTGAATTCATTGTTGTTGTGATGTCACAAAAACACCTCTCAATTGTACGTCCATCTGTTCTGCCTACAGTAGTTTTACTCCACTCAACTACGCAGAAGTTATAAGTAGTGTCGGCATGGAATGCATTTTGATTGAGGTGCAATACAGGAGAGCCAGTCAGACCAGAAATCATATCAGGCTTAATGGCACAGTTACAGAGTCGGCCTGTTTACTTCTAAGGCTAGAGATATACTTGCTGTTAACTACGTGCTTGTGTAAGCATGCAGGCTATGTTGCGTCTGTTTGGCGTGTCAGTTGTGCACATCCTCATATATCAATGCTACATGTACGCAATGTGTAGTGTACACACAAACGATAGGGGCAGTGCATCACTGGCCATCAACAAAATGGTGGAAAGGCTGTACGACCAAGTCCGCAACTACCTGCATCTGTATGCTGCATCCTTGCTGCTGCACAGTGACACACATGCTGCCGTTGCTTTTCCTGCCCTGATTGTAGAATGATCCAAAGCTACTCTCCTTAAGTGGGCACCACGTTTACATTATATGAATCTGGAAGTTCCTCATAATCTGTTTTTTCTGGTCTGCCTCCAGTGAAAGCCCCCAGAATGTAGCGCACAGGCAAGTATGCAAGCAGTTCCATTCACCATGCAGCCCGTTGTCTATGTGAACACATGGCCGAACGGCAAGTATACTCTAACCTAAGTGGTAAAGAAAGGTTTGTGGAATGTTTGCAATGCAGAGAGGACTGTTCTGGTGCTTAAACCTAAATAAATATTAGAATTGGACTTATCTGTATCTGTTTTAGCACCACTGAACACTGAGAGAGAGAGAGAGAACTCTGTTTAGGGGTTACTTCACCAGTTTATGAAGTGAGCTTCAGTGGTCCTGCATTTGTTCCAATGGAGGAAAGCCAAGAGTTGGAGAGGATTTGGCTCAGTTTTATGGTGCCAGGCCCAGGCATCTCTCTAGGTGTTGGTCAAACTTTGCCTTTTTGATTGATCTAAGGCCAGTTTTGCTGTTTCAACACTGTTTTTGTTAAGGTTTATTGGACAGTTTGGGTACGCAGGCTGTTCCTGGTCAGAGTGAGCGAGTACTTCTTACTATAATGTCTCTCTCAAGTCTATAAAAGCCTGTCGTCTTTGTGCCAACAGAGCTGTTACTGGCAATGCCGTCCGGCTGACGAGGGCACGAGATGCCAGCTGTTACGAGAGCCATTTCTCACCAGTGCTGCTCATTTCCTCTTTTAAACGTCTCCATTTAAACACATGCTAACGTAATGTTTAATAGCCATTTAGCACATATTGGGCCAATCGCTACTTCCTCTAATGGAGCTGGTTAGGCAGGTGGGCTTGAACAACTTTTATTTGGGGGTAAAAAAAAAAAATTCTTAAAACATTCCTTATATTTCTAGACTTAACTGGATTGCTGGGAAATGGTTTAGATGAGGTTTTTAACCTGATTGAAATGGTGCACACCCCGTGGTGTACTTGCCCTAATGTTTCTGACAAATGCCGTTTTGAGTGTGTATCTTTAAGACTTTCTTACATGCTTTAATATTTGTTGTTTATAGTTGGCCAATTATAAGCATGTTTGTTACTGTGGTTCAAAATGAATCCAGCAGGCGGCAACAATAGTCAGGCTGAAGCCCTGTGACTTGCTTGTATGTTGGTTTAGAGTCCATGATTGTAGTTTTTAGTTTGAGTTTGTTTTAGTCAGTTCCTTTTATTCATCATGATGTTGGTTTATTTGGTTTATTTTATTTTTTTATATATCATAGAAAGCAGCAGTAAGAGTAACATGCAGGCCCAGTTGTGCTAAATCATGTGCGAAGGACTGGGGAGCTACAGCCATGTGTAAACATTAGGAGGACCGATCTAGAAGGGGCTCGGCAGGTACCCTGTTTGACTGTCCTACTGGACCAGGTACAGAGCTCAGAGGACACGTTGCAATCGAATACCAACGTAATGAACCGATTCCAGGATGCTTCCCTGAGCATTACATGTTTCCCCTTGCCCAAAATGTAAATCGGCCAAGACTGTTTGGTGTCCAAAGTTTCTTTATTTGCTCAAAAGGTGTCATAAACCAATGATTCACTTGAATTGTTGTAACTTGCTTTCAGCACCGCTCTTGTGTTTATACGGGCTGGCCCCTTCCTCCTCGACGCTTTGATGGATCCATCTGTCTCTGCAGTTAGCAAACTCTCCCACCATCTCGTCCAGAGAGCGGAGATGTGGGACAGATTGCACGGATCCACTTGGAGGAGCCTACAAAGCGCGATGCTCGTGAAATTGCCATGCCATAACAAACACCAAACAATGGCGGGTTGCTAACGGTGTGTTTTAGCCAGGGGCAAAGAGCTGCTGGGAGCCATCAAAGCGCTGGCATTCTCAGAGTGCTGGAAAGAGCAGGCAGCGTTACAGCCTGGAGCCACTCCTGGGGCTTTGGTTCGGGTTATTTCAACACCCATTCAAGCGTCATGTCACGCAGAGACAGAGAATGGCCTAACCAGAAAGGAAGCGCTACATTACAGCCACTTCTGATGAAGTGTCTACAGGCTTAAAAATAAAGGTTTCCTACATGGTAAAGATGAAATGGTTCAATATAGTATTGAGCAATTGGAAAAATGAATTTGGAAACAGTTAACTGTGTTTTTAATTCTAATTCAGTGTGATTTTCAGAATGCTGCAGTTGTACTTATACCCTGCTTGATGCAGCAAACAATTCAGTTTCATTTAATGCAGAGCTTGCCAACTGGTAGTGTAGCACACTGCTTTCAGCTTTCAAGCCCCAAGCATGGAAAAACTGATATGCTGCTCTTGTCAAGAAGGTGAAAAGGGAGTTCAGGATTGTTCAGTGGTGGTGATGGGAACCAGACCTCTATGGAGTTAAAGGTCTCTGAAAGCTGCTTCACAGAAGGTTTTAGCATGGAACTGCTGCCTCCTGTCTGAGATATGATAGTTTTGAGAAGGTTTTGTTTATATTGTTTATATTTTTTTAAGTCATTCATGGTGGCAGGGTAGATGCAGGGCATCGCAAGTTTACATCTCTTCTACTGACTTTTGCAGACATTTAGGAAAGTGCGTGGAATTCCACTTTAGAGTGTGATGGATCTCTCTAGCAATTTATTAGTATTTTCATATTTTTGTGGTGTTTTTGGTTTTCTATTCAGGTCAGTTTTAGCATGTTTTATCTTTGGTGTATTTTGTGATCGTTTCCTCTATTATCATGTAGGGATGCACCGAAATTTTTGGTCGAAGCCGAAACCAGGAAAAAATTTAACATTTGGCCGAAGGCTGAATACCGAACATGTGTTGTCACTGTGTTTTATTAATTTTTTCCAGTTTTTCACCAGTGCATAAATGAAATGGGCTAAATCCCAGATAGCAATCTGGCAAAGATATGGCACTGCTGGCCCCCTGTCAGCACTGGCAATCTGCTGTGAGCCAAAGTTCTGCTCTGGTTCCCGTCTACATCCGGGAATTAGAAAAAAGTAACAGCGTCATTAAAAACATCATTGTTGGGTATTTGGTCTTTTCACTTACTATACAAACAATTTCTGTTGCCGAACATTTGGTACATCCCTAGTTATCTGTTTTAATCTTGCAGTAAAGAACTGTGTAAGCTTTCATAAAAGTGCTGTAGAAAAGAAATCTAATAATAAACTCCGTGTTGAGCTGAAAGCTGAGGTCAATGCCACTTACAACAAACATTACATGGCATTTTAACAGTTGGATTACTGTTGTAAATCTGATAAACACGCATGCGTCTCCCTATCGCCGTCATATACTGTCCCGGAGGATGCTTTTGAGCACGCACCCATGCACCTTTTCAAAATAAGCCCTCATGTTTATAGCGCCCAACAGACGAAGGAATGCAGTAAATGTAGCCGTGTGCTGATCTGATCCAGCTACCCACTTCTGCCAGCCTGCTTTACCTGTAAATCTTCCATGGGAACCGTTTGTGCTGAGGGTGAAGTGCACGATGGGGGAGTGGGATTTAAGAGCAGATGGCCATGAGTGTGCAATGAACCAGCAGCCAATATTTTACTCCTTGGCAGAAGATTGAAGGTTTGATTCTCTGTCCAGGCAGGAATACCGGTGATATACTATATGCCAATCAGCCATAACATCACAACCACATCCTTGTAGCTTCACTCACTGTGCGTTTCATCAGCTCCACTTGCCGTATAGGTGCTCTTTTTATTGTTCTGTAGACAGTAGTCCATCTGTTTCTCTGCATACTTGGCTTAGTTACCCATTTTACGCTGTTCTTCAAAGGCCAGGACCTGCATAGGACCACCATAGAACAGGTATTATTAGAGGATTAGGTGACACTGATGTGGTTATCGTGTTAGTGTGTGTTGCACTGGTACGAGTGTATCAAACAGCAGAACCTCATTGCACACCTATATGGTAAGTTTCTGACATATAAAGCTCTAAACGGCCTCGCCCCTTAGTACCTCAGTGAACTAGAATTAATAAAGTTGCATCAGGGGGCAAAGCCTTTTCATGCAAAGCCCCCCAGCTGTGGAATAACCTTACAGTCAGTGTTCAGGACTCAGACACAGCCCCAATCTTCAAGTCTAGGCTTAAAACCTACCTGTTCAGTCGAGCCTTTGGTAATCATTTTCCCTGCCTACTGTCAAAGCTAATCGGCTGTGTCGTCTTCTTTGCCGGAGCTGAGCTACTGCCCAAACTCTGTGGTCTGCTCCAGAGCTACTGCCCATCCTGTGCGCTCTGATGCCGTTGCTTCACCTGCCTCGACTGGGTGCCACTGCCTTCCTGCTGACCAGTTTGCCTACCATGAAGCTGCTTCTTGTCGTGTGCTGTGAGGGGGGGCTTCACCGGCATCTCACGTGCCTATCTGGCGATCATGCTATTTAATCACGAACATGCGCGTTTCTTCCTCTGCCTCACAAAACAACACTTCTCTTATTCCTTCTAAAAGACTATCATTATAGTCTTCCGTCTAACGGTTACTTATCAGTTACTTATCAGTTACTAACAGTTACTTATCAGTTACTAACAGTTCTTATTTAATATTGCTTATAATAATAAACTCTGATCCTTTTTGTGTTTGTTGCTATCCGGGGTCAACCTGAAGAGGATGGGTTTCCCTTTCTTGGTTCCTCTCGAGGTTTCTTCCTCTTGCTCTGAGGGAGTTTTCCCTTTGACTTGCTCACTGGGGGCTTGGACCCGGATTTTCTGTAAAGCTGCTTTGTGACGTCTGTTGTAAAAGGGTCTATATAAATAATTTTGACTTGACTAAGTGGATCTGATCAGTTTAACAGTGAGTGTATATAGAAGGAGGTAGTTTGAATGTTCTGGGGGTAACAGTTTTGCTAGACCATTGAAAAGTTCCATGTTCACATCATGGTAATCTTTGTGTGGAGTGTTCAGAAATGGCCAGCACTAGCTTTTCAGAACTAGTAACTGAGAGGACGTCCTTGCAGGGTCATCGCTAAGAGAGAATGTGTGATACATGTTTATGATGAACCTGCAGATACATGGAAAGGTGATGTAATCTGAGGGCCTGATTCACACATACTACACCTGGGTGGTGTGAGCAACATGAAACTGCTTTATTTTCATTTTGGCACTTGTTAACGGGTCAGGATGTGGTGGTGGAGCATCCCAGATGCTGCACTGAAGAAGCACAGTTGTTTAGAGAATAGACCAGGAGCCAATTTTTTTCTACACCCTTCCAATCAAAGCACTGAATTTAATTCATGAACGTTATCCAAAGAAATACTAGTTAAACATTCCGTTACGCAGACAAATTCCCAACTGGTCCCCCAGGCTTGAAACTATGGCCCAATCGGAAGTCAGAATGCATGCTTTCCTATAAATGATATTTTGACTTAGCAGAGTGACTGATTTGACTATTCATCCATCTGGATAAAGGAATGTCTGTACAACTTTTTCACTCCTCCAAGGCACAAAAACGCTGTATGTACGGAAGGCCAGCACATGCAAGCTGTAGCAGTCAACTTGTGACCAGATGCCCCCACCGTTTTTAACCGCTCTGATGGATTACGGTTTAGAACAGTGGGTGGGTGAGCTGACCAGATCAGAGCCCACTCGGTTCATTTGGAGGTGGGGCTTAAAGACACATGAGCTTTAACAGAGTGTTTCAGACAGAGGGTGAATACGGATAAATACCCTGTTTTGAGAAAAGCCTGTTATTATGGATGTAAAAATTGGGTAGAACCAAGCTCAGTCCAACAGGTCAAAGCAAGCTCAAAACAAAGTGACCACTGTTACCTGATTGGTGGGCTTGATCTCACTTCTTTTGACTCCTATTTATGCACACACAAGCCAAAAGGAAGGACAGATTGTGCCATAATGTAGTGGAGTAATGATGTTTGAGTTTGAAATGTAGTGGAGTTAAAGTAAAAAGACCTCCAGAATGGAAACACTTCAGTACAGATTCACCAACACACTACTTACAGTACACTAGCACACTACACTTACTGAGCTACTGTCCACCAACACACTACTTACAGTACACTAGCACACTACAGTTACTGAGTTACTGTCCACCAACACACTACTTACAGTACACTAACTCATTACGCTTACTGAGCTACTGTCCACCAACACACTACTTA
>CM067497.1:14201635-14212855 GCA_034552555.1 Semaprochilodus insignis
GTCGACTTCTAGAGGGCAGCCCTAGACTATACAATGCAGGAACAACACTCCATATCACTTCAGCAGGAATAGGTGGATGTACATGGCTGTACACCGAGTGTTTGATTGTATGTGAAAACTTTTATCTTTGTGATGTCAGAACAGCTTCAGAAGGAGCCTTGAAGCCTGATTTTTGTCTGTATCATCTTTTGTGCAGTTTTGAAGAATCCTGCAACCAGTAGGCCTGTTTTTTTTTTTTTTTGTTTTTTTTTTGTTTTTTTTGTGTTCTTATTTTTATTTTTGAATCCCACCCCAGACATTTTTGAGGGTTCCCCCTGCTCCCTTTTGTTTCTCTGCTGTGAAGTACACCCACAGTGCTCTCTCTGTCTGTGCTGTTCCCCCTTCAGCTGGGAGCTCCCCTAATTTATGACTCATTTCCTAAACAAAATATAGGGTTGCAGGCTAAGTGCTCGTATCAGCAGAGCTTGGCGATCAGGCCTGTAGAATGCTGTGCTTGGGCGTCACAGCGAGAGCTGACGGGGGCTGCGGGCTGACAGGCAGGGTCAGATTAATGGAGGCCTTGTGACAGGAGCTCACATCTGGATGGTGACGCAGAGAGTAGAGTGCGGCCGGACGGCTGGCCACAGCTTTGTCCAGAGCGCGCTGGTGCAGAGAGTGAAGTCATGGAGCCGAGGTTTATTTTCACATGTGAAATACCTGTGTGTGTGTGTGTGCGTGTGCGAAAGAGACAGACAGAAGGAAACCTTTCCTTTCCCCTAGAGGTTAGGGATAGCCTTAGGGACAGTCTCAAAATAGCTGTTAAGCTGATCATTTTTCATTGGAGTTCAAAAAAGTATTCAAATATTTAGAGAAATTGTGACTTAACATCCATACAAGAACTGGTAGAGCGCCATGAGATGTCATGAGTTAAACAACTTTCATCTTGGGGAGAGAGGGAGGAGAAAATCAAGGTTCACCCTTGCCTCAGATCCCAAAACATCCATAGCCATCCTTCCACTGTGTGAAGACTCAAGGCTGTGGGTCTGAAAGGATGTGTAGCTGCCAAGATGCCCTTGCTAAGAAAAGCAAATGGGCGAATTACAGAACAATGGACTGGCCACCCAAGTCCGGACTTCAGAATCATTGCTGATGTTGGGATTGCTTGTATCCTGAAATGCCGAAAATGTCCCGGCAGATTTCTTTAAAAAAACGAAAGTGAGTATAGAAAGCTGCAGTTTTGTGGCTTCTGTGTAATGTTCTGTTGAATATAGCTTTTCCTTATTTTCAAGAAGGAATCCTGTGTACTTAATGCTTGTTTTTGACTATATATTAAGATGAAGGGTAATCTCTGCCTTTGGCACAGTGTTACATACCCTGATGAGAAAAAACGTTCTGACATGGAAGTGAATTATCTTGTGACAATGGCAAATGTCGAGGTCTGTCTACCGGTCTCTTCCTGTTGTTGATGTGCTGGATGTGGGAGAAATGGTCAGGTGTGAAGAGTTGAGTGACTTTGACTTAGACAAATGCTAAACTGTTACGGTCAGACAACTGGGTCAGAGCATCTCTAAAACGGCGAGGCTTATGTAGTGCCACCAGTCAGCAGTGGTGAGCACCTGACAGCGACTGGGTGCTGGGAACCTAGAGAAAGGCTTCACTGGCACAAGTCAGTGAAATTTTGTCTTGATGATTACGGTTGGAGTCTGCTGCAACACGCAGTGTATTGCTCTTTACTATGGCCTGGGTAGCGACAAACTGGTCAAGTTCCCTGGTAACTGCTGTCCACCATCAAAAGTGCCTACAGTGGGCACACAAGCATTGGAAATGGACATTGGAAGGTAATTGATAGGTTTGATGAGTGTTGCTGCCTTTTACATCACATACACAAGCAGATTCCTTTTCCCTGGCAACATGATGACACATGATGTCGCAAAATGGCCGATTGGTTGAGGGTGTGTGATGCTGGGAGACCCTTGGTCCAGGCCTTCATATGGACAACATTTTGACACATTCTAGCTAGCTTCCTAAACATGGTTGCAGAGCAGGTACTACACCTCAGGGCGGTGGTGTTCCCCGATGGCAGTGTCCTCCTTCTGCAGGATAATGCACCCTGCCACACTGAGCACATTGTTCAGGAATAGTTAAGGTTAAAGGTGTTGCCCTGGCCTCAAGATACCCCATATCTTGCTTCAATTGGACACATGTGGGATGTTTTAAAGACAGCAAATATGATCCGTGGCAGATCCATCTCTCACAGGACTAACAGATTTGCTGCTAATGTCTTGGTGTCAGATACCACCATGACCTTCAGAGGTCTTGTAGAGGGTCAGAGCTGTGTTGACACCATGTAGAGGAGCAGGTGGTCATGTTTTTGCTAATTGATGTGTATATAATACATTTAGGACACCTCATATATGTGTATGCATTGATTATGTAAGAAAATCATAGAAATACAGAAAAGCCTAACCCACAGATGCAGGTCCAACAAAATGATCCTTTGTGAAGCTCCATGTTTATGTTCTTTCAAGTACCGAGGTTAAGATGAGGTTATCCTAAAATGTTACATATTGGGTTTGTATCTATTTTTCTATGACATACAATAAAAATACATCCGTCCCATATGTATGACCCCACATCCTGCTGACCAGGTATAAAAACAAGCATGTGAGCTCAGTGAAAATGCTGAGATTGAACTTTGGTCTGCCGTTGTACCTGCTCACGCGTGTGTTCTGGGATGGCGTGTGCCACGATGAATTCATGATTGAGTGGAAAACTCGGAGGCGCTCTCGAATTTAACAAGGTCCACCAAAATAAAGTGTTGTATACACAGGTGTAAATTTCAGCTTGCTCAGAGGGGGTTTTCGAGAAGAAGGCTGTGTGACCGAAAGTGACTTTAGGAACGTTAGCTGTCGTTTCATCTCTTTCGACTGCTCGGAGTTTACTGCGAGTGGACAAAAATAAATCTTAGCCCGGTATACAAAGGTCTGTTTGAAAGTGCATGCGTGTGGAGTTGTTTGAATGGTAGGGATTGAATTTTATGGAGATTTTCTGTTTGATTACAGTACGTGGAGCTGTGGAGCTGTTGCTGGCCTCCACCCGATTGGTGTGTGAATGTTGTGTCAGTATACATGGAAGTTATGGGCTGTTATTTCAACACCTGGTGCTGAGATGTTGAACAAGTGTTACATAGTTTCATTTAGTTTCAGATTAGTGTGGAAGTTTCCATCTGGCAGCAGATCATGTTTCTGGATTTGATCCTGCTTTCTGTAAAGCTTAGGCAGTTGAAAGCTTTCTTCACCATCTGAAATGGAGGAATTCATTTTTGTTAATAGAAATGTATGAAGTATAAATATGCATTAAGATGCATCCATTTGCAAGTGGTGATTGAACTACATCATCTGTTTATTGCTGATTATCAATAACAGCCATGAAATCAATAGGAAGAGTTCATTTGTATTTCTAGTATACATGAGCATCTGCTCAGTGATCTAGAGCTGCAGTCTATACTTAACTTACTTTACACATAAGAATGTGGACCTATTAGTATCAAACAGGCTGTTCTGTCCTTGTTCAGCCTGGGTGAAGCTAACCTACTGTAGGCTGAATAGGAGGATGTGTGGAGGTTCTTATGACACCACAGGAACAAAGAATTCCGAACAGTATGTACGTGTATGGACTGTATGGAGTCGGTAGTGAATAGTTTTGTTTTAAAACTTGTCAACTTTCCATACGTATACACATACGTCAAGCTCAAGAAAGTGCGGTCAGTTTAATTGTCCTTGAGGTTTTGTCTAGGGATGGCTCAGTACCACTTGTTCATGTCCAATACAGCTACTGATACCGCAGCCTTGAGTATTTGCCGATACAATTCCGATACTCAGGATAAGAAAATATTGAGGCACTTGAGCATTACAATATGTTTTGTGATACTATATATATTCTCAGAACCACAGTATTGATTTTCAATTAATACACTCATCATCAAAAGAATAGTTGCTCCAAGAAGGAAAGGTTCGGATTGCGATGCTATTGGGAAGGAAGATAAAGGTTAACAATAAATGATGATAATTTTAGACTGATATGGGCAATATTTATTGAGCTACTGTGATAATCCATCCCATGCAGCTTGAATATTCTCACACAGTTCCTGCTGGTTTTGCAGTAGGCAGGGAGATGGAGTGACACCAGGCTTTCTGGATGTGTGACGCGTGTCTACAAACCGTTCATCTTGATGTTGACCGTGGTGCCTCCACACACAGATTTGCTGGTCATCTCCACCGAGATAAGAGCTACCATTCTGAGTCACTCTATGACAGTCTGGCACAACACGATTGAAGTTTTGGTGACATTGGTCGTGTTAAGGGCAGTCGTTGTAACAGTCTGCGTGCATGTAGTCCTGCGTCATGCAGCCGCCTGCCAGTGGTGCTGGATGTCTCAGGGCGGGCATCGCTGTTCGCGGAATGCCCACAGTCATGGCTGTTGGGTCAGTCAGATACAGCGACAAGGTCCGTCCTTGCTTACATCATGTGCGGTCGAGCGTGAAACTTGAATCATTCAGATGTCTCACGATTTCAAACCTACCCACCATGTTTACGTGCAAAGATTTGTGGCAGACTGTGGTTCATTTTGACCTTGTTGGACTTTTATAGCTTGCATGGCAAAATTGAACAATGAATTCCAGCGTAAGAAACTCATCCCACCTTTGAATCATGGTGGTGGCAGGAGCATGGTTTGCTCATACTCACATAAGTAAAGAACAAAATCATATGCTTTCTGTATTATTTGTTAAATTGGGTTCTCTTTATCTGTTAATGGGACAGACACAGCATTTACAAAATGCCAGCTGAGTCCAGCTGAATCATGCCCAGGCTCACCTCTTCTCTGGACCCCGTCTCCCCATTGTTAAAATGCCAGGGCCTCCTGTGTGACAAATGCTGTGCAGCCTACGGCCTAGTCGTCATCGTCCTTGCTATCACTGTTGTCGTCTGCAGTACTGGTGATATAACTCCATGATAGTTAATAAATATTTATTGTCTAGCTAAATCAAGTAAATTCATATCCTTATTCTGACATACTCAATCTTTTGCTGTGTCATTCATGAATCCACAATGGCAGATTTAACTATCAGTCTATATTAGAATAATGACTAAGTTAGTTCTGGCTAAGTTACGGTCATGCCCACTCGATGTGCAGCCTTCATGCTGCGTCAGGTTTTCATTTGAATGCTTCCTCTGGTTCTGTTTTTGCTTTTAACCTCATAATCATCAGTCTGATTTTATGCAGCATATGTTGGGTAACCAGCTACAGTGTCTGCCGGGGGAATTAAATCTGCCAGTCAGATGTAACTATTTAGCCGCAGGAAAAAAAAAAAGATGTACGGGTCGGATTTGGGAATAAATTGTAAATGTGACGGGCAGCATGAAACCAGGCCAGTACTTTGAAACCCCCGGCTGCTTTGACAAAAACGTGCACGCTATTATTTCTCATTAGATTGAAAGTAATTTGTGCTATTTTTCCGTACAGTCCACCACATGTTGCGCAGGGTCCAAAAATTTGAGACCATTGACATTTGGCTTGGCGTTCAATCCAAAGGTTTTACAGACGACGTTAATGCAGTGCTCTGTTTACTCTGCTAACGATTAGAGATGTGAGCAGATGTGAACAGGTACAGGTACTCAGTTAACTCTTTGACATGCCAGTCTTTGAATACTGATATCACTGTTCAGGTATTTGTGGCATCCCAGGAAATATGCAGACTAACAATAAAATGAAACCGCTTTTATGCTTTAACAGAAAATTAATGTGTCATATTAAAAAGGTATTGAGTAATTAAAACACATTGTCAGATGTATTCTTCTACATGTCTTGTGTCCACTTGCCTCTTAAAGGGGAGCCTTTATGCTCATTGTCAGTGTTCATAATTGTATGTTTGGGGTCTACTTGAGTAGATTTGCACTTCCTACCATCTCCCAATGAACGCACTGCTCTGATTGGCTCACTCTCTCTCTGTTCTGTTTTGGTCAACTGCTGCAGCGTTTCTGCCCCCACATCACTGTGACGATTTTTACATTGGTGTAGCTATTCTGCCGAGTCCCATCCTGCAAGTCAGGTAGAGCAAGTTGGTAGATCTGATCCACCTTCTCCAGCTAGACGAAGCAGGGTTTTTCATTCAAATCAAATTTATTTATATAGCGCCTTTTACAACCGATGTTGTCACCAAGCAGCTTTACAGAACATCTGGGTCCAAGCCCCCAGTGAGCAAGCCAGAGGCTACAGTGGCAAGGAAAAACTCCCTCAGACCAAGAGGAAGAAACCTTGAGAGGAACCAAGAATCATCCTCTTCAGGTCGACCCCAGATAGCAACGAACACAATAAGGATCAGAGTTTATTATTTTAGGCAATACTGAATAAGAACTGTTAGGTAGAAGACTATGATGAAAAAACAGGAGAAGTGTTGAGTGTTTTTTGAGGCAGAGGAAGAAATGTCTGAGTAGTCTGTGATTATGGTTTTAACTCTGTGTTTGGTGCGCTAGGCTTGCCGGGACGTGGGCTGTAAGGATTGTGCTACGAGATGATGTCACCAGCTGAGAAAAGTAGTTTCTCCTTCTGGTGTGTACTTTAGGCTTTAAAACTTTGCTGACCGTTTACATGTTTAAAATATAAAGCTATATAACGTGCTGAAGGAAAGGGGGAAAATGGAAAACCATAACGGGTCCCCTTTAACACCAGAACCATCACCTTGAGGAGTTATCCTGTAGCTTCATCACCTATGTTAATCTTTGCTTTTTTCCCCCTTCTTTTATACAGTTAACCAAACATCTGTTCATGAACCCATTCATTAACATTATTGCTGTACCTGACCGACTATATAATGTCATTCTGGTGTGTGTGCGTGCGCGCTTTCCATTCTGACCAATGCTGTTGTGTCTGTAGCATCATGTGCAAGTGAAGTATGCCTTAGAGAAGAGTTTGAAAGCACTTTGAGCAGATGGAAGACTTGAAGTGGGGTCACGTCATAGGGCTCCGGGAAGCGAGACGGTCTTATCGACGTATTATGCGCCGTACCCATCGTGCGGATATTACCTTAGCACGCTGTTGCTAAGCAACATGAAGGATCTGGGAGACCTATGCGAACTATGTAGAGAGAGAGTGACGACAAATTGTCCAGCATGCGCAGAGTGACCCGACAGCCACGATTGTGAACATTCAGTGAGCAGTGATGCCCTCCTTGAGTCCCGTTTTTGTTTTTTTTGTTTTTTTAAATGATGAGTGTATTTTAACCAAACAGTGTTTTTACTGTCTGCTAAGCAGCCGAGCTACACTATGTGGCATGACATCCTCAGTAGAGTCTTTAACACTGGCGACAGTTGTAATAAGAATGCTTTTTTTTTCAGCACAATATGAATAGGTCAATTTATAACGTATTATGTTTGCCATCTGATTCAATAATTTATTTTATTTATTTATTTATTTTTTGGCGCAGACTCGTTAGTATTAGCATCTAAATTAGTCCGTCTCAGTTAGCCAGGCCTCTTCACTCAGCTTAATGAAAGCTGTCAGCTGAACTCGAGCAGCACTAATAACTGAGGTGATGACGGGGAACTCGCAGGATGCAGCAACGATGCTGGGCTTTCCTTCCTCATGCTGCGCTCACCTCCCTCTACCCATCCTGCCTTTTACTGGCCTCTGCTGTCTGTCCCAAGGCCACAGAAATAAACACTTCAAAGTGCTAATGTTAGCGACCGTTTCCTTACTTTACTCCAATTAAGCAGGGGATATTTGAGTCTTAAGTGTAATTAAGAGCTGAGGAGAAGCCAGATGTGTTCTGCTTTTGTAAACTTTTATTTGTTTGACAGATTCTTAGCACTCACTCTGTTTAATAAGGTCAAAGTACGGATAAAAGTCCTGGCTTTCGAAGTTGGGGAGAAACTGTTTACTGGGTTGTCATGTCTCCTGGCAGTATATTTATTTGTTTTATTTGCTATTTATTCGTACGGTGCATATGTGGAGGCTAAACTTCAGAAACAGCCTGTATTGAATTGAATGTTGTTGGGATGTCCTGAAAAACCAATACGTCTACATACACTCATTATCAAAAGAATAGTTGCATTAATAGTTGCTCCCAGAAAGAATCCACCGATAGGAATGAAACTTGGTGGGTAGGTTTGACAATGTGAGACATGCAAATGAGTCAGGTTTCACACTCGGCTACGAATGTGATGGGCCTTATCGCTGTACCTGTCTGACCCAACAGCCAGAATTACAGACTTTCAATGAGCAGTGCCCTCAATGAGTCATCCTGTTAGTGCTAGAACCATTGGCAGATGGCTACATGATGCAGGACTACATGCAACGACTGCCCTTAACACCTCGTCAACATCGCTATAGACTGCAGTGGTGTGGTGTTGTGCTAGACTGTCAGGGGGTGCCTCAGAATGGCAGTGGGTCATCTTCAGTGACGAGTCCCTCTTTTGTCTCGGTGGAGACGACCAACGAATCCTTGTGTGGAGGCACCGTGGTCAGTGGTTTGTTGTCACGCATCACATGTCCAGAAGGCCTGGTGTCACTCCGCCTCCACCCCTACTGCAAAATCTGCAGGAACTGCATGACAAGCTGCATGGGATTGATTATCGCAGGACACCATTAGGAACCGCTGCAACTCCATGCCGTGACGTATAACATGTTGCGTTAGCAAACACGGCGACCCAACGCCATACTGAGAGACACTGCTTCTGTATGTGTAGCTCAATAAATGTTGTCAGTCTATATTTATCATTTATTGTTCCTAGTAACCTTTATCACACTTCCTTCTGAGTGCAGCTGTTGTTTTGATTGAGTGTATATCCAGCTCTTTAGTCTGCATCAGTTTAGCTCTTCCCGCTCGCACTGAAGTTATAGGGACTGGTTTAGCTTGGACAGCTTCTTGAATGAGGCAAAATAAAGGGCAACCTATCAGAACTGGGCTCGCTTACAAATACTCTCACCACGCACATTATTGGGAAGACTGTACTAATACTGGGTCGGTTCTGCTTTTACTCCCAAAACAGCCTCAGTTTGTAGTGGCATGGATTCCATAAGATGTTGGAAACATTCCTTTGAGAATCTGGTCCCTGTTGACATGATTGCACTATGCAGTTCCTCATGCTGCAAATTTCTTATTGTACCACATCCACAAAGATGTTTTATTTGATTAGTTCCGGTGACTGGGAACGCCCCTGAGGAACACTGAACTGTCATGTTCGTAAAACCAGTTTGAGATGACTTTTGCTTTGTGACATCATGGTGCCTTATTATGCTGGAAGAATGCACATGGTTCGCTATAACACTCATGGATTCATGCTGTTGCTTCCAATTTCTGACCCTGCCATCTGTGTACCAGAATTCGAGATTCACCGGACCTGGCTACTTTACTCAAGCTGTTCAAGCTTGGTGCGCCTGTGCCGACTGCAACCTCAGCTGTGTGCATTTCATCCAAGTTACCTTAGCCTTTATGCCCACTTGAACCGGGCTCGCCATTCTTTGTTGAAATCTCCCATCAGCAAGGCTTTTCGTCCGCAGGACTGCCCCTCCGTTGATGCTTTTACTTATTGCACCGTTCTAAGAATCATGCCAAAAATCATGGCCAAAATCATTGGGACCACACCCCCCCCATTCTGATGGTTAATGTGAACATTATCTGAAGCTGCTGGTGTGTATCTGTGTGATTTTATGCACTGCACGACTGCCACACGATTGGCTGATTTAGATGTACATGTACAGGTGTTCAGCAAACGTGTCAGCCTGTTTAAGGCTAAGGCTGGAAATCGGGTCAAATTAAATTGTATAATGTAGGATATAGACCTGTTAAATGAAATTAGGAATGAAGAGCTTTTCAGTGAGTGGTTCTTTTGAAAGTTCTTCCACCTTATGTGTAAAGATTATGCAGGATCAGAGCTTTTCCCAGTATAGTACGTCCAAAGCCAAGAACCATCTAGGAGCTTTCCTTTCTAGGAGAGAAGTTCAGATACAGTAGTGTGTTTTAGCTCAAGTTAAGGCTAATAGCCGTTCAGGCCAAGGGGGAAGCACCATGTACTCCTTTTTCGTCATATTTTGATCAAAGCTCAGTCACACCAATTCTCTCAGACCCCTCCAGCTTTTGTTGTTGTAAACCACAAATCCCAGGAGGTCCGTGCAGGTTTCTGAAGAGGTTAACTAGGATTTTCTACGTTTGGATGATGTTTCCGACCTCCATCTGGAATTGGGGAAAGTGCTCTGCCGTTACTTAATGTGTAGAGTTTTCTCAGGTAACAGAAGTGCTTCTGGCCTTCAGAGTGCAGGAGATTGCAGCATGTTAATAAATCTACCTTCAGGAAATTCTCCAGCACACCGAAAGTACCACCCTACAGAAATGTTCCAAAACACCAAATGTAGAGGTTTTTTTTTTTGTTTGTTTGTTTTTTTAAACTCATGGGCAGTCATTACTGATATTTTGCCATGTGCAGGGTGAAACACCTGAACGCCTTGCAGTCCCTGGCTGAGTCATTTTTAAACTGTTTTCATTTTAAAATGTTGATGCATTTCGGTACAGGTTTTTGTTATGGCCATGAAAAGCAGCTTATCCATACGGTTTGGTGGTTTACCACCAACGGCCCAACACCGCTACAACCCAGCCCACTCTTTATGAATGTCATGGTTTTTGGTAAATATACTCTCCTTGCAAATTTGGTACCTGCAGTCTGTTCCAAAAAAGTTTGATTTGAATGCGTTTCAGTCCATAACGATCAGTGTTACTACAACACTTGAATCACAGTTTAATTTTCAGGTTTGGAGCAGCTCGGTGACTCGGAGCACTGTTGCATTTTTAAGGGCGTCACAGAGCGGCATCAGCTTTTAGCTTTTTACCGACCACAGAAAGGATTGGTAGATGATGTCAGTCAGTCTTTCAGATAAACAGGTCTAACATTGCAGTGCAGTGTTCCTCAGTGCACTAATAGAGCTGTTAGTACAGTAGTGAACTGAGGCCAAGCGTGATTAATGATGGTGAATCAACTCTTACCAGCAAAAACCGGCATCATCATCTTTCCCTCTTTCTTTTACTTCTCTTCTTTTTCCTGTCTGTCTTCTCTTTATCTATCTCTATCTATATTCTTTCTTTCTGTTTATTTAGTCTTGCTTTCTTTATTTTCTTTCTGTCTCTTTTCTTTTTGCCATTCTTTTTTTTCATCTGCTTCCTTCTCTCTCTCTTTTTTTTTTTTTTTTTTT
>CM067497.1:14217009-14235210 GCA_034552555.1 Semaprochilodus insignis
GGCCGAGAGTGAAACTTGAATCATTCGCATGTCTCACACTGTCAAACCTACCTACCAAGTTTCATTCCTGTTGGTTGATTCCTTCTGGGTGCAGCTGTTTCTGCAACTGTTCTTTTAATGATGAGTGTATTTTCCTCCTTGCCCACTCGACATCCCTCCTTACAGCAGCAAGTTTAGAAAGTGGGCAAACTGGCTTTGGATCTGGGGATATTCCTGTCTCGGCTTTCATACAGATGGACATCAGGAGAAACAACTTTAGACCAAAAGGCCTCAGGCTGAACAGCATAGGATGGTAAATTTTGTTTGACATTCACAATTCCTTTCTGTCTTACTAGATTAATTACAGGCTGGTGAGGAAGACTGCTTAATCCAACTATTTAGCTTTTTATTTAGCTCAAGCGTCCTCTTTGGTGCCGGTGTCTCAAAATTACAGGACGAAAAGGTACCCTCTACATGACCCCGCTGCACCTGTTCACCATGTTTAACTGCGGTCTGTCTGTGCTTTTTACTCAAGGAAGAGAATTCTGTTTTCAGCCCGGGCTAAATTGTCACCTCATAGTTATTCTTTCTTTAAGATGATGGTGAATGACGCTGCATTAATTTCCTCACTCAAGTGGTTGTTTCATTGCAGGTTTGGTTAATCAGGAAAAAGTACGGCCAATACGTTGTCAAGAACTAAACTTTTCACGTCATACACAGTGTTTCTATAAACTAAGTCCACCCAGCCACAACGAACTAACTCTGAGAGCCACCCTTAAAGTCTGTCACGGTTTCGTGTGGATGCTGGAGTGCCTCAAGATCCCTTCTGCATTGACCTTGAACAAGTCTTACATAGCAGCCCAAGTACTATTATGATGGTGGTTTGATTATACAAGAACAAGCAAGTTTGTGTGTTGGTGCGCTAGCGATGAGTACATGTACACTCCTCAAACAGCGAACAGTGATGCCCTCTGTGAGTCATATTATTAGTACCAGCACCATTGACAGATGGCTGCACAACGCAGGACTACATGCACGCAGACCGTTGTGATGACTGCCCTTAACACCATGTCAACGACTGTCATGGAGTGACTCAGAATGGCAGCGGGTCATCTTCAGTGACGAGTCCATCATTTGTCTTGGTAGAGACGAACAACGAATCCAAGTGTGGAGGCACTGTGGTGAGCACCACGATGAAAGGTTTGGTGTCGCATGTCCAGAAGGTTTGGTGTCCATCTCCACACCTACTGCAAAAACCACAGAAACTGTGTCAAGCTGCATGGGATGAATTATCGCAGGACACCATTAGGAACCTCTACAACTCCATGCCGAGACGTCTGGCAGGTTCCCAAACGTGGCGGCCCGACACCATACTGAGAGACACTACTTCTGTATGTGTAGCCCAATAAATATTGCCCATATCAGTCTAAATTTATAATCATTTATTGTTCCTGGTAACATTTATCTCCCCAGTAGCACTGCAATCCCACACTTCCTTCTGGGAGCAACTGTTTTTGGATGATGATTTTAACTGTGTAATTCAGATAAAAATGGCCCCATTCCGTCAGCCAACAGCGTTTGTTCTGCTAAGCCAAAACAAAGTTTGCTAAAAAGCAGACAACCACATGCCCTTATTAACTTCTTACTGCAGTTTTACTGGTTCCTTCAACATGCTGAGCTTTTGTTGTTTTCAGTCTTCTAACAGTGAATTCAGTTTATCACATCTTGGAGAAAACCATCGTTTTAGATGAATGTCAAACTGAAGTTTTCCAACATTTGTGTCTTTTGAGTCATGCCTTGTGAACCCCAAATTCTTTTTTTGCAGCCTTTTGCAGTTGTTGCAGCCCTAATATATTTATATACATTTTTTAAATTTTTATATTGCAGTTTGTTAGGTGAACTTGAAACCTGGAGATGTTAGTTGAGCTATAACAGTGTTCATTCTAATTATCTTGCATTCAGACAGTGACTAGTATTAAATGTGTTTTTACACATATTAAAACATTGTTTTAGTTGTGAGCAGTGTGGTGGTAATCTTCGTGGTTGTGTCGGGATAACAGTTCTGCTATTTTAACAGCCCTAGTGTTTCTCTTGTCCGTTTGCTCGCTCGCTGTGCTTCATAACAGACCATGTGTAGCACTTTTATGAATTTTCAGAAGTGGCTTGAAGTGTAATGAACTTTAGCATGAAAGCGAACTGCCAGTGTTTGGGCCCGTCCAAAACGGCCACAGCCATTCGCCCTCCTAGTGTATAATGTAGTTTACAGACCACATTCTAGATCTGTTATTTCTAGATCATCTAGATACATTTTTGGGGAAAATGAAATGTTGAATTCCCCCAAACCCACCACATAAAACTCTCACCTACTTCATCAGTGTTCTAATTCCTTTGGAGACGAGCACAGCATTCTGCGGTGGTGATTGGATTCCCAGCCCTCAGCTCTTCGGCCTGATTGAGATTTTTGCGAGTTGCCGTTCTTCCTAACGTGGCGTGCTGAGGTCAGGAAAGGTGAGCAGATGTGCCGGAGTGTGACGCGATCGTCATGCTTCTGGCAGGAGAGCGGCCCTCTTGTGTAAGAGCCCAACCCATTGCCTCTCTTGTGGCGTGTTCCGCGAGAGCGAGCGTTATTTGTTCTGGAGGATGAATTTTCGAAGGCAGAATGGAGCAATTGACCGGCTAATAAGCTCAGGGGTAGGATGCTGCGTGTTGTAATATGTCCCACATTACCCTGGTCAGAGCCGCGCTAGCGGGCCAAGCTGTTTCCTCTCAAGCTCAATAACATGGATACAATTTTCTGTCCTCGTTCGTTTATTTGATCGCACCAGTCACAAAGATTAATTCTTTAAGACTCTGATCTTTTCATCTCCCTGTTTTTTAACCTTTGTGCTGTGCAAAAACAAGTAGATTTACTGTTCAGCTCCGCTGTTTCATTATTTTATGCTCGGCTGCATGGGTGTCATAATCTGCAACTCATCAACCACGCATTTATTAGTGGGAACACATATGCCAGCGGTTGCCAGTCATGTTTCTGGAGAAGTCCTGTCCTGTGTATTTTTGTGTGTTCCTTGCGCATCGATAACTACTAGTCCACTAGTCAATAACTAGTCCTGTCGTTCTATCAGGTGATACTTTTCACTCGCTTAAAGTTAAAGGCTACAGAAAATGACTAATGTACGAATTGAACTGGGTTAGTTTTGCATGTGGAAGCCGAGTAATGTAATTATTACTGGTGGTTCTCAGTGATTTTTAGTCCTGTCTGAATTTGGCATGGCAGTCAATTTGGCAGTCGGGATTTGTTTTTCTTGTGGAGGTGGGGTAATGGAATTATTACTAGGGATGCACCAAATGTTCAGCAACCGAATTTGTTCGGCCGATATACATTTTATATAGCAAAATTGTTCTGGCCCACATTCCCCATTTTCATCTGGCCCACTTGCCCGATGGGTTGACGGCACTTGGGTGGACCTCTCCTGGTAGCAAGATGTGGGCCACATATGCACCACATTAGGGTCATGCCTCAGCCAAAAGTAGGCAACTCTGCTGTATCTGTGCCAGAAGTGGACCAGATCTGTTTTGGGACAGGTGAGCCAAATGCATGTTGTTAATATGTGGGCTGCCTTTGGCTCGCAGGAGACTGCCAGTGCCAAAAGTGGGCCAGAATTGCCACTGTCAAATGTGGCCTATGCCCACGTGCCTGTTTAATTTATGCATTACTGAAAAAGTGGCAAAATTAATGAACCACTGAAAAACTGTGTTTGGCATTCGGCCTTCGGCCAAATTATTCTCTTTCTTCAGTTTTGGCTTTGGCCAAAAAATATTTCAGTGCATCCCTAATTATTACTGGTGGCTGTCAGTGATTTTATTCCTGTCTGAATGCGCCATGACAGTCTTTTTTACTGACTGTGCACTCCTGGCTCGGTAAAGATTCCGGAGCCTTTTCCCTTCTGAAAAAACGAGCCACAAGAATAACCTTTGGTAACATATTACTCCATGTGTGAATCGACATGTAGGTAAATATTCCATCATATCCTGTACAAAAGGAACTTTTCCTGGGTTTTCTCAAGTTCGAGGCCGTCGAGGAGGCACTTGGCTTCGGCGTGCATGGGTCGTTCGAGTCCGTGGCCAAACTTGGGTATTTCACAACATACATCACTCAAATCCAGAAGCTGAGCCAAAGGACTCCTCAGAGGTGCGACGCTTCTGGCAGCTTTAGGTAAGTCTTTGTGTAGCGTAGCAGAAGATTTTGGAGTGTGCCTGTGGGAATGTGTGTCCATTCAGTCAAAAGAGCATTTATGATGTCAGGCATTGACAGTGGCTGAGAAGGTCAAGATCTCAGTCCAGGGCACACTAAACTTGTCAGACTGTCCCTTTAATGTCTTCATGCCGTGCTTAACACCAGTTCATTGAGCGCTTGGCATTGCACATATGGTAATTGGCCTGTCTGCAGCTGCTCAGCCATGGAAACCCATTTTATGAAGCTCCCAACACACACCTAACGCAGTGTTCTTGTGCAGATCTTGCTTTCACATTACAGTTTGGAACTCTCTATGGAGTGATGCCGAAGAGCCTAGGTTTTTTTGATGTGTTCAAAGCTCTGTGGCCCCACTTTTGAGTTTGTGTGGTCTGTGCTTTGCTCGTGGATGCCTCTATTTTACATCACACCATTGACAGTTGACCAGGGCAGGTCTGAGTTCCTTGCTATGGCGATGTTCTTAGTTCTGTACACCTGTGTATGGCAATGGATGTGACAAACACCTGAACTCTGAGAACTCGGGGTGTGTTCTGACCAAGTTTTTGATGTTTATGGTCTGAACTTAAGGATTAGCTGTAATAGTCACGGTTTCCCAATGAGCTCTATACATACAATTCCAGTAAATTGCTTTTTTTTTTTTTTTTTTTTAAGCTGGTAAAACTTTAATGAGTGAACTTAACTGAAAAAGGGAGAGTGAACAGCCAACTAGTGTGAACATTTGGGGTCTCCAACCGCATTGAGCACTTGTCAGTCTTTATGAAGTGATAAAAAGGTTGCCATCTTCTTTGAAATACATTGTGTTCTCTGATCTGATTCAAAAGCATGTCAGAGACCACATCTACTCGGATAATTTATTCCTGAAGCAGCCAGCAAACACCCATTGTTTGTCCTCCAAGCTCCGGAGCACTGCCGTGTTTGGGACTGCTGTTATCTGCAGATCAGGCACACATTGCCATTATGCAGCAAATTTGTCCCGACCGCATCACACATCGGGGATAATTACTATCACATGATGATGTCATGTGTAGAACAATGTGGTTCTTTGTGGCCACGGAGTTGCGGTTCAGATGATACGTCGGAGTATCTCTTTTGCTGAAAGTGTTTGATTAATGATCTGGGCAGCCTATAAATGGCATCTGGTATGTTGAGCTGTGTCTGTATTACTGAGCAGAAAGCTCAGGCGCTATTCCAGGGCAGCCAAAGCTCCAAACTGTCATTACAGTCTCCAAATGCCTTTTGTGTAATCGGAATCCACTGGCTCCTCACAGCCTCCAGACAAATGTGGTATACATCCCAGGCAGCTAGAGGGACTTGCCTTTCGGAGGCCCGTAATGGGTGGTGGGCATGTAACTTTGATAATGACCCCCTGTCTTGATGCATGCCACAAAGAAAGTAAAGAGAATAAGAAGTAATGCTCTCCAGGGAGATCCTCTAAGGCATAACTCTACCCCCCAGAATCTATACTTCATCGCTGTGACAGATTGTCTGCTATCGCTTATGGAAGAATATGGCCAAACATAGTGCGGGTAATGCCTTTGGTGTGGTTACATGTAATGTGGCTTGGTTTAACGTTTTCTGTAAGTCACAAACATTATTCGCCGTGCTTTGATTGGAGCTGGATTTGCATAAGAAAACGTTTTGCCTTTTTACTGTAGTAATAACTTTAAAGCACCTCCAAAGTTCATTCCTTGAAACTGTTTGGATTTTCTGCTTTCGTGATCCAAGTAATCCCAAACACATTCAGTGATGTTCAGATATGTCTTTTCCTGTGAGGGCAAGCTTTATAGCGTTGAGTTGTTTCCTCGCAGTGGAAGGATGACTGCATATTTTCAGATCTGAAGAAAGAGTGGAGCTTGATTTGTTTTTTCTCCTCTCTTTCAAAGATAAAAGTCTTTAAGTGCTGTTTATCTGATGGGGATTGTTTTGGGGGCATACAAGGTCACTGTTGTTTTGGAGTCCCATTTTCTCTGTAGGTTTTTCTTTTCCTTTTCCTTTGACTTTCTTGTTTCTTATGCACGTTGATTTATTTACATCTAATCCCCTCAGAAATATCTCTGTAAAAATGAATAACTTGGAAATTAAATAAATGATGACTAGATGTTAAACCAGTGCCATATTTATTGTACAACAGAAAGACTGTTTAGGTTATTTGACAGGCACTTCAGCAACAAGCCTTAACAGAGACTTGCACTATGTCTGTACACAGTTGAGTCACATTATTATGACCACTTTCTACTTTCGACGGCGGCAGTGCGTAGCTCTTGATGGAAGTCACATTTTCGTGACATTCTCTGGACCCACTCATCCATGTGGAAGGCACCATCAACCCATTTGGGTAAGAATCCATCCTTGCAGACCTTATACACCCATACATGCATACCAGCAAGACAGTGCGACATGTCACATGGCTAGAAATGTCCGACATTGGTTTGAAGAGCATGACCAAGACTTTCATCTACTACCCTGGCCCCCTAATTCCCTAGACTTGAACCCAATTGAGCATCTGGGGGCTTCAATCGTTGTGTTCGCTCCACCCCCACGCACCCTCCAGCAGCTGTGGGATGCACTGCAGTCAGCATGGCTCCAGATACCTGTGCCAACCTACCAGGTTCTTGTGAAGTCACTCCCAGCCCACCTAGCATCTGTTCATGCTGCACACGGCAGTTGCTCTGGATATTAGCTGGTGGTCATAATAATGTGACTCGACTGTGTATTTTTATGATGAATGAAGTCTGGTTACATTGACACAATACAGTATGTTTTTCCTTCTCCTGTGATGTTATCTATGAGACAGCACAGTATTAGTAACTAATAGGTAACTAATAGTTAATAACAGTATTAGTTGTCTTCATACAAGGTATTAGGTGCTGTCTTTTGAATTCCTCAAAAGTGTTCTTTCTTTATTATACAGGTCATGCATCAGTATGCTGATCTGCAAATCAGCTTATGTACCAGCTAGGTCTGTGTGATATTGGGAAAAACCTGACATTGCAGTTTTTTCCCCTGCGTTTGGAATATTGTAATATGAAAAAACATTGAAGAATTTTCATTTTTCAACCAGATGACTTGAACAGCATTATAGAAAATCATTGTTCACTCTCAAATGATTGGGGTGAAAATAATAAAAGGCTGAGAAATTACTTTTTAGCACTCTTGTGAGTGCGAACCATCTTTTCTGGAACTTCATTGCTCTATAATTGGTGCACCAAACACAAAAGCAGGTGATCACTGAGACTGCGTATCCGAGTCAGAGTCCAGGAACAGTTTTCCTTTTGTATCAAGCAGTAAAACATGTAGCATAACATGTTTCGTTTAGTCTTACTTCACATTGCACATCCTGAGGTGTGAGTATTGCCCATGCGCACAATGCAGTGACAGTGCTGAAATGATATATTGATATATTGCAGCCCTAGTACAAGCTGACTGGCGCCGAATTCTATACAGGGTCCATTTTCAAAGATGGTTACAGCTGTACGATCTGTCCGCTAAGAACCTGCTTCGCCAACCCTGTCCTGATTACAACTGCTGAAGAAGCTCAGTCTCCGTTAAATATTCAGCTCCTGAGGTTCAGACGTGACTTCTGACACGGTACTGATTAGTAAATGAGATGTTCTGAAGTATTTTGACAGTAATTTTAACTGCTCAGTAAATTGGGTCCATCAGCTGTCCAAACATTCACCATGGTGAATATACAGAATTCCCCGCGCTTTTGTTTTTCGTACATCGTGACCGAACGGCACTTGGCAGCATTCTCGCGCAGATGCAATCGATTTAGATGATGAAAGGCTGTAGAAGTTACCATGGCACAAAAGAGCTTCTCCTTGTCTACATCTGGGCTGAGATTGTCGGTCTTATTTTGCTGGTCGTCATAGATAACTTTGTTTCCTTTTCCCTGTTTATTAGTGAGAACGCTTCTCGCGTATCTGTAGATGCACATGTAGATGAGCGATTTCCTTTCTTTTCTTTGGCTTCCAGCCTTTTGCTTTTGATCAGAATTTTTGTAATTTAAGTTCTGAATTGATATAAAATGCAGGCTTAAAAACAGGGCCTTGATAGTTTTGCAGAATTTACTGTGGTTGGCCTACTGCTGTGTGCGTCATCTTTCTTCCTCTGTAGTAGGAAAAAATAGAGATGGCACCAATCCGATCAAGCCTTGGTATTGATGGGAGTAGAAAACAAATATCTGAAGGAAAAACTGGAAATCTGAACAAATGTGGTATGAAATGCTACAGTCCATGTATACTATATAGCTAAAAGTATGTGGACGCCCTTCCTAATCATTGTGTTAGGTGTCTCAGCCACATCATTTGTTAACAGGTGTGTAAAATCAAGCATATAGCTCTTCAGAGACTCCATAGACAAACCCTGGCAGTGAGCAGAATGGGTCGTACTGTGACTTTTAAATGTGGCACTATGATAGGATGCCAAAACAACTTGGCTACAAAGTGGTAGACTGTACAAACTCTCAAAGTGAGGGCTCGGAGTGCTGAAGCACGTAGCATGTCAAATAAAAGCTGATTTAGTCAGTCGAAACATCTTGAATATCATTTTAATATGGTCATATAAGGACATTTAGTCTATCAAACTATCCTACCTGGAGTTTTAATAAGTCAGCTTCTTGTTGGCCATTCACCAGCTTCCTGTTAGACTTTTCCCATTCCACCTTTATGATGCTGCAGATGCATTCTAGTGTTGGTGGTGGTGTTGTATTAACTGCGGCAGCATTTAAGGTGGAATGCGAAAATATGAACTAAAAGCTTTATTAAGAAGCTGAATTCAGCTTGGTAGTTTACTCTGTTTGACTTTTTGTATAAGGTTGTTTAAGCTGCCATAATATCCTACCTGGAGTTTTGGGTATGTAACTGGAGCTGGGCTTGGGTAGGACATTTTCACACTTTCAGATTCACACTTCTGGGAATCTGATGGTCAAACCTGGGTTTGGCAAATGCCAGTAGAACGCTACCTGCTAGGATGTCTAGTACCAACAGTGAAGTTGGGTGCAGGAGGGATAGTGTTCTTGGGCTGTTTGTCAGGGGTTTCAGCCCCTAAGTTCCAGTAAAGGGTAATGTTAATGCTACAGAATACAGACATTTTAGACAATTATATACCTCCAGCTTTGTGACAGCAGTGTAGGTAAGACCCTTTCCTGTTCTAGCTTGACTGTGTAACTAGGTAACTAGCAGATACAACTTGGAAGATTGAACGTTGGAGGTGTGGAAAAATGTTCTTTGTGGTTTTGTTGAAAAACTATAAATAAAATGAAATTAATAAATGAGCAGTTTAAGGATGATCCATCTTAACTGGAGTTCTTTAATCTGAAGGTTTAAACTGATAAATATTTAACTGATAATACTATATTGAAGATTCAGTGTTGATATCAGACATCTGGTATCATGATCTCTAGACAAAACCTTTTCTGGAGCTCTTCCTGTATTGCATATAACGTATGAAATTCCATAGGGTTCTAATTCTGGACATGCCTGCTGCTTATCTTGCTTATCCCATGCAGTACATGACTGGAAGGCAACACTCAGAACATGCTGCAGCACTATATGGATGCTACAGGGCTTTTTGCTTACATAACAGATGCTTGAACCTTATCTTCAAGGGTCAGAAGATCTACTCAGACGGAATATGGTCATTAGTTCATGAGTTCCAGCTGTGGTCTACTTTACTCCTGTGTCTTGTATACCATGGTGCCCCCAGTATGCCGTATCTGAAGGAGATGAGCAATCTGAAGTTGATTTTGTCTGTGATTGTGAAGAAATGAAGTTAAGGTCAGGAACCTTTTTAGTGAAAACAAAACTTTCAGTGCAGAATCTTTGTGCTGTACATCTGTGTGCTCTGGCTTCAGGCCAGAGGCGTAAAAGGGGTCATGCTCTGTAGTTTATCATTGTTGTCAAATGAAAATCTTTTCAACTGCATAAAATTACCAACACAACTGAATTTAAAATGAGCATTTAGACTGATATGGGGCAATATTTATTGAGCTACACATACAGAAGTAGTGTCTATCAGTATGGCGTCGGGCCAAACGTGCATACGTCTCGGCATGTTGTAGCGGTTCCTAATGGTGTCCTGTGATAATCCATCCCATGCAGCTTGAATATTTTTACAAAGTTCCTGCATATTTTGCGGTAGGGGTGGAGGTGGAGTGACGCCAGGCCTTCTGGACTTGTGACGTGTGGCAACAAGTTGTTCATCTCAGTACTGACCACGGTGGTCTCCACATACTGTTTCGTTCGTCATCTCCACCAAGATGATGAAGCGGGTCATCACTGAAGATGACCCGCTGCCATTTTGAGTCACTCCGTGACAGTCTGATATGACACCATTGCTGTCCTAGGCGACACTGACATGGTGTTGAGGGCTGTCGTAACGATCTGTGTGCATATAGTCCTGTGTGGTGCAGCCTTCTGCTGATAGTGCTTGAATGCATGCGAGGTTATAAGGCCAGGAGTCAGCCACTGGAATTCCTGTTTCTGATTTCCTCAGTGAAAATATGTGAAGACACCCACATTATACAATATCTCCTGAATTAAGATTACTGGGGGGAATAAAGTTTTATATTTTGTTCTCTGCCCCCCCCCATATGTTCAGCAAATAAATAGAAACTGTCCCTAAAATCAACAGAAACGTGAATATTCTATGAATACTTCTGACAAAAAAAAAAAAACAGTTAATAAACAAAAGACAACAAAAAACGTTCTTAAGTAATTTTGGTCTTAAGTACTGTCTAAAAGGGTGTCCAAACCTATGCCTATGCTAAATTTTAAGTTTTAATTTTTTCCCATTGTGCTAAATTTGAAAAAATAATTAAACGTTAAAAAAAAATCATATTTTATGTGTGTTGTCAGTGAAGGGTGTGTAAAATTAATTCCACTTAGAAAATCAGCAAGAGATGTAATTTGACCAGGGGCGTTCAAACGTTTGCGTACCTGCTATATGACAGCAAGAGAATGGCCAGGGCTTAAAGCACTCCACTCTGAGCAGAGGACTCAGGTTGCTGGGTCCAGATGGCCTGTTCATCTGTAGGACTTTTCATAGGGCAGGCTTAGTTCAGGCAGGTAATACGAGAATACTGGGAAGCTTCAGAATACGCATTCCAATTTGTCGAGCAAAATGCTTATACTATCAGTCTTTGTATGATATAATAGCCCCAGACCAATTCTGCATTGATCATACAACGCAAGTTGAGTGAGGACACTGCTGTACAATAGTGCTAGTACTGTGAAATGAATGACTAACTGTAGTGACGGTGTACATGCTGAATGTGTACATGTTCTTATAGTACAGACAAGACATCCTTGTACACATTAAACTGCTGCAGATTTGACTGAAGTGAAAGTTGCTGGCCAGCTCTGTGGGAAGAGAGGTCTGTAGTCTGATCACTCTTCAGATATGCATCCACCTTCACCTTCTGGCCATGTGATCATTTTTCTTGGGCATGTTTCAGCCAGGGGTGAAACCTGCTCCCACAGAGGCATCGGTTCTTATGCCGTCTCTTATGACCACATCTGTGACGGTTCCTGTAGTCTCCAAGCCCTGTCAGTTGGTGTTGTTTAGGTGATCTGTTATTGGGACTGGTTTCACCTGGGAGCCTGGTGCAGTCTAACCAAGGCGTGTGAATTAAATGCTGACCCGCAGTTTAAAGTCCTACTTTCAAAGCTTTTGGGATTAGCCTGATCTGAGGTGAAGGGGACTATAATCTTTAGCCTGTAGCCTTGGATTGAGCAAAAAATCAGCCAGGTATGGCCTGACATGATGTGATGTGGTTTGGAGGTGATTTATAGTTTGATGAAGAGCTAACAGTTGCTAATCAACTAATTCGTTTGTTTGCGAATTTGGATGATGAATGAGGGCAAGTTCCTCCATTTAGTTTTTCCAGGAGGAAGATACCATGAGGAATGAGTGTGAGGCCCATGTGACAATTTGCATTTGGAGTGTAAATTGAGGTTGGGCTGGTGACTGCAGATGACTAGCGTTACTGCTAAGAAGCCGAATATTATGCCAGTATTTACTAGCCAACAGGCGAGCAGTGCATTGTGAATTTCCTTATCGGTGTCGGTGGATTCCCAGTGGTTGTGTGATGTTTTTGCATAGTGCTGTCTGGGGATTGATATTGTGTTTTTAAAGTAGACCGTTATGTGATGAAAATCGCACCAATGTCGACTAATTGACGAAGTCAAACTCCATGGGTCAGTAGAACATTATGTGCCCTTTTCATAAAGTCTTGCAGTGCTAGGCTTTAGGGAACTGGAGATACTGACCCAGCATCTCGCTAATTTGTATCAGCCCCAGCCACACCCTGGGCGCCCCTTCTCGAAACACTCCCCTGAGAAATTTGGAGCACTAAGACTTAATAAATCAAGAGAAACCAGCTTTAACCTTAACAGGAAACCTTATAGTGTCTGTACTGATGCATCCGCTTTGTTAGTGTCAATCACGTGATCGGTGACTAGTCGACGTTAAGCTTAAAGCGCCATCACCGAGCAGTAAAGTCAACTAGTCTATCTGGCTTATGTTGAGAGGGGTCACTGATGGGCAAACACCCATGAAACCAATGAGGGATGCCACGCTACACTACCGAATATTACAAAACCCATTAAATGCTAGTTGTAGGCTGGAATTAACTTAGAATTTCATTGCTCAGCCCAAGTCATGATTGAGTTCAAGATGTTGTTTTGCTGCTTGTCAAAGTATTATTTGCTTCACTTGCACCCTGTTCTAATTACCACGGGATAGGCTAACTTTCTTTCCGAATCCACGCGGTGTGTTCAGCTTGTTTCTGCAACACTGACCTTTCATGCACATTCTAATAGACTTCGGTTAAAGGCTTCACGGCTGATGACTTTTAGAGCAAATGTTGTAAACCACTTTATAATGGAAGACATTTTTAACGGTCACAGATACAAGGCGCTGAGGACACTGATGCCTGTCAGGATAGTTTTCTCTGCACCAAACAATTTCAATAGACTCTTAATAAGGGCCAATTTTCAGGTATGAAAGAGCCTTTTTTGCCGTGAGTCCAGAGAAATAAAGCGAGTGACATTACCGGACTGGCCCCTGCACAGAAAGTTGTTCTTTGAAGTTGCCTCTGGTTATTTTTCTGGTTGACAGATCAGAGCGGAATCTGAAGGGAAGTGCTTTGATGCCGGGAGTAAACTGCAATTTTCAAGACTGAACCTCAGCTTTTTTTTTTTTTTTTTTTGGCTGAAATGGAGAGCGTGTAATGTTTTCAGCTTTTCCTTGCATGACAAAACATTGCCATGTTGCCACAGATTGTCTTGGGCCTTAAAACTTTATCAAGCATTTGAATAACATAGAAACATCAACAAAGTAGTTGGGAAAGTGCTGATGCTTTGCCATGCTAAATGCAAAGTTGGGACATCAATGGTTTTTACGGGCTAGTGGTGTTGACAGGGTAATTTGTAATATTCCAGCTCTCGCAGCCTCAGGGCTAAACAGTTTCTAAAGCTCTTCACCACAGACAATATACTCTAACAACACATAGCAACAAAAGAGGAGCTGTTACAACACAATTTATTGCCATAATTTCAACTAATAAATCAGGGTAAATAAAGAATAGGTTCCATACTGTAAGGAAAGGCCTCTGGCATTGCAGAACCATGAAAGCCAAAGTGCTTTCTTCTGCTGCACCATAAACAGAAACCATTGAAGGATGCACTACAGTCAATTAGCGAAGGGCACTATTTTCCATGTTCCCTTTTTAAAGCAGCTTCCCTCATTACGGTGCCACTCCCTGGCTCCTATCAAGTGTTGCTTAACAAGGCATGGTTGGTGTCTCCACATCTGAAGACGTTTATCTTCTGATGCCTGGAGGCTTGAAAAACAGTCTGATCTTGAGTTACTCAATGCATCTTTCCTTTAAGAAAGACTTTGTTTTCTTACAAACCCTGTTTCTGGAGATGTTGGGACACTTTATAAAATGCAATAAAAACAAGAATCTGGCTTTTAATTCTGTCAAACCTTTGTTTAACTGGCAAAAGTGAAATAAGACTTGCAATGTTTTTATTGACCAACACTATTATGTATGGTAATTATAAATGAATCTTGAATTCGATGCAACACAAAAAGATTTCAGAACATTCCACTATGAGCAGGTGAATTGGTGGCAGGTGAGGGCATCATGACTAGGTATAAAAGAAGTTCCTAATAGTATCTTCAGTTTCTGAACTAAGATTCCCAAAGTGTATTTACAATAAATGCGGTGTAATAGAGTGGTGTTCATGTTTGACTTTCCTTTGAAAGTGTTGTTGCACGCATTCAGAACTTGTTTATATACTTCGGTCAGTGAAAACTCTTGTAATATCATCTTTGTACTTATGGCAGTTAAATAAACATTTAAGAGAATTAACAAATCACAGATTCTTGTTATTGCATTTTACAAAATGTCCCAACCTTTCTGTAAACAGTGTTTGTAGATTTCCGTTACAAACATCAGTATGTAATATCAGCTAACTGAGTTCTTACTTTCACTTCTGCTACTTATAGTAGCTTATAGCAGCTCTACATAAACAAGAATATTTGAACTGGTAAGATATATAACTAACAGACTTTCCTTTTTCCAGCATTTGTTGGATTCATCATGAACTTGATTAATAGTTTTTCCAGTTTCCCCCCCTTTCCTTTAGTGTGTTATGTAGCCTTTTGGGCATGTAATTAGTCTGCAAAATTATAAAGCCCAAGATATACCCCCCACTACCCAAACCCAAGTCCCAAATCTCTTCCACAGAAACCCCTTTTATCAGTTGCCTGAAACACCTCCTTGGAATCTCACCCCTCATCTCTGTCACATGGGAGCATCGTCTTGTAACACATCCCTTATTGGCCACCAGTCAGGGTGCAGCTTGGGGTAGGATGCTGCTACCGCTTTCAACTGCTCTGGTGGTTGACCAATCAGAACAAAGGTGGCAAGTTGGCTAATCGGTAGCTTTTTGGGAGGTGGGGCTTAAAGACACAGGAGCAAATGAGAAAAGTGTTGTGTTTTTGGAACACTAAAGAATGTAAATCTATTGTAGAAGATCCCAAACCAAAAATAATTATAAACTATAAACACAGAAAATGAGTACAATGCATCATATAATAAAGCCTTAGTTTGTTATTGATAGTGTTCCTTATTGTTATTAACGGTCTATTAGCTGTCTGAGCTATTTGCTGAACTAGTCAGCAAAGCCATTGTTAAAGTGAACTACATTGGTTCATTTACTTTAAAGTTATCCCAGAAGCGTAGCCCCTTATTTACATGTTTGGTTTACCCAAGTTTGTTTCTGTACTTTGACACAATGTGGCCAAAGCAGATACCAAGTAATGGAAGCTAATCTTTGACAATGTTTTGGTTCATTATTATAGATAGCAGTATTATATAGTCTCTGAAACAGCATATTGTAGAATGACTTAACAGTGGTTGGGGTAGTTCCTCAAAAAGCAATCAGTTACAAATGACTAACTAATGGGATTTTACGGATTACGTTCATTACTCAGCACTTCTACATTGTTGTTTAAAACCCATACACGTCTGTACTAACTAGAAGGTCCAAGAGAAACTTCAATAGTGTTTGAAAGAGAAAGCCAGTTGCAGGAAACATCAGGAACTTGGTAATTTACTATCCCTGCCTTTGAACAAGTCACAGTCATTTATACTGTTTTGAAAACTGAGACCGTAGCCAGTAGAAATGGCCCCAAAACAGCTGCCACGTAATAAAACCTTTAAACCAAAAGTGAAGCTCACAGAAAATAGCGTCAGGTCTCTTCTACAGAATGGGGATCCTTCTCCATTAGTTCACTGTTAGCTTTTTTTCATTACACGGAAAATTAAACACATTTACTTTTTATACCACATTACCCCAAAACTGCTTAACATCCCAACATACTTTAAAGGCAAGTGTGTGATTTAGGCATGGAGTTAAACCAGCTAATTGGTGAAGTATAAGCTTAGCCTTGTGAAAAGATTCGAAAACAAAGCCGACAGCAAAGTCCGGACACCAAACGTTTTGGCTGATTGACTATGTTTGAGGTTTCCTTGCAGATCCATCACTTTAAGGTCCCTTATTTAGATTGCTATCTGTGTAATTGTTCAGGTTCCCCCCAGACAGCCATTTGTAACCTGAAGCTCCTGCTAAACAGCAGCAGGAGGCAGCTTTTGTACACTCGTCTCAATCAGTAGTGCTGTAAGGTAACTGACGACGCGTCTCATTGTTCTCTCCAGGGAGTGAGCGCTGATGCTCTGACAGATAGCACCACCGTCCATTAGCAACAATCACAACACAGATGCCTGGGGAGCGAGAGTCCCCAAAGGTAAGAGTGAAATTAGGTGTCTGTTACGCAAGCATAATACATCTTCTGACGTGTCTGGTGTAGTTTTGGTTTTAGAAGCGATAGGCGGACTACAACTTTGTGCTCCACCCACTTCATCACACCCATTCCTGTTGTCCCATGTCCCGCACAGACAACATGCTTTCACTTAAAAAGAGACATGGTGAGCCTCCTCTGGATGATGTGTAGTCGATCTGATCTGTCTGAAGGAACGTGTGTCTAGCGTTTTATGCCAGGCAGGGTGGAAATATCCTCATCATCAGATGAATAGTTGCACCCAGAAGGAATCGACCAACAGGAATGAAACTTGGTGGGTAGGTTTGACATTGTGAGACATACGAATGATTCAAAGTTTCACGATTGGGTCACATGTGACGCAAGCAAGAACGGACCTTATCACTGTACCTAACTCACCCAACAGCCTTGATTGCGTCTATGTGGAGGCACCGTGGTCAGCGCCAAGATGAACGGTTTGTTGTCACGCGTCACATGTCCTGAAGGCCTGGTGTCACTCCACCTCCACCTCTACCACAAAATCTGCAGGAACTGTGTGAGAATGTTCAAGCTGCATGGGATGGATTATCACAGGACGCCTTTAGGAACCCCTACAACTCCATGCCTAGACGTCTGGCATGTTGCGTTACCAAACATGGCGGCCCGACGCCATACTGAGAGACACTACTTCTGTATATTTATCATGATTTGTTGTTCCTGGTAACCTTTATCTTCCTTCCTAATAGCTATGAGAGCTAGCTTATTACAAATCAAGTTCTGCTTGTGCTATACCTATATAATAGGACTCCTAATTCTACGTTCATCTACCCTTGTAAGTCCCTTCTGATAGCAGGATCTGCTGAATATGCTTTATGGAAAAGTAATAGCTTAGCTGCTGTATCTGTAGTGAGGTGATCGCTGAAAAGGTGCGTCTGCGTCCCCGTTCTGAAAGTGAGACTTATCAGCACCATTGTAAACACCACAGTGCAGCATGTTTTCTTAGCGGAGATATAGAGTTCTATATATCCTGGCAAGGCGTGTGATGTCGAGTGTTAAATGCGAAGCTTATCTTAACCTGCGAGAGTCCTCCCAGCATTTGGCCCATTCGGAACTCCCTGTAGAAGCCCAAAGCAAACATTCCAGCCTAAACGTTAGTCTCCAGTCCATAGAGGATTAGTCATTGCCCCGAGTCCTCACAAGTCCTCTGTGTTTTACCTTCCTGGCTCTGTTTGCTTATTGTAAATCATAAGTGGCACTCTTCCCTGAAGGTAAGAAATCATGGGTTTTAATGTGCTGTAAACGAGCCTCTTTACTCCACTGTTCACTGAGAGAGCGCTGAGGGGAGGCTCAGGAGACGCTGACGGGGCAGTGCAGCACCCATGTTCTTTACTTTTTCCCTCATCTTTTTCGTTCTTTCCTGCTTCCATTCACTCTTGTTCGTTTTTCACTCTTTCCTGCTTTCTTTTGTTCTTTATTCATGCTTTTTCTTTTCAGGTCTTGTGTTTTTTTTTGGTTTTTTGTTTTTGCCTTCTTTATTTCTTTTACACTCGTCACTTTTTTGTGCATGTTTTTCCTATTGCTCTCTTTCTTTTGTGCTTTATTTATGCTTTCTTTCATTCTTTTTTTACTTTCTTTCATTT
>CM067497.1:14243077-14311613 GCA_034552555.1 Semaprochilodus insignis
TATATATATATATATATTTATTTATTTAGCATGTTTTGTTTTTCAGTGCTTTCGTCCTCCATAGTTACCTGGTTTAGCATGACTTAGAAAATGCAATTTTAGGGATTGTAGGAGGTTATCATTATTATTAACAGTAGGAGGCACAAAATGCGAATATCCGCGGAATATCCGATATCAACCTAATTTTACATGAGCTATATCAGCCTAACTTAACGGACTCCTCTCTCCGGTTAAACCAGTAGCAGTTCTGTAGAGGCGCTAACTATAGGTTAGTGCAATCATGAAGCAGAGGTTACATGTGGAGCCTGTAGAGTGTTAGTGACTGTATTCCCATCCCTGGTCTTCTCAGAACCTACCATTAACTTAACATGAGTTAATATTCGATTAGCCAAAGACAGAGTCTCATACCTTTCTGTGTGTGTTCTGTAGTGACGGAGGAAGTTGGTCGGGGTGGTTGTGTCACTGATGTTTGATCTGCAGACCCTCCGTATCATTGTTATCGCTTTACTACTTTCATCCACAACATAATCCTTCAATCCAAACCTCACTATTTCTGGGGTAGCCGCCTTCACCCTAACATGTTTCATCAAAACCTCCCTAAACGATCCCTAATTTCTTAACCCGAATGCAAATATTTAACACACATCAAGTCATTTCGAGTCATCTGCGTCAAGTCTCGAGTCATGAATACCTAGTCAAGCAAGTCTCAAGTCTTCAAATTTGCGACTCGAGTCTGACTCGAGTCAAGTCATGTGACTCGAGTCCCCCCAACTCTGGTGCAGGGAGGGTTTGTTATGTACCTGATTTCAACTAAATGTTCTATTTGTGTCATTCTTCTACACTGCTTTGCTAATATATAGTGTTCTTGCCAAAAAATAAGAGAGACACAAGTACCTGTAGGGATTTGTGAGACCTCCAACAGTACTGGTGGCTATGCCGACTGGATAACACCACACTTTCATCTGTGTCCACTTGGCCAAAACGTAGAGTTTCCTGAGTGTCATTGCAGATTACATAGTGACTGAAGAGCAGCTCCTCTGCTACTGGGTTCAGGTTCTGCATCAGACACAGACACATAGAGACATACACTCAAACATTAATCAAACAATAACAGTCAGACATTATACTTAGAATAATTACAAAACAAAACAAAACACTCAAAAATACTCTTTCTTATGCTTGAGTATGAGATTTCAGAAATTATGCAGATGAAAGTTAAACCGTTGTAGTGTGTAGTAGGTTACAAACTTTGAGGTTAACCGTCTATGGATTAGTATGTTATACAAAGGAGGGCTAGAAATGTTTTTGCAAGGCTTTTTGTAATAACAAATGACCCATGATGTAGGTCACAGCTACAGAATACATCAAATTAATCCAAAAGTAAAGAAAAATCATTTTGGTCTTTGTCATCTATTTACTCTGTTAATAAGTTAATAATCTCTGTAAATTGAGATTAAAACAATGGCTTTCCATCTTTTATTCCACCATACCTGCTATTTAGTGTATAGACATTAAGTGTTTTTTGATCAGACTAGTGACCTTTCCAGTGACTCTTGGTTAACTTTGTCATTCTTCTTTTTTTTTATCCACAAATGACAAACGACCTGTCTCCTATGCTGGATTTCAACATTATATAGTTGTTCATGTGTACCTAAATGAGATTATTAGGTAATATTTTTGTATTACATTTCAAATCAGGTAGTTTCAGTACCTTCTTGCATGGACAACACTCTTTTACCCATTCTTTATGGAATAACTGGTGTTTTTAGGGTGGTCCCCATTTCTGTTGAGGTTTCTTCTAGAAAATTCTTGATGCAATCTAGAATTCATAACTCTAATAAATTACGTCCTGATCCAATACAGACACAACCATGATACTGGCATCCCAAGTTTAAAAGTGGGGATGAGGTTGTAATGTTGGAATGCAGTGTCTACTTTTGCTGAACATAACATCTCTTGTTTAAATATCTGTTCTGTCCTCTGGGGCATCTAAGCGCTTTTCATATCCTAAGCCTTTTATGTGTGTTGTACATTCTTTTTTGCCTTACTGTCCAAAAAAGAACAACAACAGGAAATTCTGTTAAAGTTGGACATTAAATGTGTAACACTTGTAGGAAATCTGGAGGATTTTTGTGTGGGCCCCGCTTTAAATGTGCTTACTCATTTTTACAGAAATCAACAAAACATGTAATTTGACTAGGGGTGACCTTGTGGCGGGTGGTTTGGACTGGTTTGGACACTGGTTCCTCTAAAAAATGTGTAACCCTGAGAAATGCAGCATCTTGTTAAACAGCATCAAGTTCTGTTGTCAATAGAAATGGACAAAGAAAGAGCTCTAAATGGAAGGGGTAAAGTGTGAAACTTTAAGTCTTGAAGTAAGGAATGTGATCATTCTGAGAAAGCAGATGGTATTAGGCCCTAAGTCAAATAAGGGTGACATCTGGAAACAGCAGAATCATAAGATTTGCAGCATCCCTTAACATGTACTTAAATAGAACACACAGACATGCACTCATGCAACAACCTACACGATTTCTTTTCTGTTGACGTTTCTTCTAGAAAGTTCTTGATGTAATCCAGAGTTCATAACTTGCTCAAATTATGCCATTCTTAATGACATTTAGAACAGTTTGAAACTCAAGGCACTCTGATATGTTTTTATAGGTGTCCTGTGCTCTGTAGGTATCAATTTGCTTAACTTTTAAGGTCCAGCTGCTCAGAGAAGCTCATGACTGTTGAGAGTTGGCACAAGACCGAGGTATTTTAGCCATTGTATAAGCAAGGTTTAATAAATAGGTTTGTAATAAACAGCAATCATACTAGTTATAAAATAAAAGAGTAACTTGGTTTCCTTTATATTACATCAAGAAGCTGAGTTAAAATGATTTCTGTCACTTTTACTTGCATCTTAAATCCAATTCCTACAAGTTTCAAATATTTTGCTACAAATAACCATGACTCTTCTATCAATAATAAATGTCTTTGTTAGCCTTGGCTATACAGCTCTGGAAATAAATAAGAGACCACTCCAGTTTCTTCTTAAATCAGCATCTCCACACAGCAGGTTCTTAGTGAGGAACAGAAGGTTCGGTTCTAGCTTTACTGGCTGATACAGTGAGCGTCTGGTTGATAAGAACAAGGTCAAGCAGCAAACACACAGGACAACACAGCTACAGACTGGCAGAGGGAGAAAACCACTCTCTACTGACCGTGATGACCACCATCTTTTCTAAATAAACAGATATAAAATACAATATTCTATCTGGAATTTGGGAGACATGTTTCCAGTAGTGTATAGAATAAAATAAAATTGCTCATTTTGGTCAAACACAAACCCATAAACTGTTTTTCCAGAGCTGTATATTAAAATCTTTCAAAAAGCTATCAAATTATAGATCTCAAATCTTTCCTTGTATGAAAGATTTTCGAGAAAACTATGGCACAACACATTTCCTACTTTCATAGTAACCACAAATATAATAAATCAGCCTGGATTTAGGCCTCATCACAGTACACAGACAGCATCTTTTATTATTCTCTGACCAAGGAAACATATCTTGGCTGATTCTGCTTGCTCTTAGAGTGATATTTGATATGAGACAGGCTAGAAAACTTTATAGGAGTAGCAAAATTATTTATTTTCTGGTTCAGATATTACCTTATGACTGCTATGAGTTTGTAAATGAAAATGGCAAATCATCTGTTTATATAAAAGTTTGAAGTTCACAGGGTTCTGTCTTAGGACATCTATTATTTGTACTTATATGTCTAAAATGTCTAAATAGTATATATCCAAAATAGTGTATATATGAATTCCAAGTTCAAGATAGCAGACAGTGTAAAAGATATGGGAAAAAAAAGACTGACCTCCTACTCAACTCGAGCCAAACAAAAGTTCTTCTCCTTGGTCCAAAACAAAGTATAAATATTTTACTATCGACATACAAAGCTCTCAATGGTCTCGCACCTCTGTACCTGAGTGAGCTTATGTCTTATTATGAACCATCATGGCTACTTGGATCACATGGTGCTGGCTTGCTGTTAGTACTTAATAAAGTTATGTTAGGGATTACAGACTTTTCATATAAAGCTGCCCAGCTATGGAATAATCCTCCATTCAGTGTTTGGGACACATATCCAGTTTTGAACCAAGTCAAAAACCCTACTTGTTTAGTCAAGGCTTTGGTAACTCATTTTGCTAATAGATCTGGGGGGTTCATTGACATAAATTGAGGATGCTGGTACTGTAATGTAACTTGTTGCTTTCATCTTGTTTGTTGATGGGCACTGACATCTCAGGGAATCCGTATGTCTTTGTTAGCTTCTGGCTCTCCCTTTTAGACAGGCCGCTATAGCTCAGTCTGCCGGAGCCATTGCTGGACTCTGTTAACACTATATACTGTTCTCAGTTATGCCTAATGGAACTAAACATCTGTGTATTTCTTTGCTCACAGTCTTTGGTTAATCTAAACACTTTTGCTCAATAACTGGCTGGTTTCTTTATAATAAATATTGCATACTAATTACAAAATCCTATCCTCTGTTCATACTGTTCTTGCGTTTTTGTTTTCCCATCTGGTGTTGACCACAGGAAGATGGGTTCCCCTTTTAAATCTCGGTTACTTCTTCTATCTCTTAGGCAGTTTTCCTTGCCACTATCACCCTTGGCTTGCTAATGGGGGCTTGGACCTGGATTTTACATTTATGGCATTTAGCTGACGCTCTTATCCAGAGTGACTTTCAAGGTTAATCATATTACCGGTTGGCCAATGTAGTGTTAAGACTCTTGCCCAAGGACTCTTAACGGTGTAGCACAACATAGCCACCCAAACCGGGAATCTAACCCTAGTCTCCCACATAGACTGGTAGCGGTGTTATCAATTGCGCCACACCAACCACAGATTTTCTGTAAAGATGTTTTTGACAATGTGCGTTATATAAAGAAAAAAAAACAAAACAAACAATAATAATAATAAAATTGTAAAAGAAGACAGCCCCAGTTTAGCTAAGATTATGTTGCCAGCCAGCTAACTGCTGGCATGCCCACTAAAGCTGGAAAGTGTGAAAGCGGAGATTTCTACAGGTTTCAGGGAGACATATCTGCCAGCTGACAAGAATGGCATTTTCTTTAATGTATTAAATATTTAAAATATTAAAGATGAAAAATGGGATTAGTATTTTCTTCATGTGCATATGGATTCCCATCTGATTTAACTGTACAAACATCAGAAATGTGTACCATTTCTGCAGTAGGGCACTACTTTGCTTTAATCTTTTAGATTACAATCAAGTTTTCTTCCAAAGCTAAACTGACATTTAGTTTCATTTGTAATGGTAAATAAAAAGTAGCAGAGTAAAACTACTTATTAGAAATTAATTACTTAATATAAATCTAAACATAGTAATTCAAAGTAATCTGTTGTGAAATGTACCATTAGAGAAACGTAAAGAGTCAAAATTGTTCCCATTATTGGTAAAAGACTGGTGATGGCAATGGAAATGTTTAATACCTTAATCTTATGTTATTGCAAGAACATGCTCCCTAATACCCAAGAATAGTTTTATGCCTAAAATGTATTTTTAAATGCATGCAGGACAGAGAGGTACATGAAATGAAGTTATAGCATTTTGGATTTTTAGATCTATAATGATAATTTGATATATTTCTATTAAATGATTTTGAAGATTTACTGGTCGTTTTGGATGGTAAATAAAATTGCAATATTTGTGTCACTGAATTATAAAACAAGACAATTAGCTTGACAATTAACTTGAGGTGTATGTGTGAATGTGTGTGCATCTTACCTGTTGCCATGCCTGCAATGCTGTGTCCAGTGTATGTATGGCATGCTGCCCCAAAGAAATCTGGATGGGATCCACGTGGAGGGTCAGTTGGGTGTGTGTGCGCTGGGACTGGCTGTATGTGTTGATGCTATGACCCTGGAGCTTAAAAGGTTCCAACAAAGCTAAGAGGGTAAGGTTTCTATAATCCACCAGGTGGCAGTGCATTGTGGAGGAGAAGTGTAGCTCCTGGCCTAGCTGAGCCCCATCACTCCATTGACGCAAGAACACATGCGGCTCCTGCACACTTAACACCCCATACTCTTGCTCAAATGGCAACTTCCTGTCTGGCAGGAAGGGGCGAAGCTGCTGCGATGGTACTATGGGACAAATCAGAAAATGGAAGAGCATCAGAAAACACCACTCACAAATGTGTATGGCCAATCAGAGAGCTTCACCAACATGTGTGAGTCAACCTTAGCTCTGCACACAGCTGTAAAGTAAACCTTCACTACAATTTAGAAAAGAACACTGAAAGGGCCAAATGAGGGTCAGATGAGCTAAACAGTTCTAAAGATTCAGTTTGGCTCCTATTCGAAAAGGACTTCTATTTTGTTAAGGCAGGACTATGCGTTATTGGCTAGGACTTCTCTTGGAATTAAGTATTGTAGCAAAGAATTGCAGACAGCTACTCAGTACAAAAAATCTTTCAGAATATGTGTGCAACAATTCTCAAAAAAAAAACCCCAAAAAAAACACCTTTCCGCCTCACGATTACTTAAAAAAAAAAAACAGAAGAAGAAAATGCCTGCAAGTTATTTTGTGTACACTCTCCCACAAGAATCTCTACACAAACACCACTGTAACATCTTTGATTTTCCAGGTGTGCTGGATTGATCTGGACATTAGGAGTGGTAGGAATGCATGTGTGCTACCTGTGCCTATTTGTTCCAGGTGATGACATAGCCTCAGCTCCAAGTGGGCCAGCCTCAGGGACACCCCAACTGATGGTACAAACCATGGTGCAAAACAGGAGTCCACTCGTGTACATGCCGCCAATACTGTGGGAGATACCAGCTGCTCACACGGCATCTGTGAACCAGACTCACTGTCTGAACTAGACAGACAGATGTTTCAGTATATTAAGCAATATTCATTTTGCTATATTGAAAATCAATGCAGAGCTGACTGGTTCATTCTTTCTTACAGCCTACACAAATGACAGTCATTAGATTATGCTAGACATGGAGTTTGCTAATACAGGGAGGGACATAACCTTTACCAGATCTACCTAAGACACTGTGTCACCAAATTTCCTAAAGCATGAATGACATGAAAAGTTTTAAATACGAAGGAAATGTAGCGTTTGCAGTTTGAGTATGATGTAATACACATGTATGTATTTATTTATTTATTTATTTATTCATTTATTTATTTGCTGTATGGAGATGTTGTCTTCTATTATGTGTTCATTATGTTTGTCTTTCACTATTCAAGGGCATTCAAAGTGAAACTTTCAATGAAACACACATGCACACATTGTTTATCTCTTTTGTCTTGCACATTGATCCTAACACAGACTTCTACAACAAAATAATTAGTAAAGAACAATTTTTACATCTATGCAAATCCAAAATGTGTTTGTCAATTATTCGTCCTTCACCAACACACACAGAGACACACAGACAGAGACACACACACACACACACACACACACATACCTCTCATCTGCTCCATCTCCTGTACTGTTAACTATGACTCTCCAGAGGTCTGAGGCTACAAGTTCAGTCTGGTGTGTGTGTGGGTTGAGGGGGGGGAATGTGAGCTCACACACACTACATTCAGAGAGGTTGAACTCTCTGTAAGGCACAAAGGCTCTTCTCAGTTCATCATAGTATTCCAGACTACAGGGCACCTACACAGACAAAATGACAGATAGAGGTTTAAGACACAACACACATACGTACACACACACCCAGTCCTGCGCAGCAATGCTGATGATTGCATGTAAGAGCATAGAGTCTGTATGTGGGTGTTCTTAGTTTAAAGCAGTGTCTTCTAATCCTAGTACGGCATCCTCCCAGCAATACCACAACGGAGTCATATGATTGGAAAAATGGAATTACAGTGCTGGTTAAAAATTCACAAACCTGTTATGATTTTGTGAATTTTTACATAAAATTGACCTAAAGTAAGATCAGATATCTGTTGGACACAAAATAACAGACAAGGAGAACCAAATAAAAAAACAGCTTCATGAACCCCTTCAGTAGCAAAGAATTTAACAACCCATGACTGATGATTAGCCCTGTACAATGACATGGAGGAACTTTAAAATAACTTCTTATGCTTTATGTCGGCGGGCTTTCTTAGAGGAACGGCACACCTTTAAATGTTCTTTGTTTTTAGGGTCGCTGTCTTTCTGCAGGACAGATCTTCTGTTGAGGTTCAGTGTTATGGATGGATGGCCTAATATGCTCCTAACATGCTCCTAATATTCTCCCAACATTGATACAATCTAGGGTTCTTAGAAACGTAACAATGGTGTTGAATTTCTTGGGATTGGGGAAGCCCAAACTTGTCAGAAATACTTTTGGGACCTTTTCCAGCCAAATGAACACAAACCATGTTCTGAGGTCCTCAGAAATCTCATTTGACTGAGGCATGACATGCGCTACCTACTAGATACATACCAAAAGTCATGGTACAGAAGTACGATTGATTTGATTATGAAGTGGCGTTACCTCAGAGGGTGTCTTGGGAACACCCACACCTGTTTAAGTTGTGAGTTGTTATCTTGTGAGTGAGGCTGAACACTGGCCAGCATGCTCATGGCAAGGAGGCATGAATTACCAATTTGAACAAGGTATGACAGATCCCATATCCCACATCCTTGATTGAAGCCAATGACTTTCCACCTATACCAAACTGATAATTTTAGAGGTTCACGTTTGCCAACAAAGACATTTAATATTGGGTCACTTTGTTCAATAAATGAATGAAGAAATATATAATTGTCTGTGTAATTTTTTTTCATTTATTGTCATCATCAAAAAGAAGAACTGATCATACTCTAGGTCACATTTATGTAGACATTCACAAAACGATAAAGGGGTCATAAACTTCAGGCAGCACTGTACAAGGTTTTGTTCCAATAGGGACAATATGTAATTTAAGAGCTTTGGGAATGTCTAACACTCTCCTCTGTTCCCCAACTGCTCAGAAGGTGCTGAAGTTCCTAGGGAGTTTAAACCAGCTATTACTGTGTGTTGGCTTTTTAAAATTACTGCTCTCTGCAGATGGACTCTCACAACCTCAAAGAAATCAAATAAAAATCTAATTAATTGAGCCTGTTTGAAGTTGTCTATAAAGAAGAGGGAAAATAAGTTGCTGAGCAGCATGGATTAAAATCAATTAAACATAGATTACAAAGACTTAAGGCTAAAGGCAAAAACATGTACCCTTAACCCTTTGACAGATCTTGGCTCAGTTATTCTGCTCCTATCACTGCACACGTATATACAGTATACAGTGTCACAAAAACGTCAGAAAATGACAGTCTGATCTGTATGAAAGTATGACAGTATGATGTATAAAAGTCCAGTCAATGTGGACACAGCAAGATTTGATAAAGACACACCCATGTACATCCAGACCGCATGAAGGGTAGGAACTGTGGACATTAAGGCCTCAAATTCCAGGCCCCAAATAAGCTTACCACAGAACACCAACATCAAGATTCTGTTATTAATATGCATGTTGCGAAACATTTTAAAAATGATGAATACAACGTATCTCTCTTCTTCTTTTCATTAAGTATCATTTCCTGTCTGGATTTATCTTCCCTAACTACCGCTAAACTTTGAGTTTACTAGCTCTGAACAAAGCAGCAAAGACTCATTCAGTTTCACAGTAACTCTCTTTCCTTGTAAGTGCAGGTGTTCCTCACCTGTAGAACATCCCCCAGGTCAGCCGTGCTGATTTCTGGATCTTCTGTGGTATTAAAAGGCACTGGGGTGATGCGTACAAAGGTGAGAACTCTGGGTTCAGGATACCTCCACATCATTACACCAGGACTGTCCTCTGTCTCATTATAAAACACCACCTCATGTGCCCCTGGGAGCTTCTGAGAGACTACAGAGAAAATAAAAGACACATTCAGTTTAAGCTACCAGGACTACGGACCATTGATTGCCAGAGAATCACAACTCTGTGAGTGTTACTTTGCTCACATGCAGACAACTGCCCTTTCAAACAGAGTGATCTGTGAGAAAAGGGTAAATGACTTACAAAAGAGGGTAAAAATTAGGGCTGTACCCGACTCAGAATTTTGTCAGTCGAATCGGATTCGCCTGTCCTGGCCGACGATTCGACTATTCGTTCATGTTTTTTCTCCATATACATTATCTAGTAATCAGTAAATCAATTTGCATACTTTTCACATCTGATGTCCTCATTTAGAAAGTCAGCAGAGTCACAGAAACATACTTTTGAACCAAAAGATACGTGCCATATGATGAACGATCTGAATTGGAGCCTGATTTAATTACAGAATGTAGCGTTGGGCAAGCAAGCACGTATTTATGCTAAAAATTAGCGTTTATAGCCTGTCTTTTTAATTTCACTTTTAACAGCTTCTTCAGTAGGACGACCCTTCGTCTTTCATCTCTCATAAATAATAAACTCCTAAATAAAACCAAATTAGTCAATATTTAAATTATTTTTAGATGAAAAGGAGAACGGTAAACCTGAAACCGAGGTTGCATTTAACTTTATTTGGTTTATCTTTTAAAAGTTCAAAATGCCTCCACACTTTAGACTTTCTCTGAGGCGTCGTTCCACCCGTGTTTCTCAGCTTCACAGCTTTAGCTTCCTTCAACGGTGAACCGCCAGCGCACGTTGTCATGTGAATTTAATTTTTAGCAAGCATGCATAGCCCAGTTAGAACTTAAATATATATTCATTATTCCCCTTTTAATAATTATTAAAATGTCTTTTTAAATTCTTAAAGTTCTTGTGCATTTTTGTAAGCTTTTGTCTGTTTTATGAAAAAAAAAAAAAAAACTCGTCACTGTTGTCAGTCGACTTACAACTCCGACTGACGATTCGAATCGTCGACTTCTAGAGGGCAGCCCTAGTAAAAATGCATCAAAACCATCCCAAACCAAAGTTTTGTTATAGTTGTGGTTAAAGATGAGAATGTGTGCCTCACAGGGCTGACAGAGTTTCTATTCTCTTACTCCAAAACAGCTATTTCTAATCTGTGTACAGGCTATTATTGCTCTACCAACAAACACAGACACACTCTCTGTCTCAAACACACACACACGTACACAAAAAAACAAAACAAAACAAAAAACCCTTCTCTCGTCCGGGTGAAGGAAGCGTACCCGAGTCCTGGATGTACTGGAACAGGCCAGTGCGCAGGTCATCAGAGGAGTGTTCTGTAAAAGGAGAATGTGGCCCAGAAGAGGGTGGTGGGTGGGATCTGAACGGTTTCTCCTCAGGCTCCTCCTCCTGTACTCCCACCTCTTTCAAGTAGTTCTGCAGGTACTCATGAATCAGAATGAGGCAATTATAGTGCTCCTGACCCCAAAACACCTACCGAGAGAGAGGGCGAGAGATAGAGAGAAAGATTAGTTGAGTGTAATTAGTTTATGATTATTAGTTGATTAGTTACTTGACGAGTACAATTGTCATCTTTGCCATGTAACAACTACAACAAAGTAAAATTTAGTATTTTAAGAATTTTTTAAGGAAGGAGAGACATGGCTAGAGCACTGGGACTGATAGAAGGCTGCGGGCACTGGTGTTATGAAGGGCAGGACATGTTTAGGTATGTAGTGTTGAGCTGTGAGTCATCTCTTGTATAACAGAGGGGAAATTTTCCTTGGCACTAAACAGGCAGAAAGTCCTGTCCTCAGAGGTGTGCAGTAGTCTCGCCTTTCATCCCAGAGATGAAGCAAAAGAACCCACACTGTGAGTGTGTGTGTGTGTGTTGCAGGAACAAAGGAAAGTGGCTAAATAAGAGTTACTATGTGTATCTCAGAGAGTGGGGGACACGTCCACTGGAGAACTGTTCCTCCATAACATACTCAGAGGAGCCATGTGTGAGCTGGAGGCAGACACATCCTTTGTCTCAGTGGATCGATGAAAATGCTCAGGGAATGTGGGAAAACCTCAGCAACAGTGGAAATAATGTTGCAGTAATAATGCTAATATGTCCACATTTATTGATTATAGCTAGAATTAGTATTATAGGGCAGGCTCTGGTTAACCATAAAACTACGATCACATGCAAAATGCTGTACCTGTAGTAAGCCTCCCTTTATGTCCAGCAGGATTCTTGGCAGGCCGATTTCCGTGATGGAGCTGCCACTGTGTCTGCACCAGCGGGCTTCCAGTTCTGCACTGCAAGAGAATGGCCCTACAAACACCCTGCTTCTCTCCTGCAAAGCCGTTCGCACTAATATATCCTCACATTGTAAAAGCACACATACTTCCTTCATGCTCTCTGCAACAAAAAAAGAGGGGTTGGGGGCGGGGTTGAGAGAGGACAAGAAATTGTCAGGCATAATTCTAAATGCAAGTAAAGCAAGTGTAACCCCGAATTAAGTGCAGTTTTTTACAAATTTACAAATTGCATTTATAAGAAGTGACGGTTGCATAAACTATTCAAGCACATTCAGCAATAAACTTTAGGAACTTTAGAAAATGTTTTTTACACCCAGTTAAAATATTAGCTTAGCCCAGTTAGATGTTAGCATTTAATATGGTGAACGAGAAAAAACGTGGAAAAAAAAGAAGTCTGTTTTAATTATTAAAAGAATACCTGCAAGTGTCTATCATCTGTGTTCATGCATCATTGGTCCAATAAAGCCTTCATGCTTATAAAAATAAACATCTGCTGATAATATAATAATTATTGCATTTCAATATCTTCCAAAGACATCAGGATTTTTAATTAGAGTGGCACCTAATTGTGAATTTATTTTTAAATTTCCTAACTTATTTGTGAAGTGCCATGATGACTGGACCATGTTAAGCCTGCAAAATGCATACATTAAAGGCATCTTTAATATCATACTTAAGGCAAATCAAAATATACTGTCTATACAATTACAGGTTGATTGGAGATGCAGCAGCTGAGATGATTTTAGCAACCTCTGCTGCCTAATTGGCACTAAACTATCTCAAAATCGTGTGACATAACCTACATTTTTGTGAGAACAGCTGTAAGCAATTGTGATCTGATTTTGATGAACAAAGACCCCTCCTCCCGATAGTACTAATTGGCCTGTGGTGGCCATATTTCAAACATTCAATTTTTGATCATTTTTGACCAGCAGACACTTTTGAGATTTTGAGACCACTATTGTAAAGATATCTTTAATTCACAAATGTAGGATTTACATATATACACGATAATGCCAAAGACTTTGGGAGATTTTTTTACAAAGTTTTTACAAACTAAAAGCAGTTGCTGCTCACTGTAGAAAAGAACAAGTTATCACGGAGAAGAAACTTTGTGTTAAGCTGTCGTTGAACTACTGGGGACTTGCTTACTTTTGAACGGTTTAAATCCTGCACTGATCCTTTTAAAGGTAATCATTTAGAATCAGAATCAGAATCAAGCTTTATTTGCCAAGTATGCTCACACATACAAGGAATTTGTCTTTGGTTACATTAGCTCACAAAGACTGCACAAAGAGTGACAACATTTCATACAGTATACACACACACACACACACACACACACACACACACACACACACACAATACTTTACATACCTGTAAACCTTACATTATGTGTAGCTGTATATGTGTATTAAAGTGCTGAGTGCAGCAGTCCGGATGTAGAGGCAGATTAAGGCTTATAAAATACAGTACAAGAAGAAACACCAGTCTGAGACAGTCAGTACAGAGCATGGAGTGATGTTTGAAACTGTTACTAAGATAAATAAGATAGATTAAAGGTGCAGTACAGCAGAACAGGAAGTGAGAAAAGTGTCCCAAATGTGGATTGTAATGGGCATTGTAATGTTCAGCTGATCATGAGTGTGATGGCATGTGGGAAGAAGCTTCTCTGTAGCCTGGTTGTCTTGATCCTCATTTGGCTAAAGCGCCAGCCTGAGGGAAGACGCTGGAACAGGTGATGGCCAGGGTGTGATGGATCAGTGATGATCTCTGCACGCTTCCTGGTTCTGGAAGTCAGCAGATCCAACAGTGTGGGTAGTTTGACTCCAGCGATCTTCTCTGCAGACCTGATGATGTGCTGCAGTCTGTGGATATCATGTTTGGTGGCTGAGCTGCCCCACACTGTGGTGGATGTGGTGATAACAGACTCTATGGACGCAGTGTAGAACTGTACCATCAGCTCCGGGACAGGCTGAACTTCCTCAGCTGACGTAAGAAGGACTTCCTCTGTTCGGCTTTTCTTGATGATAGAGCTGATGTTGCAGTCCCACTTCAGGTCCTTGGTGATTGTCCAGGATGGTGAGTGCTGGAAGGGCTGGGGAGCTTCTCCTGAAGTCCACTGTCATCTCCACTGTTTTTGCTGTGTTCAGCTCCAGGTTGTTAAGGTTGCTCCGACCTGATCAATCGTCCATCTGTAAGCAGACTCGTCATTATCCTGGATGAGACCAATAACGTATCGTCTGCAAACTTCAGGATTTTGACGTAGGGGTCCACGGAGGTACAGTCGTTCGTATACAGTTAATAGAGCCATGGGGACAAAACACAACCTTGAGCAGCTCCTGTGCTCGTTGTCTTGGTTCCGCAACCTCACCTGCTGCTCTCTGCCAGTGAGGAAGTTTGTGATCCACTGACATGTGGAGGCTCTCACATTGAGTTGGGTAAGTTTGCTGTGTAGCTGTCCACCGATCTGTTGGCCCGGTATGTAAACTGCAGGGGGTCCAGCAGGGGGTTAGTGATGTCCTTCAAAAAACTGAGAAACAGTCTCTCAAAGGTTTTCATGACTACAGAGGTCAGTGCGACAGGTCTGTAGTTGTTCAGTCCAGTGATGGTCGCCTTTTTGGGGATGGGTATTATTGTGGAGCATTTGAAGCAGGATGGTACGGCACACAGCTCCAGTGATCTGTTGAATATCTTTGTAAAGACAGGTGCAAGCTGGTCTACACAGTTCCTCAGGCAGGAGAGTGATACTCCATCTGGGCCTGGTGCTTTCTTCACTTTTTGTTTTTTGAAGAGTTGGTGCACATTCTCCTCGCAGATCTTCAGGGCAGACTGAATGGGTGACTGAATGTCAGAGGAGTGTGAATTGGAGCTGTATAGGTGTTTGGGGCTGGGCTTTTCAAACATGCAGTACAATGTGTTAAGATTGTCTGGTGAGGTGTCCTTTTGTAGCCAGTAAAGTTCTCCAAGCACTTCCAAATGGTTGATGGCTCATTTGTGGACATCATTCTGCTCAGCTTGCTGGAGTAGCTCTTCTGTGCAGCTCTGATTTCTTTGTTGAGAGTGTTCCTTGCCTGATACAGTGCCCGGTCCCCACTCTTGTAGGCTACCTCCTTAGCCCGGGGCAGCTGCTTCAGTCTGGCATTAAACCAGGGCTTGTCATTATTATATTTAATGCATGTCCTGGTGGAAACACAGATGTCCTCACAAAAGCTGATGTAGGATGTCACAGTGTATTCATCAAGGGTGCTGGAAGCATTGTCAAACACTCACCAGTCTGTCAGTTCCATGCAGGCCTGAAGCCTTTCTTTAGCCTCACTGGTCCACTTCTTCACAGTACTGACAGCAGGTTTAACACACTTGAGCTGTCTGTCTGTAGGTTGGAAGAAGACAGACCAAGGAATGGTCAGAGTGGCCCAGAGCAGCACAGGGGACAGAGCGATATGCACCCTTTAATACAGTGTAGCAGTGATCTAAAGCGTTACTCTCCCTGGTGGGGCAGGTAACATGCTGTCTGTATTTTGGCAGTTCGCTGGTTTAGCTCTTTTGAAGTCCCATAGAATGATAAAAACAGAGTCTGTGTGTTTGTGCTCCGTGCTGGTGATCTGGTCTGTGAGAGCGCGCAGGGCCTCGCGCATGCATGCGTGAGGTGGGATGTAAAATGCATCCCGCGGGCAGTATAACGTTTTACAGTTTATGAAGAATCATTCCAGGTTAGGACATCTGTACACCAGCCTTTGTTGATATAAAAGCAGATCCCGCCGCCCTGTGTCTTCCCTGAGAGCTCCGTGTCGCAGTCCGGGCTGAGGAGATGAAAGCCGCGAACCTCAGCGCGTTGTGCGGGGTAGACTCAGTGAGCCAGGTCTCAGTGAAGCAGAGCACAGCAGAGAGAGAGAGAGAGAAGTCCTTGTTAGTCCTGTTCAGCAGTGAAGGTTCGTCAATTTTGTTTCCTAGACAGTGCAGGTTTGCCATGTGAATGCTGGGTAGCGGTGTGCGTAATCCGCGTTATCGGAGTTTGACGAGCGCTCCACCACACTTCCCACATTTGCGCGCCCGCTTGCGTCTGCGCCTGCAGAGGAGAGCAGCTGCTCTGCTCAGTAAATCGTCCAAAAAACTAAAAAACCTTGTGGCATGGACTGCCTGATCTTCAGTAGGTCATCTGCGCTGTATGTGAAAGTATTTGGTTCACACGTGACACAATCAACAAACAAAAACAAACAAAACACGACAGAGCTTCTGACCAGTGTCGCCGTCTGTGACTGGTTACAAAGGGTAACTGAAAGGTTTAAACAGTTTAAATAATGGTTTAAATAAATTAGTTAATTAATGATTACCAATTAGGTCATAAACATTAAAAAGAAATAATACGCAGTTATAGCACATTAATTAAAAGGGTAAAAGGTGTTCTATGTTTAATCCTGTGATAGAGAAGACAAAGTAAGATCACAAAGTAAACATCAAAAACTGAGCTTATAGAGTATAAATTAAAGTGTGTGAACTGTAAACTGTGAACCTTTCGGCAAACAACAAATCAATTCAGCCAATTAATAAGCAACTGCTTATTAATTGTTTTAAGGTTTATATTTGATTTAGGTTTAAAAATTGTTTTAAGATTTATTCTTAAGATCTAATTAATAACCATTAATAAACTTAGTTTAAACCATTCATACACTCTTTAGTGGTATTCTATATTCTTACAGTGTTGTCCCTTTATAGTTGTATTCTATATAGTGGTACTCTTTTAACTGACACAGCCATGTAATAATCTAATGCAAGGATTACCAAACCTTTTTATGCCTGGAGCCATGTGTAGAGGTTTCATTCCATTGTCATTACTTCTGCTCTTTCAATCAACAAACAACAGTCAATGTGAATGACGCATGCGTACACACAAGCACAATAATACATTTAGTTACCGGTAAGTTTCCAGTTAAATCAAAGACTATCACTATCTCCCTAATTACACACTGCTGTTGTTGGGGGTACTAACCCTAACCCTAGATCTCTCTTTATGAGTGAGGAGAGAGAGAAAATGAGCCAACCCTTAAGAACAGCGCAGCAGGGGAGGATGAAGAGGAAAACAGGGAGAGGAAGACCGAATTAAAAAGAAGTGTGTCAGAGCAAGACTGTGAATATTTATGCCAATTTTTATGAGGCCAGAATAAGTGGTTTAATGATGCCTGGGTTTCATTGTCAGGACTGTGAATCATTTGGTTTAATCAATATTTCCTTGTGACGTACACACAAATGCACACAGAGGAGGCTCATCTCCAATTAGACTACATCTTTGTTTAATAAAGTGACTGAAATGATTTATAGTGTTGTGAGTTTCAGTCTGGCACCACTGTTTGACCACTCCACAAATAATCTGAAATTCTCCAGCAAGTGACAACCCACCTCTCCACCTCACAACAGAGCAAGAAAGCCCAACGGTGCTAGTCAGAGTTAACTCATGCTGTGCTGATAGCACTTATGACCATTCTGCCTGACCACTTCCTGTCTCTAGTCGAAATGCAAGCTTATTTTGAAACCCAGCCAGCCGTTCCAGAAATCCACAAGCATGATTCTCAAATTTCACTGGGACAGACAAATGATTTAGGTCGGGGAAGGGCACTTGCCAAGACTACAACCGAAACTGTTAAGTGACAAATGCGCAAGTTATAATTTCCTATTCTGCACTATTGCCTATTTGTGGATAAAGACAAGTTATTGATTTTTTAATTGTACCTTACACTGTAATATTTGTATTGCCACTGAATGCATTACCCAGAGAAACTGACTGAATTACAGACACCAAGAAAAGCTTTACAACATGAAGATGGAAATCTAAAAGTGAATTGAAGACAGGACTGAGTACTTCACTCTACAAAGGAACTGTGGTCATCATTTTGAAGCTCACTACACACATACATGGGCCACAGCACCTGTGATGTAAACAACAGGAGAGTTTGGTCATAAACCTGTGAGTAGGAGGCACTAATGTGTGACACGGACTCTAAAAATAACTCTGCATTATACAGGTTTTATTTTCAAGCTAAGGCTATTGTTTCCTTCTCTCACTGCATGCTTTCCCAAATGAGCTGTTTCCCATTGTTCTGTACTGATGACCGTTCTTGACTGTGTTTACTAAAGAGAAAACATCAAACAGGATTGTGCACGGCTGGGCAACCAGAGTCAACCTGGCCCACAGCCTGTACTATTGTCTCACAACACAGTTATGTCCTCCTTAGTAAACAAGTGCAAACTGTTATGGTTTTAATTAAACATTTCAACAACGACTACAACATCTGTGCAACATCTGGACGGCCATGGCATCATGCTGGATGGCTCATGCTATCTCTTGTACGCCACACCAACGTGGTTGGTGGTCACCCACGCTGTTCCTGGAGATCTGCTTAGATCTTTTCAGATCTAGTACCAAGCTCGATTAAGTGTGGCAGATTACAGTTGAACAACACTCTGCAGGAAGGTAGATCTCCAGGAAAAATGTTTGTGACCAGTGCTACAGAGACACCTGCAGATTGTTTCAACAGTGTTTTTACTGAGTGCTACTGATGCCTGGAGTGATGCTTCACCCAGACTTCAGGATCTTCATGGAGACAATTAAGTCAGTCTGATGAAGTGCAGCTCAGCAGCACCAGTTCCTGGAACTGGGAAAGACATGGATGGCTGCTTCCTCTCTTAAACACAGCAGGGCTTTTGGGTTCTCGTTGGCTAGCAGTGAAGCTAGTGAACAAAGAGGAGAGTTGTTATGAGAACTGTCATCTAAAGACCTCCACTATTTTAGAAAAGACATTGATATAGCTATTGTGGAGCTAAAAGGAGACTTTAAGAGAGACCTGAAGGAAGCGGTTCCGTCTCTAAAAGAAGAGCTCTATTGGAAACTAACTGAGTTCGGTGCTAGCTCTCTCAGAGGGGACTCCAGTTGGCCAACTCTAAGGAAGACACAAGATCCAATAAGGAGAAAAGCATACATAGCGCTTTCCATGCCGAGAAGTAGCAGCTGGAGTAAACAACAAACGAATGAAGTCATGAGTGAAAAACAATGGACGCGTTTAGAAGAAACTCCCAATACTGATACGAAGCTCACATAAAACTGTATGCAAATAGACGTGTGGACTTGAATTCATGTTTGCTCTTCTTCTCCCTCCTAATTTGAAAACTGCATCTGTTCCCCCAGACTGCACTTCCTACATAATCCACTGACTGAACAAACTAACATGTTATACGTATGCTGGACATATCTAGAGGTTATGGTATGTACGCTATATTGTCAAAGGTATTCTCTCACCCATCCAAATAACGGAATTCAGGGGTCCAATCACTTCCATGGCCACAGGTGTATAAAACCAAGCACCTAGGCATGGAGACTGCTTCTACAAACATTTGTGAAAGAATGGGTTACTCTCAGGAGATCAGTGAATTCCAGCGTGGTACCATGATAGGATGCCACCTGTGCAACAAGTCCAGTTGTGAAATTTCCTCACTACTAAATATTCCACAGTCAACTGTCAGTGGGATTACAACAAAGTGGAAGCGATTGGGAATGACAGCAATGTAAATTGACATAGCAGGGTCAGCAGATGCTGAGGCGCATAGTGTGCAGAGGTCGCCAATTTACTGCAGAGTCAATCGCTACAGACCTCCAAACTTCATGTGGCCTTCCGATTAGCTCAATAACAGGGCGTAGAGAGCTTTATGGAATGGGTTTCCATGGCTGAGCATCATATTAAACACTATGGATTAAGAATGGGGTATCACTCAAGTTCATATGCGCATAAAGACAGACGAGCGAATACTTTTGGCAGTTTAGTGTATATCGACATTCCACCACTAGGGAGGGCCCCAACTGCTTGGTGGGGTGAATTCCTTCCTCCTTCCAACAGGGACCTTAAACAGGGTGTGTTCCCTTTACTTTGGGAAGTCTCTACAGTTGTTTTGATGTTTATTTACATTTATTTGTTTTGGATAAGCTGATAGGGGAGAATTGTTTTGGTTTTATTCAGTGTAAGAAAAATGCGATAATGGGGATTGCAGCTTTACAGAACACAGACATTATTAAGTGTGCCTTGTATAAAGACATTATATAGTAATATAATTTATATAATTTAATGTTAACGGGACCCTTAGGCCGATCAAACAGTGCAAAGTACTTATAAAAGAGAAAATACTGATTGCATTCCTGCAGGAAACCGATGTCACTAAAACAGAACATCTAAAACTTAAAGGACATAGATTCAGATATGTTTTTTTTTATCATCTAATGGATTAATACTAGTTAGAAATGCAACAGAAGTAGAGTGATGTCTTGTGTGTGGTGGCCATCAACAAACATAGGATTGAGAGATAATATGAGATAACAAGATAAGGGATCCAAAAACTGGAGAGTTTATGGTCAACCTAAAGAAATTAAAGACTGTTTTATGGAACATTATTATTACATATTATTCTATATTATTATTGGAATATTATTAGGAGGGAAACATAAATTAAAGTGATCAAAACAGATTATTAGTTTCCAGGAGCTGAAGGATAAAGTAAACTTACAGAATCAGATTCATTTTAGGTATTTACCAATTAGAGACTTAAGTGCAAGAAATTCCTTAAGGACAACAGTACGGGTAAAGAGATCATTGATAACTTACTAAAAGCAAATGAAGATAACCCTTATCAAAAAAATATTTCAAAATCTCAAGGAATGTGATCATTCCTTGATCGTTCAAAAATCTTACAGATCTGATCAGAATGACTGCTGCGGCTCTTGTGAAGAGACTGTGGCAAATCACTTTCACATTATTTGGATCTGTCATTGGGTAATTCCATTTTGGAGAAATATTCTCAGTGTCCTGGAGACTGTCTTTAAAATGAAAATGAAGTTTGATGTTTAAACTCTGTATCTTTGTGATCTGGAAGAACTTCATTATGCCAAGAGGGACAAATTTCTGTTGAGAGTATTATTGGTTGCATGTAAAAAGGCTTTGACAAGAAAATGGCTCAAGCCACCAATGAATGGATAGATATAGTCTATGATATATACAGAAAGAAGAGAATTACATTTACAATGAGAAACCAAATTGATCTGTTTAATGCAAATTGGGCAAGCTGGCTCCTATGTGTGTCACCAATAAGGACAGGTTTTGTAACAGATTCACCACATGAATGTATCTATTTTTGATGCACTTTTTTTAAATTAAATGTTTAAATTTAAAAAGTCAACACCTATACTGATAGTTAACAATTAACACAGCATTTTTATTTATCTTTTCTTTTATTTCCATTTATCTTATTTGTACCCTTTAATATACCCACTTGTTTTGTTTAGGTGTTTGTGATGTCCCATGTAACTGGCAGCAAAAAAAAACAAAAACAAAAACAACACTGCAGGGCTTCGTTGTAGCTCACTGTGTGTATGTTTTATGTAAATAACAACAATATAACAAGACACAAAAAGGGGCCATGGGATGCAGGGGCAGCAGATAGAAATAGGGTGTAGGTCAGAGAGAGAGAGGAACCTTAGTGGACATATGAACAGAAAGAAGGATCAAAATAGTGTACCAACCTAGCGGCTTCTGTCCGCTCTTTGTGATCAGACTGCCTGTCACACTGGAAACGGAAAATGTGAGACTGGGCCGAGCAGGGTGTGACTCTGTCTCAATGACGACCACCATCTGCACGGTTTGCAGGGAGATCTTGTGGAAGAGAGCAAGAGTCTGCAGGGCGTCTGCTAGACAGCTCAGGAAGGACGGTGAGTTTGTGGTGTTGTCATCTTGTTTGGCAACAAGAGAAGGGGTACATATCTTACTGGCGGAGGGCTGAATTGTACAGGAGGTGGTGTCAGGTATGGAGCTGCCATCAGGGAAGATACCTTCCCAGAAGGCCTTTGCTTGCTTCAGCTTGGCCAGCGTTGGGTTCACCTTCAAGGGCCTACACAGTGCCACCTTCAGTTCAGCTGCACAACAACAATGAAATAATATTAAACTCTTTAGTTAAAAACAAATAAACAGTTTTTCATTTTGCCAAAAAATAAATAAATAAATAAATAAAATTGAATACTTTGCTATTATTTTCCATGAACCCCAAAAGGAAGATCAACAGAAAAGAACAGAGGAAAGTTTAGATAGAATGCAAAAAGATGATACACATACAGTGTATATGGCAACTTAAGTTCAAAAGTCTATATACACATTTAGAGTAAGTCTTTGTAATTTGATGCTATGTGATCAGTTATATGCTTAGAAACAATATAGAAAATATCATTTAATTCACATTAATGGAAGCACTTCACTTCAGGCAAAAGTCTGTTAATTGATGCCCAAATAAGTGATGCCTACAAAGTTCCCCGGTTGATAATGCAATTAAGAAATGACGGTTAACAGGAAAAGTGGAAGTTAAGTTGAGGTTTGGAAGACCAAGAAAATCTTCAGAGAAAATAGCTCAGAGGGTTGCTTAAAAGGCTAATCAAAACCCTTATTTGACTGCAAAAGACCAGAGTTGACTCTGAATTGATGATGCACTGTTCTACTGTGCAGCGGCTCCATTATTTGGCTTGTGTAAAGCATTCTGGTATTTTGTGACATGTTCACAGCTTAGTAAAAGACTATTCTTACACTTACTGTTTTGACACATTCAGCTAGTTACCTTCAAAGGTGCCATTTTTAAAAACTCTAGTAAATGAAAAAAGATGGCAGAGCTTCTATTCTGAAGGGGGGGCAGGTTTGTGAGTGACACTTGTATAGTAGCGACTTTATTAAAAACATGTTTGAGATAGAAAGAGATTGTGCGTGTGTGTGTGAGAGAGAGAGAGAGAGGGAGAGAGAGTGTGAGAGAAAAAGAGAGAGACAGGAATAAAGAGAGAGAGCAGGCCCTGAGGTGGGATTTAATATAAACCAGTCTGTGGTTTCTGCTTGTCTGCCACGTCTCAGGTGTCAGGCTCTATTATTCTTGAGAAAACTCCATGATCAGAGGCTGCACATTGACCTGGGCAAACCGACATCATTGGGGCAAATGTGCCTGTTGGTGGCTGTGTTCTGCTCAGCGTCCTCCCATGCAGCATGGGGCTCAGTGACCTGGCACTGACCCAGAGCTCGGAACAGGATCTGGCAGTTTATTTTCACTGTAAGAAGTTACAGCAGACTGACTGATCTCAAGATTAAAACAGAGCCTGAAATTAGAAAATTGCAGAACAATCCATATCTGCATTTAAACGGATGATAAATGACAATTAAAAAAATGGAGAGACAGAAAACAGATCATTTAACCATGTCATGAGTGTTGCCACTGTGCAGATTGTTCACCTGAGGGCAACACACCTTTTTAAAATGGCACAAATTACAATAATTAGCTGGCCCAAGGAGGACTGAGCAGAGTTCCTCAATTTTATACACTGTATAACTATTCTAATCAAATATAACTCCGACAAGAAGCAAGAAGGAGAGACAAAGAAAGGTAGATAACAGGAATACAAGCAGAGTAATGTGGCAAGCAAACTAATGTCCTTCAGTAAGGCCATGCGGTCTGTTCAGGCCAGCACAGAATCATCTGTATTTGGTTACAGCTGCTGTATGTGTAAACAGTACTGACATGCTTTACCAACAGCTCTCTGACAGCATCCAGCCTTTTACCATCGACACCCTACCAAGTGCCTAATGGTTCTAATTTGTTCAGGCAAATTTATCACCTGTATCAAGCAGTGCTCTCTCTTTCCCACATGCATAAACACATGCACACAGCAGACTGGGTTGGTAGCACAATTTGCATACGTACTTACCAGTGAGTGCATGCATTTAACAGTTTATATGCACATAATAACTGAAGACGTAAAAATGCTGCTGCTGCTGACTTCTGACTGGTCAGAGAGAATCGCATTAAACACAAATGCTTATGCTAGCATACCAGCTTAGCGTACTCAACTTTGAACAACCAGAATCATCTCATCATCTGAACTTTCCCAAACACTGTTGCAGTCTTTTTTTCTTGCTGCCATCATCTTCGTCTGAACAAACTTAGTCTCCTTACTGTTCTGGCAGTTCCATGCAAAGTTATGACAACAAGCTACACTGATATGGCATTACAGTGGTGCTTGAAAGTTTGTGAAGCCTATAGAATGTTCTATATTTCTGCATATGTTTGACCTAAAACTTAATCAGACTTTCATAGTCCTAAAAAGTCCTAAACGTAGATCAAATGGATGATAATCAGGGGTGAGGGGTGAGTGCCCAGTTTTATTTAAACAACATTCACAACACATAAAAAGAACATTGTTGCTAAAGATCACAAGGACAAGCCAGAAGGCTATTGGAAAAAAAAAAATTGTGGAAGAATGAGACCAAAAATAATATTTTGGTTTAAAACGAGAAGCGTTATGTTTGGAGAAAGGAAAACACTGCATTCCAGCATAAAATTCTTGTCCTATTTGTAAAACACGGCGGTGGTAGTATCATGGTTTAGGCCTGTTTTGCTGCATCTGGGCCAGGATGGCTTGCCATCATAGATGGAGCTATAAAGGCTGAATTTTACCAGCAAATTCTTAATGAAATTGTCAAGACATCTGTCTGTGAGCTAAATCTCAGGAGAACGGGTCATGCAGCAAGACAACGACAATAAGCACACAAGTCGTTCAACCAACGACTATGGTTAAAGAAGAATAAAATCAGTGTTCTGAAAAGTCCTAACCTTAATCCAATAGGAATGTTGTAAAATTCCTCCAAGCCGATGTGCAGGACTGATCAACAGTTACTGGAAACGGGTCTGCATACTTTGCCACTCATAAATATGCAATACTGGATCATTATCCTCGAATAATAAACGACAAAGTCTAATATGATTGTCTCATTTGTTTAATTTGGTTCTCCGGATGAACTTTTACGACTTCTCTGATAACAAATTTATGCAGAAATATTGAAAATTCTAAAAGCTTCACAGACTTTCAAGCACCACTGTATCTCTTTAATGGACATTAAAATGAAGTTGCTGCTACCAAAAGCGAATAGAGTCCAGTGGAGTCTAGCTGTAGCATGAGGTGGAAAAGTGGTTTAACACTGTCAATAACACTACTGATCATATATTCTCAATGTACGAGCGTAGGACATGTGTAAGATGTATTACTGTGTTTGCAATTTAATTGCACAGCGTATGAATGCGTAAAAGAATGTATATTTTTAACTGACCTGGCCCATTGAGAAAGTCTCTGATACAGAGGGACAGAAGAGGGGGAGGGATCCCTGTCCTGCTGTCTGCCTCTCCTGCTACTGTCTGCAACCAGAACACGCTGTAGTCCAGGGACTCAGGGAGAGACTTCCCTGCATCTGTGAGGGAAAGAAGAAATAAAAAATGTAGTTACAAAAATGTTCCCTGCTCAGAAAGTAAAGAGTGAGAGAGATTTCACATATGTCCTTCTGCAGTTCTAGACTCTGAGTAACTGAGCTGAAGGTGAGAACTGGCATACCTAGAGAGGTGTAGTTATAGTTGACTCCCTTCAGCAAAAGGTCAAAAAGTGAGAGCTCTAGGCGCTGCCTCCGCTGGTGGCAGCTGAGCAGGGCTGAGGGCTGCGTGAGCTGCAGGAAAAACAGTGGCTGCAGTAGGCCTTCTCCTACTCCCCTTCTTCCAGGCTGACGGACCACAGTAACACCCAATGCTTGCCTTGCTGATGTCCTGCTTGGAGAAGACAATTCCTCAAGCAAAAGTAAGCCTGCTCCTGCTGGGCGCCCTACCCCCATGGAGCTGTTACCATTCAGCAGGTCATCTGCTGTCAAAGCTGAGAGGTCAGAGATCGGCTCAGTGGGCTGGTCAGGCGGGCACAAGTAAGTGTGCTCCTTGGGCATGTTGAGGGCACTTTTGCCTGTGCATCCAGCAGCCTCGGTAGGGGGTTTGGAAACACAATCCATGGTATACGTCATGACAGTTAGACGACCGGCTGTGAGGAAGATGTCAAAGGGGATGAAGGAGAGGTTCTTGGTAATGGAAGGCTGGTGTGAGGGTCTGGGCAGCCGGTGCTGGTTAGAGCAACTCTGTTGGTCGATCTGGATGACCCGCAGACGGGCACTGTCACTGCCAAAGCCACTGTCTTGACCACAAGGGGCACTACCCTTGCTCAACTTTTCCACACAGCTTGCAGCATAGACACCTCCTTCCTGAATGTCCTGTCTGCGTGTCTGTATGTACACACCACACACCAAACATAAGAGACACGCACAGATGCACACACAGACACACACAGACACACACAGAAATACACAAAAGAAAGAAAAACTTATTTTGTTTTCCCATCTTTATGCAAAAATCCACATGTTTTTAAATTTATTCTTTCAGTATACATGTTCTGGCAGCACTTCATGAAATCGTACACTGTAAACATGTCTCTAGACATGTGCTTGTGTTCAGTGTGACTTTTTGATAGTTTTAATTGATAATGTCTAATTTGTAATGTACATTCCATACCTCTTGTATGCTTGGTTTGTGAAATGCACCAAATTTTAATACCTCTCCAAATATAAAAAATTATAGTACCCTTAACACAATTGTGGTTAATTGTGGTTGTTACATTCTGCGAGCCTGTTGGAGGTGCCTGGGCCTAGTTACAGTTGCTAAGCTACATTGTAACAATTATTTAGAGGACGTGTTTAGAGAAAGAAATGCTAAAGTTGGTTTAATTCAGTATAACATTTTTACCATCATTTTAGTAATGAGCAAGAAAGTAAATAAAATAAAACAAAGTAATCAGCTCAGTAAGGTCTAAAATGTTGGACTGTGGCTTTGTCGCACATGTAGGATAACTGATAGGAAATCAAGACTTCATCTAAAGTTTTTCATACGCTATGATTATTGACCAAGTTTTAAACTTACTGAGATACTAAATGGTATAGTAACCTGCAGATTTAGAAGAAATAAGTTAAAATACAAGACAGCACTGCAGTTTCTGACAATTGCAATAGCAAAGTAGTTCCAAAAAAAAAAAAAATACAATCTGACATTTATCTGTAGGAAGATGTAAAATAATGACAACTGGATTTTTAATTATTTTAAGTCTCCCTGTCTACTGGAAGGTTCCTTTAAGTCAAATGTGTGTGGAATTTTGCATGCCTAATGTGAATCTCATTTCTTACAAATGCTTACATTTTGAGACAACATTTGAGGTTAACTAATTTAATGAATTTAAGAATTCAATGATTAATTAATATGTGGTGACTCAACAATTGTTGATAATTTATTACCGATCCAAAAGAGTATTTCAAGACCAATTCTGACATGACTAGACCAAAATCTAGTCAAATTTAAAAGACTAGTTTAAAATGCACTGTTTTCAAACAATTGACAGAAAAAATATTTAAAATATATTTTAAGATATATTTTATGAAAACACTTTGAACTATTAAGCTATTAGGCTTACTAAGTTGCATAATAAAACCAGTCTTAACATAGACAGATCAAAGAAGTGTCATGATCGTCAGTCAACGTTAAGACAGTCAAATGAATGGTGGAGAATGACTGGCCGATGGTGATCCTTAAAAAAAAAAAAACACTGATCAACTTAAAGATACAATTTTTTGCTATATCCAGATGCTGAAAAACAACTACTTAGCTTTTATAGTGCCCACTACTGAAATACAAATGACAAAACTGACAGAATCTTTTAACACACAAGCCTAACAAGTTCATTGGAATCAAATAACGCCTTTAAGGGTTAGAGATGTTTTAGTTAATAACATGTTAATCCAAAATGATTGGTATATGGGAGGCATATTGTTTACAGATGTAATTTTTTTTTTTAATTACCGAGGTTCAGGCCCTTGAAGATAATTTGATACCATACCAATTTAAACACCTATGACAAGTATGCAAAAGTTCCAAGAAGGCATTTTTTTTTTTTATGAAATTTGATCTAGTATGTGCCAAGCAGTAATTAGCTTTAAGTCTGAAAGCCTCAAGGTATAGAAGAAATGGGACAAAATGTAAAACCCTTTATTGTGGCACCCTATTCAGGCCAGTCAGATTTTATCGCACATGCTACAGTACTACCTATTGACCAAGTTTCATGTCTGTAGGCATTACAGTCTGGTCAGCATCATTTATTTTAGGAAAGAAAGACATCATTTTTGAAAAGGTTTTAAAAAAAATAATAATATGTGATTTGATAATTCCCTTGAACCTTTATTTAACTGATGAAAGTACAAAGAGAAATATTTAACAAATTGAATGTGGCACCTGCGACACACAGTTCTGAAACATGCCACAGTAAGCAGATAAATTGGTAAAGGATTTGGTATAAAAGACGGGTCATAGGTGTTGAACGGATTACCGACATTATCAGATTATTAAACGCATGCAGACACACTCATTGTCAAATGCCATCGAGTTCTTTACGAGCAAGGATGGGTGAAGGCTCACAATTTACATAAAACCACAATGACTTTGTTTACATTGCAATGACTGAATTATGCAAAACTAATAATCCATACTTGGTTATTTGACTACACTGGATAGTCTCCACTGTAGCTAGAATCCACAAACAACAATCAATAATCTTATTTCTTTAATCATAATTCTAATAGCTCTCATCTGAATTGTGTTGTAAGTCAGAGATATTTGAGTTCACTGGGTAAATCACTAAAGCCTGTTGAGGACTTCTGAGTGCCAGTAAACTCAAACATATTTAGAGACAAAACCGGGGCTAAGAGAAGATACATTCTGTTTGTCTAAAACCTGCACAACTCCGACAAAAGCAAGAGAACACAACAGGGAGTGTAACACACTGTTAACCACACTTTCTCATTCAGAGTTCAGTGCGTACTACAGACCGTTTGGGACTTAACCTCATTGATGTAACCTTGCACTGTTTTCAGCAAACAACAAAAGACCCTTCAGACAGCATCATCTTGACACATCCTGTAGACGCAGGAGACTTCAAAGGCCTCGTCCCTATTAGGTCATGGAGCTGTTCTGTGGTCTCCTTGACTCTCTGCTTTGGTTACATATTTGGGAAACAGAAACATGGGGGAAACAGAGGCGAGGAAGAGGTGAGGGCGAGGACAGAGTCACAGCCCAGGTGGATCAGCAAAAGTCAAAAAACTGGACAGCATGTTAAGAGCTCAGCATAGTTCCACGCAGGGAGGATGAGGTTCTCTTAGGGTTGGAGAAAGCTGCTGGGAGCCTTTTTCCTTTTGAGTAGAATTCAGTTACTGAAGAGAGCCACCAACAAGACACTGCATCAATAGAGCTTCAGCCAATAATCCCAACAAGACTGTGGTACATACTAATATAAACCAAATTAATTAATGCCCTCAATCTCATTCCATGCGTTTTTGCTATAGGTGGAAGATGCGTTTCATTTTTTGTAAGAACTAACCTAATACATAACTAGGTCACACCAAAAACAGACACTGCCTTTTAAATATTAGTTATTTTATCTGGATTTTCACACTAATTTAGACAAATTGTCGCAAGCAAGCAATTCAGATGCCACTGGTCTGAACTAGACTGTGCTTTTAAAGTAAATAAGAGAATGTGCCATACTAATGCACATGCAGAGGGGTTGTTTTGACTGCCTGTCAATTAGCAGATGATTCTTATATCAGAGTTCATTGAGCTGATACAAAGAAATGAAGGTTGAGTGTCATAACAGAGACAAAAAGCAAAATTAACATTATCTAGGAATGTATAAAAATATTTGAGATATTGAGTGAATTACACTTTGCAGATGTTATGAGAGGAGAAGGCTTTGTTAAAGGATTCTTACTTACTTATTATTAATAATAATAGGGCTTCCTGATGATGAACCTGTTGGACTAAATCAAGCAGGGGGGAAATAGTGCTATCCCACCCCCACATGCAGCTGGGGAACAGGCATTTCCCCCAAATTGCTTACTGCCTTTGGTTCTCTAAATAATCTTCCAATTTCAAACTTTCGGGGGAAAAAAAAAAACTGAAAATAATAACGTTCCACAGTTGAACAGATTTCAAAAATGGAGTCAGTAATTCTTCAACTCACAAAAAAATATATTGCATGCATAAAATGACTTTAAATTGTTAAATCTAGTAACAAGAAAGGAAAAGTGCACTCCACATGGTCAGTGCTCAGTGCTTCTAGTTCTTGATATTCTAGGGCCGTCTTGTTTGCATTGCTCTTCTGAGGCATATCCAAAGATTTTTGATAATATTTATGTCAGGGGAACCATGACAGCAAAACCTTAAGCTTGCATCTTTTTATAAAGTCCACTTTTAAGGTGTTTAGGATCATTATCTTTTTGTAGAAGCTGTTTAAAACCTTGGTAAAAAGTTATCTGATAGCTCAAATCACTTAGGGTGCCCCAGTTTTTGCACGGCACTCCTACTTCATTTAATCTAAAATTGTGATTCACTCTAATACACTGATCTTGCTTAAACTGTTGAAAGAAATTTTTGGTACCATATGGGGGTTGGGGGAAAATTCTGTAAAATCCATACAATCAGCATTTGGACTACCCAAAAACCTCAGAGCTAACAAACATCATTTATTAAGACCTTTAAGCCTAATAACTTTTTAAAACTGGTCAGAACTGTATCAGATACTAAACAAGGATCATTTTGTCACTACACATAAAAAATGGGGAACAGTTACAAAGCCCACCCTGAATCTCACTGAATTACAAACAGGAAAGGGAGAGTAAAAAATAATCTAAACTAAACAAATATTTTTGTCTATAAATCTAGCTCCAGCTCCCTAAATATAAAGCAAAGGTGGGAATCAGAAATAAAAATGGGAATAAAGCACAGTACTTGGTAGGAAATATGCACAGAAGCATTTCTAGTGCCAGCTCAAACACATGGTGAGAACTCAAGTGGAAAATAATCACTAGATATTTCCAAACACCAGAGATTGTGTAAAAGACGCACCCAGCATATAGCAACCTATGTTGGAGAAACTGTGGAGCACAAATAGACCATACTCGCACATTTTGGCTATGCCCTAAGCTGCAGGCCTTTTGCAAAGAAGTATTTGAGGTTCTCAAGGACCTGCTCCACCAAAACATTCCACAGGATCCTATGGTGGCAATACAAGGAGTAATATCCAATGGTTTAGAGGATATTCAGCATAAGAGTGAAGAAAGTGTAGTTTCCAATCCTGACACACTGTGGTCTGTCTGTAAGAAAGTCCAAAACCCAGGAGCAGATGGAGCTGTTCAGGCCTAAGCCCAATCTTCTGACCAGTTTGTGAGGAATTGCTGTGTTAAAGGCAGAACTCCACAAATAACATCCTCACATATTTGTTTGGTTGTTCCAGGTGTGCCAGTGCCATGTGAAGTACCACTAAGACTGCATTTTCTGTGGATTGGTTTGTTCTATAGGCAAACTGATGCTGGTCCAGATGCTGACGGATGACGGCTCTAACATGGGAAATAACTAGTATCTCAAAGCACTTCATGACTATCTGTGTTAGTGCTATTGGTCGATAGTTGTTCAGGTATTTCACAGCAGATTGTTTTGAAACTGGGACAAATATAGAGGTTTTGAAACATGTTGGGACAACAGCTTGTTTTAGCGAGAGGTTGAAAATGTTTGTGAAGACCTCTGCTAGTTGGTTAGCACAGACTGTTGTTTGTGACTGTGCTTGGTCTCCTTGATATCCCTTTTGAGGTCCCTTCAACCTGCTAAATAAGCCAACCTGTCTCCCCCCTGAAAGCAGCATCTTGACTTCTAATCAGAGCCTGGACATTTTTGTTTATCCCTAGCTTCTGATTGGGAAACACATTTATCTCAGTATAAGAAATGTATGTAACCCATGACTGATGAGGCATATTCCTCCAAATCTGCCCCCTGTGCAAACAGATGCCATTTGGTACTGTCAAAACAGTCCTGCATCATTAAGGTAGCTTCCTCAATCCATACTCGAACAGTTTTAACAGATGGCTTGGTCCTGCTAAATTAAGGGTCGGTATACTGGGGTCTGTTTCAGTGAAATGTGTTCTGACAGTCCAAAGTGTGCAGATGGCTTCATTTTGTATAGCCATGGGGTCTTTGTCTACACCTGATCCAGCATGTTGCTGTAAAACCTAGGCATGACTGATTTCAGATCAGCCTGGTTAAAGTCCCCTGCTACAATAACAATGCCATCCGGATATGCCAACAGCTGGTTGTTTATAGTGTCGTGAAGGCTGCTCAGCGCTAGCCTAGCTTATCCTTTTAATTTTGAAAAGAAAAAAAAAATGTTTTTTCTTTACCTATATTACCTGTGTTCAACATCTAAACCATGGCTGTTTTGCCTGGGGGTCGTAGATATTCACAGAAGTTGATGTAGAAAGATTTAAATTATAGTGAAAAAGTTCAATTTTGAGTTCACAACATGAGCGAATAACTTCTTTTTAAATCCAGTTGCAAAGCACTTCTGGTTCTATGCCACGGTCCAACTGAGAAGTTAACTGCAGCTGGTGGGTGGTTGTAGAGCTCAGTTTTCCCATGGTAATAATACAGTTAAACACTACTCAGAAGTATTACTATCATCTCCAGCCTGTCTGGGTGAACTTGGTTTTGAGCAGGATTCTAAGCAAGTCCTTAATACTGAGCAGCTCTGAGCATGGACAGTCCTCGGGCAATATAGAGGTGCAGATGATTCATATTAGTAAGAAAGACAGAAAAGAAAGAAACGGGGATTTTCCTAGCACCCATATGTAATTTCCTTTTTGGTAAGCTCTAAGCATGTAAGACTGTGGGGTTTTCCCGTCCTCCCCCACATAGTCATGGTGTGCCTGTGGTATGGACAACACCAGTTTCTCCCTCTGTCCCTCAGGCCTGCCATTACTGGGATGTTTGGAGAAAGATTTTATTGTCGCAGTAGTCGGCTGGTTGGTTTGGTAGTGCTAGCACATGCAAGCGTGGAGTTTCCATTCTTCAGCTCCCACTGTGAAAGACCGAGTACGTCAACAAACTCACTCCTGGACTGAGACTGAGCAATAATCAAATACGAGCTGAGATCAAATATTAGACCCAAGTTCATGTTCGGATTCCTATTAGGATTGGCTGCTTTAGTTGCCAGCCCCTCTGTCAGCTGTCTCCCACCCCCACTTACAAGCGCCATTGGCACGCAATGAAACGACTGCCACTTCAAACGGGATAAAGTAAAGTTTCAGCGTGAATGTGGTGACCATGTGTATGGAGCAGAGAGTGCAGTGAAACACTGCTGATGACAGGGAGCTGAGAGGTGTCCATGCACAGCTTAATGTGTGCTCGCACCGTGGAGACTTGCTGAGGCAGAGCCATGGGGCCTAGCTCAGGGCATTCCTGCATGGGGACTAACTCAGGTCTTTGCTGTGCATCATCTTCCACTTTAAGGCATTCTCTTGGTCTTTGCACTATAACAAGCTGCTGAAGGATCCAGTTTCAGAAACATGTGCAGCACAACCCAAAGCCACAGAAGTCCAGCAAGGAATCAGAGGGGAAAAAACATTCTGTAATTGTCAGAGTGAAAACTTCAAACCTACCTCTCTATGCCTGAACTCTTAACGTAAGACAAGCCTGGGGCAGTGCAGGGTTGAGGCAGACTAAAACTTACTTGAGATTCTGTGCCAGTGAACATGCTGGTTCAGTGACCCTTTCAAATGCTCAGTGAGACGTTTGTGTTCATTTAGCATCACTAGAGGTGCATGTTAAACTATGGGGGTAAAAGTATACACCACATCCTCAAAGTTGTTTTCCCAGAGTGCTGTGCAGAGGGCGGTATGCGTGGGCAGTGGTCCGCGGCTGGTTCATGCCTCAGCGAGCAGGAATGCTGCTGTTCTTGCAGAGGCAGAGCAGCAGAAAGCAGATTGGCACAAATGCACGGTCCATGCTTCAAAACAAATTCATTAGCTGCCACCATAAAAGCCAGCTGCAACGATCGTTTGAAATCAGAGCCCAGAGCTACACACACGCCACACATTCAGCAAAGAGGGAGCTGTGTCAAACTAACTCTCAAACTGGCAAACCGACAAATCAACAGTGTCTAATTTAGACATAACAGTGAGAATTTTTGGGGGCAAGCGAGTGTGGAATGCTTGAAAATATGAATATACTGAGTATACCACTCTTTATACTGAGTATAACACTCTTTTATATACTCTTATGTAGTCTTATAGAAGTGCAGGAGGGAGATTCCACTGGCCACCAGAGGTCTCTGCAGTATGAGTAATGCAAGAAAGGGACATAGTATTAGGCAGTGCTGACTGCTCTTCTTAAAAAAAAAAAAAAAAAGTTCATAAAAAAATATATAAATAAAAATAAATGAATACATTAAAGAAATAAATATTAATAATAATAGATGTTTGATGAAATTGAAGAAATCATTATTCCTACAAGAGTGTGGTTTCATTTTAAGAATAGTGTATGCTTTCAAAGATGTTTTAGGCAAAATTATGGGCACCACTAAATATCTCTGTCCCTGGGGTATAAATATAAAGTTACTCAACATGTATAATCCATATAAACACGGGTAAAGTTGCAGACAATGAATGATGAACTCAAAGTTGCAGATAATGAACTAATGAACTCAATATCAGGAGATTTTAGCCCAAATCAGAGTTCTTACATGGCTGTGCACACATAAAAAAAACACAAAAATGAAAACACAAAACTGTTTTGCAATGGCCTCAGTCTCTAGATTTGAACCCAGTGTATATTAAAGAGGGCAGCCCGCAGGCAAAGACTGAAGAATATCAAGGAACTGGAAATGTTCTGCATTAAAAAGGCATTATTCAATCTTCTTAAGAAAGAAGTTTAGTGCTGTTCTAACTAAGATAAGCTTCACAAAATATAAAAAAAATGAAGGTGTCTGTATTGTTAGAACTATATTTTAAAAAAATGTGCTACCAAAGAAACATTTTTACAATCCATTTGATTTAGCTTATTTCCATTTACATTTCAGTCAATAATAATTCTGGACTGTACAATTTTTTAGATAGGAGAAAAAAAAAGCAGTAGAGGACGCTGCTGCTTGACTTAAAACTTGTTTGGATTTCTTCTAGGGTTAGGGTTAGTTGGTACCGCTCCAAAAGTAATCATGTGGGTGAGTGTTAGTTATAATATTAACATATATTTTTCTAGTGTTCTTTACCTCAGGCATTTTCTCTGAAGTGTTGACAGTGCCCACATTGGCCTGCAGCAGCAGCTGGAGGAGCTGAACCTGGGACACACTTAGAAACATCTCTAGGCCTGAAGTAACGTTCACTTCCAAACTGTGGCCACACACCACTATCTCCTGCAGACAGAGACAGCAAAGATATTGTGCATGAAAAAAAAGGAAACCAAGAAAGAGACAGATACAGTGAGACATGAGGGAAAGAACAGGAAACTGTTCTTTGTCCACTTGCAAATTCAGGCCACACACTCAGCACCTACACATGCTGTCCTCCCACACCCACATCTGGTTCTCTCTGTCACCTTTTGCTCCTCTCTGGAGCTCCTGCCCCCACACTCTGCATTGTATAGCCTGGTGGAGGGCATTCTGCATGAGGAAATGCTCAGAGCATCACGTTTAGTACCTTTGTTAATGTAAAAGTAACCTTTTCATCGTACACATAGACACACAGTACACATGCACGCACCACATACCCTCACGCACACAAACTACACTCTGTCACTGTGATTTGTGACTTCCCAAAAATGAAGTGTGTCCAGACTACTAGGACATGAAGTTGTATGTGGAACAGATGAGCCATTAGGCCCAGGGAGAGGGATGTCTGGGGATGAATGAGGTGATCATGCCAATCAACATCAGCATCTGCCAAAAAACATCAGCTGTACAAGCATGCAGCCTCAAATTCTCGTGGTCAAAACCACTCACACAAATTAGCTGTTGTGTGTAAGAATATGTATGTGTGTTTGCATGTGTGTGCATAGATGATGTCAATAGCCATGATTAACAGCTGCTAGGTATGTCCAAACAGATTATTATTGTCAAATAAAAATTATTATCGCAATTATGTGTAATTATGTGTTTCTTCATTGGTTTACACTTGGCATAAAAATGCATTTGTAGATCCGGATGTTGTCCATATGCCCATTTAAAAGACAAGTGTAACCATGCTTATGATCCAAATGTTTTCGGATTTAGCTGTCCTCATCCCAAGGTAATTAAGCACGCATTCTGATCTGCTCTGTGCATGTGTGAACACAAAGTATTTTGACGTGCATTCAAATATAGGCCTACACAGGAGCAAATAAGTACTTTGCTATCTGTGGTGTACACAGCATTCCCACCGCTTGTGACCGTAATTTTAACCCATATTATTAGCCTACCAACTTAGCCTAACTGCTTTATACTGCTATTTATTAATTATTTTTTTAAATAAAGCATTTAACGTAGTATAGGCTATATAGCCTTGGTCTACTCTCCTCCAGCAACTTGCCATATTTAGAAATGTAAATATTGTCAAGAGGAATGAGATCTGACGAATCTTTGGATGCAGAAACTACTTTTGAAAAGGACAAAAACAAACATGCTGTGTATTGATTGGATGATGATTTGATCACCACAACTGGATCACAATCAGATGTCAATGCCCAACTGTAAACATCACTTATTCTTTCTTTGTTGCTATGGCATCAAAATTGGCCAACAAAAGCATTCATCTTTTTATCAGTCTATCTATCCAAAATCCAGTACACCCAGGCATCAAAATACAGCAGTTACTCTCACACTCTCTCTCTCTCTCTCTCTCATTCACACACACCCACACCCACCTCCATTGAGTTGCTGTCAGGTGATAAAGGTTTGCTGTAGATGATGGCAGGAGCAGCTGTGATGCGTACACAGAAGTCGGTCAGGATTGGGGTGAGGATCGCTCTTCTCTCATGGTGCCTCCGAATGCTATAAATACACAACACACATTAATTAATTTCAAAATTTACTTTACTTTGCTTTAAGGGAGAGAGACACTATAGTAACTCACCACACTTTGCACCTCAAAATCAGTCACTACGTCACAAGACGGTATTGAATCCCATGCTGAGTGTATGAGAGCCTGCAGTGCAGAGCTTGGAAGTATAAACTCTCCCTGTTCAGCTAATGTTCATACCCACTGTTAACTATTATCACTGGAAACATTTGTTAGCAGTAAAACAAATATACAGTGGTGCTTTATAAGATGGTGTTAATTGCGACATCTGTTGCTATTTAAACAACGTGTAAAGTGCAAAGCTTTCAATATTTACAGAGGTGGTGAATTAGGACAAGCTGAACTGCTATCTAGCCCCTCTAGTATCAATTAATGCCTCAGCACTCAAAGAGGCACTTAAGGAGTGTATAGGGAGGAGCTCCTCTTTCAAACAGGACAGAGCAGAAAAAAGTACTACAACCTTTAATTCAGGAAAACATAGTCATCTGGTTATGTGCGTGCACTGTCAGACAGTGTGTCACAGTGTGTGTTCGTAGGCTGTGGTTACTACCTATGAAGGCGATGTATGAAAGATCATAGAAGGCTACAGTGAGTCAAACACAGAGAGTGTTCAACACAGTATAACTAAATCATCATTTGTTAGCCTTGCACCAAGTTAATCCATACACCCACATACACACACATGTTGGGTTAAAGGGCTTTGTGATTGTTAAGGAGTATGGTGGGGATCACCTTAGAGTCACTCTTCTGAATGTTCTGCCTATCAATACTAATATCACTTCCTGGTCTGAAAGAACTGGGATAGTTTATCTGTATACTTATGGTTGGAGTCACTTCAGCAGAAGTGAGGCCTCTCGTCTCTTTATCTGTCTCTCTCTCACTACTAGTGTGTCTACCTGCTTGCCTGCTCAGTGTCTCCATCATAAGGGAATTGAGGATTATTTGACAGTAGTTGAATATGGCTTTCTGGCGATAGACTGTGTGATTTTTGGGCTCAGCTAGTTTCCCAACAAGAGTGAAATACTGTGAAGGGCCAAACAGCCTGTTACACTGTGTTTGTTTTAGCTCCCGGCCTCATAAAAAATGACAGACCTCATAATTATGATTCTGTACAGTGAGACCTCAGAGAGACATTAAATCCAATATTACATGTTTGTGAATGTACTTGTATTTAAGCACACACAGACATGTACACACTTACAGCTCTCAAATGAACCATTTACAGGCAATGAAAGAGGTAAACTGACCTTTAATTAACTTCGTAGCCAGATATACGTGGAATTTTCAGCAGCGCTTGCAGTTTCTGTATTTTAAGTTGGCTGTTGTATCTAACTGACTTTGCAATTCAGCTTTTTTTTTTTTTTTTACCCAACAACAGGACAGGTGATCTAAAATGCAAATCAAGCACCGTCTGTGGAGGCCTAGAGGCTATGTTCTGACCAGCAGACAGATCCAACTTTCTTTCATGTGTCTGACCCAGATCTGATCTGTTCCTTATAACATAAACATAAAGCATTTGGTCCTTTTAGTTCCTTACTAAAGCACATTCAAAAGTGATTTGGCAAAAGACTACATGCTAGTAACTGTCTAAGCACACATACATAATCAGTTAGAGTATGTGAGTGGAGCTCTGATGGTTCTGAAATCACTCTGCTCTGCTTTTTCTATTTCCCGCTCCTTGCTCACACACTAGAGAAAACCTGCACATGACCCACTCCACATGATTCACTCTTATATTTATTTTATGTTTTGAAAGCATTGAAAGATAAAAGATACTATGCACTTAATTCCATGAATTATATAATTTATATATATATATATATATATATATATATATATATATATATATATATATATATATATATAATAATGTTACATTACTTCTTCACTGGTTCAGCAGAAATTGCCCAAACATCATATTNATATATATATATATATATATATATATATATATATATATATATATATATATATAACTTGTTAAACATTCTATGCTATATTTGTGTAGGCACGAAACAGTCACCACCACAATCACTGTTTTGATCCAAGATGACACAGCGGAGGGAAGAGACACTTTCCATATGTATTTTGTATTTTTTTGTGTTTGTTAATGTCATCTATTGTATACCAAACTAATAGTTGGAGCAAAAAGCAGTTACTGACCTTCAGGAACAACATTTGACCTGAAATCCGTCAGCACGAATATCATACACCTTTATCATCCTTACTCCTCTCCTTACTACATCTGCTTAATCAAAGCAATAAGAACTTTTCAACTTTTTCTGCCCTCTGCTTTAAGTAGACATGGATTTTTTTAAGTTGATCCTGAACAGCATAGTGCACCCACCTGACTTCCAGCTGCGCAGAGCAAACAGAGATGCAGAGTTCACTTGGAAAAGCATGTGTAGCTGATATAGTATACTGGGAAACACCTCTGTTTGATTCTGTGCATGGAAAGCACCCTACACTATACTAATAGTGTAGTGTAATAGTGTAGAGTTCTTGATTCAAGCAGCAAAGAATGTTGGGACAGTTAGGATTACTGTCTGTAGGAAAGTCCAATGGAAGCAGGCACGAAGCAGGCTTCCAGTGCCAGAGAAAGCAAAGCAGCACCAGAATATTATGAGCCACTGCCATGCTTGATGTAGGCAGGGTGTTTAATTTTTCATCCTCCAGACATACTGCTTCAACTTGTGAACTATGCTTCCAACTGCATCCCTGGGAATATTCGGTGCCTGTGCTATCTTTTTGTATCCTTTTTGCTGTTTTTCCCTGGCAAGGCTCTCCTAACTCTCTTGACTTATATTTGTAACTTGCAATCAAACGTCACACTAAACAAACCAATTGCCAGCCCAACTATTCAATGCGTTTCATCTCAAGCACAACCAATGCAGCTAATGTAAAATTCTGAGATTGCATTAGTAACAAAAATGGAATTTTGGGTTGAGTTTGGAGAAACCACCTGTTAAATCAGTTGTGTTGAGTTATTTCAGTGTTTCTTGTTGTATTGGATAGTTGCAAACAGCTGATTTTTTAAAAAACACATTTTGCAAATAAATTTCATTTGCAACGGGTGTTGGATAGTTTTGATTGCAACCGTATCTCTTTAGCTCCTTTTCATGGCTCTTCATTATTCTTTATTCTATTTATTGTGTTTCATTTTATTTTGTCCCTTAGTTAAATACTTGTTAGTACTTGTTTAGTACGTTACATGTCAAGTGTGTACTTGGCAAAACAGTGATTTACAACCTGATTCAATAACATGTCAGACGGACAGATAAACAAATGCATGCGCTTTTAACACAATCTTGTATTGTAATAATTCACACAGCAAAATAATATCTAAGGAACTATTGTGATCACTGAAAAACATGAGCAGGTCACCAGTTCAAATGCTGCGTACGAATGGCCATCATTTAGAAGCTGCAGCAATCACACTGCCACATCACTCATCACAGTCAGTGCGCTGAAAAACACTGACTCCTGGGATGGAGTGCAACTGGAATGAATTCAGCGATGTATACAGAGACCGTTTGAACTGTGGAATCAGGTGTGTTTTAACTGTGTAAATTCTAAAACAACGGTTCTATAACACAAAATAATTGATAAGAAATTCAGCATGGGACTTACTTGCTGGCCATGTTCCACTCCAGCGCAGGATTCTGGGAACTTCTCTCACTCTCAGCAGCGGTGCCCCCTTTTGTCCCTTCCCCATCCGGCCGAAGTTGCTCCCATTGTGCAGTGCCTACATTTATACTCTGCAGGTCAATCTGATACTGACGATCTTCTACTTCTGAGCCTGGGTCACGCAGAACACCCAAATTCATTGCTCGTCTGGGAAAAGCAAGAGAGAGTGGGATCAATGACATCTTTATTTTATATAGTACTTGGCTTGGGGTACAGTAAACGAGCTAGGCGTATGATGGGGGCTGTCTGCAGTACAAGGAGAGTCTAGTAAACAATAAGAACAACACAATCCTTAAAGAGAGGTATGGCAATCTCAAATCACACTCTAGATTCCAATGTGTGCGCGCACAATCTGTCTATGACCACTGCGGTGCTCCTAACCTCAACACTGCTTTCATTGTGTTGGTTTATTTTAGTGTTTGGACTGCTGGTTAGTAGTGGTGGACAGTAACTAAGTAAATGTAAATGTTAGTTACTATACTTAAGTAGTTTTTCCCGTGTATCTGTACTTCCCGAAGTATTTCCATTTTGGACGACTTCGTATTTTAACTCTACTACATTTCAAAGACTAATATCGTACTTTTTACTCCACTACATTATGTAAAATCTGTCGTTCCTTATGGCTTATGTGCACGTAAAAACATAACATGTCAAAACGAAACAAGCTTATTTGTGGATTATTGGCATCCATGGAAATATCCATTTCAGGCCTGGACCACATCAAGGACCACCTGGAGGATGGTAGGTAAAGCAGGATGAGGTTAGTAAACAGATAAAACATATCGTTCCTGACTTTGTGGGTAAATAGACCACAGTATAGAAATATGTACACATGCACTTGTGACTGGCGAGTGTCTTTTTCTGCATTTATACAAACTCTATTTCCTTTATAGTAAATGTGTTTTTGTCTAGTTTATGTTTATGAACAGAGACCTACAGATGCAGTATAATAAGGAAAACTCATTTGTGAGCCTGTTTAAAGCAAGTTTTTATTAAACTTACTGCAAATGAATCTTAAACCAAAACTTTGCAAAACTCTAGCAAATGGAAACTGTTCTCCTACAGTGTTTTGTGCTTATGATCATTTGAACAGACATCAGTGTCAGACTAATTAATGACCTTCTGTTAAAGACTGATGGACTGAGAGACACTACAGTCTCTTCACCTACAGTGAGCTGATTAAGAGTCTTGTTCCAGAAATGATAATAGGATATTAGAGCCATAATAAATCATGCTACTGTTACTCTCCATACTTAAGGACATTTGAAGGTAAATACTTTAGTACTTTTACTCAAGTGGAGGTCTAAAGGGAGGACCTCTACTTTTACTGGAGTAATATTTTACCTTTAACTGAACTATGGTTACGTTTGATCTGGACCAAGACCATATCTTCAAATGGGTTTAAACTTGAAAGTCTAAAGGTCCAGACCCAACAAGGTAGGTGTGAATGTACCCCAGAACTCATACCAAAACACACCCATACCCTATGTAAGGAAACAAATGGAACATTTAGTATAGTAGACGTCACAATATAGTGAGGCCTCAGACTTCTGGAATAATAGTGAAGGAGGAAGTTGTTCTGACCATGGAGATTCAGTCATCACCTAGGTTGGGTGTGTGCAGGAGGCACTGTGTGAGGTAGAGTAGGTGTCTGCGAAAGACACCAAACAACTTGGTGCTGATGGGGGCAGTTGCGCTTTCATAGCTAGATGGTAGGCAGCTAGATGAGATGTATTTCCCTGTTTCACAATGCTGTTTCCATTGTTTCCATCTTAACAACAAACATAGACTGCTACTTGATCAGCAGCACAAGATGCAAACAGATAGTTGGTGGCAAAAAATTATATTAACTCGTTTTTATTAAGAATTTATTTAACACTTATTGCACGAGCGGACACGCGCGCACACGCATACACACACTGAAGTGTAAAGTGAAAAGGGCCTGGTCTTATGGAAAAAAAAAGAAAAGTGAACATTGTGGTTTTGATGACTACTTGCCATCCCCTGCGGCAGGCTTGTCAAAAGTATTGCTATACTGCGGTTATTGCGACAGCCCCAGTGACTGTCACTGCTAAATTTGTAATGAGGCTAAAATGAGACTGATTATCCCATGCCTAAAATCACTACAGCCTGAGTTTGACAGCCAGAGCAAACTGTTCTCTCATGTCCTCCCTTACTATCTCCTCCAGGTCCAGAGAGAATTCACACGCCTCCAGTTTCATGGAGTTTGCAAGTGCAATTACTCTAACTGATGGTGGTCTGTTTGAAATTGCCCTGTGCTTAGAGACCTCTGGGTAACAACATCGCCAAGATTTATTATCCAAGTCAAGTCCAATTGCACTTAATTTGCATCTAAAATGAAGGTAATTAGGGCTCTAAGTTGGAGCAGAGACGGAGAATGAAAGTAATGTCTTGGCAGAAGCTGGGTTTAGGGTGCATTTTGGAAGTAGCACCTCAGGCCTAGCTTGGTGTTTATGGGAGAAAATTAAAGACCAATGATAAAGCACCACAAGGTGACATCACTGTCTTACCATAACACTGTCTATTTGGGGGACAGAGCTCCACACACACACCCATACACTCAGACACAAGCAGCAGCCCACGCCCACGAACACACACCTGATATCAATTACACTAATATGGGTTTAATATCATTCATACACAGATAATCATCTTCAGTGGGCAATGCTACAGAAGGAGCCTCCTCCTCTCTCAGGGGAACACTAATTTGCTGTTGTTGACAGCAGGACTTGGCCTGCTCCCAAACAGCTGGAGCTGGAGCATCAGCAGAGAGGCACAACATGGTACAACTTAGGATGGTATAACTATTGGCGTTACACTGGGCAACAAGAGAGGGGGTATGAGAATGGAGAAAGGATTTTTATTTACACAGCAATAGTGTACACTCAGAATCTTTGTGTTTGCACTCTGATTTCAACATCTTAATTGCTATAGTCATTTATCTCCCATGCAGTTTACATGTCAGAATAAGGAGGTTATAAACACAGATTACAGGCCAACAGAACATAAGGCCAACAAAGAAGTGGGTGGGGAGAGGTAGGGGAGAGGGGGAGAGAGAGAGAGAGATAGAGATAGAGAGAGAATCGAATTTTAACAGCCCAATAGGTACACTAGGCCAAACTGTGTTCCTTCTATCTAATGCTGTATTAGAACAACTGAAGAGACATGGTATTATCTTTTGGACAGAGGGTGCAGCAAAGTAACAAACCAACTCGAACAAAGTATAAGATATATAGGCCAGTGAATGGTCACAAGCAACTGGCACTTCGTACTCCTTAGGTGCCAAGCTTTCTGAATCACACAGCAGCTCCCCAGCCTCCCTGATAAGTGTCATTTAAAAACATTATTGAACATTGCTTTCGACCACAATGCCAAATGGTTTCAGGACTACCTTTCAGACAGATGACAGTAACATAACAGTATGACAAAATAGTATTTGAAGTGTTCCTACCCACCCACCCAGTACAAGTATCTTGGCATCTGTTTTAAAGCTCATATCTGTAAACTTACAAATAAGCTCAGGCAGAAGATTAGCTTCTTTCACAGACACAAATCTTGTTTCCCTATGCATTGCAGAAAGGTGACTGTGGAGGCAACCTTCCTGCCTGTTCTGGATTATGGTGATATGCTGTACAGAAACGCTGCAGCGAAGACTCTGAAGGCTCTGGACCCTGTTTATCATTCTGCTATCAGATTTATAACTGGAGATCCATGCAGCACTCATCACTGTGCTTTAAATAACAAAGTGGGATAGTGTCCTCTTTATGTAAGAATAAGGCTCTTGTCAGTCAGATGCCAGAGTATATTACCTCCATGCTCACTGTAAATGACACATGCATTATGAAATCTGCTCAAATGAATTTATCCCACTCGAGGTTTGCTGTTTTTACTAAGTTAGGTAAAACAGCCTTTAGTTATAGCGCACCAGAGAGCTAGAACAAGTGACGAACTACTCTTTTCGCTCATTACTCCAAGGGTTTTGAAATGTTTAATTTTTTATTATATTAGTTCTGTTTGTAAATGATTTCGTTCTTTATTATTTTATGTTTCTTTTGGAATCTTTTATTTTTATTTTAGATTTCTTCTACTGTTTTATCTTTTCTTGAAATCTTTGTTTCATCAGTCTTAATTTATTTTATCCTCCCCGTGGCTCTCGGCAACACTGTAAATGAGGGCCCCCCTCAACCCAAGCTTAAATAAAGACGATGACATGAAGATGACTTCTTACTGGAACTTCTACACAAAAGGCAGTAAACCACTCACCACAAGCCAATTTTGTTGAAAGTGTGTATGTCCTATAAAACACCCATACATATTGAGCTTCCACGTTTTGTCAGAGCAGAGGACAAGCAAGACCCTATTTCCTACAATGAAAAAATCTGAAAAATATTTGGGTAAAATCCCACTATGTTCAGGCTATTATACACACTGCAGGCACACTGATTTCTGTGCTAGTTGATTTTAGCAAAGCTACTGGCTCCTTTTTTGATGAAGATGGAAAAAGGCACATTCAAGTTCAAGTCTGTTCCACAGGAGCTCATCTAAATTCTTATCACATACCTTAGATTCATGAAATCATCAATACACTACACAGAGCCACTTTTTCCAGTACCCTCTACTTGAGAAGTCTATAGTGGCATGCAGGTGCAGGCACAGAAAATTCTTTAAACAGAAGCCTTTCAGAACCAGAATCTCTTCATTTTGCCAAGTGTGCTACACATACAAGTAATCTGTCTGGGTGAGAGCACACATGTAACATAGTAAACAGAACAGACAAGCACACAGACTGTTAACAAGTATTTAACTCAGGGCAAAGTACAATCAAACAATAAACATAATAAAGAATATAGAGATATGTGAATGTCTGTACTTGTATTTATATGGATGTCCTATGGCCTTCATGCGGGCTAGTACCAGGCGGTCAAAGACCTTCACGACTACAAAAGTCAGGCCTATTTGCCTGTAGTTATTAAGGCCAGTGATGTTCATTTTTGGGGGTGACTGGAATAATGGTAATCAAAATGGTAATCAACATCTTGATTAAGAGCAGCTTTACTCAATGGGGATCATTGACACATTGAGTTTCTTATTAAGGAGCAGAATACACTCCACCTCTTATTAAACTCATGGTCTCCTTCTATAAGATGATGCCAGCACGTCTAACGTTGTGGCTACTTTAAAAACTGAAAATATAGTGCTTTTGTTTCTTGTTGTCAGCTGTTCTAAACAATTCTACTAAAAACATGTCTGTTTTAAGCATACAGACTTTAATTTTTTCAAGAAAGCTGCAAATAATTGAATTAGCAATTGGGGGGCAATCAGAAAATAGGGTCGGCATCTCAGGAACAGCTTTAACATGGTTCAAATCCTACCTAACCGATCGCTATCAGTTTGTAGAAGTAAACAACGTTTCTTCCAATCATAGAAAAGTGAAATATGGAATCCCATAAGGCTCCATTTTAGGACCACTATTATTTAAACTTTATATGCTTCCACTGGGCACAGTTACACACTGTATAACTACACTGGGCACTGCTATGCAGATGATACCCACCTATACATATCAGCCAAACATGATGACAAACCCAAATTAGAGAAAACTAAGGCCTGCGGAAGAGATGTGAAATGCTGGATGTCACGGAATTTTCTCCATCTTAATGCTGATAAAACGGAGGTTCTCCTTCTGGGACCAAAAGCCGCAAGACAGAAATGATCAGACTTAATGTTAAATCTCGCCAACTTCCCAGCTATACCCGGCTCAGTAGCAGGAAATCTTGGCGTCATAATTGACTCTGATTTATCATTTGACCAACACATAGATAATATTAGTAGGATAGCTTTTCTTCATCTCCGTAACATCGCTAAGCTATGAAATGCATTATCCCTGCATGATGCAGAAAAAAATGCCTTTATTACCTCCAGACTAGATTACTGTAACTCACTACTGTCAGGATGTTCTAATAGGAACTTCAACTAGTTCAAAATGCTGCAGCTAGTGTCCTTACTAAAACCAGAAATTTGATCATATCAGCCCAGTTTTGTCTACTCTCCACTGGCTCCCAGTTAAATTCCGTATCGATTATAAAATTCTTCTATTTACATATAAAGCCCTACACGGGCTCGCTCCTGATTACCTGCGAGAACTTATTTCCTATTATGAACCTTCTCGTTTACTAAGGTCACAGGGTGCTGGCTTCTTATTAGTTCCTAAAAGCAGGGGGAAGAGCCTTCTCTTATAAAGCCCCCCAACTATGGAATAACCTTCCAGAAAATGTCCGGGACTCAGACACAGTCTCAATCTTTAAGTCTAGGTTAAAAACTTACTTACTTAGCTTAGCTTCTGGTCATTAATACCCCCCCTTAAATAAAGCCCGCAGATCCAGGGGTTCATGGGCAGAGGGTTTTATGGTAAACTGAGATGCTGGTGCTGTTGTCCCGCCACTGCACACAGTTGATGGTGGAGTGGATGGATGCCAGTGTTTCAGGGTGCTCCCAAGTCTGTGTTACCTTCTGGTTCTGTCCTTTCAGCCAGGTTGTAATAGCCAGTTGCGGGAGTTGCTGCCACACTCTAGAAATGTTCATACTTCCTGTGTTCCATAATTATTCCCAAACAGAGCTAATTGTCTCCCTTCACTCTTACCGAGCTAATGGCTGACCTCTGGTCCGGCTTGATACTGAGGCTTATCCTGCTACCCGCCTCTGACCAGCTGCCTACTTGCCCAAACAGACGCTGAAGGAAGATTAACCGGGTTTCCCTGCTACCTGGCCCTGACCAGCTGCTTACCTGCCCAGCCTATCACTGATGAAGGACTAACCAGGCTTTCCCGCTGCAGACTAATTTTTCTGCTATTGCTACCTGCATCGGACTATTATTTCAAAATTAGTTCTTCATTGTCACCACTATAACTAGATAAGCATAATTAGATACTCAATTGATGCTACTGCAAACAATTTCAAAATGTACTTTCGACAAGAGGAGGATGGGTCCCCCCCGTATGAGTCTGGTTCCTCCCAAGGTTTCTTCCTCCAACTTGAGGGAGTTTTTCCTTGCCACTGTCACCTTTGGCTTGCTCTCCTTCGGCTTTGCTTTCTCTCCTTAATGAATTATTTTTACTGAATTTCTGTAAAGCTGCTTCGAGACTACATCAGTTGTAAAAAACACTACATTAATAAATTTGAGCTGATTTGATTTGAATTGCGGGTTGGAGGTTAGGGAAGTTAGGGCTGCCAATCGCTCCAGGCAAGTGTGTTCACTGCCCCCTAGTGTGTGTGTTCACCAGTGTGTGTGAATGTGGGTGTTTCACTTCACAGATGGGTTAAATGTAGAGAGCAAATTCCTCTGTGTGCATAAGCCCAATTGGCGCTATTGCAAAGCCCAACACGTTTGGCCTCGTAACTCCTAAACCAAAATTTTGACAGACAAAAAAGATTTTTTTCCTGACTCTACAGGACAAAACGAATCAATCTGCGATTTGGACTGTTTAGCTCCGCCTACTTTGATTTTTTGATAACTTGCATAATATGGACAACCTACTTTTGCAAACTAGTCTTAGAGTTCTGAAAAAATCTGAACCCTGAACCCTAATAATTATCAAAAAACATTTTGACTTTTGTAAACAATATGGCTGCCATATGCAAATGAACACTTCTAAAAAAATACATAATTAATTAAACAATCTGTAACTGAAGCTGAATGCTTCATCCAAAAAAATGAAAAATTTGGTTTAGGATGAGATTCAGAGGTAGTCTATCAAGTTTGGTGCATGTACATTGGTGGCACTATAAATGCTACATAGCTATTTGTGAAAAAGTATTTATTGCATATTACATGTACATAGTTTCTAGCTTAATTAGCTATAACTCACTAGCAGTTAAACTGATCATCTTAAAATTGCTCAGAGATGTATACATTGAGACCCTGATGAGGTGTGCAAATTTTGATCCAGGTCGGCCTTCAGTGGGCGCTGCAGTGTACAGATGAAATCTTGGTCTCATTTGGTTCAGTTCTCTAACCTGAATAACTTGAATAACTTGAAGGCCCCTGATCATTAATCATAACATATGATGACCTTTTGACAAATTCCGACTCATTTTCACTGAGCTTCTTTATGCCAAAAGGCACTTAGGGATCCACTGTACCTCATTATGGCATGCATATCAAAGGGGTAAACCTTGAGAACCAAACAACTTTGCAAATCACATACCTGTGTACAAAACCTGCATGTCCCCATGGGGCCCTAGCCAAAATATCAGGGTTGACCTAACTTGCAAAGACAGCTTGGACCCTGCAAACTGACGCTTTTGGGTGTTCAAATCAAGTGCATATCAGATTTTAATAGCACATATGAAAGTGACCCAAATCTGTTTTTCGTTTTCCACTACGCTTACAGAGCACTACATTGCTGGGTCACTCTCCAACACACTCCCACACTAGATGCCTGTGGGTGAGTTTTTTAGCTGCAACTTGCTCTCCGGAGAATTATGGTGAATAATGAATTATAATGCATATCATGCTGGACTGACGTAAAAGTCGCATGAATTCCGTTTTGAGTGTTCAAACCGAGTTTTTTTTAATAGCACATATAAAAGTGACCCAAATCAATGTCAACACATATAACACATTTATGTGACATTTTACCAAAAGAAAAAAAAAACCTGCTGTGTGAATGTAGCCTTAGCTACAATGATTACTGACCCATAGCACTCAATGCTCATTAAGTGGAAAGCCCAGCTGCTTACTTCCTGCAAAAGATGAAGAGAGCAAACCTCCACTCTCCATACTCATTCCATTTTCGAAGGCAACAGTACAGACTGTCCTGATTAGCTGTCTCACTGTATGACATGGGAACTGCACTGTCTCAAACCACAGTACCTAACAGAAGACTGTTTAGCTGAGACAATCAGCCGGGTGTCTTTACCCACTACTGACACCTCCTACCACAAGCGCTGCATCCACAAAGCCATCATCATTGTGGACAACCCCTCCCATCCCTATTAGGGACTCTTCGCCCTCTAGCCTTCAGGAAGAAGACACTGTTATGTCCACATCACCGCCACCAGACTCTGCAACATAATCTTTTCCAAGGCAATCATATGCCCCTTTAACGTCAATGAACACCTGCACGTGAAATTAATAACTATTAGAATCTTTAATTAGAGACCTGAACCTTCTACACAAGTTACACGCTTGCACTAGTTCCCTAAATCTCTACCATGCTGCTGAACGAGAATTCATGCATACATGTATTCGCATGTCTCACGATGTCAAACATACCCACCAAGTTTCATTCCTGTTTCATTAGTGGGTATGTAAAGCATACATTATGGTTTGTGCTGTTCTGGGTATGTCAAACTTAACCACCAAGTTTCATTCCCACCAAGTTTGGGAATGATTTGGGTGCAACTATTTAATAACTATACTCAAATATAAACACTGCATCACAAAAATAGTTGCACTTAGAAGGAATCAACTGACAGGAATGAAACTTGGTGGGTAGGTTTGACATAATGAGACATACGAATGATTCAAGTTTCATGCTCGGCCACACGTGACATAAGCAAGTACCTGACTGACTATATAAGGTCGTCCTGTTGCGTATGCTTTCCATTCTGGTTCGTGCTGTTCTGGTGGTAGCATCCTTTTCAAGTGAAGCATGCCTAAGATAAGAGTTCAACAGCAATTTAAGCAGTTTCGAGACGGGATCAGCTTATCAATGTACTGTGCACCATATTGGTCGTGTGGATACCACCATAGCACAGTTGGTGGCAGGGAATAGAAAAATAGAACAGAATAAGCAATAAATAAAATTAAATTAGAAGAAGCACCAGTGACATGAAGGATATGGGAGAGTGACAAGCCCTGCTTTTGTCTTGGTGGAAACAACCAACAAATCCGTGTGTGGAGACACCATGATCAGTGCCAAAAAGAACAGTTTGTTTGTTACACGCCAGATGTCCTGGTGTCACTCCACCTCCACCACTACTGCAAAATCTGCAGGAACTGCATGAGAACATTCAAGCTGCCTGAAATGGATTATCACATGACACCAACAGGAACCTCTACAACTCCATGCCTAGACGTCTGGCATGTTGCATTAGAAAACATGGTGGCCCAACACCATGTATGTCTCTCAGTATGAGAGACACTACTTCTGTTGAAAGTTCCATGGTTAGTCCATTAAATCATCAGTTTATGCTTATGATAGCATAGCGCAAACAAGCTGGTTAATATAGTACCAGACACAAGGAAGACAGGTTTGAAGAGGGTGAATTATTATGTGTCATGGCTAAGGCTTTGGAGTTTTCCTGCAAATCTGGTGCCTAAAAGGCCCTGTAACATCTTGGTGATGCGAACTATAGAGCTGCTGTTATTCACCATCCTAGTCATTTTGGTAAAATCCATGATTTTTGTTTGGGGTGGGGGTGGGTGCTGTCTGTGTGTTCAGAATTAAATTTATGTGGTCTACAAGATTAAATTTTCCTAAACATACTTGTTTGTGTTTGCAGAAGGACTTCCAGTACTACCTTTAGCTTTATTTTAAGTTTGAGCTCAATGGACCTAATTAAATGGAATCCAAACAAGGGCAGCTACACCAGGTGCTCAAAGACAGTTCACCCAAAAAGGAATGCTCAATGGGATTACTTTGCGATGAGAAGGTAAAGTGACCAACAATCCGGTGAAAGCGTTCCATTAGCTACGTGTTTAAATGAATACAAAAGACTGCCATGTACTGCATATAAAATTCCGGATATAAATACACACTTGTATACAAAAGAAATCTGTCATGGGTGCGGGGCGCTAGCTAGCTATTCTTCTGTTTCTGTAGCTCACAGATTCTACAGATTAAGTGAAACGTTTGGGGCCAGATCAGCTGTTTGACTGACAGCTTACGATTACAGGTACCGCTGGCAGAAAAAACACCATCATATCTGACGCAGCAGTAATGTGCAACAGGAAACAAAATACTTCTACAGCTGGGTGTCACATGCAGATCAAACGCTATCTAGGCAGGACATGCCCTGCAGACCAGACCCTGAGAAAAGAGAGTTTAAATACCATCAGCTACCCCAATCATAACAAATAACAGACATGTGCAACACAGGGATCTCAGACCTTAAAAATGACTCTATAGCATGTCTGACAATACACACTTATCGTAGTCTTGCTAAAATAACCCTTCTAGCTCACTAGTGGGAACAATAACACTTACCTTTGAATTCTTTCTGAAACATGTGTTTGAATGAGAATGAGAGACTGTAAGTGTAAATGAGAGAGATATACTGTGCACCTGAGACTGTGCATGTATAAAAGGGAAATACAGAGGTGTTTGCATGGTTGATGAAGTGTTTTTTTAAAAACTGCCCCAATGGCTGCCCTGCACGGTTTCTACTATTCCCTGCCCAACCATTCAGTTCAGAAAGGACTTTTTAGACAGATACGCTGATGAACATGATCTATTGTATTTATGCAAGCAATAGTTAAAACTTAGTGCTGTGGGTCCCTAAGAGCTGGATTAGGCTGAAAAGGCTTGAATCTGCTTGATGCTGTCTGTGTATACTGCTTGCACCAGGCAGGAGTGTATATTCCTGCTCTGTAAAATTACAGTTGCATTTATAGCTCCAGCATTGTTTTCCCTTCTGCTGATTAAAAGCTGCAGCATTTATTCAGTCTCTGGATTATTCAGGATTCACTTATCGGTTTGTCATGAGGCAGTTTGATTCTCGGCTTGGATTATGAAAAGATATTCAGTTGTATTTTCTCTCTAACAATTGTATCATAAAAGTAGATATCATGCAGGGGGCCTAAATGCAACGCAAGCTTCTAATTCACTATTAGGGTCTAAGGGGCAGATACCCAAAACATCATCAGATTCCAACTCCATATTACACTACCATCCAACCCTAAATCCCCACACTATAGTCCACATCCTAATAAAAACAAACAAAATCAGGGCAGATACTACCCAGGTGGCAACAACTGCTGATGGAATCAGAGTGGTTGTACAAATTCAAGTGCCTGAAACTCTTTAGCTGCATATCACCACCCAACTTGCGCCTATTTCTCAAGAAATAACCAAACACGCTTATTTCAGCAAGAAAAACAGACTCAAATATTTAGTGTGATCTGGGCTGCAGATGCTTTCTACATCATCTTCCTCCTCCATTTGTGTCAACAATTTGTGCGCGGAAAGTCTGTCAGGAGTGCGTGTCAGAAAGGGAAACTGTGTAGGGAGAGCAGTACAAACAGAAAACAGTGGACACAACGCAAGCTCTATGTCAGGACAGAGAAAGGTGCTGTGCTCACAAGTCCGCACATGAGAAGTATTACTGATCAAACGATGAACAAGTCTTTCCTCCCCCCCACAGACAAGAAAACAACATCCTTAGAACTGACCTGAGGGGAAGGAGGAAAGATGAGAGGAAGAAAGTGACACAACACAATGAGAGAAGGAGATAAAGAAACTGATAAAGCAAAGAGAAAGAGAGGATGGGAGATGAGAAGACAGCAGATTGCTATAGCGTAATGCACACACAGATTCTCACCGGAGCACCTCCCACCGAGGCATAACACGTATTCCAAAAGGACAACTAACACAGATGGTACACAAAGATCTACTGTGCTTTTCAAAATACACATATGTATGCAAACATATACAAACTTGCACAGACACACATAGTGACACTCCACAAAAAGCACATCTGATTTCATGTGCTCATAAGCGGGAACTGCTGTTAGTCTGAATGATTTTAATTCTTGCCAAAAGTTGGGCAATCCCCTCAATAAATAAGAAAGCATAGCATATTTGCTGAAGATCATAATTTTCTGGATTGCGGTTGTGTAGCTGGCTGAGATAGTTACTGTGAGAACATCTTGGAATCTGGATGCAGAAAACAGCAGCAGAGTTTTAAAGTCGCCCAAACTAAGAATGCAGCTGAACTCTACTTTTGAGCAAAACACGGACACTTCTAATCATCTCCAGTCTAAGACTGCCACACTCTACTACACCAACCTATGTGCAGTTTCTTACACACTACAGGGTTATCGTAGTGGGACACAAAGTTTTTTCAAAAGTTGGTCTTCAGCATGTTCTCTACTCTGGCAAGGAAGCTGCAGACCATCAGATAATCACAATAACACTTCAGTACAGGGTACTGTTCATAAGACCACATCACACCTACATAAGCATGTTATGACAGCTGACATAACCCAACATAATTGTTTTAAAATGCTTATTCCAACAGGTGACATTTGCCATTCAAGTCCTGATGCTGACTGACTGACATAACAAAGCTTGTTTCTACTCAGTTCTTCCTGCCTGCACAGCACAGAAAACACACACACACACACACACACACACACACACACACACACACACACACACACACACACACAAAACAGCCCAAACATCTGTTGCTAAGCTCACAAAACTAAAACACACGCACATCTCTGAAAGTTGGTGCTAGTGGATCTAACTCTTGTCTTGCAGGAAGCAGGCATACTGCTGTCAGAGCTGGACTCTTTTTTGTGTGTGCCTACACTAATTCATGCTTTTAGAGTCCATCTCTCAATGTGTGTGGTGTAACAAAAAAAAAACAAAACAACAATAACAGAAGAGAGGGAAAACAGGGTGTGGTGAGTATGCCATGGGTAAATGCACAGCAGGAATAGGTTTGGTTTGATCTATATTCCCTCTGAAGCTGCAACTGCCGTCAGTGCTATTGTGCAGGTTGTCATAGGGGAGGAAGCCCTGTGAGTAGTATCACAGAGGCCATAAACATTTATGGAATGAACCACAAGGTGTACACAGAAGTCAGCCGAACCCACAGTTCGTACACACACATGCACAATAAACTTTGCATGAGCTCTGACCACTAGGTAAAAGCTATTCTAATAGTATTCTATTAGTAAACATTTCTCTCTTTCATTTAATTTGCCTTCCTGAGTCAGTCCTGAGCCAGGCTGTATGGAAATACTCACAATAACACTCTGGCACAGATGTATGCATATAATATTGTGTCCTTCATGAAGTGGGGGTGTCCATAGTGACAGTAAAGGTGAGAGCGTCAGGTGTCTTTGGCTCTGCAATGATGGCGGCTGATTTGAAGCAAACACTGGGACAGGAAAGATGTGTTAAAGATGTATGTGGAGACATCAGTTACATATCGTCACTGTCCAATGGAAAACAAGTATCTCCAAAATGCCAACTTTACAGGAGAGGGCAAAAACCTGATTCAACTGTAATGTGAGTCAATGGAACCAGACTTTTTTTTTTTCCAACCAATTTTGGGGCATTTCTATTGGTCCATTCACCATGAATTTTTCTCACAGTGTAAACAGCAGCTGCTGTGTTCCAATGATGCACAAAGGTAAAAATCGACAAAAATGGAGATACATGTTTTTCTTTGGACCGTGACGATATATAGTAATACTGTTAATTCAATGAACTCACATGTGAACCCCTCTTCCACCCTTTAAAAAAACTACGATGCTTATTCTGGACCATCCACCTATTAACAGCAGGGAGGACCACACATCCTCCAGGCAAACAGGTGCTGTCTGTGAATGAAGATCATGTGCAGAGAATCTTGAGGGGGCTGAACCCACGCAAAGCTGCTGGCCTTCATAACATTCCTGGGCATTTGCTCAAAGAGTATGTCCACCAGATAATTGACATCTTCACATCTTCAACTAACTGGAGAATGCAGCTGTCCCAACATGCTTCAAATCAGCCAACACTGCAACAGGTCTCAAACAGTTAGAATTCAAAACGGGAGTTCTTGCTCTATCACTCTCAGTACTCTGCTGGACACCCTGTTCATCCATAACGGCATCACCAGATCCACAGTGGTCATATTGTCAAGTTCACTCATACAATGGAGTTAGGAAGCTCATCTCCAACAACTATCGCACAGCCTACAGAGTGGAGATAAAGCAGATGGAGCTGTGGTACAAGGACAACAATCACTCTCTGAAAGTCATCATGACAAAATAGATGATAGCAGACTTTAGAAGAACACAGGCACCTCACACCCCTCTATACATCAGTTGTGTAACCCTGAATACAGTTTAGCAAGAGCACAGACCTGCTCGCTCTGGAAATGTCTCTGCCTCAGACCCTAAAGCACTGTAGCAGATGGGGATGAGAGCTGAGTCAATCACTGGGTCAAGTCTTCCTTCTATCATCCAAGGACCTCTACAACAAATGCGTTTAAGAAAGGTCTACAGAATCAAGAAGGATTGCTCTCACCCCTCACTGTACACACTGTATACACCCCTCCCATCTGTATGAAGGATACAGAGAATCTGGGTCAAGTTTTTAGACAATATCTTCTGTTAATTGTTTAATCACTCGTTCCACCCATACACAATCTGGTAACTTGAAGGGAAAAAAAAACAAACTATGAATAGACAATTTCAACCTCTGGTTACAGATGAGTATAAAGTTCTCACACATGTGGGGTGTGTGTGTGTGTGTCTGCCTTGGTGTATGGGTGGCAGGGTGTTTATGCTCCACCCAGGCAAGATGTAATGACCCCACAGAGGCCCCAAGGAACATCTCCCTCTAGACAAAAACACAGACAGAGAGTGAGGGAGCGAGAATGGGAGGGAATGAGGGATTCACAAGTACTGCTCAAGTGCATCAAAAAGGTGCAGTTAAACCTAAATTGTTATTGAGGAAAAATAAATCATTTCACCCTTCTTTTTTAAACGGAAATGTAGGTAACACCTCAAACTGTTATAGATTTTAACCAGACAATCAATCAACATAACTGTATTCGTTCTCATGTTAAAACTGTCATTTTTCTTTTCTACAGGCTCTATGAAGGATGGTGCTATCCCGAGCAGAAGGTGTAGAGATCGTCCTCACTTCCAGTAAACAAAGCAAATTCCCATTACTCACAGTGCATTTGTCCAAATTCTTGCAGAACTCTGAGAAACAGGTTCTGTCAACAAACTGAAAGCTAGACGACCAAAAGGCACTACGCTGGCCTCATTCAGCAAGGATACCCCTACAAAACTCAGATGCTGCAACACCTGACCAATCATGACCCCGATCTGCAGAATGGGTGACACAGCAACTTCAGATAAACCTTTATTTTGCCTATCAGGAGCTATTCAGTGATGAAGCACAAAATGAATCACTGATACTGGTTGGACACAAATTTTCACTAGACTAATCCATCTAACATGGCTTGCCATCTAACCAAGATATGGTATGGTATGGTGTATGGGGTACCCAAATTGTGGGACCTTTCTTCATTGACGGAACATTATGCCAGGTTGTTAGACAAAGATGTTTTTCCTTTATTGCTGTCAGAGCATAAAACACTTAATGAATTTTTCCAACAAGATGGCACCACACCTCATTACGGACACGTTGTCAGAGATCATCTTAAAGTGCAGTTTCCTCAAAGTGGACTTGCCAAAGGGGTCCAATCAAGTGGCCACCACATTCTCCTGATTTAACCCATTTGGATTTCTATCTATAGGGTCATGTCTAGGCAGTTGTTTATTCTGTGAAAATACAAATGTTTCTATCCTGAACATGACTGTTGATGCTTGTGGTAACATTCTGCCATTTTGGTGAATAGGAGAAAAGGATAGCCTTGATACTCGCACATGGTGGACAGCTTATTCAAAACATTCTGTAACACATTCTGCTTTAACATGGGAACATATAAAGTGATACAGACATGACTGCACATCGTTTGTTTTCTAGTGAAACTTCCCATTTGAAAAAAACGAAAGTGGAATGCAAGGTGGCTGCATTCATGTTGGCCATCATTTTGATGACATGGCCTAACAGGTTTCCTCCTGTATGTCAAACTGTTTTTATTTTATATGAAATGCTTCCCATGCTTCTGCTTCCTTACGCAGTACTTCCAGCAGCCTCTCCCTCCCCTAATATTCTGGAATGTGTCGTGGCCTTAACACACCTATTAAGCAAACTCGTTACCTTGATTTTTTTAATCAGGAATTTTCACCAGATGACTTGAACATCAATATAAGGAAACACTGTGTGACTATGTCTACTCCTCTCTGTGAATCCGAGAAGCATTACATCAAAGTCCAAGAACCGCTTTTCTTTTGTATCAAGCAGCAAAAACGTTATAGCTTGATATGTTTTATTTAATTTGTCTCACTTAACATTGCACGTCCTGAAGTGTGAGTATTGCGCATGTGCACTTTGCAGTGATGACGCTAAAATGATATATTGTGCAACCCTAATTGTCACTGTCAGTTATTAATGATACATTTATCTATACAGGATACTCATCTGAGGTCAAATTTGTTAAGGATATCACTATTACCTTTCTCAACAGTTTAAATCGTCCCACCTTATCTGTAGCAACTCGAGACCTTTCAGAAGATCCTTTAAACTCCTCGAGTTACTGCCCAATTTCTGTGCTTTCAAGTAATATTACAATTTTAGCCAAAGCACTACTTTCTCGGTTTAAACCCTACATTGGTGACCTGATTCATTTTGACCATACAGGTTTTATAAGAAACCGTCCTGCAGCGGCACGCCTTTTGCAAATAATATATCTAGCTGCTTCTTATCCTGATGCCTGTGCACTATTATCCTTAGATGCTCTCAAAACATTCAAAAGACTTGAATGGGGGTACATATGGATTGTACCTGAACATTTTGGATTTTGTCCCAAGTACTTTCACTTCATTCAAACTGTATAATTGTCCCACCGCTTTCATTTTGACCGGTATAAACAATAATAACAATACAAGACACACATCATCACATTTCACTGCATGCAGATGACATTCTCCTTAATCTTTCAGACTTGCAACCAAATCCATTCCTCACGTCCTACAGTTATTCAGTCAATTTGGGAAAGTCTGTGCACAAAATAAATTGGGATAAATCATCACTAATGCCACTCAGTAGCATCACCAAGGCAAGTAGCCTTCCATTGGTCCCTTCCAGTATCTTTTCATTTCAATTCATTTACAAATTTAAACATTAAGATTATGGACTCTTTGTACTTTATTATAGATAATATAAAAAAATATATATATCTAAAATTCAAAATTGATTTACAGCATTGGAGTTCTTCATGGATTTTATTCCAAGCTAATTGAATACTAATAATACCGTTAAAATGTTGGTTTTGACCGAGTTTAATTTCCTCTTGTCTGTGCTAATATGTGTCCCGCCCCAGAGATTTTTTTAAACTAAATTAATTCTTTGATATCTAAATTACTATGGGGTGGCAAACGAGCTCGAATTAGTGCATCATACTTCCAACGTACTAAACCACAAGGTGGCCTTGGCCTCCAAAAATTTAAGTTCTATTACTGGGTGTTCCAAATTAGGGCTATAAGAATTTGGATGGATACACAATTTAAAATCCCATGGAGGGACATTGAAGCTACCTTGGTTTATGCCCATAAACCTCAAGATCTACCTTTCACAGGAGTAAAATGTCAGACTGCTTGGCATCAATTTGGTAGCATTATATCAACTACTTTGGCAACTTGAGACAATGCTGAAAAGGCGATGGGTCATTCAAAGAAACTGCCACTACAACCCCATCTATGGCATAAATTCCATTTCTTATATGGTGGCCCTCATTTTGCCTGTTCTATTTGGTCTTCAAAGGACATTTTCACATTTTTCACATTGTTGTGCAAAAGACTCTCCCTTTTTGACACCTTTTTTTTAAATTTTGTGAATATTCATGATGGACAGACCAATAAAATGTGTCCAAAATTGTTTAGGGAAAAAAAAAAAACGTATTATATCAACTTCCATTGCAAGTTCAGAAAGCTGTTTTGTCTTCCCGTAAAGTTGCTATTTTATTTTTTGTTTATTTTGTTTTTTAAAGTTGACTGCATAATTCTATGAGTGCTATTTTATAGTTTGATGTTTTTACCTTTATTATAAAGCAAACCTTTAAGCTTAAAATAAAGAAACCATTTATGAGTAGCCATGTCTAAATGTTTGATTGGTACTGTATTTGGTGCACTTCCATTGCAATGTGAAACCATCAAACCATGTGAAAAAGATACAATATCCCAAAATGCTGTTTAGTACATAACATATCATTTAGAAAACTGTATGTGGTTTTAATTATGTAATTTCAAAACATGACAATGAGAACTCTTCTCTTAAATCTCTCATGAAGCTGATCATTGCGGGCATTTGCTCAAAAGGCAGCCTCTGTTTTACAGACATAACAAAACAATTTTGACAAAAGGTATGAATAGCCTTTCATAATAGGAACACATAAATATTCTAACCAATTCAACCCCTACAAACCCATCCCAGCTCAGAGACATGAGGAGGAACCACCTCATGCTTTGTGTCGGTGCACTAGATCATCCGCACAAGAACGAGGGAGAGAGAAGATAAATAAACACCATATTAGTCCTACATGTCCCTACAGGGTTACAACAGAAGAGGGTGTAAGTGTAGGAACTCTTATAAGCTAGAGAGGTGATGAAAAAAGAGCAAAGTAGTCCAAAAACAGTGAACAGTTGTTTTTTACACAACATAAATAAAATTATTCTAAGAGAGTTTGAGAGCAGGGAAGATCTATATATCTAGTGTGTTCACTCGCATTCTCTGTGCACTGTTTTACAGGCCTATTTACAGAGTACGGAGAACTCAGGATGTCTGCAAGTATCCTCAAGTCAAATTTAATTCAAATGTAATTTGAATTATACATACCCATACCCATTAGACTTCCATAATAGTTTTACATCCATCCCACTCATAGTGGTGCTTATTATTATTATTAGAGTACTTCTTTTTCTTCTTCTCTTTTATTTATGTACACATATTCTATCATTGTACTATTGTTCTTTACTGTACTTGGGCTGCTGCAATACGTGACTTAATAAAGTGATCTATCTATCTATCTATCTATCTATCTATCTATGGACATTTTTAAACTGTGAAATTACTCTTCCGGCATTGGGCTTATTCTACTGAATTTTATAATGAACATGTAATATTTTTTCAATGTGAAGTTTTTATATTAATTTATATTATAGGGATGTTACGGCTCATCAGAACCAACATCAACATCAGAAATAACAAAAGAACAGTAATTTAAAAAATACATCTTTGCTTGATTCTCATTTATGACCATCATTTATCATTAAATGGTGTCACGGCACTACGTTGCTATGATGTGAACTGCAGATGGAGGGTAGGTGATATTTTACATCGGGAGCTCTATCACAAGCTCTCAAAATGCATGTGCTTTGAATTATCAGTTTAATCAGTTTAACTGAGAAACCATAAGGAGCCACAAAAATTGACTAGAAAACGGCAGCAAAAATGCCTGCATCTGCAGTCCATAAAAGGCTGAAGGCAGCTTCCTTTCCAAAATCAGTCTGAAAGTTCATCTTCTTGTACATCTAAAATAGCACAGTATGGGCTCTTCACCTCCATTCCGTCCATTCTGCTTTTCACTTCCGGCCCTCCATGTGGATTTTGTGTGCTGTCGGAATTACACGACTGAAAATAACCTAATATTTTTTGTAGAACTTGAACATCAATTTGACTTGAATAGCTCTAAAGCAAGCACGTTACCAACAATATGATTAAGAATGCAGACAATTTCTGACCAATATCTGCATCAGTACGTACTCTAAAGTGCTCTAGCTGGCATTTACCATTATCAAAAAACAACACAAATATTTACGCCCCAATACATAAACATAACAAATACAAAAAACACTTTTTAAAGTCACTCATTACCATACTTGACATATGTCTGTGTGCTTGCTAAACAGAAGCTAACAATGAACACCATGCATCTGTAACATAATGTCAATGCAATTTCTAATTTAAAACAATTAAATAATTTTCAGGGACCTGTGGGCATTCTGTGCATGTGTGTAGTGCATTGGTTGTCAATGCAGACTACAGTGCGCATGGGTGTAAAAGTTTGGGGCGTACTTACTGGTAGATATCTTTGCGCAGTATGGTGCGGGTGAGAGGGTTATCTGCCTGAGGAGCCATGCTGACAGATCCTATCTTCAGCACAAGTGTATCCTCTCTGTTCTCCTTCCGTTTACAGTCTGCACACAAACAACACCATACCAGCACCCATAAATCCACATCCACCACTTACCAACAACTGATTGTCACATTAACTGCTTTATGGACAAGCTACTCAAAGTGTTTTTTAAAAGAAAACATTCCAGTGTGTGGGAGCTCACCGCTGTTGCAGTGTGGGTCCTGAAGAGGGCAGAAGATTCGGATTACGCTGGTGTTGACATAAATAAGTGGTAAACTGCTAGAGGACAAGACATGGGCCCTCATTGGCTGACCAGCCGAGTGGTGTTCTCGCACAGGACGCCAGCATGGCTGAGGCGGCACTGTGTGGAACACTCGGGCCACACTGGCTAGCAGGGGGCAAGAGAGTACCAGATCGAAAGGCTGAGCCGTCAGCAGGATCTCGTGCAAGTGCTGTGGGGAGCCGTCGGCTCCACCTTCACTCAGCCTATGAGGCCCCACCCCTCTTTCCTGACGCACTGTTAGCTTGTGACGAACGTTGCGGGTCACTGCCTGTGTGTATGTCACGGACAGGAAGCCGTGTGGCTGATGACACACCTCCAATGCCTTAGCTGCTGTCTATTCAAACAGGCACATAAGCAGTCAAACAGGTCAAAAGTCAAAAACAGATGGGCTTAGACAAACCAAAGCAGAGAAGCATTGCTCTGTTGATGAAATTACAGTAAGCTGCCGTTTAATGCTGATACGGGTAACGGGTAATAAACACATCACTACAACTACAGAAACACTGAATATGGAATATTGATTTCTTTGACTTATAGATGCAATCACGTTGTTTTCAGCATTTTTATTTATTTATTTATTTTTATCAGAAACACTTAAATTTACTGAAATCACAAATTTCAGTTTTCACTAATTTTACAACGTTAGTTCTGTAAGGTACAATGATTCCCAGTTTCATGCTGGCACATCTCTTTAATTAAGGTTCCATCTGTAAGAAGGGTCACATGTAAATTATGGAGTTTACATGTAACATGTAAAACAACGGTGACTAAATCTTTAAGTTTCACAAAATCATCATGGAAGTTAAAGTTTGTAATATATCACCATTGGAATCAGATTTGCCTGGATGGCTGATTAAGGGAATATTTACAGAACAGTCAGTGCTTCACAACTCTGAGCATTCAGCAGCTTGTTTCACAAACACACACACACATGACACAAATACACATATTTCTTTGCTTCTACCTCTGTATACCAATATCAACAGGGTGCACCTCTCAGGTACTGGATGTGATCATAATCTTTTTGTCACATAAAAGAGATCAAAATCTGGGTGACTCTTAGCTGAATAACAATTATCCCTTTAAAAAAAAAAAATCAAAATCAAAATTATAAATTCAAATGTGCTTTTCCATATATATGAAGGTGAGTGTGTGTGCGCATGTGTGCAGGCTGCTGGAGACTCTGAACTGTTCGGACAGAGAGACATGCACAGGCTCTTACAGGAGGAAAGAAGGCAGAGAAGTGGCTGAAGGGGTCATGGCGGCTGGCTGGGCGAAGCAGCACAGTGTGTCGATTCAGCTTGTCCGTACAGGAGAGCAGCACCCCCCCACAGACACCTGGCCACAAAGGAACAGCCTCCCCACTGGACCCCCAACAGCAAAGAGGAGGGGCCAAACAAACAAAACAAATAAAGGGGTAAAAAAAAAAGCAGATTTTTTAAATTATTGACTGGTTCTTGGTTGATTTGAAGCAACTGGATGTACAGAAAAGGCTGGAAAATAGTCAATAGCAACAGGCTTGTGAAACGCAGACTATATGCTCATGGCACGCAAGGAAAAAAAAAAGTGGGTCTACAGCTAGGATTGTGTACTATCCATTAATGTTTATTTTTGAAAGGTGGTGGTAAAAAAAAACCCCAAAAAAACAAGGTATATGCAGTCCAGTTCTTTCTTTTGATTCTCTGCACTGACTAGCTAGCTAACATTTGCCAGCACGTTTTAAAGAGGGCAAAACCTTACTTGCAGTACTTAAGAGTACTTACTGCAAATATTTGGGGTATGAAAACATTTTGAGATGAGACTGAGATTGGTGCTGCAGGTAGTAATCATAATGATACCAGCAGCATTTCATCTTCAGGCACGCCACCATTAGTCAAGTTTGGCAAGCTATAATGAAGTCCTTTTCAGTGTTATGTTTTACTGTATTTGACAGCAACCAGTCTAAGCCCCATGGTCTGGTTGGCTACACTAGACCAAAGGAAGTGGAAATAGTTTTTAAATACTATCATTTAGTGTTTTAAGGGAATTCTTATGCAAAAATACATGAAATGTGATCTGTTTTCTGAAAATCTTATTTTGCGCTACAACTAAAAAATACAAATAAAAACAATAAAAATTAATAATTTTATTATTATGCTGCACAGAGCTTTGCAACTCGCAATATATTATCCAAACTGTATAATCGTCTTCTTCTTCTTCTTGGTACACATTTTTTTTTCCCCGCTAACTAGTCACGCAGTTTGAGATATCAATACCGTTCCAATTCCAAATTGTTCAGCCTGACCGGGAATGGTGTGCTTGTATAAAACATTGTGATCTGATGCACAGTTTCTGCGTAGCAACAGATTTTTCTGGAATTTCTCCTTGGGATGAAATGGGATGCAAAAGTGCAAGCCCATCTACTGCTCTTCTGGTTGACCCTGAGACACCGTTTCTGAAACACCATCTCAGGACAGACCTCCAAGCCTGAATTTAATGTTGATTCGACCAGTCTGTTTGTCTTTTTTTCCCATCCCTCTTCCCCCCCATAGAGTACCGTTTATTTTCGGGCCCTTTAAACCTATTGTTTCCTTTAACCTACAGCCACCAAACTGCATGTACTCACTCAGAGCAGGTGCCCAAACTCTAATCCACAGACATACTGACCCACACTCCTCTATGTGTTGTTTATTCATCCCTCATTCATCTCATAGCAACCACAGCCTAGCAGGAAATGACAGCTATTGAAGCTGTGCAACATTCCACATTTTCTTCAGGAAATGTAATTTTCTTGTATTGTAATTAAGTTCACAATTTATTTTTATCTGCTTTTTCCGTAAAAGGTATTGATTTCTGCCTCGTTTAAGAATTGTCACTGAATCACTTCGCCCAATGATATACCCACTCTCCATCACCAACAAAAACACTCAGCAACTGATTACATCAACCACCCCAGCCAATCGAAGCCACTGGAGACATAGGGAGAACCACACCCCAAAACAGTAAAAACAAACAGCTCAGCATTTGCAAAGATTTCTGCTGGGGTTCAGTATGTGTTTTTTATGCAGAGATAAACTGTATTACTTTACATTATTAAAAAAATATGTATAACTCCTAAGATCTCGCCAAAGGGTTAAAAAACATGTTACAGTTAAATACAGGAAGTATAACTGTACTTTTATAAAGTAAAATAGGGACTGTTTTTAGTTTGACAGGAAACTAAGTTATAGCTTTTATCAGCACAAAAAAACTCCTACTTGAGCAGTATCATTGTATTTCAGCTGGGTTAATTATGTTGCTATGTAAACCAAAATGAGTTAATACCAGCCTAAACCTTAGTCAATAAAGTCTTAATCACATGTAACATTGTGTCATTAGAGACTAATTATTTGAAATTGGATTTGACAGTTTATACGTGTACATATTTTTTAAAGGACAGAGAATTCCAAAGGTACCACAAATAACCAGACTGAGACTGTTTATATGCACTTAACAGTCTGATAATAATCCTAATTCTCCAGTTTCTTTGTTCATTCAAATGGTCATTTTAACAGCATACTCCGTTTAGTGAAATCAGATTATGTTTCAGAAATTCAATTCTGAAATCCAATAAAGAGAGTTGGATTTTTACTCAGTCAGCATTGCCTGAACAGCTTCTAATATATACAACCCCAATTAAAAAAAAAAAGTGGGACACTGTGTAAAATGTATATAAATGTATGAGATTTGCATATCTCATAGACTTATATTTTATTCACAAAAGAAAACAGAACACACTTTCATCATCGGATGTTGAAAGTGAGACATTTTTGCATTTCATGAAAACGATTAACTCCTTTAAATCGTTTTACCCATGGCTACACTTCCTTCTGTTGGACTGCACGGTGAGCTGTGTTCACAGACAATGATTTCTGGAATTGTTCCTGAGCCCATTCAGAGTTTTCCAGAACAGAATCATGCCTGCTTTTAATGCAGTGCTGCCAGACGGCCATAGATCACCAGCATCCAATACTGACCACTGGCCTTGTCCCTTAAGCACGGGGATTTCTCCTGATTCTCAGAATATTTTGATGATATTATGTACTGTAGAAGGTGGGATATCCAAAGTCTTCTCAGTTTTACATCGAGGAACATTCTTCGCTCCACAATTTTTAGAGGCATTTTTTTTTCACAGATTGGTGAAGCTCTGCCCATCTTTGCTTCTGGGAGACTCTGCCTCCAAAATGCTCTTCTTATACCCACTCATGTGACTTAGTTGCAAATTGCTCCAGCAGTTTTTTTTTTAGTACCACCTACTTTTCCAGCCTTTTGTTTCTTCTGTCCCAACTTTTTGGAGATGTGTTGCAGCCATGAAGTTTTAAATGAGTTAATCATTTTTGTGAAATGATAAAACATCTCACAACATCTGAAATGTTGTATGGTCTATTGTCAATAAAATATGGGTCTTTGAGATTTGTAAATCACTACATTCTGTTTCTATTTACATTTTACACAGTGTCCCAACCTTTTTGGAATTGGAGTTGTACATATTTGGAATTTTCAAGGTTGTATACAGAACTATTGTTTTAACCAAAAAGAAAAAAAAAAAGAAAAAAAAAGAAACAATAAGAGTGTACTGTGTACTTGATGTTTTTTACTCTAAAGTATCTGCAGTTGTTTACAAGTATGCTAATTTGCTAGACATGATTGACGATACATATGAGCAAATCACTTCGAACATTTCAACTAATACTGCATATGTATAATACATGCATGGGCATAAGTGTTAAGGGTTTTACATGATGTTAATCTTTGTTTCATTACAGTCAGAAACCCTACTGATCACAAAGAAGTAGTTCTTCAAGGAGATCAAGGGGAAGTTTTTACACTCAGAGTAATACACTGGTATCATTCTGTTTCATCTTAAGGAGACCATGAGTTAAGAATTATCTATTCAGAGAGATGCTGGCCAATTTTGGGGTCTCTTCAGTCATTTACGAAGAACATGGCTCTCCTCCAAGTTGTACAGCGGTGGAGGCTTCACAGCATGTTGAAGAACTACCTGTTAGTCTTACAAACTGAGGATTTGCATCTTTTCCTAGAAATATTTATTGACAAGCAGCACTTTTGCTTGTCCTGTCAACAAAACACAGATGAGGGTAACTAGTTACAATCATTCACTTAAGTTAAATAATTTGGATTTGTACTGTCCTAAATATTAAGTCATAATACTTTTACTTCTACTCAAGCACATTAGTAAGTAAAGAAATTTACTTTTTATTAGTAACATTGTATGTAGTGATATTTCGTTACTAATTCCCAACATCTGTACTGTAACACTGTATATAGTGATATTTCGTTATTAATTCCCAACATCTGTACTGTAACACTGTACATACTGATATTTCGTTACTAATTCCCAACAACAACTGTACTACTTTGTGATTTTGATTCAAAAGTATACTATTTTGACTGCACAGCACAGTCAATGGGCCTTTTTTAACAAACTTTTTACTGTATGAATAATAATCTGGGGTCATCATATAACTTGTAAATAGCACTTACAAAATTTAACACTGCATAGAATTGCATTACTTAAAAAAAAAAAAAACAACAACATGATCTTAGATCAGTGTTCTTACTTTGAAATGCTTCATAACATATGGGCCAATGCTAAGATTGTGCCACTGAGGTGGGGAACGTGCCCCGAGCCTGAAATGAAAGGAAATCTGGACTGTACCTCAAACATTTTAGTGACAATGAAACATTAAGTTTCATTTAAAATGATACTACCCAATAAACCATTACCAGCAGCTTTAAAACAATCTTAATCCAAACTACTCCTTTTGTTGATGTAAACCCTGAAACCTTGCTTCATTTATTTTGGCACTGTGATTTAGTAAGAATGTTTTACAAAAAATTTGGCCGGATTTGTGTTTGATCATACTGACTTCTGAGTTTTTCCCCGTACTTAGAAAATGTTTTGTTTGTTTTTAATAATGTTTAGAAAGATGACATAAATCATAGGAAGTTATCTACTTTTATAATTACAATACTTACAACATTTGACATTCATAACGGTAAGTTTTATAACGTAAAGCTGTTATGTATTTTGTATGTCATATGTTCATTAACTTGACTGATTTGGCATTGATCTGGACAATTTGACATTAATTTGGCTGCTGACATGTGGTGCTGTATGTGTTCCTCTCCCCAGGTCTCCAGTGGAACAGGGATGGCAGTTTTAGGTTAGCAGCAGCGAAACGGTTCAGAACTGTGAGCTCTCACCACTGCTTTCTCCTTGCACTGTAGAATCACCCCTTCAAAATGGCCAGTCTGCCAGCCCTCACCTGGCCTAGAACATACACAAGGCCTACCTCAAAACACTGACACACACATGCACACTCTCTACGACCTCTCACTGGAGAAAGTGAAAAAAATCCACTCTCAACAACTTTTAAGCAAAAACAACATTGAAAGAAAGAGAGAGAGAGAGGGAGAGGGGGAGAGAGAGAGGGGGAGAGAGAGAGAGAGAGAGAGAGAGAGAGAGAGAGAGAGAGAG
>CM067497.1:14316586-14410675 GCA_034552555.1 Semaprochilodus insignis
CATATATACATATATATATATATATATATATATATACACATATATATATATATATATATATATATATATACACACACACATATATAAATGATATATAAATGGAGAACAGAACATCCTCCTGTCCATTTGAAATAAACAACAGAAATTGCTTAAGATCTTCAGTGATAACCACTTATACTAACCAATCATTTACACTAACCAGCATAAGTGTGTAATAACTGACCTCTGTAGGTGAGCTGAGGGTGTTGATGTCCGGCGCCATTGTGCCTGCACTGCTGTGGACGGGCGACGTGGGCCCGGCAGGTTGGGGCGCAGGGTCTGTAAAACCTGATGCATGCTGCAAAACTTGTCTCCTCTGCAGACGCTCCCAAACCCTACTCCAATTTAGAAATAACTCATACAACAACTGCACCTGAAAAAGAGATGCAAAGATTAAATAGTCATCGACATAATCATTGTCATCATCAACATCGTCGTCATCATCATCATTATCATTGCTCTCATCATCATCATCGTGACTTTCAATGATGAAATAAATCCATCAGAATGCATACGAATTATTCTTGATGGATTCTGGTAAATTTCCAAATATTTCCAAATCTATAAAAGCACCAGTACCCTGTGAATGAAGTGCAAGTATGTGTCACGAAAGAATTAAAAGTCCCCAATGATTTTACAATTAATATTCCAAAAAAAAAAAACAAAGGTAAGCTACTAAGGTTAAAATCTGTTCTTACTTATTCGCTAACTCCTAATTCCATTCAGATTTTTTTCTAAATAGAAGGAGCAAATGTGTGCAGTTTGCACACACTGTACTTCCTGAGAGTTTTACTGTCACATGGTGTGTGACATGTCGAAAGTATAGAAGCAGAGATGAAAAGGCGGGGGTGGTGCCTTTCTGCTTCTCCACAACACACACAAACACACATAGTGACACAGAGAAGTTACATGCATCTCTATTTATCCAGATCCACTCAACTCCCTGGGTGTTCCAGCCTGAGCCTGACACACAGCACCCTGCCAGGAACAAGTGACAGTGTTGGTGGTCCCTCTTCTTTTGTTCCTCTCTTTCATGCAGGCTTACTTTCCTTTCATCTTTATTCTTAAATTTGTACTCTTCAATACATCTTTTTATTCAACCTCTTATCAAATATGTGTGTATGTGCTCAGCAGTGCTGGGAGAACCTTGTTTGTGTTCTGTACATCCCCATATTTACATTATTTGGAGAGTAATGCTCTGCTGGAACATATGGTGTCTGTAGCATGGGGTAACATGCATTGCAGATTTTTTATGCAGTCACACACGCTTAGTATGATGACGCTGTGTAAAATCTAAATATATGTAAATAACAGAATATCATCAAAAGATTTAGAGAATCTAGAGAAATCCCAGGGTGCAAGGGACAAGGTTGATGGTCAATATTGGATGCTTGTAATCTTCAGGCCCTCAGGCGGCACTGCATTAAAAACATGAAAGGCATGATTCTGTATTGGGAATTATGGCATGGGCTCTAGTACACTTCCAGAAATCACTGTCTGTGAAGGCAATTCGCCGTGCAATCCACAAATGCAAGCTAAAGCTGTACTATGCAGAGAAGAAGTCATATGTCAACATGATCCAGAAATCCCACCATCTTCTCTGATCCAAAGCTCATTAAAATGGACTAGGGTAAAAATGAAAACTATTCTGTAGTCAGCTGAATCAAAATTTTAAATTATTTTCGGAAACCACGGACGCCGTGTACTTCAGACTTAAGAGGATAGGGAGCATTGAGCTTGTTATCAGTGCACTTTTAAAAAGCCTCCATCTCCGACAATATAGGGCTGCTTTAGTGCCTACGGCACAGGTAGCTTACGCACCTGGAAGGGCACTATCAATGCTGAACAGTATATAGAGTATATAGAACAGTATATAAAATATACAGTATTTAGAACAATACATGCCCCCGTCCAGACATTATCTCCTTCAGGGAAGGTCTTGTCTATTTCAGCAAGACAATGTAAAACCACATACTGCATCCATCACAACACCATGGCTTTGCAGAAGAAGAGTCCAGGTGCTGGACTGGCCTGCCTGCAGTCCAGACCGTTTACCAATAGAAAACATTAGGAGCATCATGAAATGAAAAATATGGCAAAGAAGACCCAGGACTGTTGAGCAGCTAGAATCCTACATCAGACATGAATGGGACAACATTCCTCACCCAAAACTCCAGCAACTGGTCTCCTGACTTCCCAGACATTTACAGACTGTTGTTTAAAAAGAGGGGATGCTACATAATGGTATTGTCATTTTTCTGACATGGGTTGCTGCAATCATGTTCTAAATTAGTTAATAATTTTCATTAAATGGTAAAATGTCTCACTTTCAACATCTGATATGTGTTATGTTCTATTGTGAATAAAATGAGAGTCTATGAAATTTGCAAATCATTATATTCTGTTTTTATTTATATTTATTGACATTTTACACGGCATCCCAACTTTTTTGGAATTGGGGTTAAATATACACTGCCAGGCGAAAAAAAAGGTCACCACCTGGATTTAACTAAGCAAATAGGTAAGAGCCTCCCATTGGATAATTACTACATGGGCGATTATGTTTCAGCTGGCAACAAGTTACTTAACCCTAACTGATGCAGTGAGTAGCTTCTCATTTGTTAAACAACCATGTCAAAGACACATCCTGTGCTTGTGGAAAAGATGTTAACCTGTTTGAGAAGGGTCAAATTATTGGCATGCATCAAGCAGAGAAACAATCTGAGGAGATTGATGAAACTACTAAAATCGGGTTAAGAACTGTCCAACGGTTTATTAAAAAGTGGAAGGACAGTGGGGAAACATCATCTTCGAGGAAGGGATGTGGTCGGAAAAAAATCTTGAATGATTGTGATCGGTGATCACTTAAACGTTTGCTGAAATCAAATCGTAGAAAAACAACAGTAGAGCTCAGGGATATGTTTAATAGTGAAAGTAAGAGCATTTCCACATGCAGAATGCGCAGGGAACTCAAGGGACTGGGACTAAACAGTTGTGTAGCCTTAAGAAAACCACTTGTCAGTGAGGCTAACCGGCAAAAACGGCTTCAATTTGCTGGGGAGCATAAAGACTGGACTCTGGAGCAACAGAAGAAGGTCATGTGGTCTGATGAGTCCAGATTTACCCTGTTCCAGAGTGATGGGCACATCAGGGTAAGAAGAGAGGCGGCTGAAGTGATGCACGCATCATGCCTAGTGCCTACCGTACAAGCCTGTGGGGGGGTGCTATGATCTGGGGTTGCTGCAGTTGGTCAGGTCTAGGTTCAGCAAAGTTATGTGCCCAAAGAATGAGGCCAGCTGACTACCTGAATATACTGAACCACCTGGTTATTCCCTTAATATATTTTTTCTTCCCTGATGGCACGGGCATATTCCAAGATGACAATGCCAGGATTCATCGGGCTCAAATTGTGAAAGAGTGGTTCAGGGAGAATGAGACATTGGCCACCACAGAGTCCAGACCTGAACCCCATTGAGAATCTTTGTGATGTGCTGGAGAAGACTTTGCGCAGTGGTCCAAATCTCCCATCATCAATACAAGAACTTGGGAAAAAAATGAATGCAACTCTGAACAGAAATGTTCTGACACTGCAGAAGCTTGTGGAAACAATGCCACAGCAAATGCATGCTGTGTTCAAAGCTAAAGGTGGACTAACGAAATATTAGAGTGTGTGACCTTTTTTTGGCGAGGCAATGTATTATTTGAAATCTCTTTATAATTTGAACCACCATCTTGGTGGCAGCGATATAGTACCATGTTAAAGCAAACTTGCAGCAAAAGCTGGCAGGGTTAGAGTACAGTCTCGCATGACAAGGTTAGTGTAACCTGATTTTAACCCAAAGTAAACAATGAGGTTGATTTCACCAAATGCTGCATTGCATCATGGGCCAACATAGCATCTAAGTAAGTTTGATCCCAATTATAAACTAAACGTCAGCCAAAGAAATGATTATTGAAAAACTGAAATTTGTATTTACAAATTTTTGTCTGAAGATATGAATAGTGCACAAAATACTTAATCACAGTACTGTACATAAACCTATGAGGTGCACAATGGGAAGCCAATTGGCAGCATCCTGCAAGTCATTTGCAACCATCTCAACTTTGTCTTATTAACGGACTAGAACATAAAGCAAAAAATGTACTGGGTGGCTGTAATTAAGATACATGCAAGGTTGGTAGTTTTTCATTTTGTCAGTTACCTGAGCAACGACAACAAACATGGGTTTCTCAAAGCTAATTGTTCTGTAACTAGCTGGTTTAGTAAGTAAGAACCGTTTAAATGTCTGCCTGTGCCATCATTTTTTTCTTCTTTGTTTGCCTGCTATTGGCTAGATCAATTTTCTTCTTTTTTGATAGCCCACAACTTCACACAAAGTGACGTAAACAAAAGTGGACCTTATCGCTGTACCTGACTGACTCCATTAGGAACCTCTACGACTCCATCTATCTGGCATGCTGCGTTAGCAAACATGGTGACCTGATGCCATACCGAGAGACACAACTTCTGTATGTGTAGCTTACTAAATATTGTCAATATCAGTCTAATCTTTTCACCATTTATTGTTGTTCCTGGTAACTTTTATCTTAAACTAGTCAAAAACTATGTGCAATTATGTTTTTTAAAAGCTTTGCATAACTTTCAAGTTGCAAAATTATGTCTCAGCATAGTCAAATAGAAATATGGCTGTTTTTGATCCATAAGGAAAAAAAAGTCATAAATGGACCTCAGGGGAAAAAACAAAACAAAACATAAACTAAACATAAAATATAGCCGCAAACGGCTAGGGCCCCTCAGGGACATGCAGGTAAAGTTTTGCACACAGATTTTCAAAGCTGTTTGGTTCTCAAGGTTTACCTCTTTGATATGCATGCCATAATAAGGCACAACGGACCTTCAAGTGTCTTTTTGACACACAGGAGCTCAGTGAAAGTCAGAATTTGTCAAAAGGTCACATATAAAGTTGTATACCGAGTTTCGTTCAGATTGACCTTTTGACCTTTGTACAATAGGCTGTAGCCTTTCAAAGAATTCAACTTTTTTTGATAATTATTTACCTAGAGACTCCACAGAGTAATTCTGGACTGATTTTAAAAAGCTAGGGTTAAAACCCAGAGACTAGTTTGAAATGTGCAGTTCACAAACAGTTAAAAGTTGCAAAAAGTTTTTTTTTATACACATCAAATTGCAAAGTTGTTTGGAATATCGTACTATATGATACAAAATTGGTCATTATATCACCATCAGTAATAATATGTACATGTAATATGTAAAAAATACTTCATTTTTATGAATAGCGCCCCCCCATGGTCAAATGGTATGAAACTTCACTGTTTCTTAGCAATTACCTCTATAGATACACCATTCAAGTTTTATGATGATTGGTTAATGTTAAGCCTTTCAAATGGCTGCTGAAAGTTGATTGGCTAATAGGGGTTGTAAAATTTTATGTATCAAGTCCTTAGAAATTCACTTACAATGTGTCTCAAAGACGATGCCTGCAAAACTCGATTGGACATACGGTTGCTGAGAAACAGCTACAAACAGCTATGTTGCATGTATAGCGCCCCCTATGGATGTAAATAAACCAAACTTAGGCTCATAGATAGGCTACCTCAGAATCTAGTCCTAAACCAAATACTCAAGTTTTGGATGAAGCGTTCTTGGGTTACAGATTTTTATATTAATTATTTATTTTTAGTGTTCATTTGCATATGGCAGCAATATTGTTTATAAAAGTTGACATGCTTTTCGATAATTATTGAGGTTCAGAGTCTGGAGAATTTTTTGAGGAATTTTTTTTCCAGAATTTCTGTGCATAAACCCTAAGACTAAACTGCAAAAGTAAGTTTTGCATATTATGCAAATTAGCAAAAAAGTGGGTGGAGCTTAATAGTGAAGACAGCAGTTTAATTTGTTTTGTCCCAAAGAATTAGGAAAAAAATGTGTTTTGACTGTCCAAATTTTCCTGTCCAATCGCCAAGGCAAACGCATTGCGCTTCATAATAGCGCCCCCTTAAGGCNGAGCTTAATAGTGAAGACAGCAGTTTAATTTGTTTTGTCCCAAAGAATTAGGAAAAAAATGTGTTTTGACTGTCCAAATTTTCCTGTCCAATCGCCAAGGCAAACGCATTGCGCTTCATAATAGCGCCCCCTTAAGGCCAATTAGGCTCATGTTTTGCGCCTGAGTAGCGGGAGGGACTACTACCTATTGACCAAGTTTCATGTCTGTACAACTTACGGTTTAGTCTGCACAATTCGTTTTAGGGTACAAAAAGAAGCAGAAGAAGCAGAAGAAGAATTCTAAAAATTACAATAGGTTTCCAGCACTATGTGCTTGGACCCCTAAAAATGGAGCTCATGGGCTATTTAAAGGTTTATCACTATGTGTGCTCTGCCTCTCAGACATAGACATACACACACGCACAAGCCAGTAAAGCATGTGCTGGTGGTTCCTTTGTTCTTTGTTCTGGCAGGACATCTTACACATCGCAGCTCAGCCTAACTGTTATTAGACTCAAAAAGCTTTCCTGAAAATTAACAGATCATTGGAGGCTGTAAGAGAGAGGGCAGGAAAGAGGAAAGAGGGAAATAATTAAAAAAAAAAAAGGCAATGGAGCAGAAAGAAACACAATTAAAGGACAATAAGCGGCTGGGAAAGAGAGAGAGAACAGAGAGACTGGGTACAAGAAAGAAAAGGATCAGGAGATAAGAGATGAGATCGAAATTGTAACTTGGGAGGAACAGGAGATAAATACTAACTGACTTCAGAAGATCAGACCCTCAAGAATGCAAACTGATGCCGCTCTGTTTCCTTCCATTCCTTCCTCCTTAGCTCTGTCTGTGATTATGCGATGCAATTTGTTTTGAGCAACTATTGTGTAGCATTTAATTTAGACAATCCACATCCCAGCACCAGTCAATCAGCCTAGTACTGAGGCATAGCAAGAAACATGAAGAGCATACTGAAGAGCAAGCATGTATATGAGAGAGAGCGAGAAAGAGACAGGCAGAGAGAGAGAGACAGAGAAAGAGTGACAGAAAGACAGTTTGTGCTTAAGTGCATCTGATCAGTGAAACTGCAACAGTCCTCAGGAATCAAACACACATGCACAAACTTACACATAAACATACACTCAAAGATGTTTGCTCAGATATGTCAATATTCATTTCAATATTCCAAAATACATTTCATAAAATTCAAGCGATGAGTCTTGGCATTTCCTCTCAAATCAAAATAAGCAGTTTGTGTTCCCGTATTTCCCATCTGCATCTCACAAATTGAATTAAACTTGAAAGTGAGCTCTTTTGTTTGTTTTTCGATAAACAAAACAACAAGGAATTTGGTAAAGCTAAACTGTAACATTATTCACAGTTTCCACTGCAACTAGAGCACTTGGCACTAGTTCACTAACATCTTCTAATAAGCCTACTATTAGCAGAGTTAGCGGGGGGGGGGGTAGTTAGACTTGAGTCACAAATTTTAGGACCTGAGACTTGCCTGACTAACACTGATAATAGACTCTACTTCATTTTGACTTGGTATTCATGACTTAAACTCAACGTAGATGATTCAAAATGAAAATTTTTACGGATTTTGAAATTTTTTTTGTTGAAACATGATTGGGTGATTTCCGTTGCGATGTGCGCAAATCTTCATATTGTTGTTACTCTACAGAGCCTCTGTTGCTGCTGTTTACATAGAGAGGGCAATGCGATAAGTTTCGTTTTCAGCGTCTGCCAGTAAGGTAATGTCTGTTTAGTACTAACGACTCCCAACACATTCTGGTCTACATTCAACTGATGTGACCTACAATGTTTAGTGGAAATTAGATTTCAGAGTTGATCGTGGGAGATTGTGGAGCCTTGAAAACAAACTGAAATTCTACTTTATGATTCGGACATCATGAGAAATGAAAATGTAACATATCCGGTCTCTTCTGATGGACTTCTGATGGTAGATGAACTTTGACATCAGCTGTGGCAAGAGCCACCTGTATGTTCTGTGATGATGTTTCATGATTTTATGATGATATTGTTACGCATCTTGTGCTCTGCTCTGGCGCTGAACTTACTAGGGCGGTTTGACTTGGCCATTCTGCCAGTTGTTTCACTTGGAAATTATTTTGCGCACAGTGAAATGGATGGTTTCTAATTGTTTTGAGAACTTTTTAAATCTATTCCTGGACTCTGCATATGGACTATGCATCTACAACCTTCTATCTGAAGGCCAGAGAACTCTTTGGATCTCACTATGGCAATAACACTCACTTCAACAATTAAGAGCAAACCAAACTTAATATCTGAAAAACTCTTATGATGTTCTAATCACTAGCAGCTGATGGTAGTGCACTTGATTAATTTTAGGCATTTTGAGCAGCAATAAACATGGGTTGTGTCCTAACTAAACAAAAGGTATCCCTATATTTTCACATGACTATTTGGCTCTGCCTTTTTGTGTACAGTGTCACATGAGAGGCACTTTCGACAGATGAGTTAAAAGGCCAAGAAGAAACTAAACAGTATTTGTTAATCTTGAAAATACAATTCAGCTATTTATGACCACTGTCCTTAAACTGATTTCATTCAGAGAATCACAATTTCATATGACTTCACTTGGTACTTGCTTGACATATAGCAGGGACTTGACTTGCTTGAATCTTGCCACAGTAACTTGTGACTTGTTTGAAATTTGAAGGTTAAGACTTGAGACTTGCTTGTGACTTGCACGTTTGACTTTCTCCCACCTCTGACTATTAGCATAGCATTTAAACACACATCCCTCAAGAAAGAAATCCTCTCATAGATTTTGAGGGGCTGCAAAGATTTTGAGGGGCTGCAAAGTCTGGAACACCTGACAACGCATGTGGACTACCTGACAATTCTCAAACTCAAACTACAGAAACTGTTGTAAATGGCATTTTATTTTCATTACTGACTCTTTACTATCATAGTCAATATTTGATGGTAAGCTGCCCTATTAAAAAATCATGTTTGGAGGTGAATACTTCCTAGACTGCCTCCAAAATTGAATAGTTGCATAATAAACAGTATGACAAAAATAACACACCACCATTAATATTGCATTATGTGGAGTGGAATGTACAGTACAGTATTATTTGATTGTAGACACAGCCCTGGTTACAGTGAAAGTTTGTCATCAGGGCAGATACTATCAGTTATAAGAGTGTGATTCTGCTGCACTCAACAATCAGTATAGCTTGTTGTGATAAACTACTCTGATAAGCAGACTGAATGCTAGTCAAAACTTTATCACTGGTCCTGGTCAGTCCGCTTAATGTGGTGAGAAACACTGTTTTAATATATTAGCAAAACAAAAATATTTTAATAAATATAATAGGTATGGCTCAGTAGAAAAAAAATATCAGCAAATTAAAATTAAGCAGTACAGAATTCAAACTGCTTTCAAGACTGCTTTACAGAACCCTTTCAAAAATATAAAATCACTTTCTGCTTTCCAAAATAAAAACAAACATTTTAAAATGGCGTTAAATAGAAAATTGTCTTATTTTGTTAATCTACACAAAACTATTGCACACTTGCCTCCACTGCATGCTCTGTTTCTTCGGCAGTGCTTCTCTATGAGATACAGTGCATGAGGTAGGCTATAGTCAATATCTGCTATTATTAAATATTAAAATTACTAAGCTATAATTGTTCACTTTTTTAAGTCCTTTTTACAGCTGCATGTGTGTTTGGACAAGATTCATCTGAGGTTTGTATGTTTGGTTTACTTTCAGCAGCAATTGTGCTGAGTAAATTCAATGCATTTTAACATAAGCAAAGACGAACATTATTACCCTTGGCTTTATTTTTTTTAGTCGCCTAACCCAGCCACCTCATTGTGAACGTTCTTGATATGCCCCTGGCTCTTGTTTCTGAACATAATGCTATCTTAACTACCAGAAAAAGAAGGTAAGCCTAAATCGTTTGCATCTAATATAGGTTCTTTAAGGAGACTGTCAGATGAATCCAAACTAACCTAATGGCATGATATCTATCAAAGCTTAATAACATTTTAATTAAGCTTGCCTCATCTACTACAGTAGATGACTTTTTTTTTTTACTGTATTCATGTTCTCCAATAGCTAGTTGATATTAATTCTTTCCAAAAGTCTGTGAAACTTAAATAAATCTCAAAAAATAACTAAATATTACTTACTTTTCCTGATTAACCTCAATCCCTACCACCCTTTCCGTATTATACTGTCTACCCTAATGACAAAGATGTTGTGTTGTTTGGGGGACATTCAGACGAAGTGTTGTCACTACAAGTATTATACCTGTGGGTTGGAGAGTTTCAGATGAAGTGCCTGCAGGTCTACATGGAGACAGATGATGAACGCGTGTCTGAAGTCAGGTGAAGTCAGGCCTGTCGTGGGCCCCGGCTGCAGCTTCTGGGAGGTCACCGCAAGGGTGGAGGTGCAGCCTATTGGTTCCAGCAGGGACAAAGAACGCTGATGCCCCAGCAACGTATAGATACTGAACTGGCCAACTGTCACAGTCCATGGGAATGCATCACCTTCACACAGACGCATACACATAAGCACATAATCGCTTTACCGAAGAACAGAAACACAGAAACCATCCCCTTCCCAACACACACACACACACCCCCACATTCATAAGCTGACACACGTAATTTTACTACTTCTGACAATTATTATTATCATCATCATCGAAGTAATCCTGCTCATAATTGCTGCAGCTAACTTGAAACTGAGCTTTTTAACTTTGTACAATTACTATCACGGATCTTTAATTCATAAAATTGAGACATAATATTTAGACATAATTTGATGACAAGCACTTTACTAAATAAATTAAATAATAAATTAAATAATAAATACATTAGACAGGCAATTACCATAAATGCTCATTATGGTAGCAATGTGCATTTTGAAACTCAATTTAGCCAAAATACAAAAAAATTATGTGACAAAATCTTTTATAGAATAAACTATATTTTTTAGAGATTTTCCAGGACTGTAGATAGCATGTTACTGGTGATTGTTACAAAGATCAGCTATTGATCATTGGAGGTCCCCAGTACTGCAGGACATTTGGCTTTCAGGACCAGGGTCAGAAAAACGCTGTATAGACACTAGCTGCCACATGAATTTGTATAACAGTTTGAGTCAGGTCACCATCACCAGGTCACCAAATCTTGAGTTTTATAAGACCAATCATGAGTTTCATATTACCAATGTCCATTAATAAGTTTTTCAACTTTAGAAATTACAAGTAACATCAAGAGTTGTGCAAATACTCCAGTTGTTGAATACTGGTCTAGAAATCTATATATAGGTTATGCTTGACAATATATACATAAAGGTTATAAGTTGAGGCCTACACCAAATGTAGTTGCTTCCAAATAATGTATTGGTGAGGTTTAATTTTTGATAATGTTTAAGAACCACTGGGAATAGTATTTGTGTCTATCCCAGAACTATTTGTTGTCAGACAAAATGTAGTAGGGGCTACTCACTATTGCAGTACAGGGCTGCAGCAATTAAATTTTTTTGCTTATTCATTTATTTTTTAAATAACACTACAAAATAAAAGGAACAAAGTGAACTGAACTCTTTTGCTTTTGCCTTTTGGAAAATTAGGTAATCTTTTACTTGCTTATCTATTCACAGTAACTAAAATGTTGACACAAACTATAGGCGGCTTACCTTCCTCCAGGACTGGTCTAGGTATGGTAAAGGGGATTTCCTGCAAGGGCTCCATGTGCCTGTGTCCAGCACTGATCACACTGATCTGGGGCAAGCAGACCACCAAAGTCCCTGGCATTGTGGCCTTGTTGTGGTACCAGCTACGCACAGTGCCTGGAATATCACCACACACTATGGTACTGGGGCATGGCAGGGTGTCATTAGGCACAAACACACAACATGACTGCAGCTCCACCTGTTGAAGGGAACAGACAGGGAACACACAAATAAGTTAATTTTAATTTTATTTTATTTGTGCATTTTCTTATCTTCCTCATGATGACTATGGACATTTGGCCTCCGTGTCACCTTATATTTATTATTAAGTGAATATGAATGAGAAATTTTACATCAACATTCAGCTGAATTTCATCAGAATTTGAATGTGTATGGATGCCACTGTGTCATCTTTATGACGTGTGCAAAAAACAATGGAGTTAACTGCACATGGAATACACTGCACATCTGCTTTTATGGTAGCACTTTACAGACCAGTAATATGTAGGTAATGATATGGTAATTTTACAGTAACAAATGATATTTAATCATTAATTAAATGGCAATTTCCTAGTTGTTACTAAATAATAAATCAGAAATTGTAGTCAGTGTTAACAAGGCCATTATGAAATGGTAAAATAATGGCAACAAGTTGTTCTTACCTAAAAATTACCTGCTTATTTTATAGTTCTTTATGTGTAATAACTGAGAATTATAGTGGTAACACTATACAGTTATGTCTCTGCAGTTAAGTAGTTTTGGCTTTAAGACATGCATATGCATTGCTTAGTGTGGAATAATGTTACACCATTTAAAACATCTGTGTCCTTCACACACCACATTAAAACACCTATAGTCTTTAAAAGAAAGACGCGCACTCAAATACTTAACACATACGTTTTGCTTTGTCGAATGCTTCTAAGCACCTAAATGATCTTAACACAAAAAGGCTGAAGATCAAATCTTGAAGTATGGAAGTGTAACGTTTTCTCTCAAATTGTTTAATCAACAAATGATGCACCTACAAGTCATGAACGTTTAGCAGCATACACCAATTAGTGCAGAGCATGTACACTGTGAATATGCCTGATCTGATCTTTGTCCAGAATTAACTATGCAGGGGATTTGGACCTACAGGTTGGACAAAAAGCAGTCTTTAGAATACTGTGTGCCTTATTCTGACCAGATTCCCTAGAAACAAGCACCGCACGAGTCAATCTTGTATAAACGGACGAGCAAACAAAAGGTGTAAATCCACAATAATGCAATACATGTCACTGCAGTGACTGAGATTTACAGTTAATATGAATACTACTGCACATCATCGAGCAGGTCCTTAGATCTAAAAACTGAGTAAAAAATGTAAAAGTGTCCGTTTATAAATGTGTGTGTGTGCATGTGTCAAGTCAAGTCGAGTCAAGTCACAACAGTGGCAAGGAGGGGGAAAAAAAAAAAAAACGCTCTTAGGTCAAGAAGGAGAAACCAAGACTCAAAAGAGGAACCTATCCTAGGGACAGAGACAGCAGGCTAAAGCTTGAAGGACAGTGAATCAGAGTGAGATGGTAAGTGTGTATAAGCAGCTCTAGGCCTAGAAGGAACAGGTTAAACTGAGCAATTAAATAAAAAGAAAAAAAAAAGATAGATTTGCTCAAGTTTATGCAAGATGGTGAAAAGACAAACAACTATTAAAAGTGCTAACACCATTACTGTGATCAGCTCTACAATTGCAACCCTAGTTTTCATTGCATTGCTACTGTCAATTACTTGTGAGAGCAACTGACATATTCTTCCAGAATAAGAAGTATAATAGTAATAGAATAAGTTTTTTTTTTTTTTTTTACAGACTAAGGGCAACCAAACAAGCTGTTAATGCCACATAGCAGTTAGTTCTTTCCTTTAGTTACATTCACCACACATTATGGGACTGCACCTCTTGTTTTAACATATACCTTTGAAAGCTCTGCTCTTTAAATTATATTTTGATTATGGACCTCTGATGTACTGAATCTGACCTTCACTTTAAATGTGAAACCTAGCAAGTCAGCTTGGGTTTTCCCTAAATATAGTTGGATTGCCACTCTTTTCCATGAGCACTGTGCATTAAGTCGGTCTTGTTGTGTGTGGCCCAACTCAACAAATCCCACACTGTTTTTTTTTTTTTTTTTTTTAATTGAATTAAAATGCTTTCATGGAAAAGTTTTTTGGAACTTGTTAAGGAGCGTTTTACATAGTGCACTCTAATGCAGAGAGTCGGTACCTAAAACAGCCTCTCTTACGTTGTTCCATTTAACTATGCACAAAACCCTTCACCTATTCTCACAGAAAGAGAGGAGAGAGAGAGAGAGAGAGGAGAGAACAAGAGATTTCCAGAGTGCTGGGTCATGCCCTTTGGGGAAGAGCTTCCTGAGAAGAAAAGTGCCACCTGCAGCTCTGTAGCAGCAGAACCAGGGAGACTATTCCATTTGGAGCCACTGTAGCTACAGTTATGGTAAAGGAATGCATGAGTCTGCGTTCTGTATGCGTCTTTGTATGTTTGTAATGCTGTTGCTAAAAGGCCACTCTCGTACATGTGTCCTAAGGGTGAAATCATACCTGGAACTGTGCAGCATAGATTCCAGCTGCTCATGTGTACGTTTGGCGCAGGCATCCTCCGGTTCCAAACCCACACCCTCACACACTTCTCATACCTAACACAGCCGGCCCACTAGGTATTGTGTATATATTCAAGTATGGGCACGGCTATGAAGAACAATCATTTTGTTGCCACAATCATCACAACCTTTTTTTTTTGTGGTCACAATTTTGAATGTCACCACCCCATATGGTATGGAGCAGAACAGTAGAGAGGAAGAGGGCAATGTTTTATTAGCAGTTCGATTTAATTATAAGACCATGTTTCTGTGGCCACACTAAATAGAGCTTCTGCTCTAAATGGGACTGCCTGTTATTCACCTGCCCTCACCGCCCATGAATAGCTAGGCTGTAGAGAGAAAAGTGAGCGTTTAGAAACCCACCTGCTGGTTTACATCACACAGGCATTTAAGCAGCAGCAGATGATTTGCTAAGTGTCTGCCAACATCAAGACAAAAAACATGTGGTCATTTAAAGCTAGGGCTGGGTAATATGACAACATTCATTGTTTTTGTGATAAACTACATAAGAATGTGTCACAATACTTCAATAGTAAAATACCTCAGTACTCCTGAAACACGGACCAACTGGTTAATTACAAAAACAGCATAATTAGTTTGGGTTTAATTGCTTTAGTGCAAGCTACACTAACATCCAAATCAAATTTCACCAAATCTGACCAACAGTCAGGGACAGTGATTTCCTTGGCTATGTATGTCTGCGCATATATCTCCTTGAAGATCTGTTGTGCGTCCCTGTTGCTGTAGGGAAGAAGAGTGAGGTGAGAAATACCCTCTCCGTTTTCTTGTTAATCCACCATAGCTCCGAGGCAGAGCAAAGGAGAACACATGGTTGCGGTTATACAATCGCATCACTCTCATATCAAAAGCTTCCTGCTCAGCAATGAAACCACTGAGGACTGCCTTGACAAATAAGGCTCTATCCACTTCCCCACCACCTCACAACATTTTGGCACTCAACAGGCCACCCACCATGATAAAGTAGGCAAAAGAGAGGGGTCAGAGAAATAGTTTGCTACAACTCTGAGAAGAAAAGAGATGACAGGAGAGGAAAGCAGCCTTGCAAAGTCTTGAGACATATGCCCAGGCCGGCAAAATAAATAAATAAATCAATAATTTCACTCAGACCTCTGGCTCCAACCTCCTTAATGCAAATATACTACAATTTACAAGGTAAACTGTACAAGGTAACACTTAGAGCAATACAACACTAAAAAGAACTAAACAAAGCAAAGAGCAAAGGAGGAACAAGTGGCCATACAGAAGGAATATCATTCAATAATCTCTACAAATACAGGCCTAACTGCTTACAGAAGCTGATGAGTACGCATGGCGTTTGTGGCTAAGGTGGCAATAAGGGGAAATAAACACCACAGGGCAGTACCGGTTTGGTTTGTTTGTGCAGGCAGGCCCATTAGCTCAGTTGCCACTGCTTCATTTCTGCCTTGATGGCTGTGTTTGTTGATCCAGGATCACTCTGCTTTTAGGTGCTGGTGGTCACTAAGAAGGTGTGAGGAATGGGAGGAGGCTAGTTCTGAACCCCATGGTTTGATTTGAACACAGTTGATACAACCTCTGAAAATACAGCCATCAACAGAGACTGCAGAGTACAGAAGATACAGTTCACTGCAGCCATTATGAGAGCAGTACTAGCATCAAAGTTTGACACACTTTTACAATCAGACAAACATCTTAGCTTGGACAACACTCACAGGGTTGGAGAACACTTAAATGCTTGTGTTAGAACAATTGTTATACATTCATATATTTATGTATTATACATCTCGGCAACAAACACAGAATTTCAATTATTTATACAAAATCAAAACTCCAAATGTACAAGTCAGGAGTATGAGTAGTTACGTTTTCTGCTATATAGCCTTACAAAAAGATCGTATAGTCACAGTCACTGTGATTGTCATTTCCAAAGACTTCCCCACTGCACATGCAATCCCAGAGCACACACATTACTCACATAACTGCAGCTTCTGGCAGAAACAACATGCTACTGTTCTCATTATGGAGAGCAAATTACCTACAACATATGACTCATTTATAAATAACTACATAAACTAAAGCATAACTAAATAAACGTTTTATCCGAGCAGCAGGTCAGGCTCAACAGCCACTAAAAAGTCTAGAGCTATTATAGTTCTTAAGCTTGAGAATTCAGGCTCTTTTTAAGGATAATGTGGAGGACTGATTCCACCCGTGCACTCTGCTCTTCCAGTATCCCGGCCTAATTTACAAAAGCAAAACCAGAACAGATATCACAAATCATGTGACAATTCCAAGATCTGACAGAGAGGAGGAGAGACAGTGGGGGTGTCCAGAGAGGGGTTAAAATGGGATGAGGAAGAGATGAGGAAGAGATGAGGAGGGACAGAGGGTGAAGTAATGAGTGTGAGTGAGGCACTCCAGCCCGGGGGTCAAATCCTGTTCATGGAAACCATCTGGCCTGCTCCCTATGAGCCACACCAAACACAAACCATCTCTCCCAGAAAAAACAGCACAGAGAGAAAATATCCTCCTCATTAATGCATGGCAGCTGCACCAGTCAGCGTTACTTCATTTTTCCATGGCAACGGCCTCTCTGTTGCAAGAGATCCTGTTTCAGTTTTGGTAGCAACGTGCTGCTTCGCCAAGGTCAAACACATTCATGTGTTAAATAGAAGGAATTACTGCAAAATTCCTGAAATAGAATCACCTCTCGCTCAGCTCGGATTAAACCCCACAGAGATAAGAATGGCAGAACCATCTTACAGAGAGAAACAGGAAAAGGAGGAGGGAGGAATGAGTGCGGCTAGTCTCCAAGACTGAGGTCTAGCTGTCTCTACAAGCCACACCACGACACAGTCAGTCCACAGTTAAATCTGCAGAGACAACTTACAGGCAACTTCACCTCTGACCAAAGCCCACCAACTCCTCCCAGACGACATTACCTTGCACTGACCAAACACAGCTCACCTTAAACACATCACGCATATGAAATACCAGCAGTAGACCAGTGGTAATCTGCCTTTTCAAGCACTAGTACTTTATTAAAGTAACTCTTTTTAAGTATTTTATTCTGCTACATTTAATTTCATTATTCTACTGTTCACAGTTTAGGCACAAACCTGTCATTACTCTTTACACTTAAATAGGGAAGAATGAAACAAGCAGAAACGCACCCTTTACTAATACCCTCCTGTAAGTTCCATCATTATCACTGTCATAACTTTGCAACTGTAACTAGGCCTAGGCCTATCTGTCTAATCTATACAGAACACTAGCATAGCGGTGACGGTAAAGCACTGCATTGTGAACTCCACCATGGGTCCTCAACAGCATACAAAAGTTGCACAAGTAGTACTCAGTTCCTTTTTAAAAGATTACTTATTAATTACTGATTAATGTCATTAAAACATATAAATCTCAATATGAACTGCACAGCAAATTAATATACTTTAGAATAACTGTAATAGCTAAAATAACTCAAGGTACCTTTTGATACTTAAGTACATTTAAAAGGAAGTTCCTTACTTTACAACAATTCTTAGGCCAAACAATGGTACAGACACCCACAAAAGGATCTACATAACAACACTATTGGCTGGGCGATGACGCTGTGAGGATCCCCCGTGAGATTGTGCGCGAATTAAGATGGTGGCTATCCGCTGCTAAGTATTTTTCTCTTTCTCTTCCTTCTCTGGACTATACACGCTCCACAAACTGGACACACTTGAAGATTATATCAACAGCTATTACCGGCACTACGTCACCATGAACAAAGACAAAGGAGAAGATAAAAACAAAGGTAAACAAAACTCTACACCTACCTGTAAGAGACCACGTCAGCCAAGTTCACCCCGTGAAACAGACCAATCACCTCCTCCATGCTGCTCAGAGTTTACCGACATCCTTCATTCAATAGACAATAAACTCTCTATGCTGGATGCAAGAATTTCACTAGTTGAAGTACTGCACGAGGAATTCCAGGCAATACGCGACAGCTTGAAGTTCAGTCAAGAGCAAATTACCTTACTAACCAACGAAAACAAATCACTCCTACACTCCGTCAGTGAACTGACTACTCAACTCTCAGCAGTGGCTAATGAAAATAAAAAACTGAAAGAAATCCTGAAAGATCTCCAAACACGCAGCATGAGGGACAATATTGTTTTTTTTCTGGCATCCCCGAGCAAACTACAGAGGATCCAGAGACTTTATTACAGGATTTCATGATCAACAAACTTAAAATACCCCCGGAGAAAGCTACAACAATAACATTTCATCGAGTTCACCGCCTGGGTGGCAAAAAACCTCAGGATTAGCATCCTCGTCCCATCGTCGCAAAAGTTGAACTTTTTAAAGACAAAGAATACATCATGAGCCGAGGAAAAGGACTCAGAGGAACAAACTTTGGGTTAAATGATCAGTTCCGTCGCGAGATTTTAGACAGATGGAGAAAGCTCCTCGCTATCAGAAAGGAGCTTATAAAACAAGGAAAACGAGCGGTCATCTCCATAGACAAGCTATATGTTGACGGCCAATTATACCGGGATAAAAACAACATTCCCTGGTTATACAAAATCTCTCTCTCTCTCTCTCTCTGTGCTCTTTACGTGTTATGTGAGCACTCGAGTTCTCAAATCCTATAAATAATCAAATATATCCTCCCTTTCCACTCCGTTTCTAGTATTCAATAACAATGGTCTCTGACGTTTCCAACCAGTTCAGTGTGCTCTCTCTCTCTCTCTCTCTCTCTCTCTCTCACACACACACACACACACACACACACACACACAGACACACACACAGACACACACACACACACACACAGAAATACATGGCTAAACAAACTCCTCTATCCATTACATAGATAAGAAAAGCTTCTATTCTATTCTCTTTCACATTCATACACTAATGTGTTGTAGTGGCACCCCCAGTAAATAAATAAATAAATAAATACATAAACAAACAAACAACAACACCATTTCTGCTGTAGCTCACACCTATGATATGATATGGCCCAACAGCTCAGTGAGCCTCTCACCCTCTTTCCCCTCTCAGGTTCATACTCTATGTTCTTCACCTCCAGATGCCCACTCACAGAAGTGCTCAGGTAAAACTACAAGAGCACAGACTTGAATTTAATTGAACTGTCCTGAGGTGCTTTAGGTGGAATCCAAAGCCACCATGCAAACCTAGCAAAACGAAATTGTAAAAGTCTTGCGAAATAAAGTTGCATCATAATAATTTTGTACTTGTACTAGTCTAAATTGAATGAAGAGAGATGCAAATCCTCTATAAAAACAAATGCTTAATGTGTAGGACCACTTGGGTAGGAGAAAAGTAGTCCCCATAGGAACATATACTCATAAGGATTCCTCTTTGTAGAAGTAAAACTTACACTTTTAATTTGTAGGCTAAAATGGAGACTATGTATAACCATAAGCTATTGGACATACAGCACCACAGAAATTTACACAGACACCCTCAGTGGATCACACAGCTATGACAGAAGCAATGTACTGCTGAGCACCTCAAAACAGCCGATGACGTTATGCAATGAATTCAAACAAGCGGTTTATACTCAACAATGCAATTTTAACTTATTTTTGATTGTGTGGACAGCACAAAACCCAAGCCTAGTACTGTACAGTTGCTACAATTAGCAAACACTGCCATTTAGTAGAGGTCTGGAAAGCTAACATACCTCACACAGTTCAAATCACTATTGGACAAATAAAATAAAGCTGTTTATATTTAATTGCACCATGCTGAGTCAGGACTGTGTAGTGCAGAATATTTGACAGGAATTATTAAATTGTTTTGTGATATAAATTTTCAAACAATGGCAAGTATATTAACGAAATTGTGCATGTGTGTACATTTTGTTAAGGTGTAGTGCTCATAGTAGTCAGCCATATCAGCTATTTTCACTACTTTGCATGTACGACATTCCTAAATTGCCCAAGCCATCTCCTCAAGTGTTGTGCAAACTGTAATGGTTATGCTAGATACAGCCTATGTATGATAAACAAAGATTAAATTTACAAGTACACTGAAACCCTTTGTTTAAATTTTGTTCTATATTGCTCAAAGCATCAGATTGCTTACAACTACCATAGTTTGAGGCTGTAAGAACACACTTAAACTGGGAAACAATTTGTAAATAAAAGTGTGTCTGAGATCCTACTGATGTGGATTCATGCCAATTTCCTTTATTGCAAACTACTGAAAGCTATCTGAACGCTAATAGGTCCCCCTTGGGGAGAATGTTCAGACTGCTAAACAGGTGAGCTAGAAAGCACTGTACACCTGACTCTGACAGTGGAACACTTCTGAAGACACTGACTAGTTAGAATCAGTGTGCCATTAGTAATTGAAAAACTTCCCAGGACAGTAGATCACAAGGACTTATCCAGCGCCACTGCTCATTTTTTCAGCATCTACACCCCTTTATCAGTAGACTCTTTCAGGCCACGACACTTCTATTGCCCAGATATTTTTGGTTAGCAAAATAACAAAAATCCTTGCAGTGCTACTGTGCCCGAAAGAATCATATCAGCCCCGGCATACACTGCCATTCCACTATTATACTTGTGTCACTGCTGGGTTGACAACAGTCTGCTACCCAAATTTCATCTGGTCAGTGGTGGACCTCTTTTCACTGATGCAGCAAATGATGTGCTACAGCCTGCGACTGTATACCAATAAAGTGAAATCATTTATTACCCAGAAAATGTATATAAAATTATAAATAAAGCAATCAGGTTTAGTAAATACTCTGTATACGATGTATTTACAACACTGCTCCCTCCTTGTATTTATTGTTTGCTGTTTTGTATATTGTAAATTGTCTTGTAAATCTATTGTATTTATTGTTCTATGTAGCACCTTGGTCCTGGAGGAACGTTGTTTCGTTTCACTGTGTACGGTACACCACTGTATATGGTTGAAATGACAATAAAAAACTACTTGACTTGACTTGACTTGACATCTTTAATACACATCATTACGACATTCTGAATTTGATCTACTGCTTCTAATTTACTTCGTTTTTTCAGACCAGCATGGCCTGAATGGACAGCAGAATAATAAATTCTCACATCTTCTCATGAGAAGAGAAATCGTATATATATATCAGACAGGACCCATTTTGAAGTATTGTTTACAGCATTTACTGCACACTCAGGGTAGAGATCTACCCCCTGGCTCATCCGGGTCTGATTCTCTCTCATACACATCCCATGACTCTTCTCACCACTACTAACTGCTTCAGAAGTGTGAGTACAACAGTTCACAGGTTTAATAGAGTCCATATTTGTGTGTGTAGCACTTACACTGCCGCTCATTTTTCAGACTACACAAAGGATGCAATCAGAGATGCAGTGAGTGGTGGAAAGAATCAAAGACACAGATCTTCTGTATTAAAGCTGGGTAAGGCTTTGTTTAGTAGCATGGTGGCGTGTAGGCTGTGTGGCTATAAATTGCTACTGGGGTTTGGGTGCCTTGCTCTTAGTTGTGTCATGTTGGTTCAGGGAATGTAGTCACAAGGCTGGTTCCATAACCTCCAGGCTACAACTGCCAAAGGGTAAAGCTATGATGGGTCTTGTGTGTGTTTGGTAAAATAGTGTTGGATAGTTTACCTGCAAAGTAAGGCGCTTGACAGCGTCCCAGGCACGGACGATCAGTTCTTTCATCCGCTCCTCAGAAGACACTGCATGATCAGCAGACGACTGCATGATCTTCATCGGAATGGAAAGGGGGCGGGACTCTACACATGCACAAAAACACAAACACAGGTGATGTCAATCAAGTTATTACACTGGTATAAAGACACTAAGCAGTAAGTAGTTAAGTGAGTTGTTTAGTTTAAAATCTGTGGATTAGAGGAAGTGACCTAATAATTAAGTTGCACATTTTCAAACAGACGAGAAACATAGGACAGGGCGTGAGAGAGCAGTAGGCCATGCTGTTGGGGGTCGGGACAAATCAGAAAGGTGTTGATTACAGAGCCTATATACACATACGGACAAAATTGCTGGTACCCTTCTGTTAAAAAAGGAAAAGCCAACAGAATCATTCAACAGAATCATTTTAAACAACAAACTAATGAAACTGGCCTGGACAAAAATGATGGTACCCCTAGAAAAGATCCAAAATAATCTGACCATAGGGACATGTTAAAGACGTGTCCTGCATCCTGTAATTAGCATCACAGCGTGTTCAAACTTCTAATCAGTCATTCTGCCTATTTAAAGGGTAAAAAAAAAGTAGTCACTGCTGTTTAGTATCATGGTGTGGGCCACACTGAACATGGACCACAGAAAGCTAAGGAGAGAGTTGTCTCAGGACATTAGAAAGAAAATAATAGACAAACATGTTAAAGGTAAAGGCTATAAGACCATCTCCTAGCAGCTTCATGTTCCTGTTACTACAGTTGCACATATTATTCAGAAGTTTAAGGGACAAGAACAACTTCCAAAGAGATTAGAAGTGAACTCCAAGGTCAAGGTACATCAGTGTCAGACCGCACCATCTGTCGCTGTCTTGTAGACTTAATGGAAGACGACCGTGGAGGAAATCAATGATGAAAGCAAATTAAAAGCAAAGAACAACAGGAAAGTGACCCAAAACACACAGCTAAGAACATCCAAGAATGGCTAAGAGCAAAGCATCGGACTATTCTGAAATGGCCTTCTGTGAGTCCTGATCTAAATCCTACTGAACATCTGTGGAAGGATATACGCTGAAACGTGCAGTCTAGAGAAGGCACCCTTCGAACCTGAGACAGCTGGAGCAATTTGCTCATGAAGAGCAGGCCAAAATACATGTGGACAGGTGCAGAAGTCTCACTGAGAGTTCACTTGATTGCAGTAATTGCCTCAAAAGGTTGAGCAACAAAATAGTACGTCCTTTAGAGATTCCTTTATTAGATACAGCAAACAGCAACATTCCCGCACAGTAAGTAGAGCCTGCATCTGACATTTTGTTCAGAGACTCCTGGTATGGTTGCTGTCTTAGAGGGCTGACGTGCTGCACAGTTTGGTGATTGTCCTGCGATTAACACAGTGGCAATTTACTGCTGAGTTGTGTCGTCTACACCAGAAGTTCTAAAAGCTACCGCATACCAGACCAGAAGTGCCACACTGCACAGCTACACCANGGGCTGACGTGCTGCACAGTTTGGTGATTGTCCTGCGATTAACACAGTGGCAATTTACTGCTGAGTTGTGTCGTCTACACCAGAAGTTCTAAAAGCTACCGCATACCAGACCAGAAGTGCCACACTGCACAGCTACACCAAGCTCGTTTTACATAGAGAGAGAATTTTTTATCCTTTCTGTTATTGTTTCTTTTTCTTGCTCTGTCTTCATTAGTTTGATAAATTATCGACACAGCATGAAAAACAAAACTACATAAATAACTGCCCAGTGAAAACATTAAAAAATCTAAATAATTTATACATACATAACTTGCAGCGTTCACAGCCAGTAAGAACCACCATCACCACTGTGCTGTCCATGTCCATTTCTCTATTTCTTTTATTCTCCATTCTGCTTCGCTCTGTTTCTTTAACTTCTGCCCTGTACTCTGGGTCACCAGAGGTCAGTGACCCACTATACTTTTAGAAGTTCTGAACTGCTGGGTCCCGGAAACCGCCTCAAAACATCCACAGTAGTCACAATCTGGAAACCTTTTTAGGCTTGACAATACCTTTAAAACTTCCTAACCGGAAGACTTATGCTAGTTACACAAAACATCTACAGCTTCTAGGTTAAATGCTTATGGGGTGAACTTAAAGCTGCAAATTTTCTACTGCCAAAAACATATATATATATATAGTGCTTGAATGTAGGGTCTAAAACTAAAAGACTTAAAGTACTTAAAGTAAATTGAAACAATAAATCCAAAAATGAAAAAAAGACTTTCATGCAAATAAGCGCTGGCCTATAAAATATATCAGTAAACACACACATTACATTACTGTATTCAACATCAGACAGAAACACTCAAAACAAGACACCTTGAAGGCTGACAAAATGGCCATTATGCTGCTAATAAAGATATGTTCAGCATTATCACACATATGACCTCCAACACCATCATACACAGAAACCACCAAACATCTAATCTTAACTTTAGAGGTTAAGATTAAACACCTGCCTGACCACACAGCCGACAACTTATTCACACTCTAACATAACAGAAATATAGAAAAGGGCAAACAGTTCATTTACATTCAACGCAAGTTAATGTAAGGAGTTTTTATTCTAAACAATGTTGGAGTATTTCTATCAAATTACCATGAAATTTTCAAGCAACAAAAATGAATGAACATACTGGTTTTTACAGCAATAATATCCATAAATACTCTCTAAAGGAGAGAATGTGGGGTGCGTGCTGGTGTCTGTATACACATACCAAACTCATATTTTATTCATTAGACTTAAATCATGCACTGCGCAAGCGTTTTACACGCAAATCAAATAGAGTATTTATTACAGGAAGGCCAAAATTTGCATTGCAGAGGGAGGTGGAGTTGAGCCCGGTTGTTTTGCGTAATGAGAAGCATTCAGCCTATGACTTTATTTTTGATTACATTCTGATACATGCATAAAATCGCTAAAGCACTAGAAAACTTACCAATGAAGCAATAAATGAAACAATAGGGTCAATATGACTTCAGCTGTTTTGATTGTATTGTATGAAAATATAGCTTGCGGTTCTTGCTGATGGTTGCTTTAACCAAATGTCAGATCAGTAAACTGTAAAGTTATGCTACTTGTAGGAAAATGAAACATGGAAAAGAAAAAGATTTAGCAATGTTAAGTACATTGTAGTAAAATTAATGTCTTATGGAAATCACATGCATTCACGCTTAAAGTCCATAAAAAAAATTCTTTTGAAATGACAACTGCACCAGTTATTTATGCTCTAAACTAAGTAGTTTTTAGTACAGAAACATACATATTTAACAAATTAACCTATTATAAACGTATCTTAACTCTAGTACTTAGAATGGCAGACAGCCTTCTATCTGTTGCTTACACAAGAGCAATAACAAGGACATTATGGCTAGCAGTTGTGGCCCAGACCATTAAATTAAAAAAAAAAAAAAAAAAAGAGTGGAGAGTTTTTGAGTTCTAGAATAAACCCTATTAGGTCTGAAGAGTAGTGCCATGAGTTTTGTGCTTGAGCTATACTCTCTCAACACACTAAGCCACTCACAGAAATGCTGAGCTCATTCCACACAGTATAGGAATGTGGGATCAACACTTTTAAGCACACATTCTGCCAATCTCAGTGAGCTTCATGTTTGTCCAGAACTAATGGGAAAGCGGTAGAGTTTATTTGCTTCAGTAAGTACAGCTTCATAAGTAAGGCTGACACACTGCAGTCTGCTGGACTGGGCATGTGTTTGTGCAAATGTGTATGTGTGTGAGAGACTGTGTGTGTGTGTGTTTGCACATGCAGAGGAACCCCGAGTAGTGTTTACTGAAAGTGATGTTAAGTGTTGTTCTTTGGCGATGGGAGATCTAAACACCGCAAAACCCATCAAGCCAAATTTAATAGCTAAACAACAGAGGAGGCCTCAAAGCTCTATAGTGTTCAGACACACATCCATACTCACATTCAGAGGGTTGCACACAAACGCCCTAATGGAGGATTACATGTAAGATAACTGTAGCAGTGCTGGGCCTCATCATAACAATCCGGAGATTAAGTACACTGTTTAAAAGTGACATAAGGACTGCACAGAGATGTAAGGCAAGAGAACAACAATGTTGTTTCTACCTAGATCCCTACATCACTGCTTATTTCTAGTTTATAGAAACATGCAGACAAACATAATTCAAGTATTTCTAGGAACTGACCTAAAATAGTCATGGGCATGATAAGGTTAAAGCTCTAAAGCCAGGACGTACTGATTTGACAGAAACTGCAGAAAAATATATCAAATCAGTTAAAGGATAAAACCAGTTGCTTTCAGCCATCAGACAGAAGGTAACAGCACTACTTTAGATGCTGTACTACTATAGCCCCTGTTACTATAACTGTGCACTATACTCTACGGCAGTGTTCCCCAATAGGCGGCCCGAGGGCCTAACACGGCCTGCAAGGGTCAAACAGCTGGCCCGCCGCCAAACACTTACGCATGCGCCTTTACCTTACTGGCTACTAAAATACGAGAGCAGAGCAGTATAGCCAATGGCTGATGAGCTAGCCAACTCTGTGGAACACAGAATATGTAAGTCCTGCTTGCACAAAAACATGGCCAGTGCTAAAAAACGAAAAGTTGATAACGTAAATAGACAGTTCAGTTCCATCTGGACAGATGAATTTTGTTTTATTTTACCAGACTATGCCAATGCTAAGCCAACTTGTTTGCTATGCTCTCAAACTGTAGCCGTCTGCAAGGTGGCTAACATAAAGCGGCATTTCGAAACGCGCCACAGCCATTTCAATGACAATTTCCCAGCAAAATCAGAGAGTCGAAGACAAAAGATTGCAAGTTTGATTGCTGCCTACAATCATTCTGTTACATCCATCCATAAGACAACATCTGCACAAGAAAACGCAACAACGGCATCACTGCACGTATCGTGGAACTTAGCAAAAGCTAAAAAACCTTTCACGGATGCCGAGCTGGTAAAGACGTGTAAGATTGATATGGTGGAAGAAGTTTTGAGCCACGATGAAAAAACAAAGGTTTGAACAGAGGTTTTAGTAGAGGACTGCTTGTGTGCCCTGCTCTCATGTCTAAAGAAAACAGACTTCATGTCGCTCGCCATTGACACGTCTTGTGATAGGGACAGTGCACACCTAGAACAGTGTCTTCGCATTGCCACAACAGAGCACCGCCCCAACTTCAGGTCTCTTTTTCAACTCGCCGCTGTCACTTCTCTCATTGAAAAATGAGTAAAATCATGCAGTTGACATACCTAATTAAGGACATGTACTATAACAACAAACAAATAATTACTGTACAATCTGCTTAATTATGAAACATTATGCGGCTAATGCACTGGCCCTTGCTTTTGCGGTGTTGGCTGGGGACCCCTGCTCTACGGGATATGTGCACTATACTCACTGGCGTGTCTTCTGGTTAGTGTGTATGGTGATTGGTGTGTAGGGTACCTGTTACAGTCTTGGTTTTAACAGGGCTGCTGGCATAGTCAGACGCCTGATTGGATAACTGCTTGGCCAGTGGAGTACTACCAACTGATGCTTCATCCTCTCTCCTCATTTTCACAATGGAAACTCCACTTGCAGTCTGCAACATAAGAGAACAGAGGAGCAGATCAACAAGCATACATACACACACACTTTCTCTTCTTAAATCGCAGTCACACATTTGACCTCAGAGACACAGACAGAGAACTCACCAATAAGATTAATCAAATAAGCAATCAAGCATGTTACACATACAACGGAAGGGCAACACCAGCACGATCCCTTAGTTCAGTGTGAGATCTCAGGAAGAATATGGTCATACCAGCATACTAAATTTATAAAAACTACATTTGCATTAAAAAAGGAGAGACTAAGCCAGCTGGAAACATTACAGTGGGGGAAAATACAGAAAAACTGTCAGTAACTAATGACAGACAGCTAAACTTATCAGAGCACATACATGGTTCAATTCGGTGATACTACAGTCATTATTTTTGCCTGCATTGTGATCATTATCATGATCACAACAAAATATACAATCATAAATTTTTAGTATTTAGTGTGCCCACTCCTTACCTGTATAACAGTTTCTATGGCTCCCACTTGCTTTCAGCTTTTCAAATCAAAATCTGGTTTAAATTTTAATTTTAAGTATTTTCCGCTTCTTGCAATTGCAAAAGAAATCCCAAACATATCTAATGATTTTAAAGTCTAGTCTCTGGGCTAGTCAGTTCATTGTTTTGATGTGTCTTCTCACAGTGGAATGACAGAAACACCTGTGGCTGTTTTTTTTTTTATGTCATATCTAATGCTAACAGAAATATCTCCTGAACACTGAATAAAGTGTACTTATGTCAGGTCGTCCCAGGATAGACACTCCCGGGACGCTTCTCACGCCGGCCACCAGAGGTCTAACTCGCCGGAATTCTGAGGATTGTCACGCCTGCTCCCTCTCACCTAGCCCCTCCCGCACCTGCCCTCTCTCACCTGCTCCCCATCCCAAATAATTATCCCTCCCTTTAAATGGCCTTCCCCTCCCTAGGTGTTTGTGAAGCATTTCCCACTATACCTTTTGCACTGGTGGCTGTGGAGCAATCCTCAGATTCTGTGTCTCTTCAGTAATCTCTGTTTTGTTTTTCAGAGTACTCCCTCTGCCCTGGACTCTTGAGCCTTGGATGCCTCTTGCCCTTGGCTTCTTTGTTATTCCCTTTTGTGACTTTTGGACACCTTCTGAGCTTTTGTATTTTTGAGGCCTTTCGCTTTATTTTTTAGAGAATTCTGGGCGTTTCTTTCTTTTGGACCCTTTTTGTGTTGGTACGTTTTTGTGTTGGTGAATAAACCTACAATGGATCCAATCTCTGTGTCTGGCATACCACCGTTACAATTTATTAACTTTTACAGAGTACTGTGGGGTTGTTTACATTCCTATTGGCAATGGCTCAAATACAGTTGTAAGAAATTGTTTTTATTTATTTAAATATTCTTACTATTTTGAAGATACAGGTAGATTTGATTCTAAAGGGGACATGAGTAATCAGTTTATAGATTAAAACAGTTCTTGGTTAGGACCTGAAATGGTAGATTTCAATGCTAATCCAAAATCCAAAGAAAAATTCTTGCTTTTATAGTGATAAGATTCTTGACTATTTTTTTCAATTCCTACTCTTATAGTTGCATGACAGCAACTATAACTTATACTGCTTGCCAGGGTCTCACCCTTCTCTCATTTCCTTCTCCTTTTCATTTGTCCTCCCACCATCCCTGTCCTTCACATTTGGCTCTCTTATCATTGATTTCAGGCCTTCACCTCCTCATCCTGCAGCAAACGAAACATTCTGTAGAGGTGGACCCTGACCCTGGCAGAGCTGGGGCCACTTCATCAAAGCTAGTGGGGGGTGATTGCACGCATACACACATGTACACAGACAGCCTTCCCCACACTCTACTTTGACAACCGTCTAGCCGCCAGTAAAAAAGTAGACAGTAGTAGCAGGGTTGCTGCAATCTCCAGGTCTCAAGCCCCTATAAGCACATGAGCAAGCAGTTCTTTCTCTCTGCTCTCCAGTCTTCCTGAGCAGCAGATATGTCTGTGTCTTGGTGTACATAGTTTATTAGACATTTAGACATTTGTTTTGGTCATTGTTTTTGATTCTTTGGGACAGGAACCCCGACAACAAACAAGTTGGTAATGTTAAAAAAAGAAAAATGGTGAAACAGTTCACAACTAATTAAATTAACTGGTAACAAGTCACTCACATGACTGGGTATAACAAAAAGCATCCCTGAGAGTATATGATTACTCTCTTTATATTTATAATATGAATACTATTTTTTATATTTATAGAATTATTTTTAATATGATTAGAAGATTCAGATAATTGGCACACAATCCCTGTATTCAAAGAAAATGTCACATGTATGCAAGGCCAAAAAAAAAGCACCCTTACCACTGACCAACATGCACAAGTTTTAGAGCAACATACAAGGCCATCCAGATAACATTATTTTTTAGGGAAGGCCTTGCATACTAAAGCAAGACGATGCTAAACCACATTCTGTAAGTATTACAACAGCATGGCTCTGTAGTCAAAGACTCTGGGAGCTAAACTGTGCTCCCTGCAATCCAGACCTGTCACCAATTGGCGTATTATAAAACAAAAATACAACAAAGGAGATTACTGTTTACATTTATTTATATTTTGCACAGTGTACCAACTTTTTCGGAGTAAGGGTAATACATATTGCCTGTTATTGCACTAGTACATGTGCACTCATGTCTTCGTCTTCATGCTTATGCTGTCATGCCAGACTGTCATGGAGTGACTTAGAATGGCAGCTAGTCCCGCTTTTGCCTTGGTGGAGACATTCAACAAATCTGTGTGTGGAGTGATAAACAGTTTGTTGTCATGCATCACGTGTCCAGAAGGCCTGGTGTCACTCCACCTCCAACCCAACCACAAAAAAAAAAAAATGGTTTGGATGGAATATTGCAGGACACCATTAGGAACCTCTACAACTCCATGCCAAGACATGCATGTTGCATTAGCAAACGTAACAGACTGATGCCGTACTGAGAGACACTACTTCTGTATGTGTAGCTCAATAAATATTGTCCATATCAGTCTTATTATTATTCTTTTTTTTTTTTATCTTTTATTGTTCCTAGTACCCTTTATCTGCCTTACGAATAGCACTGCAATCTGACACATCCTTCTGGGTGCACCTATCGTTTGGTGATGAGTGTACATATAATGTCAAAGCATAAATGAACTGAATTGAATTTGAGAGAAACAAAGACAGACATTCCTACCTGTTGTGTCTGTCGGCTGGCACTGGGTCTCTGAGGTTGGTGGAGTAGCCAAGTGGACAGAACAGGATCCACATTAACAGCAATGCCTTGTACACTGATGAGCATCACTGCACCTACAACACAAACACACACACACCATCAACCATTATACAAGCAAAACAGATAAAGTATGCATACACAATTAATTAGCTCATAATGTTGTGTAATTTCATTCTATTTCAATGTTTAAAAAAGGCACACTAACACACACATACACACACATTAACTTCATATGATGGCTTTCAAGCTGCACTCACTTTGAAATAATAGTAAATTATATTTGAACAAATTAACAATTTATTTGGAAGAAGGGCTCAATTTCACTCTTAAGCCAGCAAGCAGCATGACAGCATAAATGAGCATTTGCATACACATACACACACACGCACACACACTTGACTCGGCTCATCATTTGAGAAGTTAACATTAAAACAGAACAGTGGGTTCCCTTGTCACAGAGCTTCCAACCAACAGCTTAGATGAGAATCTGATTAGATGTGATGTGATTTCCTGAGCACCACTCAGGTACTAATAAGGGCGCTTGAGGGGATTACGACATCCTAAAGAGAAACTATTACACATCTTTAGGTCAACAGTTATAGGCACAAGTTCCTAAAACACTACTGCTTGCGCTTATCAACATATTTTCCTGCCAGTTTAATAGAACTGATTACTACGCTACAGGTCCATCTTTATCTCTCACAAACACGCACCTAGGGGTGTAATGAGTGTGTAAACTGTCTGCTTGGCACCAACATACACCACATGCTATATGAGCATTCCAAACATGTTACATGGAGCCAAAAATAACATTTTCTTTTGATAAATATCTGTGGAACTTGAGACTTTCTAAGGGTTTAGCTGATTCTTAAATAATAATCTTCACCACCAGGCCTGGCTAGATCTAATGACCCAGGAGTGCAGCTATAATCACTCCCATGCCATTGGGATTAAGCAGAATTCTCTAGAGTAGTCAGGAATGCCTCGGTCTTCAGATAAGAGAAGACTTCATACCACAGAGGAGTTCCGCTTTTGGAAGATTTTGGAAACTTTTACTTAAAGCCCCTGAGGAATCGTAGCACAAGGATTCGGTAGGCCAAATATTTTACAATATCCAGGTTAAAGCACAGCAAGTTGTGTAAATTCAACCTAAGTTTATTAAAGAGTAAAATTTAAAGTAGCGCATTGTTTAATTATGAAATATTCACATTATAAGAGCTTGGGTACCACCAATACAATAATGCTTGTTTTCTTAAAGCAGTTCTATATTAGCACCAGACATATTGTTTAATTTGTATGTTGCAGTTTTGCAGTGAACCCACCAATAATCTCACCTCTGAATATTACTGGAGCAGCATTTTTCTTGTCTGCTAAGGAGTCCATTTTAAACTTAAATAAATAAAATATTTTTACTTTACACATTTATTTTGTAATAACAAACATTTAATATCACTTCATATATAAGCAATCTGTAACTACAAGCATATGTGCATTATTGAGATCCTGCTGGTGTGTGTTTCCTCTTCTTTCTTATATCTACAAAATTGTAATTTTACAATCAAGCGAAAAAACAGGAATTTGAATGATTGTTAATGAAACACTATATTTGTTTTCTATGAAATTTTCATTATCATTTGCATGATAACATGAAAAAATTAGTTGTTTTAAAGTGTGTTGTTGATATTTTAATGTGAATGACAGAATGACATCCAACCATGTCATATAAGTTAAATTAATGCAAAAAATATAGACCTATTCTCTTCAAATAATGTATTTAACAAATACTGTATGCCATTCTATCCCAACACATTAAGTGTTGAAAAAAATAAGACAAGACAGTGCAAGTGTGTGTGCGTGCAATTGTCTGTATGTGTGTCCTCCCTGACAACAGACAAAGGGTAAACCACAACCCCGTAGCAAGAGCCATCATGCTGGATCAGCCTACTGTACACACTGACATAATCACAAACACACATGAAAGAGTATCAATGTGTAGTATCAAAGTAATACAATAATAAAGAGAAATGTCTTTCCTAAAGTTAATAACGCAATGTGACTGCTTCTAACAAAAGTCTTTTTTTTGACCATTGTTATTTCTCAGAACATTGTTCACTAACATGTGCAAGAAATCACATTCAGCACAGTAACCATCCATTTAACATCAGCTGACAATCACCCCAAATAACCACCGCAGCCTCTACAAACTTCAATGTGTTAAAATGCAAAGTTCCACAGTTGTACAGGTTGTGCATTGATTAGACGCTTCCTTGAAGAGGAGCTTCACTGGAACTGAACCACAGTTGTGAAAACGCTACCTGCAAACACAACTTAACAAGGATCATACTGGCCTCAACAACCATCAGCATACAATACTCACTTCAAATACAAGCCAAAATGTATTAAAAAATGTTAAAACATTTCTTTTATTCATCTTGTCTGGCAAAACATAGCGTTTCTGCGCTGCCTATTTTGCTTTCCCCTGTTACAGGAAATGGTTCTGTACCCCCTCAGAACAGGTGCATGTGATGTAGGAGTTCAGCTGTGTTGAATAACTTGGCTGTTGGCATAATTGCTGACTCAGTGGCAATTTCTTTATTAGTATCATTTTAAAAAATATTATATAGAATCCAACAAAGAGTTCAAAATCAGCCACTGACTGTATTTGTTTGTTTATCCATTTCTATAGATTATATTGTTAATTCACTTTAATTCAAGAAGTTTACATATTTTTAAGTTAGTATTGATTAATGTTAAGAAAACAATCCATTCAATAATTGTATGATTAAAATTACATTTAAACTTTAAAAGATGTTCTTCAGCATTTTTCTTAAAGAGGGTTTCAGTCTTTTACAAATAGTGAATTCCACTGTATGCACAACGCTACATTTCCAGAACCTTCCACTGACTCATCAGCCCAGAGTGTGTTCTTTGTGTGATTCCCTATCCAGAAATCTGGCATTGGCCTTGATTTTGAGTTGTCTGTATTAATTGCAGTGAGCTCACGGAATTAAATAATGATTAAATTAAGTTTAAACTGCAGATACACACCCTAACAAAATGTACCACAATTTGGGAAACACTTACAAAAAGGAAATATGTTGACAGTTAGTTTGCGAGTCACTATCTTTTAGGGTTACACTAAGGTTTAGGGCTACAGCTTAAAAAGTTTCGGGAACAGCAAGTGCAAGCGTCCGAATTCCACCATCAACACATTTTTTTTTTTCTTTCATGATCCCAATGATCCAGACAACAGGGTCCATGCACCATCTTCCAGTCTGCTGATTATTTAGCTCCATGTATCACAAAACCTTTGCCTACTTCTCAACTGCCATAAACTGTTTATTGCTTCAACTACTATGTTCACATATATATTTAACAATCCAAACATCTGCAAAAACTGTACGACACAGCTATTTATAGCACCAAGTATTCTTTGGGTGGTAAAGAAGAAGAAACATCACCACAGTGGCAGGCAGTGGTTCTCTTACCATGCCATCTACAACGTAAATCAAATAAAGTGCTACATTTTGATCTGACTGTATATTTATTAAATGATGAACTAATTATACATTAACCTGTTGTTATGTTATAATACCAGGTTTTATTATATAAAAGTGAGGGTGTGGAGGTGTCTCCATTAATCAAAATCAAAATTGGCAACCATGTAATGTAAGGCTCTGGGGCTCTGGTGGGAAAACATGCACTATACTAATCCATTCCTCTTTATCTCCTCTTAACGTAACGACAGCAAAACAGGTGAAACCGACAGTAAGAGTTAAACTAGGGCCCAGTTAGTGTGAGCTGGTGTTTATTAAGTGTTAAACCTTGGGTTATCTGGGAATGATTTTGGGTTCAGTGCAGGTATAGACAATGCAGTGTGGACAAAGTGAGCTCCAGTGAGAGTGCTGAGTTCCATGGTGTGGCTTCCCTTTTGCTAGCCTAAAGCGGAGAGTGCATTGCACTCTAAAAATAAAAATGCAAAAAATGCTGTGTAGAATATTCCCTTTGTTGAGCATGTACTTTATTCTTTATGGCTTAGACCTACAGTTGAGTAAGCAAGCGCTGTTTGATCCTTTCGTACTTGTCACATTACGTAAAATTAAGGAAAAAGATTAAAAATCAAGTTTGTCTATGAGAGGACTAGTCTAATCTTTAAGGACTGGGTTTAATTTAGTTGTAGTGGCTGCAGGTATTTGTTTACACCATGGACTATAATTTCTGAATTCAACTGATGGGGTTCTTCCTTGTTTTGAGATAAACTCCTGAGGTCTTTAAAAAAAAAAAAGAAAAAAAAAAACCCATCTGAAGACACCAAGTCCTTAAATGAGCAGCATACTCCAAGCTAACTGCACCCTTTTCTGAGGAGAAAAAGAATGCTCACTCTCCACTCTTCTTCCTACAAAGCAGTTGCCATCACCCCACTCATATTCACGCCAAGTAATGCCACATTAAAGCCATTTAGCAATTTACAGATAATGGGTTCAGGCTGAGAAGAAGAGAGAGGGAGGACGAGGACAGGGAGAAAGAGGGTGGAATGTCTGTCTATAATCAGATAGAACATAATGCAACATCATAGGAATATTACAAACACAATTGAAAGGCGAAAATGGATAATACTAATAATAACAATAACAATGTTAGCAAATTTTAATTTGTTTCTGCAAATTCCACTAAGCAAATAAAGACCAGCAATCATTTCGGCAGATGATCGGGGGTAGTCATTTAACCTGCAGGATAACCGATGAAAGATTTTCTCTTAGTGACAGCTAGTGTGTCTGCACATTCAAAGACTAAAAAGTAACACCAGGGAGGATTACTATTCCAGTCTTTATATCTGGATCTCTTTATGTCTTTATATCTCCACTGACCTATCAACCAGAGCGTGTTCTGTGTGGGCGCACAGGACTCAGCCACATGAGCACACTCAATTACAGCACTACAGGCTGCTTATCTTAAACAGAGCATTAAAACAATCAAAAAAAAGTTTACTGCTTTTTAATTTCTGTCTGTGATAGCACAAGAGGAAATCAAAGAAACACTGCACCACCTGCAGCCCAACAGCCCTTACAGTGGAACATGAAGCAATCTCCACAACGATGGCTTTGCTTTCATATACACATATGGCACTTCAAAAGGTCCCTGGACGGGATCAGAGTACACTGCTAGAAGGAGAGAATACTTTCAGTTAGGAGATAAAGAAATCAGCAAAGACATGTTCTTGTTAAAACTGTTTAAGATGACTTGAGTTTAACCAGAAGTTTGAAGTTCAAACACCTAAAGACAAAAACTCTTGAAAGTAATGCAGTACAAAAAGCAGCACGAAAGCAGATGAAATTCTTCGGTGGCTCCAACTGAAAAAATGGACATATAAAATCAGTCAGCCAGCTCTTTTCAGGCAGTTTTCAGTCACACTAGTTGACTTGCTGTAACGTTAAGGCTGCTGAGGCTAGCTGAGGTAAAAATTTATAGGGGACTGTTGTTAGGTGAGGTTTGGTTGTCAAGAGACGGACTGCTTCAGTGGACACAGAGGCTGAGAGGAGAGATAATGAGCTCCCTGAGCTGGCCATTTGTCAACACGCAGTAGTGAGCCCGACGGGCTTGAGTGCCTCTTTACCCACTGAGAGCACCCTTTTATCTTGCGATTGTATATGTTCAGAGGAAAAGGAAAAAGCAGTGTGTGTACATGTACAGGTTCCTAGAGTGTGTGTTTATAGGAGCTAGCCTGATGGGTTCCTACAATGGTGCAAAGCATCGTACCACCCACGAAGACAAGGGCAAGCCTTCAGAGTGATGAGGGCTTTTACAACTACCGTGCTGCACCATGCCACACACAGTGTACATACAAACACATGCACCGTGCACATACAAACTAGCTTAAAATCATGAACTGATTTAACAGAGATTAAATCAGTACATTAATGCTTGGCCATTTAAGTGTGATTCAATCAGATACTTTCTGATCTGAAATGGTTTTCAAATGCAATGCTTCTCTCAAATACTAAAAAATTAGTATTAGGTTATGCTATAACAAAGCAAATGTTTCTACATGACATTCTATTCAGAGGACAAAAAAAATTACAGAGAGAGAGAGAGAGAGAGAGAGAGAGAGAGAGAGAGAGAGATTTTTTCTGAATTGGAAACTCCAGACAGCTCATAAAGTAAAAAATCAAACCCTCTCGGAGAGCAGAGAGCAAAACACAATTTCCTTCAAACAAACAGCGGCACGGGCAAGAATAAATTTAAAGCTGCATTATCCATGCAAGGTCAGTCAGAGCCTTTAATCTATGTGTTATGTTATGACAGTACACTATCGTTTGAACACTGAAAGATAGCAAACAGCCAGTCAGAGGCTTATAAAACCCCCTGCCTTACTATGATTGGTGAAGCCAGTAAACAGCGACCAGGAAACAGAGCACACCTGCATTGTCTGCAAGCATCTGAATAACTCCCCCACCCCCGGCAGTGAGAGATGGCCTTGTCCACAAGGCCACTTAAAAGCTCTTCTTGATACTGAACATAACTCCTCAACGTCATCTTTTCTCATCCTCGGCAATCTTCAGCAATCAATGTTCAACACTCTCTGATATGCATGCAGTACACAATGGCCCATAACAACTGTACAGTGCAAAGCAAAGGGTGTTGCAGATTCTGGAGAAGTTAGCCAGTGGTGAGGAGGGAGGAGGTCCCCTGCTTCTCTTTCCTCTCATGTAGGAACACTGTAATCATTTTTTGTGCTGAATTTCTAAGAAGAAGAATATGTTGTCTGGAGAGAACAGGTAGAAGAGAACAACTCTGACTCATCCAGGAGTCAGGGAAAGGGATGATTTTGAAAGAGCTGACTCAGGAGCTCCTCCCTCTGACTCAAGAAAGGAGAACAGTTCTGGAGCACAACAGTCAGACAGGTAGATAGATAGATAGATAGATAGATAGATACATTTGTATCTGTCTCACTAGTTCCAAAAACCATAGTAAAAACAGAGGTAACTTAAGTGACTTATTTAAAGGGGCTTCATGTAATAAATTTAATTTACTGAATCATAAAAGGCACGTTTTATGTCATCAAAGTTTAAAAACAACAACGCTATACATATATAATCCTGATCACTTCTGCCCCAGGTTGCCAGATATGAAACTAATTGGCAGGCAAACACAGCATGCTGCAGCCATGGAAGCAAGCAAACAAACTGAATGTGGAGTTTTCTCTTCAACAAGTAAGCACCAAGTGTCAGCTAGGGTTACCTTTGCTAATTTATCATGACTACTAGGAGGAATGGACATTTAAGCCATTTCAGCACTTGAGTACTCGCATTCATTCATGTGGTCCGTGTGCAGCTGGGTTATGGAGGTTGTGAGTTTTGAGACACCGTCGGAGAAGTGAAACCCGTGCTAACCCGTGAAACCTGTGCTAGCTAATGCCATCATGCTAACATGCTAGTGTTAACTGCAATCTGTCACACCAGAAAAGTGGATAGCCCGGAGAAGAGGACAGTGTATCGACAGCAGCCAGCATGACTCTATGTTGACGAAGTGTACAAATGTGATTATTGTATACGTTAAAAGAATTACGATATGATTCTCTCTGTTGCTCTTCCATTTCCTGCTCTACCTATCCTATTAGCGGTACCTGACCAGGGTACCTTTATTTGACACCAGTGAGGGCACTTCACAACTGAGATCTAGGCAGCAACAAGGAAGAACAATACGCTACTAATCTGAAATGAATGTGAAATGTTTTATACATTATCTGTTAAACTGAGCAATAAGCTTTCGGGGTCTAGAATAGTAAATCCAAATCCAGAGTTTGTATTTTCGGAGCAGTCAGCTTTAGCTTTCAGGGTAACGGGCTTAGCTTTGGCTAGCTATGCATCTAGCCATCACCGACAGAGTTATAAACATTACGGTGTAGGACTCGTCACTGCTTGCCAGTGTCCAAGTTTAACAATCTGTTCATCTTGTGCTCGTTCGAGAAGGGAGGGGAGCAGAGGGTGTAGTAAGGGGAGGCAGAGTTAAGCACAACACTCGTTCCCCTGAGATGGATGATGTAATAAGATCTATAAATTCTATACAGGTGTACATTTATTTTGCTTGGACGCAGAGGAGAGTCATGAAATAAGACTCACACTGAAAGCTAAGCAACACAGCTCTCACAAAGGTTAAGTAGAACTGCTGTTCAAATAGACCCTGGCATCACTGGTCCAGCAACAGCACCTGCACCAAATAGCATCCTGCACAAGAGCAATCAATAGTAGTTCCATCATTACTGCCACTGCTCCCTCAGGTGCTTCTGGAAAACTGTGTCCTCTTGCCAGTATACACCAGGTGCATAATGAAGAGTAACAGGCCATTTATAGGCTCAGACACACCGGATCCATATCCAAGCTACGGAGAATTCCTTACAACAAAACAGAGAGGAAGCTTCTGATGAGAATGGAACTGAAACAGGCACACAAGCACAGTGGTACTGTGGGTTTTACCAGTATAACCATTACAATCTGTAAGCGTATCATTCCGTAAGATCTATGAAAATTACACATATTCATTTACATTTACATTTATGGCATTTAGCTGACGCCCTTATCCAGAGCGACTTACAAGGTTAATCATATTACAGGTAGGCCAACGTAGTGTTAGGAGTCTTGCCCAAGGACTCTTATTGGTGTAGCACAGCATAGTCACCCAGACCGGGATTCGAACCCCAGTCTCCCACATGTGGTGGTGGATCCCTGGTGGGTAGTGGTGTTACCCGCTGAGCTACACCAACCACATAATTCATAACTATAATGCAGTCTACACTTATTCTCTCTGTCCATTGCACCTACACCAAAGGGAACAAATGCTTTCTTCTGTCAGTGACAGATTCAAGCACGTTGACAATGTCTCTTTTAACTTAAAAATAAAATATATCACTAGAGTAGTAGTAACGTGTGTGTACGGGTGTGTGTGTTTGTGTGCATTAGGCATGGTGAAATACATAAACATTTATGAACTACAGCTTTCTATGTGCTACTGTGTTTTATTTCTCTATATAAAAGAAGGGCAGGAGGGAGTGGGGAAAATGGCACAATATTAGTAGAGAGACAGCAAAAGTGAATATACTTCCAAATACTAGGATATACAGTAGATAACAAGAAATCCTGGCTCACCTGCCGCTGAACTGCAGCAGGGTCTAACTGCGGCTGATTGTATCTCCCAGCATTAGATACTCCCTGACCAACCACCCACCCACCCACCCACCCAATCTTCCATCGCTCTGTGATGGTGGGCCTCCAGGCTGTCCAAAAAAAAGGACACAAGGGGATAATTCAACCCCCACCTATATTACACCTAGATACTTTGTTGATAGTAGCGAAGTGAACATTCTCTCCCATGCACCCCGAGGTCAGAGGAGCAGCATTCTTCTTCCCAGAACATTGGTCAAATCAACATCACAAATTCTTTTATTAAGAAGAACATCAAGGTAAAGCACAAAGCAAATATTGTACCACTACGAACCCAAACTGAGACACATCATGAATATACACACAACATCATAAAAACAAACAAACATAATAAACTACATGTAAATGCATTGGTGGTTACGCATGAGGAACATAACACGAAACATGAATAACAATAAATAAATGCACACATTTATGCTCGTTGTGTGTAAAATACCTGAACTGAAAACTTACTACCAGTTTACCATGCTAGTCAAAGATATGTTTAATGTGCTTTCTGGCATTTTACTTCACAAATTATTACTAAGTTTGTGGAATCAGCGATAATCTGCGTATGTAACAATCCCCAGAAAAAGTGCTAACTGTCTCACTAAAATGCAGTGTTGGTATTTTAAAGTGTGTATAATAACAGTACTGAGTTCAATATTGTGGTATAACAAATGAGCAACTACCAGCACATGTCTAGTTGTGTGTGTTCAGCTTAAAGAAGAGGAGGTGAGGTAAGCAGGGCTGTGAGTGCTGGGAGGTGTAATCACTCCTGAACAGCTCTGAGTTATAACACTGACAGGAGGGGTCAGCCAGCTTAAATCACCATACACTCAGGAAAACATCTCAGCTTTGAATTTACAAGGTTAAAAATGAAGACTAGACTTCAGTGTCAGGTCCAATGAGGACAGCCATGAAATACTACTGCAATTACAAAATGCTTGCTTTGAATGTTGCACATGACAGACTTTTTGGTTTATGATATTATTTACTATTTCATTTTACAGGCAATATTTGAGAAGAACAACCCTCTAAAAAAGCAGCTTCAAAGACAATTTTAATTGGGTAGGAACTGACTAAGAATATTAATCAAAAGAACATACTAAAATGACAAAAAAAAAAATCATTTATTCACATTCATATACATGCAGAAATTATTTTTCAAATTATTGATTCATATTTAATTTAATTACTTGAAATGATTATAAACAAGCCGTTTTTAACAGGTGAATAAAGGGTGATCCTGTTACCGCCAGAATCTTTATTCATATGGACTGGTGGGAGAAATATCAAGTAAAGTGGAAATGCTTGCCAGAGTGGACTCAGTAATAGACAACTTCTTCACCAATTTACAAAAAAAGCTAAAAAACTATGCAATTACAGAAACAAAAACACATCCCTGTTCTTGAGCTTGCACTCTCTCCATATCACTACCCATTAGCAGTTATCGCCCTAAATTCAGGTTGCATGGGTTATGACAATGCTGAGCTTTGGCAAAATGCCCCAAACAGGTCCACTGTGCTGGGACATCCCTGACCAAGCATCCTCAGTAGAAGGAGAACTAAAAGCAGAAAGATGCAAAGATTTACTTTTGTCCCCTTCCATTGCAGTGCCTTATACAGAACTTCTAGAGCACAGCTGTGGTCTCTACTGGTTCATTCCTATTTAACTCCACACCTTTTAAATAAAAAAAAGGGGGATTTTCTGTTTTACTGTCACTATGCCCTAACATCTGAAACCCCATGTATGTCAAAGCCATGACACTTAAGACCATTTCACTTTTCTATAGAACCAGTTATCTCTCCTTGACCCTTTAGCAGGCCAATAAGTATCTGCCACAGGGGGGCAGTGATGTCATGAGGAACAAGAATACATGTGACATCACTTGACCCTATTTAATTAAAAGGGACAATACACACTAATAAACAACATTATTTCAATACGTTATTTACATTATTTCAATGTAAATGTGCCAGATTAAGCCACGTGCCTAATTTTCATCTGCAGTCACTGGGCATGTTGATGTTAACAAAAAAGGAAAAGTCCATTTCTCTCTCTCTCTCTCACACACACACACACACACACACACACACACACACACACACACACACAAAACATTTTTTTTGCAGCGGAGAAGCAGAAATCGTTTTACACAAAGTGCAACTGATTCATGTATTTATTTTTTGGCATAGTAATGTGTGTATATGTATCGATACAGTTATATTTGTGTCTCTATGTGTGTGTGTGTGTGTGTGTGTCTGTCCTGCCATAACCCCCATTCTTATACCACATAATTCCACTGTTATCTACTCCCTTGCACATAAAGCAGGTTAATTTTTATTATTCTGAAAATGAAAAACCCTGAAAAAATGAAGATAAAATTTCACCAGAGAGTTTATGAACTGTCAGATAGCTAATGCAAAATATTAATTCACTAAATTATGTCCAATGTTTAATTTATTAAGCAGCATGGAAAATTAACTTTGGCTTGCTGGCATTTTCTGTTAGGCTTCGCATGTTTTATAGCTGTTCTTACTATCTGCTTTGCAGGGGGGAGCTTCCTTTCTAGTGTGTGGTAGCATTTAGATGGCTGCAGTAGTCTTTGAATGCTTCTTTCTTTATACTATACAGACTAGAAACTCTGATCTAATAAAGAGACGCATGTGCATTCTCTCCGGTGGAGAATTGAGTTCAGACATTGTATTTTTGGCATGGGAACACAAAGAGTAGCTACATTTACTATTCTTTTTTTTTTTGTAGATTCGAACTGAAATGTCCTTCTGAGCCTCTCCCACACTCTCTGTATATCATGCCTGTTGTGCATTTTTGTGCTGCAGTTGTGCACACTTCACATGGGCTCAGTAATTATTTGTGAGCAATGCAGTACAAATCGCACACTAACTTCCACGCACTCTCACCCCGTCACACGTCATAAAGTAGAGAGTTCAACTCCAAAACAATCCTGGGGTATGTCTGTTTGGTGGATCTGTTTAGAGTATAAATGTTGGACTGAATATTTGGAGTTTGAATGAAGTTATAGTTATAGTTATAGTGCTGTTTGGACTTTGGTGTCGAGTGCTGGCTGCGCGTTTGGGGGTCTGAGGTGTGATTGTACTTCTTATTCTGCACTTACTGAGCTGCTGCTCTGGCACATCAAAAGACCTTGATACTCTACTAACAAACACACCCTAAAGGTGAGAGGCAGGATCTTATTTAAGGGAATGACCGTATGCCTTATTCTTTGTTTTACTGCTTAATATAATATAAGACTAATGCACGTGCATGTAGTGCCCTTTCTCTCAGACAAAAAAAAATGACTAAAGCTTCAAACTTCTCTTTTACCCTCCTCTTGTCACCCCACAAAAAAACTATCTGCTCTCTATAGGCAGAGATGAAAAGACCCAAGAGGAGAGATAATGTAGGTAGGGGTTGAGTGCACACAGAGAACCAAGTAATTACACAGACAGAAGATTCAAAGGGAGTTAGAGTCAGTGAGTTTTATTGCTGGCATGACTTAGGAAACTCAACAGCTCCTTCCCTTCTAAGCTGCCCCATCAATTTAGCATCCAGTGATAGGGGTGGGCTTGGGGGTGATACCCCACTGCCCTACAGGGTCCTGGGAGGAACTGGGAGAAGGGGTAAGAGTGGCGTGACATGGCGTGGGGGTGGGTGAGTGGATGACTACACAGCAACAATAGAAGCAGATTTTTCAGGACCATATGCAAATGCACTTGCACCAGCACTGCATTGAGCTACAAACCTGCTGACAGCCGCCCACCTACAGTTACATTTTAATACACACACAGAGATAAACAGAGACATCAGCATTACTGATCTGTCTCTAAAACAGACAGACATGCACAAGTGCGTACATGCGTGCGTGCGTGCGCGCGCGCGCGCGCACACACACACACACACACACACACACACACACACACACACACACAGGTCATGCCTGCTTCATATCAAAGTTAGAAAAGGTCACTGGGTCACCAGGGTCTCTCACACACATCTGACGGGGCAGGTGGGACGCATAATTGGCATGTAGCTTTAAGCTCTATTATTACTAGGTCTGTGGAAGTACTGATACAGCATTTGAGAATGAGTGGGGCATGTCTGAATGTGTACCCTCCTTATTTACACTCAACACTCTTTCACTCCACTCATCTACTTGTTTATCTACTCATTTTATTTTAAACCCCCCGTTTCTTCCCCACTTCCTCTCCACCTTACACCTTAACTCTTGCGCTCGTCTTGACTCTACACCTCAGTCCATTTTTTGTTTTTCCACCTCTTGCCAGCCAAGCTATTTGATTTGTGTTAACGATCCCGAACTTCTTCAGAGACCTAAAGGCACTAGCCTTGCACCATCTGCATGGCGTTACGAAGATGATGTACGCTGTTAAGTTCTGTTTTTCATCCAAAGTGGTGTCTGAAAACCAGCACCAACGTGCAAAATAAAATGCATTTGCTGAAAGTCATGAGTCTTACAAAAACAAAGAAAAAAAAACACACAAAAAAAAACCATCCTGCTGGATCTCTAATACCTAAAGAGAGAAGGGCTGACTTATTTTTGTTTATTTGAGCTTGAACTGTTTCTGATGGTGTGTCTGTATGTGAATGAATGTAGGAGGTGTGCAGAGGTTCTCATCACTCCCCAAATGAACTGCATTCCCAGGCCACAAGGGCTAAATAGGGGTGCAAGAGGTCAACGGAAAGAGACGCATAAAGAAGACCGCTAAATCACTTGCCTCTTCTTTACCTCACACATACCCAGAGCAAGCTTTAGTGGACTCATTCATCAGCAGGAGAATCTATAGAGTAGAGTAGATCCACCACTCTCCACTGCTTTCCTGCATTAAACAAACAAACTGAAAGCTTTAAGGGCAATGGCCTCTACTTGCTTGCCACACTCATCTGTCTTGATCACTGCTTCTTTCTTGTTCACCAGCTCCATCCCTCCCTCTCTACTTCCCCCTTTCCCCTCTCTCTAGGGGGCACTGTTTGACTCCTGTGAGTAGCTGGAGGGGTACTCTGTTGCCCATTAGGGTGTCTGGACGCCCAGGGTGAAACAGCTCAACAGGACCAAATAGCTACCTGCTGCCTCTGCACACATCAGCTGTACCCATTACAGACCACAAGCACACAGAATTGTTGCTAATGCTACCGATTTACACACAGGAAGCAAAGAAATCAAAGTTAGGACCCCCCCCCCCCCCCCCCTTCTCTCTCTCTCTCTCTCTCTATAGGTAAAGCAGACAGTGTGGAAAGGAGAAGTAGACACAGCCTTGATGCTGTGTTACACTGAACAAGTGTCCTGCCTCACTCAAATACGTCCACTTGTCCAGCCTTCAGACTTTCACCATTACAGCTGCAGTTTCACAAACAGTTTCTGTCAGGTAGAACTAAACAGTCTCTGTCAGGTAGAACATATGGCAAACACAACATTTCTTTGGTGACTGACTCTCTTTAGTCACTGTTGACAGTCTTCCCAGATTACATTCTGTCCCTACTAGAGTAAGTTTGATAGACAGCTATGCTAGTAGGCTCCAGTAACTTTCAGAGACTGCAGGAGTCGACACCCAAACTGTAGCACTGCTAAAGAACACATTAAGCATCATTAAAAGAATAATTGCACCCAGAAGGAATGGTCGGACTGCAATGCTATTCGGAAGAAAGAGAAAGGTTACCAGGAACAATAAATTATCAAAAATGTAGATTGATATGGGCAATATTTATTGAGCTACACATACAGAAGTAGTGTCTCTCAGTATGGCTTTGGGGACCATGTTTGCTAACACAACATGCATATGTCTCAGAATGGAGTTGTAGAGGTTCCTAATGGTGTCCTCAGATAATCCATCCAATGTAGTTCCTGCAGATTTTGTGGTAGGGGTTGAGGTGGACTGACGCGTGACAACAAACTGTTCATCTTGACACTGACGGTGCCTCCACACATGGATTTGTCACTGAAGATGACCCGCTACCATTCAGAGTCATTTCATGACATTCTGGCACGACACCATTGTCATCTTTGGCGGCACTGATGTGGAGTTAAGGGCAGTCGTCATAACTGTCTGCATGCATGTAGTCCTGTGTAGTCCAGCCATCTGTCAATAGTGCTGGTACTAACAGTATGACTCATGGAGGACATCACTGCTCGCTGAACGTCCGCAATGGTGGCTGTTGGGCGAGTCAGGTACAGTCATTGCAGTCCCTTCTATGTCAACAGCCAAATCTGTGTCTATGTACACAGAAAATCAACACCCAAAAAATGACCTTTTCTGCATGGAGGAGTAAAGGAGAGGGGAAATGGAAGGTCTCAAACAAGTCTTACAAAGACCCATTTACTAGTTTTATGGTTGTCTTTCAGCAACCGTAAACAAGAGCAAAATATGCCTCCTTTACCCTACTGAACTAGGCTTTTTATGTCACCAATACATACATGCCTTTGCTCTATCCATTCACCACCCAGTGTCTCTGTAAATAGAACTTAAACCAAAGTAGTCTTTTACACTCATATCTGATTTAACTCATCACTGAAACTGACTAATCACACACTACACACATAATCTCCCTTACCATCTCTGCATGCTTTACCACCTTTTTGCCATAAGGCAGATGGCAATATGTGGCCAGTACAAGCACAGTTGACAGCACAGGTTTACATAGACACCAAGTCGATACAGACTGAGGGAGAGAGAGCAAAAAGAGTGAGTGTGTGTGTGTCAGAGAGAGTAGGTGAGAGCGTGTGAGAAGACAGCGTGTGAAGGAGAGAAAAAGTGAGTGTGTAAGAGAGTGTGTGAGAGGAGAGAGAATGAAAGTGAGTGTGAAAGCGAAATACAGTGTGGGAGTGTGTGCAAGAGTGAGTTAGTGTGTGTATATGTGTGTCTGAGAGAGAGAGTGAGTGAGTGAGTGAGTGAGAGAGAGAGAGAGATACTTAAGCAGAAAGTTAGGGAGACACTTTCTGGCCCACTGAAGGCCAACAGCCCATGAATTAACTACTTTTAGCGTTTAAACTTCTTGATCACATTTCATGCCCCATTACAGGCCAGAGCATTGCTGAGACTGGTTAAAGTCTCCCAACATCCTTCGAGTACTCTATATACCCTGCCGTGACCTGTCTCACTACCTCCATCGTTTCTGCTCTGAATTCTATACCTCTCTGAGGAGACCACGAGAAATGCTGTCAATGGGCAGGGGCAGTGGGTAGCTAGGTCAACAATTTATACAGAAAAAGAAACCTCTAACTCTGGTAACAAGAAGAATGACTGAATCCAGTGAGGCTATCTGTAGACTGCTGATGAAAAAAGTTTCCCAAAGCTAGTCGGGATACGTCTGACGATTTGTCATTACTGCCAGGTCTAAATGAGATGAACAATAAAAAGTCCCAAGTAGAATTAGCACCATTTCATATATCCCTCACTCTCTCCCAACATCTTTATCACCACCATTGTGTCCTACTACACATTTGGTAGAATTCCTGGGTGGAAGAGGGTCAAATTCCATCTGAGTATGGCTTAAGCTGCTGCGTTCTTCCAGAAAGATTCCACTAATAGTCTTTTATTACTGGAGAACTGTGAGAAATCGCCCTCTACCCCCCCGATCCTGCTTTATCCTTGACACCCCCACTGGAGCTCTGTAATTAGCTTAATTAATTACAGCTTTACCCACTGTTCCAGGGCTAATCCCATTACTCTATCAAAGTTATTCCCACAAAAGTTTTTTTCTTTTGTCAGCATATTAACCATACCCCTTCAACCCACCACCCTGTTTCCAAGAAAGGTGCTCAGGAGGGGGGTTAACGCTTCTGTTCTGTTGAAGAATCAGCAGAGATTCTCTACTCTGCTCAACAGTGGGAGGAGGGAATGAAGGATTATGGGAAAGTGTAGATGTGACTGGACAGGAGACAGGGTCCCATTCCTCCCACACTGGCCCATGTTTTGATATCTTCACTCAACCATGGAGACACCAATTTGTTCTGCTACCAACACAGAAAACTACCTGCTGAGCTCTGAGAGTGCATCTTAACTGCACTCAGTTATGGTGAATCAGTAACTCAGAACAGTAATGTGGAACTACAAAAGTAATTTTGCCTAAAGACGGTGGGACTAAGAAATAAAAGAAAAACAAATGCTTTATATATACATACATATATATGTAAATTCTGTACATTCAAATGTTAAGCTCCTATAATGACATAAACAGTCACAGAGGCATAACCAGAGTTGACATTTAGCATTTTTTCCATTACTGGAATCAGAAAATTAACCTGTTTCCTTTCCATTTATGCACATATTTAACACAAACTCTACCAACACAACAAACTTCTGTAGTTTGGTCCAATGTTCTGCCCACTGCCAGGTCAAGTAAATCCAATCAAACCTGCTTTTTGGTATTATGAGAGATGGGTGAGGGAACAAAGTGAGAGGAAAAATGTTTATATTAAAAACAATAAATAAATAAATAAAATCAGGATTAAACACCACAGTACCCAAAAAGCCCAATGCAGTCATTTAATTTCACGCATTACAGTCAAACGTGACTTGCGTGTGCTTGAGCCTGAAATATCACATATTTTGGTTTCTCTATGGAGCAGACACTATACATCCACACTGCTGCTACAGTAATTTGAAGGTGTTCAGAATTTGTGCACCTACAGCGGAGCTTCAGTAGGCCAACTACACAGAAAGCGGTAAACTAGTTGTAAAATCATAACACAGTTTTACATGTACTAAATAAGGTCTACATAATTTCTGGCCATTTTCATTTGCATTTCCTCTTGATAAAATTCAAGCAGCTCACCACTTTCAGAGATTTCACCACTCTACTTAAACAGGTCGTTTCCATTGAATCCTGCAATACAGCGAACACCTCAAACATCCAACTACTGTTTGTTATTGCAAAATATAATGTTTTGGTTAAACACCAAAATGAAAAAAACATATCAAAAATTCACATGCCTCCAATGATGCTTTTTTTGACCAAGTAGTAAAAGTTTTTATTGCATGATCGTTCAGATGTTTAATGTAATATTTTGCCAGATTTACAATAACAGTTCTGTGTATTTGGTTACTGTAAGCTTTACACAATTTTTAGTCTGCATCTATGGTTTAAGCACTTTATAATGTAAGTTATTGGTATGATTTACATGCTTGTGAACTTTTACTCCACAAACATAAAATTTACGGTAAACGAATAACTGATTGCTAATAATCAGTATCAGTCCTGAAAAAAAAAAATCTTGTTTCATAAAAAAATAAAAATAAATAAAAAAATAAAAAAATGCGATTAGCACTGCTGCATCTTTTTTTGCATCAATGTATGCAATAAGTTTTGTGCACACTTTTTTATCTATTTTTCTTTACATAGAACACACTTTTGCACATGTATGTGAATAAATACTGCTTATTTCCTGAACTTAACATTTTGGGAATACAGTAAAAAGAAAATCCGGGAAAGCAAACACACTAGACAGTTCTGGGAGCACATTGTGCAGACTTTTCGAAAGAGCTTTGAATTTGGCATTTCAGAACGTCAAAAAAAAAAAAGCCTTCAAAAAGCTATGCACCATGATCTGACCATCTACAGGGCTAAGCGTTTCCAGTCACTGACCACCCACGTCCACTGATAAGAGAATCATCATTAACTTTAGCCAGTTTTAGTCTCACTCGTACCTTTTAGCTCAAAAACAGGTGATAAACCAACATCTACAACATTTGGAAATTTACAGTGTGATTGTGACAACACAAACGTCTGATAGATGGGTACAGAAACACACAAACATTAAGACACTGTGATTCCCTAGGACCAATCACTCTAACTGTCTTTAGGTGTTTGAGCTGACCGTGTGGTATGCAGAAATCTTTGATCCAAGGACAACATTCAATTAGATAACGTACCTGCCTGCACCGCCTCACTGCCTGGGTGAAGGCTAAAGAAAATTTTCCCCAACCCGCCTGCATCACACCCTCAAACACAAGAAAGCCACATTTAAGAGTTATCATGCACACACATTTATTTACAGACTACATACACATCATCATTCATGGAGCTGCAACACTCAGCTACACATGCTTATTTCAGGCTGAGGGGAAAGAGCATCAGCCCTGAAACTATTAAATACATAGACACACCATTCAAGTTTTTCAAATGATTGGCTAATGGGGGTTGTACATTTAAAGGGATTAAGTCGTCCTTAGAAATGTACTTACAATGTGTCTGAAAGATCGGACATACGGTTGCTGAGAAACATTATGTAGCCGGTATTGGACACCTATCGATAAAATGCACCAAACTTGAAAGGCGACCTCAGAATCTAGTCCTAAACCAAAAGTTCAAGTTTTACACTTTTTGGATAAAGCAATCTTGAGTTACAGACTTTAAAAATAATTTAGTATTTTATTAGAAGGGTAAATTTACATATGGCAACAATGCTGCTTACAAAAGTTGAGATGTTTTTGATAAATACTGAGGTTCAGGGTCTTCTGAAATTTTTTGAGTATTTCTTCTGAATTTCTGGGCTATAAACTCCAGAACTAGTTATGCATTATGGGCTTATGTCTTGTGCCTGAGTAACAAGAGGAACTACTACCTATTGACCAAGTTTCATGTCTGTACGACTTACTTACAGTTTAGTCTGCACAATTTAAAAAAGAAGAAGAGGACGAAGAAGAAGTAGAAGAAGAATCCGAACAATTATAATAGGATTCCAGCATTTCATGCTTGGACCCCTAATAAAAGTCACAGCTGGTACTATGAGTGAGAAAAACGTAACGCTGCACAAATTACTTTCATCTGCATTTGTCATTTACACTGAGTCACAATAATGAGGCAGCAGTGAGCAAGCCCTTCAAAAAGATAGCTCAAGGCCTTCACTGAGTGTCTTTCTGACAAACATAAAAAAACGAATTGCACCTTGGTGGGAAATGAATCCCATGCCCTGGGAATAGCATTACACCCAGTAGCTGACAAGCAAGATCAAATTTTCCAGCTGTGCAGTGGTCAGGCCAGTGGGCCTAGTACAATGAGAGAGAGGACTTCATTTTCCCAGGGCTTTAAAAAAGCTTGCTTTATATACCAGGGGAAAAAATGAATCACCAGAGAGAGACAGAGAGAGACAGGGAGAGAGAGGCAGGGAGAGAGAGAGAGAGAGATAATAACAACATGTGGGGCATGTTCAGAAATAAGTAGCAAGACTCTTGCCAGGTTGAATCACAAACTGCAATTGCATCAGGAGAATTTCAACACGGGGACAGGATATAAGGTGAATGAATGTTAATTAAAATCTTGATAATCTTCCCTTTCCCACATTTAGAGGCTATGAGCTGTGAAAGCAGCAATTATCTCAGACTCTCCCCTGCTTTCCCTATGCTTTGCCATTTCACAGAAATGGATCCATCCCAGCTACATAATGGACATAAGCCTTTTTATGCAGGAACAAAGCTTGAATGTGGCAGATCATAAGCATTGATTTTGTCTTGCATGGCGGAAAAAAATTTAATTTGAGAGTAGCAGACGTTCGGAAAAACATCTGTAACCTTCAAAAAATGCTACACAGCTAGGGCACTCTAATCCTCCACGGCTTGAATGCCAAGAAAAAGGTCAACCACACACTGTTGTTTACATAAGTGGATGAAGGCTAACAGTGACAAGTTATATTTGCAGGCTCAGACAACTGTCAGCTCAGATATTGCATGCCTTTTGACATTACTTCCTGCCCAGTGAACAGAACCTATTTAGGCTGAGAGAAAGGTAGGCCAGGTGTACTAAAGCACATTGTTAACAGCCACACATATTTAGCAATGCCAGTGCGGTGATGTGTGAACACGCTTAAGCAGTCAAATGCCAGACGTAATTCATATAAAAATTGCCACAAAAAGGTAAGAAAAGGGAAATTGATAAACTTCACCATTGATTTTACAGCTAGCTGCAGACAAAGCAGGCCTTTTTAGCCCACAATCCAAGAGGGCAAATGTTTATAAAATGGCAGCCATAATAAATGGCACAACATCTGGGAGAACCAGAACAGCCATATGTTTAACAACCCACAGCACACAACACAAATATCTCTTTCTCTCTCTCTCTCTCTCTCACACACACACACACACACACACACACTCTATCATCCACACAAGTACACATATTCTGATACAGCATCCACAAATGCAGGGGTAATGTTTCAGGCCAGGGAATCTGGCAGTGGGGAATGTGGGGGCTGTCGGGGTCTCACTAGGCATGAAGGGGCTGCACCAGAAGCCTGTAGCACTTCAAAGACCATAGTTCCTGCTCCACCTGCTCCCATTAGTCTCTAGACCACTGGAGGAGTCCACCTGGACCAAATATCCATATCCATTCCCCATCTTTCACCAGCGCACATACAGACACACATACATATACTCAATTGCATCAACACATACATTAGCACACAAGACAGAAAGGACCAGTCATGCTTAGTGCAAGATGACTCACCTCAAAAGCAGGCCTAAAAACAGCCACCATTGTTCAAGCTCAACTCTGGAAGATGTTCAGGGGCAGAGTAAGTAAATAAACAAATATGTCATCTAGCACTAAAGAGCCCAGTGCTGGTCTATGCTCTGCTCTAGCAGTGTCAGCTCAGGTAGACAGGACCAGAGACATTTAATTAAACTTTCATTCCGAAGGAAGTGCTGCTGACGCTTTTATTCAAAACACTCCACTTGGCAGCACAAAGCAATGAGTGTGAACACTCAGACTCTAAAACACTCTGTTCCTCCTCTGCTCTCTTTCTTTTGTCCCAAGCCTGTCTTCACTTTCCTCTCTCAGACCTCCAGATCTTCATTTTTTCCCCTCTACCGTGTTCTCCTCTAGAGCCAATAGTTTAAGCTTTAAAAGAAACTTAGGGGTGAAATATGTTTAATATTACAGTGTTGTACAGGCCATACACATTAATTTTTTTGTTGCTTTCATAATCTTCCTCAATCTGTTTAAATGATGATTAACATGCTCTTTGCTGGTGACATCTCTGGCTGGGTTCTGCCGAACAGATTAAACTGCTGCTTTATGTGGAACATCTTTAACATTCACAGCGCTCTGCATGTTTGATTAAATGTTACAGTTCTGAGAAAAGCATAAATCACTGCCTCGCAGCTGCTGCTGCTGGGCGTGGGGGAGCATATGCTCTCTCATGCTTTCTCCCTTGTCCTCCGCTCTCTTTTTCTACAATTATAAAGCCCACCCTGGAACACCCCACCTTCTTTCGGGGAAGACCCAAGGAACACCTGCAGGTTAAGCAGGCCAGTGCTAGAGTCATACAGAAGAGGTTGAGACCCCATCATATCATACACTAGCGCTAACATCTCGACGTAGGTGACACCGCAAACCATGACATCACATTACAAGCATATTATTGTCATAATACTCTATGAAACACAATATTTTAGCAACATACCCAGGAAAGCATATTGTGATGTAATATAATTGATCACAATAACGATAAACATTGTCATATTCTTTAGCTCACTACCATTGCAATGGCTGTATTAACATATTCCTTACTAACAAAACATTCAAGGTCACCGAAAATGTGAGCCTTTAGGAGAATGATCAGACAGTAAAGAGGCCTACCAAAAGATTTGTAGACTTGGACCTGCACTAACTTTTAAAACATTAAGAAGTTAACACGTCGTATCATTGCACACAAAAAAAGAAGAAGGAAAAAGCATTTACAAAATATTTATATATATATATATATATATATATACATACATACATACATACACACACACACACATACTGGAGATCAAAATTAGGGAACAGTTTATGAACACTTAATTTTTTCATTTTTTCAGAAATAATGTAATCTTTATTGCTCACCTTTTGAAGGCATTTACTGGGCTACTAGAACAGTGTTTTACAAAATAACCAAGGTATTTCAACAAAAAAAAAAACCCTTTATTTTGCAGAAAACACTATGATCAAAATTAGAGAACAGCAATGACTGTAGTGAAGAGAAAGATTACAACTAAATTTTCTGAAGGTTACAACAGTCAACAATTAGTAGGAAGTGTACAGGCCGTTGCTTTGAATGACTTCAGCACATCTGCGGCCACAGGACATCACTAGTCTTTCACACTGCTTTGGTGTGATTTTGGTCCACTCTTCTTCTAGTCTCTTCCACAGTTCGGTGACTATAGTGGGTTTCCTGGTCATAACTTTGTCGGCAAGAATTTTCCAGAGGCTTTCTATTGGGTTCAGATCAGGATTCTGGGCTGGCAATTTCATCATTTCAATGTTTTCAGTTTCAAAGAACTGCTTTACCCATTTTGCTGTGTGATCGGGGACATTGTCCTGCATGAAAATCGCTAGCTGACTGGCTGATGAACGCAGGAAAGGAACCACATGTTGTCGAAGAAGGTTCTGATAAACATTTGCATTCACGCTGCCATTTAGCTGTGTAAGAGGCCTAACTCCTGCTGCCAAAAACATTCCCCAAACCATGACACTTCTTTATCCACCTTTCAATGACTTCTTTACACACTTTGGATTCAGTCTTTCCTCAGTTTGACGACGAACATAATGTTTCCCATCGGACCCAAATAATTTAAACTTGCTCTCAACACTAAAGTGAACTTTGAGTCGCTTCTCTTCTGTCCACACAACATGATCCTCAACAAAGGTTAGTCTAGCCTTTTGATTCTTTCTGCTAATGAGAGGTTTGGTTACTGCAGTGTGGGCTTTCAGTCCAAATGCTCTTAAACGTCGAGACACTGTATGACGAGGCAGATACTTATCCTGTTCAATGCTGAACTTGAGAGCAATTCCAGCTGCAGTGTTAAAATGATTGCCCATTGAGATTCTCTGCATCATCTTGTCCTCTCTTGCATTTGCTTTACGTGGACAACCAGCCTTCCTGGGGGACTTGAATGAGTTTGTGACATTGTAAAGATGCAATATTCTAGAAATCACAGATTTGGAACGGCCAACTTCTCTTGCTATGACTGACCAGGGTCATCCCTTTGGCCATCATCTGGACAACCTGTTGCCGGAGGGTTTCAGTCACTTTAGAACGGCTCACCATCTTGCAAAGTCAGTGAAAACTGGAAAGTTATGCTGCCATTTATATGGGGTTTGTCAGATAATTAAGGAATTAGCACCAGTTGCCATATCAACACTAAGAACTGGGAGGTATCTGAAAGTGCTCTCTAATTTTGATCAGTGTTCTTTTTCAAATATCTCATTGAAGTTTTTAATACTGTGCTTCAGAATATATGTAACTCATATAATATGTATAAAATACTGCTGTTTTACTCCTGTTTGGATAGAGAATTTGCATTGAACTTTATATTTAGAAAGTTGTAGGTTGTTCTCTAATTTTGATCTCCAGTGTATGTGTATACACACACACACACACACACACACACACATATACATATATAAAACTTTAAAACTTTGGATCAATTCTGTTGGTCCATTCACCACAAATTGTTGTCAATGTAATGCTTAAATAATGTGTAAATATAAAAAAATAAAAATGAAAATAAAAATCATTCTCTCTAAGCGTAAGTGTACCACCACATAAGCCTCAAACATGACAAGAAAAGCCTGGAGGGACAGCTAAGGATCTGCATCTCTTGCTGTTGATCATGTCTATGTTCAGTCTGCCACAGGAAAAACCCCTAACAAAAGTTGAAAACAAAAACCTTAGTGTGGAGCTGTTTGTCGCCCGAAGACCTTGGCTTACAATACTTATAACAATAAAAATTTTGTACAGCAAAATGCCAGGGTGTCTGGCTGTTACTTAAAACTTCAACAACAAATATCCAACCAATCTGCTTGTTCTAGCGGAAACGTCAGAATTAATTACACTAAAATGCCAAAAAATTCAAAAATCTGAAACTAAGAAAAATCCCAAAAATCGCAGAACTGAGCAGCAGTAGGAATTAGCTGATAAGCATTTCAAACGCTTTACTAGTTGCTAAGGATACTCACATTATTTCCTTCAATAATTCTGATTGTCAAAACAATTATCTTAATCTCAAAGTTTTGTTAATTTTTTCTAAATAAGATGCATCAACTACAAGTAAAGGTAAAGTCACATTTTAGGAGGCACTCATGTAGAAATGCAGATAATTCTGAAGGCTTTACAAACTTTTTTTTCCTCACAACAATTGCATTCAAAAGATATGGCACTACGTGCAATGTGACAGGGATACAAATAAGCCAAACACCCCACAGCAAAACTACCAGTCCAAGAGTTTATTCTCTGTTTATGTGTGTGCGCGCATTGGGCAGTATGTATGGGTAACACTTCATAAGAGAGACTGAACCTGCTACTTGTTATTTATTCAGCATATTAATTTCACATCACTTATTATTTCAGAAAACATCACATATGTGCAAACACTCAAAATGTTCATCCAACAGAAAAAAAAATGGAGATGGAGATCCATCTGCAGTGCCCCTCTGAATCAGAAGAACTGTGAGACAAATACATTGTATTGTAAAGGGTTACACTGAGAATGAAATTACCATCTGCCCCGATGTCCATAAAAAGAGGTTTTTCAAAGACAGGCTTCTCAGATCCTTCTGTGATAAATCCAGCTCCTTTAATTGTGTTTAATTTATTAGTGTGTTCCAACCTCCAGCTTGTTAAAGCCAAACAGATTGGTCTGGGTCTACGGGAGTTTAGGGAGTGCACAACTCCCATTTTCTAAGTAAATTGGAATTTCTTTTTAATTCACTGGTAAACAATTAAATCCAAACCAGATGGAGGTGGTGGAATTCAAAGACAGACCATTTTCGTTAAGAGACTTTGTGAGCAAGAGATTAGAACACGTGTTAAGAAACTCTGAAGCAGTCTGGGAATTATTTAAATGTCATTTCAAGGTAATTAAACTTAACAATTTGAACAGCACTTTGAGGTTGACTTCAGGAGAGGAAAGAAAAAGGGCAGCAAAGAAAAAGAGAGAAAGACACAGAGAGAGAGAGAGAGAGAGATAGGGAGAGAGAGAGAGAGAGGGAGAGAGAGAGGGAGAGAGAGAGGGAGAGAGAGAGAGACACATGTAGGGCAAGAAGGGTTCCAAACACATCTGGCTTCTTTGGGACTCTCCCACTCTAAGCAAACGACATGGCTAGAGTTATGCATAAGATTATGAAAAAGATTATTATAAGGTTTATAAAATATGAGGAACATTCAAAAATATTACAGGCCGGCTGAAAAACTAAGTGCTTTTGTAATGCATAATTGAGGTATTAGGTAATAAACATAAATATTCCATGTACAGCTGCATTTTTCAGAGAATAAACCCCATGAACAGTACTAAAGCAGCTGAGGCTCAGTTCCTCATTACGAGCCTGAGATCATCTGGGTCTTACAGTAAAGACCAGGGCATCAAGGACGTTTCAAAAAGTTCATCAAGGCGGGTCTTGGGGTTTGGATGTGTAAATGATGACGTGTAAACTGTAAAATATGTTGACAAATAAAATGTAAATCTAAATGTGAAATTTCAAATTCAAGATTCAAGATGCCATCACTGGACTTTATATATTTATTTCATTACAGCCTTGTAAGTACTGATAAATGCATAAAATGTATATGTGTCATTTTTTCTTCTCCATCATACTCTTTCTCTCTCTCTCTCTCTCTCTCTCTCTCTGATCATGGCTTACATGTTGCTCCGAGTGCACAGAGGCAGCACAACCACATGGGACTGAACATTCGCATTTGATCTTCCTGCCAAGCACTGAAGCTCTTCCCAGACGTCACTATTAAACTCTGTGCTTTCGCTAGGCTCGTGGGAGCAAGGTTCATAACCGAGTGATAGGAAGCCCTTCAACATATTAGGTGAAAGGTCATGACCTCTGCTGAGCCTCTCACAGAGACTAACATGCACTGTGTGGGCCGGGAACAAATGTTTGTATCACATTAAAATAAGCCAAGAAACAAATTACAGTGAAAATATAAATGATTAACCCTCTGACAGTGCTGTGCCGTTGTTCGACAGTGACTGAACGCTGAAGTGCAGATCAAAGTGGGGGACCACAATGAATGTGTGACAGCAAAAGCACTGAGCTGAAGAACTCACTATGCATTATTACATACATGTTCTGATTTGCAGAAGGGAGAAATATGTAGAACAGAAAGGAAAAAAATAAGTATTGAAAGTTTTTGAACCCTAGAACGTTTCTCCATAAATTAGATCTAAATTAGAATCAGATTTTTAAACCTAAAGTCCTAAAGTAGATGAAGAGAACCCAATTAAAAATGAGCTGCACAAAATATGCTCGGTCATTTACTGTAAATGATAAATGATTCAGTATTTCATATCATTGTCATTGTTAAAGTATGTGAACCTGTGCTTTCGGTATCTAGTGTGACCCCACTATGCAGCAACAACTGCAGCTAAACATTTTCAGTAACTGTTGATCTGTCCTGCACATTGGCTTGGAGGAACAGCTCCAACTCTGGGGTGTTGGTGGGTTTCCTCACATGAACGGCTCACTCTCCGGTCCTTCCACAACATTTCTGTAGGAGTGAGGTCAGGACTTTGACTTGGCCACTCCAATTCATTTTATTCTTCTTCAACTGTTCTTTGGTAGAACCACTTGTTTGCCTAGGGCTGTCATCTTGCTGCATGACCTACACTCTCCTGAGATCCACAGGAAGGACAGATACCCTGACATTTTCCTTTAGAATTCGCTGCTATCATTTAGAATTCATTGATCCATCAACCATGGCAAGCTGTCCTGGCCAAGATGCACCAAACAGGCCCACACTACGATACTACCATTACCATGTTTCACAGGTGCCATAAGGTTATTTTGCTGGAATGCAGGGTTTTCTTTTCTTCATGCTTGACATTTAAAACAAAAAGGTCTATTTTGGTCTCATTCATCCACAAAACATTGTTTTAACAGCAGTCTGGCTCATCCACACAATCTTTATCAAAATGCAGACAGGCACTAATCTATTTTCTTGGAGAGCAAGTTTCTCCTTGCAGCCTTTCCAAGCACACCATTGTTGTTCAGTGTTCCTCCTGATGGCATGAACATTAACATTAGCCACTATGATAGAGGCCTTTAGCTGCTTAGAAGTTACCCTGAGTTCCTTCGCAAACTATTATATGTCTTGATCTTAGAGTAAGCAACTTGTGTTGGTGGACCACTGCTGGGGAGGGTAACAGTGGTCTTGAATTTCCACCAATTGTACACATTCAGTCTGACGGTGTATGGTGGAGTCTAAACTCTTTAGAGATTAACAGTTTGTGCTCTGAGCTTCTCAGAAATGTTCTTTGCTTGTGCCATGATACACTTACGAAGCTTTCACCATAAAATGAATGTTGCCAATCATCAGTATAAAATATTGGAGCATTTTCACAATGGATCATAAATAAATTACCAAGTATAATAATTGTGTCACATTTGTTTAACTGGGTTCCCTTTATCTACTTTATGGACTAGTGTGAAAATCTGATTACATTTCAGGTCATATTTATACAGAAACATGTAAAATTCTAACGGGTTCACAAACTTTTAAGAGATTCTCAGAATGAGTGACAAAGTGTGTGGGTTTGTGCACGCATTTGTACTTACCAGAGTTGCGGCAGTCTCCAGCAGAGTGTGGGATCTGCAGGGAGAAGGTGAGCAGGTCTGGTGCGAGCAGAGACTGTGGGCGGCGGCTCTCACTCAGCCACTGCCTGCTATACAGCTCCTGGGTGTCAGAAGGGCCCTGTAGCACAACCACCACCTGCTCCCTCTGTCCCTCACTCACACCTGCAGCACAAAACACAGAGATAACACGCATAAAGGTAACCCATATACTTCACACACAAGTCACTACAACTACATAATACACACATTCACCGAAAAACAACCCAATCAGCACACAACACACATACTGGCACTCTAATCTTTAACCCCCAAAGTGAGAACCATACCAGTGCACTGCAGTAAAAATCTAAATAATTGCTTAAACATTCTGACTGCTATTTAATTCACAATCATAGACAAACCCAATCTAACCAAACACATAAAACATACAAAGTTTTACCTGCCATTCCTCGCTTCAAATAAATTCAGTTTATCATTATTTCTGGGATGCTTCACTTGCATAGCACTCTTCAGGTTGTAATACAGAATCTTAATAAGGTTTGGGTGTTCCAGAACACAATCTTCTTTTTCACCTGTTCTCTAGTTGATTTACTTGTGCGCTTTGGGTCATTAGTGCATTACCCAGGGTCTCTTCAGCCTGGCATTATTTACATCCTTCTGTAAAATGTTTTGATACACTTCAACATAGTGTTAAGCAACATGGGTTAAGCAACGTAGGTAATCAGTATGGCAGACGGGCTCTGGCTTTTCTTCTGAGCGCAGCGCATTTAGCTATGCTATGTTTCTCTGTTGCTAGCGACAGTAGCATCACTAACTTGGCTCATGAGTTTCTTGCAAGATAAATAGGATTACACAATTAGAGGTGTGCCTACAGAAATTATAAAAGAGCAGGGCTAGCCAGATTCCCTGTTAGAAGTTGAGTGGCTCAAGGAGATCTAGCATGGCCTCAACTCCGCCAGCAGACCCCTCACAGCAAGGCAAATGTCTGATGTCTTGATGATGTATGTGAAGTTGCATAGTCATAAAGTTCTAGCTAATTCTAAAGCTTCATGAACCATCACGCCTACTTAGATCACAAGGCGTTCTCATACTATTACTACCTGTAATGAATAAAGTTACATCCGGGGGGATAAACCTTTTTATACAATGTTCAATTTGAAATATTATGGTTAACTGAGAATGTTCCCGCTGTCGTTCAAATTTGCTGAGGGTGGAGCAGAGGAACATTGACATCTCAGCGAGTCATCACGTCTGTATTACGTTCTGGCTCTCTCTTTTAGTCAGGCTGTCAATACTCAGTGACTGCTGCACTCTGTCAACAGTATATACTATATTCTGTTCTCGGTCACTCCTAACTATGTGTGTGTTTCATTGCCGAGCTAAACTACTGCCCACCCTATGCGGTGCTACGCTGTTGCTTCTTCTGGCCACCTTGGAGCTATGTGCTGTCCAGTGCCGTATAGAAAGCTTTACTTGCGTGATTTAACCACAGACATTGCTTACATGCCTCACAATATGGGGAGTTATTCTCATATTATTACTGAAAAATTATAACAGTAGGCTTCTAACAATAGACACTGACGTTCATGTTTTTTTCTCTGTGATATGCTCCTAACAGTAGTCACTTGTTTTCATTGTTACCACTGAATCATTTTCATATATCTGTTTCTCACTGTTACACTGATAGACCTCTAACAGTAGTCACTGGTTATCACTGGTTAATCTAAATTTAAAAAAAGCTGTGAAACTGCTTTGTGCCAACTTTTGTTGCAAAAAGCGTTATACAAATGAACTTTGACTTGACCTCACTATGTATCAGTATAGAATGAAAGAGAGAGTGAGGTCTGAAAAAGAAGGTTTGTAGCTGACCTGTGTGCAGTCCATCACTGGCTATAAACTATAACAGTGTTTAGTTCCACTCACCCAGTGTCCTGGCACACACTTTAACAGCTCCCAGTGTTCCCGATGCACACCACACTGCTGCCTTCTGACACACCTTCAGCTCGATGCTTTGAACGGACGCCTCCAACATAGGAGTTGTGCTCACCCACTTTCCCCCTGCAGAGACATATTTACATTCACTGGTCATTAATACTTCCAAAATGTCAAGACTGTTAGAGACTGCAGCAGCAATGAGTAGCTCTAACTCACGCAGCCTTGCTTACACTTTGCTCACAGTAGCAACGTCCCATCAACCCCGGGGGTGGGGGGATTAAACCTGTGGAAAACATTCAGTACAACTTTGTTTCCCTGGATCAGCATTGCCAATTCTTCTTCAGGAAATCCATGTTTAAAAGAAAGAGTGCTTTCATTTATTTTTGCCCAAACAAGACCACAATTAAGAACTTTTAAACAAAATGAACAAAGCACCAGTCAGTACAAAAAGAGACATTTTTATTTTTAACTGAAGCGTTATTTTTTTATTTTCTTTTTACAAGTTTCAAAGACACAAAAAAAGGGTGCAGTCATACTCTCAGAGTTCACACCTGTCCAGAACACCAGGGATCTGCTTTCGCTGAAATTCTACGAGGGAAGTTATAGTTGGGATTAGCAGTGTGATGGAGTGTGTGTGAGTGTGTCCAAGCTTGTACAAAAGAAGGCTTCTATTTCTGTTGCTTCCTGTCTGTGTGCGGCTCGTCTGCACATTTAGAGGATGAAAGCAAGCAGAAAGACTGTAGCAGCCAGTACTGAAGGGTGTTTGTGTATACAAACACAGGGACACACACACACACACACACACACACACACACACACACACCCTTATATCAGACACAAGAAACCTAGTGCAGACAGCAAGACACTGATAGAGCTGCCTTCAATTTTGGACAAAGCCTCCTATTGGTATTGGCCCAAAACTGTGTTCATGTACTCATACTTATTAAAATGCACTGACACCAACCATACTACCTGATACCATGCGACAAGCCTAGTAAATGAACAAACAACTCAAGCTGGGAGTGAACGAGGGTTCATATAGAAAAGATTTGTGGAAAACTTCTAAAGACACAAATTAGCTTTACGCACATATTTTTTCAGAAGGGTTTTATTTGCGTATGGCAGCCACATTGCTTAAAAAAGTCGACATGTTTTTGATAATCGCTGAGGTTTAGGTTTTGCATATTATGCAAATTAGCAACAAATCTAAGTGGGCTGAGCTAAAAATCAAGATAGCAGTTTGGTTTGTTTTGTCCCAAGTAACCTGGAAAAAAATGTTTTGTCTGTCAAAATTTTCCTGACCAATCGCCAGGGCCAAACGCACTGTGCTTCGTAATAGCGTCCCCTTAAGGCCAATTGGGCTCATGTTTTGTGCCTGAGTAGCGGGAGGGACTACTACCTATTGACCAAGTTTCATGTCTGTGCGACTTACGGTTTAGTCTGTACAATTCATTTTATGGCAGAAAAAGAAGAAGAAGAAGAAGATATTAACTACAACAGGGTTCCAGCACTTAATGTGTGTGTGTGTGTGTGTGTGTGTGTGTGTGTGTGTAATAATAATAAACCTTACTTACTTTCTGTTTATTTCTGTTCGGTTCGGTTCTGGACAGCACTGAATTTAACCAGCGAGGTTACTGGTGCGTTTAAAAGCACACATTTTATTGCCTTTCTGCCGTTGTCAACAGTAGCTTATGCTGCAGGAACTTTAAGACAGTATATACAGGGAGAAATGATAAAACTGGCTGATAATGTGAGCAGTACAGCACTGATGTTCATTCATTAATTTATTCATCTTCCAAACTCCTTTTCCTTCTGGGTCACAGGGGGTGCTGAAGCTTATCCCAGCACTTACTGGGCTGAAGGCAGGAAACATTCTGGACAGGTCTGTACAAGCACTGTACAAAGCAAAAAGCTTAGAGCTCAGAAGGTTTTAAGACGGATGCGGAGTTGGCTTGTTTTTCCATAACATGTAAGCACTGTGTCAGTGTCAGCTAAGATTAGCTAAGTTTAGCTAATTTATCACTACTACTAGAAGGAATGGACATTTTAAGTCATTTTAACATTCAAGTACTCGCATTCAAACTCTGTGGTCCATGTGCAACTGGGTTATCGAGGTAGCGAGTTTTGAGACAAAGTTGGTAAACTGATCTCGACTTGTGCTAGCTAAGGCTGCCATGCCAACACATGCTAGCGTTAACTGTTATCAGCCACACCGGAGAGACAGACAGTCCACGGGCAGTTACTATCTAGGCAGCAATCAGCGTGACAGAATAATACAACTGAAATCGCAGGTTTAACTCTACGTAGACTAGGTTTACAAATGCAATTACTCTATACATCAAAATAATTCTGATGTCCAAATCAGTACTCAGGTCCACCTCCAGCCGTTAGCGATTTATCTGTCTAACACAGCTGAAACTATACACACATTTTAGAAGAACTCACAGTTAGAATTATGTGACTGAATCAATGGATGTGGCCACATTTCGCCACCCCTACCACCAGGACCTGCACTCTCTCCTCTCTCTGTTGCTCTTTCTGTCAATCCTCTGCCTCTTGTAACACTAGGACCTGTACTTTCTTCTCCTCCTCCTCCTGTCCCTGCCACTCTTCCTCTAGCTGGTCCTTTCCGTCCTCTGACTCTCCTATTAGAAGTACCTGACCAGCCCTCACTGGCTTAAGATTGGTTTTGGGCTGCAACTATGAAGAATAATACGATACTAATCAGAAATTAATGTGACATGTTTTATACGTTATCTATTAAAAAAATAAGCTATTGCGGTCTAGAAAATAGTAAATCCAACTAAATCCAGTCCAGCTTTTGTAGTCTGGTACGGACAGTTGCAAAAATGTGTTTCAACCAGCAGTAAGGGTCATGGTTTAGTGTGGACCTAAATACAGGTGTTCACACATGAAAAAGGAAAGTACGATAGGTATATACCAAACAAGGTAGTTGTGACAGCGAGCCTAGTATAGTAAGGAAGCAGTAAGAAATATTAAAACTGACATGTAGTAAATTTAAATTAGATGTGGGTATAATTCCGGTTGTTAGGGTACTTATAGCTGTACAGAAGCTGGAACAAAACCCACTCTTCTCCAGTGCAATGCTACTTGATTTAAAGTAACTAACAGAACAGCTAGATAATGCATTCTAAGTAGGCTACTCGTTTTATTATCAGTATGCATGTCGGCAAGTATCAAAACATGTACAAGAGGCAGCTCAGCCAGCTCCACTGCACTCCATTTCTCTCCTCTTGCTTGTTACTTTCACTAGTCCCTGTTCAGACCTCAGCTGGTAACTGAGGTCTGAACAGGGCAAGAAATGCACCTCCGTGCAAGTATGCATTCATCCGGGGCAGGTGCAGAGGTGCATAAACACACAGCTGGGGGTCGAAGAGGTCAGACACCCCATCAAACACCCAAAGGGTAAACCCCAACAGCTGCCTCTGCCATCTCTGTCCCTCTCTCTCTCTCTCTCTCTCTCTCTCTCTCTCTCTCTCTCTCTCTTTTTCTCTCCCACACACACACAGAGTCGTGAAAACTAGTACTTATGGTGGGAGAAAAAAAAAGACCACAGCAGAAGACTTTCTACACGCCACCAAATGTGGCTAAGAATGTGTGTGTGTGTGTGTGTGTGTGTGTGTGTGCCTGTGTGCATGTGTGCCTGTGTGCATGTGTGAGACATCTGTACACCTGAAAGCAAAATTACTGCCACCTTTGCTTTCCATGGACGAAAGCCTTGAAAACATTTCTTTGCCATACACATTGCCTTCTGATTAGTAATTTTTAAATTAATAATTGAATGTGTCAAATCAAGTATTAAATTTTTCAGGTAGCAAAATAATTTCTATAGTGCAACTTGGTATAACGCTTCTAAAATATACCCCATCATTCAATCATTTAATCAATCAACCAACCCACCTTATTTAAACTAGGACCACACAGAGGGTGACCCTCATTTACAATGTAGCTGAGCATTAAAAATGAAGGAATGAAAACAGTAAAAATACATTTTATTATTAATATAGCCGCAAGCGGGAATTGCAGGTTCTAGCACGTATCAGCCCAATGATGCCTTTAGCAGTTTTGACGAGTGTGGCCTCAGAAGGCTTAAAGCAGTTTGGACCTTATTTACAGACAAGGAGGCAAAACTTAAAGGAAGTGGGAGTTTATCAACAGGCCTTCATTTACCCTAAATAATGAGCAGTGGTCGTTGAATGTTATATATGCTGAGACGTAAATGTACAGATATTTAGAGCATAGATTAAAATGTAAAATAGATAATTTATACACATACATATACAAACATATACAAACAGTTACACAGCTGTATTTGCAATGTTGTAAGGTCCAATTGTTAGGTCCAGTGCACACATTAGGGGGTAAGAGAAGAGAAGTTAATGGTCTTAGATTAAGTCAGAATGGACTGAAGTGTTTAGATTATGGATCAGAGGCCTTAGACAAAGACATCTACCAAGTTTTATTAAGACAGACCTTTTGAACGTGGTTTTATAAGCTGTAGTGTTTGAACGAATAGATCAAAATACCAGAGAAGTAGTCCATTTTTGGAAAAAACTTGTAATTACAAAGTTGTCCAAGACAGAGAGCCGAATCAAATGACACTAGAACTTCACCTATAGAGTATGTAATAAGCTTTTTAATTATTTAAAGCAATTGTAAATGATATAGCTACCCTTAAAGGTCAATCTGCACCAATATTTGTACACAAAATCCATAAAATACTTGATCTGAGTAAAGGCTGAGGGGTTATAGTAATATTAGCTATAAATGCCAAGGCCGAAGTGAATGACTGATATTTAGAAGTCATGCTAAGCAAAAAAGCTGATAATTATTTACCTAGAGACTCCACAGAGTAATTTTGAAAAGTTAGGATCAAAACTCAGAGTCTAGTTCGAAAAGTGCAGTTCGCAAACAGTTAAAGATGGAAGGTGAAGTTCCTCCACACCAAAGATATGCGTTTATGATGTTCACTACGTGAACAGGGGCAAAGTCATGCTGAAACAGAACAGGACACTACAACTACAATATAATGATTATATTATAATTATAATTACGAGTATGATTATATCAAATATTATATTGTTATATTATAACTGTCTAAAATGTGTTTGTATGCTGTGGCATTAACTTTGCCTTTCACTGAAACTAAGCGGTCTAGCTCAAAACCTGAAAAACAATCCCTGACCATTATGCCTCCTCCACCAAACTTTTAGTAGTATGCATTCCCGTATGTAGCACTCTTCTGACACCCTCCAAACCCAGATTCGTCCACCTCATTGTCAAGACAGTAAAGAGTCATTCACCACTCCATAGAACATATTTTCATAGCTCCAGAGTCTGCTCAAACTGCTTTTGCTAATGTTGCTTCCACAGGCTGTTTAGAACTCTGTTTTGAGTGATGCAGTTCTTGAGGTCTACCATTCTGTAGTTGAGCTGTTGTTGCTTCTTGACGTTTTAATTTCACAATAATACAGTTGACAAGGACAGATCTAGCAAGACAGAAATTAAGGTAAAAGAGCAAGCTTTAGCAATGCGACACTAGAAAGGATTCGGACCTCTTTGGTGGAAACATGTAACTGCATGCAACGCTTGAAAGAACATTTTTTAACATATGTTGTTCTTGGGACCCTAACAAAACTGATTACATTTTAGACTGTACATGGTGACTTGCAGCCACGCACGTACACCTTATTTAATGTGTTATTTTCCCCATGCTCAGTAATTCTACTTCCTCCACAAAAAAAAAAAGGCATATATATTACATAGTGCTGCTTTAACTGTGGTAAGCTGTATCAGTGTAACCAACTAAAATATTGGTTGGAAGTTTACAGTTCATATATGGATTATAAAGAAGGAAAATTCAATTTTATGTTAATAATGACAGGAGCTCTTTAAACAAACAAATTCAACAGCCAGTAGAACCATTCCCCAGAAGAAATTTAGACTCTTCTCATTCTCATTCTTTCATTCTAATGGTGTGCGAGTGTGTGTTTAGACAGAGAGCAAGAGAGAGCAGTATTAAATAAAGGGTTCTACTGATGGATGACAGCACTGATCAACTATGATGAAGGAGTGACGTCAACTGTCATCTACAACACAGCAGGGAGGTTTTAAGTGATTAAGTGTGCGTGTGTGTGTGTGTGCGCGAGAGGAAGTGAGAGTGTGAGTTAGTGAGGGTGAGAGATGGAGAGAGAAAGAGAAATACAAGGAAAGAGAGAAAAAGAGAAAACAGAGATTCAGGAACCACCATCAGGCTGAATAAAGTCCCCTAGTCTGTTCTGCATATGCAAAAGCCTGCACCCAGGGCAGCCAGAAACACTGCTGGTTCTCATCACTCTTCTTTCTCTCACTAGCAGTTTGATATGTGTGATGTAAGACTACTTTGTATGTGTATGTGTCTGGATCAGTTTAAAACTCCATCATGCTTCCAGGCTATGAGGACTAAGGGCCTGAGCTCAAAAAAAATCGTCCTCTTATTCCCTCTTCAATGCTGCAGGGAGCCCTCGAGTTTTAGAAAGTTATTTAGTTTATTAGTTTTATTCTATCCTCATACCAATCTGAGAAACAAACTGAGTGACAACTCCACACAAACACACACCCGAGTTTGCATGTTCACAGTGATAGCTATGCTAGATCAAGGGTCTGTGTAGAAGCACAGGGCAGGTGACTCTGAAGAGGTCTTATCTTTAAACCTGATGTCTCTCAATTAAACCTAACTATATATCAACCAAACCCATTTATGAGCCAAACGCGTGTTTAATAAAAATCTTGACAGACAGGCTAGTCTGAGGTGTTCTTCAGGCTCTTACAAGCTACACTGCCTTAAACATACATCCACACATAGCCTGCACTCCATCTGCTCTAGTAGAATGCCATCTGGACAGCGGGCCACTACCTCCTTCATAGAATCATTCTCACTTTGCCGGTCATACAGCCATCATGCTAAAGATATGTCACAGCTCGTATATCAAACGGCCTGGTCAGAAACAGCCCCTTCTGACAGATAGCATGACCAGCAGAAGAATGTTTTTTGTGTGTGTGTGTGTGTGCGTGCGTGCGTGCGTGCGCGCGTGTGTGTGTGTGTGAAAGAGAGAGAGAGAGAGAGACAGAAGCCACAACATAGCTCTCTCACTACACACTTATACACTCACAGTGCCAAATAAACGTCATAAACTACATCAGTACAACAGCTACAAATACATAAATAATGCATGTGACATGAAAGTTAACATTACAATGCTAATGTATTGTGGAAATGATATAGGCCTATATAGTTATTATTATCAAAGAGCAATGTATGTGTAGTTTAAATAGCAAATGGAGGAGCTGCATTTTATACCTTAATCAATTTACCTTTATGTCATCATTGCAATGACCTTTACATCTTCTATACTTCATACATTCAACAGAATGTAATCTAGAATGGATATGCTTATCTGCATTTAGATGTAAAGACAAATTTCTCCATTTAATTAGAAATCATTGCATCATTTTCTTTGCATCCAGTCGTTCAGAATTCCTTCTGGGCACACAGAAAGTGCTCTTTGAAGCTGTCCAGTAAGCTGGCCTTCACAGAACTATAGCAATTCTGCTCCGCTTTAAGTCAGAGGTTCCCTCGAAGGCAAATTAGAGGGCAAAACCAAATCTATGAGGAATTTGGCTGCTGGCATGGTTTGAAAGGAGTAGACAGCAGCACATACATCTTTTCTAATGAGTTGTCTGCAGCTTTTTATTACAGAAGAATCTTGGTGTCATCTCAGTAGTTTAAAAGCTATGTCACGGGCAGCCACTGAAGACATTGCCGCCTAATTACGTAGGATCTAGGACACCCAGAGAGAGTACAGCAACTCCCTCACGCACATTTCTTCAGTCTGTGTGGAGGAGGCCTGCACCATCTGGGACTGCAGTAGTGTCTTTAAGAAACACTTTATGAGCAGATATAAATAAATCTGTTACAATTAAATAAATCCAGCTTTGTTCTCATAGACCTGAATGAACGAATTAAAAACCAGTACACCGTTGAGGCAGTAATTCTACCAGCAGAACAGAGTTCTTACTATAACAATGTCTATGTGAACCCCCAGAGTCTGACTGATTTTGAGTGAGGTGTGTATACCCTTTGAATTCCTTTGACATCATACAGCTACACTGCCACCATTTTGGTAGGCATGCACACTTGGAAAGGCAGTGACTGTTAAAAAGCCACAACAATCCAGAAAAGGCAGAGAAAATGTTTTTGTTCCAGAGCATTCAATTTCAAACAATTGTTTAACCATATTAAAAGACACATTTGAATCTTACTTCATTTGTTGATGAACAAATTAAACCAAACATAAAAAAGGCTGAGCTTTCCTACTGCGATATGTTTGAAACCTAAACCAAATACTAGCACACTAAATAGTACGTAAAAAATAGGCTTCTTAATTACGCAATCGAATACTATTAATATAAGGCCAGCAGGCAGCATGAGACATTGTCACTTAATTCAGATCACCAGGAAAGTTGCATATCCTAATTTGTCCACTCACAGGCAGAAAGAAAAAAAGAGGTAAGGGTACAGAAAGATATGGGTACAGACAAAAAAAGCTAGTACCACCGGTGGCTTGACGAGAGACTACCGAAACTTAATAATCCTAAACAAAAAAAGATCATATTTCTCAAAGAAAATGTTCTAACATCCAAAATAAAAACTATATTTTGTTCATTTAGTTAAAACTGGTGGCTGGCTGAGGTCTCTGAAACTAGTTCAGTGAGCTGAGGTAAACCTCAGAGTGGTGTATGATAACCATCAGAAGCCTAAGAATTCTGCGGCTGCCATATTGTGGAGAACTCTGGATGTTTTTCCTCCAAGTAGCCACCACAGACCCACTACTGCTGAACTCTTCCCTCTCGCACAGCAAATATCCAAGTACCTCAGAAGGACGGAGCCTGAAATTATTGAGCCTTAAATTACTGTGTATAAAGAAAAGACCCATTAGTTTAAATCATAATGCTGAAATCCTAACAAGCATTGCTGAAAAACTCACAGTGCCTGTACAGTACAGTACGTTCACAAATATGAATCCTGTCCCAGTGAAAACAAGATTAGTACTTTCAGGTTCATCTCTTTTAAAAAAAGAAAGGAAAAAAAAAACCCACCACATTCTTTCTTTAGGCCTAACATGTACCTTCACCCAGTAATTCCTCTCCTTTTACAAAACATTCCCCACAGAAAAGCATGAGATCATCTTTCCCCAGGCAGGACAGCAAAAGTCAAACACGCTGTTATGTTATCAGCCATGCCACAATATGAAACACCTCTAGAACTGAGACAGGAATTGTGGAGAAGAGAAAGCTGGAAGAGTTTAAGCTCCATGTGAAGGTTCTCTTCCATGGAGGTCTGCCGGATGGATCGAGGCCTGCAGCACTGCCGGTGGTGGCACAGGAGCTTTGGAAGCACTTCAGTGGAAGCTCTTCTCAGCAGCCTGCACAAATGAGTGTAAGAGGGGCCCAACGCTCCCACAACACTCATCAGTCTACAGCTGCTCAGAGCTAGCAGTCACTCCACATTCTCCACAAACCAACTTCAGTAAGTATGCAAGGGTTTGTGCTAAGGTTGCAGTTTGGTGGTGCCAAAGACTGAAAGTTAACATTTAGGTTTCAGAAAGAATTTTGTGAAACGTCAGATTAAAGCCTGGAGTGGCATTAGATTGTTAAGCTACTTTTTAAGCTACAGAAGGCTTAGTGTGCAGAGCTATTGTGTATTTTGTAAGTATGGTTAGTGTGCATGCTTGCACAGAAATACTAGCATTAAAGAGATCATCATCTACCTGGAACTTTGGATGCAGACCAAAAAAAAAAAAAAAAACTGCTGCACTTATTCTCCCACAGCATTTCACTCTTTTTACATATTTTCAGAATTGCATTGGTTCTTCTTCTGAAGTTATAGACCGAAACCTAGATATGCAAACATTTCCTAATATGTTTCTCTGATCACGGCCAAGCTGAGGAGGCAGAAACACTACAGGAGAGGAGGCCACACAATGGTAGAAAGGTAGATGTATGGGGGGCATGTGTTGATGAAACAGCATGATCTGATTATTGGGCTAGTAATGGAGTGTGTATGCAGTAAGCAAGGTCTTGGTGAGGGCCAAGTATGGGCTAAATGAGGGCTGAGTGCAGACTGAATGAGGGCTCTGCACATGCTAAAAAGCAAGGTCTGTTTATGGCTCTTCACTGAATCTGGTAGTAATTAGCAACCGCTGGCACCACTCTAGAGCTGTGACAAGCAGCAACAACGAGGCTGAAAGAGTGTACTATAAAACTTTACATAGCAGTGAAAGCAACTTTAAGAGCTGACCTGTTCTAATTCTGCCTGAGTTAGTGCTGCCTGACCTACAAGCTGACTCAGAGCAAGCTACATATATACAGACAGTCGATCCTAGTGTAAAATGGCTGTAGAACAAAAGGCTTTTGTCATCAAACATAAAACCACCCAGCTAACTATGGGCTTAAGCTTTCTTACTCTCTCTTGTCTCCAATCATGTTTGAAGGCTAGTTTAAAGAAATGTCCACCACAAAAGACATGTGCATAAACATTCTGGTCTGTCAGTCTGTGGAGATCTTAATATCATTAAGCATATCATCTGAAAATTAAAATACTTAAAAATGGACAAACAAAATGAATATGAAAGACAAAGAGTGAGCATGTGAAACCAAGATAGCAGTTAAAATGTTAAGTGGGCCATTACCTGGCATTCTGTAGAACTCACTGATGAGCGGGTCACTGATGGTGGGAACGGCACCACTCTCCGTGCTATGGGTCCAACTCTGCCACACACAGTTCAGAAGCAACATCTGAGGATGCGTAGCCTGCACCGTGAAGTGGGGTAACTCAAACATACACTCTGTTCTGGATACTGAAGACCGCTTTGACCTGAAAGTGCAAGAGAGAATGGGTAGATACACTATACTGCCAAAAGTATTCGCTCATCTGCCTTCATACACATAAGAACTTGAGTGACAACCCGTTCTTAACCCATAGTTAAAGTTTAATATGATGTCGGCCCACCCTTTGCAGCTATGACAGCTTCAACTGTTCTGGGAAGGCTTTCCACAAGATTTAGGAATGTGTTTATTGGGAATTTTTAACCATTCTTCCAGAAGCGCATTTGAGAGGTCAGACACTGATGTTGGAAGAGAACGCCTGGCTCGCAGCCTCCGCTCTACTTCATCCCAAAGTTGTTCTGTCAGGTTGAGGTCAGGACTCTGTGCAGGCCAGTCAAGTTCTTCCACACCAAACTCGCTCATCCATGTCTTTATGAACCTTGCTTTATGCACTGGTGCACAGTCATGCTGGAACAAAAAGGGGCCATCCCCAAACAGTTCCCACAAAGTTGAGTGCATGAACTTGTCCAAAATCTCTTGGTATGCTGAAGCATTAAGAGTTCCTTTCGCTGGAACTAAGAGGTCGAGCCCAACTCCAGAAAAACAACCCCACACTATAATCCCTCCTCCACCAAATTTTACACTTGGCACAATGCAGTCAGACAAGTACCGTTCTCCTGGCAACCGCCAAACCCAGACTCATCCATCGGATTGCCAGACGGAGAAGCATGATCCGTCACTTCAGAGAACACGTCACCACTGCTCTAGAGTCCAGTGGCGGTGTGCTTTACATCACTGCATTTAACGCTTTGTGCTTGGTGATGTAAGGCTTGGATACAGCCGCTCAGCCATAGAATCCCATTTCATAAAGCTCTCTACGAACTTTTCCTGACCAAATCTAAAGGCCACATGAAGTCTGTAGGTCTGTAGCGACTGACTCTGCAGAAAGTTGGTGACCTCTGCGCTTGGCATCCGCTGACCCCGCTCTGTCATTTTACTAGCCTACCACTTTGTGGCCGTGTTGCTGTTGTTCCCAATTGCTTCCACTTTGTTACAATACCACTGACAGTTGACTGAGGAATATTTAGTAGTGAGGAAATTTCATGACTGGACAAGTGGCATCCTATCACGGTACCAAGCTGGATTTCACCATGCTCCTGAGAGCGAACCATTCTTTCAGTAATGTGTGTAGAAGCAGTCTGCATAACTAGGTGCTTGGTTTTATACACCTGTGGCCATGGAACACCTGAATTCAATGATTTGGATGGGTGAATGAATACTTTCGGAAATATAGTGTATGTAAGCACATCTGGTTGACAATCGCTGATCATTTTATTCTCAGGGTGTATAGTATCTTTCTGTGCCTTTTGATTCTATTTGGTCATTCCATAATACATGACTGTAGACGTGTGAACTAAAAAAAAAAAAAAAAAGACTGCTTCATCTAATCATTAACAGAAAGGGAGCGTTAACTGCAGCAGATAACTGAGCAAGGAGCTGACTGGGAGTAATCTGCACCTAAGTATTTCCACAGCTCTGAAGTCTTCAATTTATTTATTTTCCCCAGGAGGTGGTATGCATGGGAAAGAGAACCTGTCATCAATAGAAATGCTGTACAATTCATAGCATGAGAAGCACATCATAGAAATCTGAGACTGAGAGTAATAACACCTATTTAACATATCCTCTACTACAGCACTAACACTAACAGACAGAGAGATGGATGGAGAGATGAGGTAACACTGTTGTCAGAAAGACTGCTGCTTACTCTTGTCAGTTCCAGTGGGAAATACACCCATTTATCTTCCACTGCAACCACAGAGGGCTGTCCACATACAGCCAAGAGAGTATTAATTTTGAGAGGGTCAGAAGGGAGAAGAGGGTAAAAAAAAAAAAGTTTGTTTTTTTTTTCTTTCTGGTCCATGGTATAGCGGAACCTGACAGAGTAGTGGTGCCTCTGACATCACTGATCTTGCTTTTCTCCAATGCATTCACACTCACACTCATTTTGGCAAAGTCAACGGATCCACATCAGTGTCTGCGTTTATCAAAAGATAGTGTGTTTAAATCAGCAAAGGGTGCTAATTAGTTCTGACAAGTGGGGCAGACCAAAGTTGGTAAGCCAAAGCCTACATCCAGAAGTGCAACTGATAAACGAAGTGGAAAAACACACCCGCAATTAAAGTAATACTGCTTTCACGTAACTAATAGCTTGTAAATCTATATTCAATAATATTAACAACAATTTTCTGATTCAGCAAAAATATATACAGGGGTTGGACAATGAAACTGAAACACCTGGTTTTAGACCACAATCATTTATTAGTATGGTGTAGGGCCTCCTTTTGCGGCCAATACAGTGTCAGTTCGTCTTGGGAATGACATATACAAGTCCTGCACAGTGGTCAGAGGGATTTTAAGCCATTCTTCTTGCAGGATAGTGGCCAGGTCACTACGTGATGCCGGTGGAGGAAAACGTCCTTCTTGGTGGTATGCTGACATGGGCTGGATACCGTGGCTCTTGATACATCACAAAGACTTGCTGTCTTGGTCACAGATGCGCCAGCAAGACGTGCCCCAACAATTTGTCCTCTTTTGAACTCTGGTATGTCACCCATAATGTTGTGTGCATTGCAATATTTTGAGCAAAACTGTGCTCTTACCTGCTAATTGAACCTTCACACTCTGCTCTTACTGGTGCAATGTGCAATTAATGAAGATTGGCCACCAGGCTGGTCCAATTTAGCCATGAAACCTCCCACACTAAAATGACAGGTGTTTCAGTTTCATTGTCCAACCCCTGTATTTAGTAGATCAGTTTCTTGCTCTTTAAAGTGACAGGTTTTATTCCATTACTTGTCTCTCAAATACCATGAAATAAACCACTTGTCTGATCTGTGTGTTGTGATTTATCTGGGGTTCCCAATTTCCGTTCTGGTGATCTCACACTATGCACAGTTTTTGTGCTCTTAGCATATAGCACACTGGATTCAACTCATAAACTAATAAGTATACAACACACAAAGGTAAGCATGAGGTTGCCAGAACTAGCATTAGGAACTACCAATGGTTTATTTCACTATATTTTGCTTTGTGGTCTGTGTGACATAAGGTCCACGTCTATATTCTAAATGCAGAACTGCTTCAGACCAATGTCAAGGATATGTTGCTTGCACAGCCAAAAGGTAAGATGTTCCATGGCACTCATTCCAGGCAGTGCATGGGTGCTGGGTGCTGCTGCAAACTGCCAGGGAGTGTTTTTCCTACAGCTCAGTGTACACACAGTATGTTTTCACTGACACAGCTACAGTCTTTTTGTGGTATCATCATTGGAGGAGATGTTATGCTTAAGTCACTTCAAAAAATATATAATCAAAACACAGGCACGGGATACACAGTAGTACAATGTACAATACAACGTGTGCCATGTATGTAATAAAGTGCACATGTAGAAGAGGTAAACGAGAAGGTTCATGTGGAGGAGAATGATGCCCTGGGGAAAGAAGTGGTGGAGGTGATGCTTGGTCATTGATTGCTTTGCACATTGCACTGTTCACTGCAGTTTACGCTTTATGTGTACGGATAGAGAGTTTTTATGTGTACAGATACAGAATTGTTTTTTTTTTTTTTGGTGCCGGGGGAAAACAGAGTTGAATCAGATGGAGATGATGATGAATTATATTAACCTTCTATTATAATAACGGGACCAACAGTGGCAGAGACAGTCTAAATTTCTCAAGCCAGTGCAGGAAGTACAAGCGCTACTGGGCCAGGAATTTGCTAGATGCTTCTCTGCCGGCTGTGGTGTTGTGCATTTCCAATCGATGTAGCGGGCTGGTTTTCCTTCTGAATTCAATTATCATCTCCTCAGTTTTCTGTGTGTTTAATTATAGGTTGTTAGTTCCACAGCACGACAAAAACCAAAATACTTCCTTCCATCATGTGGATTCATCTGTGCTCGACATATCAACCAGGGTAGTGTCATCTGCAAACTTAAAAAGTTTAACAGCGTCACCGTTAGAAGGACAAATATTAGTCTAGAGAGAGTACAGCAGGGTAAAGAAAATGAGCATCAGGGCTGAGGGAGAGAGGGTCCGAAATGTGGTCACTCACCCTGACAAACCGTTTCCTGCCGAACAAGAAGTTCCGGATCCAGCAGCAAACAGCTGTGGGGACAGTGAGCTGCCACAGCTCATCTAGTAGGAGGTCAGGAAGGATGGTGTTGAAAGCAGAGCTAAAGTCAACAATCAGCACTCGGGCAAAAGTGTTGAGGCCGTCCAGGTGTTGCAGAAAGTAGTGAACAGACGAATTAATGGCATCATATTCATACCTGTTAGATTTGCAAACTGTTTTGCAAACCAGAGAGGGCATCCTTGAGAATATTATTCATGTCTCTGAGGTGTTGAGATGCCTCTGAGTCTCTCAAAACACTTTGTGACAGCAGATGTTAGGGCAGCTAGCGGGGGAGAGGTCCTTTGTATTTTAAATTTTAAATGAAGGTTGGTGAGGTTGGTTTGGGTATAAGGGTCTGCTGCTACATTTGAGGCTTTAGGCTTGTAGTTTGTAGTAACTTTGAGTGCTTTAATATAGAGAAACAGTCATTTGAAATGAATTTCTGCTTAAGTTTATCCTCTGTATTTGTGTTTTACAGTTTTGACTGCTTCGTTCTGTGCCTACTTTACTCTTTAGAGTGGTCATCACTCCTGCCATCTTCTTCCGTGGCTGTCTGCAGTTTCATGAGCTCACTGGAAAACTAGGGTTTGTCATTGTCGTATCTGTGGATAGTCGTTGATGGGATGGACGTCTATCAAAAGCTATTTCAATCAAAAACATCTCAACAGGCCAAGTTACATGCTAACATAGGACCCCTTCTTTGATATCACCTTCACAATTCTCCACATCCGTTGAACTTTGAATAGCCTCCCAGAGCTGTTGTTTTGATGCCTCCCACCCCGGCCACACCAGGAGTTTCTCTCCTTTTATGCCCATAGCAGCCAACGACACAGAGGTATTCTCTACAGCATGAGATGGTGCATTGTCATGCATGAGATGATTTTGCTATGGAAGGCATGTTTCTTCATTTTGTACCATCAGAAACTCTGTATACTTTGCCGAGGTCATTTTCACACCTTCAGGGACCCTAAAGGGGCCTACCAGCTCTCTCCCCATGATTCCGGCCAAAACATTACTCTGCCACCTCGCAGACTTGTTGGGACAGGGTGGCCATCCACTACTCTATCCATCTGGACCATCTAGGGTTGCACGGCACTCATCAGTAAACAAGACCGTTGAAAATTAGTCTTCAAGTATGTCTTCACGTATGTATAATGCTTAAGTTTTCATGAAATATCTAATGTTTTCATACGTTGTCCAAGGCACGGCACTATTTGACGCTTTTCAGCAGCAGAGAGATCCGTTTTCTTTCCCATGTTGCTTGAAACCTGTGGCCTGCTTAATAATGTGGAACGTCCTTCTTAAGTAGTTTTCCTTTAAATGGGCTCACCTGGCAAACTAATTATCCCAGGTGTCTGAGATTGATTTCAGTGATCCAAAGAACCCTGAGACACAATACCCTCCATGAGTTTAATTGAAAAACATAAAATTAAATCTTAATGACACTTGAATCCAATTTGCAAGAATAATTTGGAACGTGGTGTAGAGCTGATAAAAAGGGACAATGAGTGGAGACACAAGGAGGTGTACCATTATGTGAAATGGTATAATTATATTTTATAATCACACTCAGAGAGAGTTCCAGTTGTGGTTGAGTAGAATGGTTTGCAACTAATAATAGGAGTTTACAGTTCAGGAGAGATCTGTGAGTATGCCACTCTTCTGTCTTTAGTTTTCAAACTGAGGGGTTACAGTCTGCTCTGTACAGTGGAAAGCTGGGTAGCTCTGGCACACCACCAGTAGTTTCACTTAACAGAGTGTACCTTAAAGATATATTTTGTTCTGATACAGACAAATTTAGGAAATCTATGAATTAATGTGATATATAACAAAGTTTTGTAATACCTCTAACCCCATGCATCCTTTTAGACTATATTCTGATAGAAAGCATGAGGATATTTACTTTTGTCAGCCATGATAGGCTAGTTCCGGTGAAACACCCATCTTTCCAACACCATGCCACAATACTCCAGACTTCGGCAGAGTGAGTGTGTGAGTTAAGTGGTATACTCTCATTCCTGTGGTGTCATGTAAGGAAGGAGACAGGTTTAGCAAGGCGAGACTCTGAAATCCACAGTCCTGAAGCTGCCTCTTATTACAGGTAATAAACCGCAGCCTGCTGCCCCCAAGCACATACTCAAGTACAAAACATGCATGCATACACACATGGACAGAGAGAGACAGACAGACAGACAGACAGATTGTGTAACAGGTTTCAGGCTATATTGGAAGGAATTAATTAAGGCTTCACCAAGTAGCAGTGACTGGGACTTCCATCCCAGGCGGATCTCCATCTTTGCTTAAATAAATCCAACCTTTTTTTAACCTTTTTTTTTTTTTTTAACCTTTTTTTTATGTAAAAAGCAATAAAGAAGAAGTATATGTGTTTTATTATTGAACTTGAACCTTTGTGTAACTGACAACAGCACAAAAAATGGTAACAGTGCGTGTATTAGGAGCATTTCAGGCTCAGTGGGTGCAAGCAATGATGGGTCGAGGTTTACCACTTTGTGGCAAGCTATACGAGAGAATTGTCAAACAGTTCAAAAAGAACATTTTTAAATGTAAGATTGCAAAGAGTTTAGTATTTTTACCATCTGCCATACCTAATACTATACAAAGATTCAGGGAATTCAATGAAATCTCAGCACATGTACATGCAACTTAAAACTCTATTATGCAAAGAATTTCAATTACAGCCAACATTATCAACAACGATGTCTTAAGTTTTAAGAAACTGAAAGACAGAAATGTCTGTAGATGAGTTAGATCAGCCAAAAACAACCAAAACCCATGCGCTTTGACATCACAACCACCATCAACTGGCAACCTGGCACAATATGTTCAAAGTCAGGAAATCAATTTACAGAAAACAACTGAGATTTAAATTGCAGTCACAATTAGCCATGGCAACTCATGTAACTTGAGAAAACAATTGGTTAAACACAAAATGCTGTATATCTAAAAGCTGAAGACCATACCGTGTTTGATAACCGGAAATCAAGTGAGGCAGAGCAGCTGCAGCTAACAGTGTGTCAGTGAGGATGAGAGGTCATTCTTTCGTCTTAGTTCAGAGTGTGCATTCTTTTCAAGACAGTATGTGTGGATAATGTGTCTTGCATTACACTGCATGTTTCACTGCTATCTATAGATTAGTGCAGAAAATAAGTGTATCCTGTTCAGAGCACAGTCACTTTCATAACCTATCCTTCCTTCCTCCGTTCTAAGCCCTTACACAGTGAGATGTCAAATTCAGTGACAGCTGTCTGACAGAAGCCTGCCTACAGGGGCAGCCAGGGGTCAAAGAGCAGAGTGAGCATCAGGAATGGCTTGTTCACACTGAGGTCAAGAGGAAAATGGTGACAAAAAGTTAAACAATCTTTCTGTCTCTTCCTTCACCATCAAAACACTACAGAAACAGTTAATTATTACTGCCTGCCCCGTGCTGTCACATGCACAGGAAAAATAACAACTGAACAAAGCAGTGTTTATGAGAGATAACACGGCTATTCTTATATTATACTGAATACACAGAGCCACAGATCCACCACAGACCCATGGAAGAGTGAAAGGTCAAGACATACTGTGGTGCATTCTGCTGACCCCATGGCAGTGGTAAGTAGAATGAAAGATCCAGAAGAGCCAGACAGGGTGGGGGGGCTTGGGGGTTTGGAATAAACTGGTGCAGCATGCTGATATTCAGTTTGGGGTTGGCTAGTGCCTGTGCACAGTTCCAATGCTGGAGTGCTCTGAAGCTTTATGCAGCAGGTCAGTTAAAACCATATGCAGCTCTGACATGTTTAGAGTCAAACTAATGGAGCTAAATCCCAGCCAAGAACTTCACACACCAGTTTCACAGATGCACAATGCAAGTGTGGATGTGTGTGCATGGGAAAACGATGTTTCATTTTTCAAACATCCGAGGTTCTCACTCTCTCAGAGAGTGAGAAACACACTCTTACATTCCTTCTACAGCTTCGCTTTTCTCTGTGTAAGGTAAAGATCTGCTTATTTCTTTGCAGTAGGCACACTGAGCCTTATACATCAAAGTTGAATATGGTCAGATTATAAAATGGGTACATGCAAACAATAAGAGTTTTCTTATTTTTAAATTTCATCTGCACTACTTTTTATGCAACACTGACAAATTTGTTGATAAAAGGGCCACTGTGTGCGTGTATGTGTATCTTGAAGGGTTCCTTACCAGTACATGGGCAACAGCAGTATCTTCCCATAGAGGGCGGTACTAAAGGATGGGATTATGGGTAAGAGTGGAGCTGTTCCCTCATTATCCAGTAAGGTCAGTCCTGCTTGCAATTCAAATACCTAGGGAGAAATAGAAAGATATATAGAAAGACAGATAGACAGAGAGAGATAGGGTTAGAGAGAGAAATAACTTTAAAAGCCTGAAGTTCAGAATAATACCTGCATAAGTGTTGCTGTTCCATCTCACATCAGCACACTTCTATCACACTTCATCTACCCACTGCAATACACACCCCTAGTCCAGAGAGTTTTTGAGTATTTAAAGATCCACTTGTAACTGAGGTTCATTCGCTCAAAAGATAGCAAGTCTATAGTGCACAGCTTTAGTGTCGCTGTCAGGACATACATACACAAACTACAGTCTCAGATAGACAGAGAAGAATTGGGGCATTTTTTTTTTAATTAAAGTTACAGCAATTAGAATAGGGTAACAAATAGTCACTGGAACCTTGAAAAAGACAGTCTGAGTGTGTGTGCAGGTACCTTCAAGTAGCAGTGTGTGTAGCAGTGATGCAGAAGGTTATCTGAAGGCTGGCTGAGGCTGCTAACAGTGCGGATAAGCTCAGGGCCATACATCGGCACAGAATGTTCCAGATTCACCCGTTCCACTTGCAGACAAAAGGCAGGCAGTGGTCTTACTTGCTGGTACTGTAGAGCAGTCATTTGTGAAGTCGAACTCTACAACACAGAAAAAAAAACATGCACTATGTGTTAGAAAGTACTAACTTCTGATTCAATACAGTAAAAGTAAAATTGTCCGTGTGTATGTGTGTAGTACCTTTTGGCCCAATATGGCTGGAAGCAGTATGTGTAATAAGTTAAACTCTGCCATGGCAACAGTGATAGATGCCTTCAGCAGCGTTATACTTGTCAGTCGTGTCGGGATAAACTCATCTAACGTTGCCACCTCCTCCTCACCAGGAACCACCCTGCACTCATCCACCACATCTGTGCATCCGGGAGACAGATGGGGACAACAGAGGTTATTCAATCTTTTTAGACTTGAATAATATGATGTTAAATTGTCTTAAAAGGATTAAAAGTGTTAGAGGAGTCACGTTTGGCACTCCGGACCAGCAAAACTGGACACAAAATGTTTTCAGCTGTTTAAACAGTTTAAACCGTAAAACTCAGTGTGCTAAGCTTTTCAGTGGAAAGCTCACCTGTTGCCCAACCCTGCTTAGCTTTCCGGTTTCAAGTTCTTTTATGTTGTTTCTGCAGTGTAATGCTCACCTGGTTTGGGTCTGCAGTAGGGTTCATACTCATGATCCATGGCGCAAGCAATCATCTTGAGTATGCGATGGACGGCACTGCTATGAAGCTGCAGGTCCAGAGGGCCAATCACCAACCGTTTTACTGATGTCTCCTGGACCAGAGCTGGGTCCACTTTACCCACTGCTGAGAAATCCTGTAGCCCTATTTCCACCATACAAACACACACACACACACATGCAATTGTTACATGCAAGCTGGAGACAACAAAGGTAATAGTAAAACTAGTGTACACAGACACACACACAAAGACACAAGCACACACATAGATGGAGCCCCCTGGACCAGCACTGTGCAGAGCAACAGATTTACTGCTGACAGACACTACTGCCTGCAGGAACACCTGTAAGAGTAGGCATGAACTACACATGCTAGTGATACGGATTCCGAACGTTTATACTCTCTTATTCTCAGACTCTCTCTCACTTTTACAGCTGTCTTGTCCTGTCCACCTGCAGCACTCTTCAATGAAATTAGATAAAGTAAAAGTAAGCAAGAAGCAGAGAGGACAATAATGGAGATGAAAGAGATAAGAGAGATGAGAAAATGAGAAAGAAAGAGGTTGATCAGCGAGTGAGATGTGAGTTCGTGTAGAATTCGAGGGATCAAATTCCCACTTGATTTCTCAAGATTAAAACGTTCAGTGGGCAATGGTACTTCCTCTTCACATTTTGCTGGGCCAGATTAGAGCTAATATCAAACATCTGGCCTTTCGTCCAGCCTCAGAGGAGTAGGCAGAGGGAAATTAGCTGGGATTTAGAGAATTAGAGGCCTCTTCGTTCGCTTCTCGCCTCTCGCCGCTGGCATTATTGGGAGGTGAAGTCAGTACAGAGCACGACCCCGTTTTGGGTTTCGTTTGTGCAAAGCTGACGCCGGTCGCAGAGAGAAGTTGAGAGCGGGTCAAGCCCAATACTGCCTCACAACACATTCCTACAGGAACATGTAATTTCAGCTGGACTAGAAGAGGCAGAGACAATCATACGCATCTCAGAATTTTGTCGATTCTTACTTTTAAATTAAGATAAATAGTGGAAGTTGGAGGATACTTATTAAGTATGAGGTAACAAAAGTTTCAGGGGTAACAAAAATGAAATGTTCAATATTCATATTACAATTTCAAGAGAAAGTAAGTGAAGCCTTTTGAATTACCTGGGTTTCTGCATTGATCACTAAAAAAATGTGGTCTGATCGATATCCTGGCCACAATTATAGACAAAACAATCTAATTAAAGTAATAACATACAAACATTTGTACTTGTTGCCTTTTATTTAACACATTGAGTAAACGTTCACAGTGCTGGCTAGAAAAAGTGAACCCTGGAATTTAATAACCCTTTAGCAGCAATCACCTCCACCAAACATTTACTGTAACTGCAAATAAGAAACGCACAATGTTTTTGACCATCTTGATAAAAGTGTATTGTCAGCATACATACATTTCTTCGTTTTTTTTTTTTGTTTTTTTAATCATTCTTTATTTAATTTACTTTTGTGCGCTGGGTAATTGCCTTGTTGCATTACCTAACATCTCTTCAACTGGAGGTCATGGACTCCTGACTTGCATTCTCCTGCTAAATATTTTGATACACCTTAGAATTCATTGCTCTCTTCAAGATTGCAAGACATCCAGGCCCTGAGGTAGCAAAGCAAACCATGACACTCCCTCCACAATGCTTCACAGTTGGATTGAGGTTACGGTGTTAGTGTACAGTGTCTTTTTTCCTTCAAACACAGCATTGTGCATCTGTGCTAGAAAGTTCCACTTTTGTCTTATCTATCCATAAAACACTTTTCAACAAGCAGCGGGGAATATTCAGGTGCAAACCTTGAGCAAACGGCTTGCAATGCTTTTTTTCTGGACAGGAGAAGTTTCCTTTATGGTGAACACCATTCTTGTGCAGTCTTTTTAGAATTTTGAATGAACCTCCAGGCCATGACAGCAAGATTTGATTGCAACAGATAAACAGTTAACCCACAAGCAAAGACAGACAGGTTTGGGTTCAGGTTTAGGGCAGCTTCTATTAGTGTCAGTGAGGTGTCTTTCAGGTAAGCAGGGTGAAACAGAAGGCCAACTGAATGCTAGCCACTGTCATACACATAAACGATAAATTCTCCAAAACAGTTACGGAATACTCAGTACACAAGAAAACCAGAAAGACAGAAGCAAGGATGAGCAAACAGCGTGGCAGGGTGGGACAGTACCTTTTCCACTAGCATTCTCCATCGTATAGAGGTAATCCATGTAAAAAGCCCCAAAACGATGCATGCCTGCTGCTTCAGAATAGGTTTCCTACCACACACAAAAGCACACAGAGTTAGCAGATTGAAAGCTAGATTACTAACAAAGCAAAAAGATATACTAAATGTGTGACAAGCAGTGGGGTAATTGGGCTCTTCAGGGATAAGTGGGTGGGTTACAAGCCAGGTTCAATCCAAAAAGTAACAGGTACAATTTAAAGCTCTACCAACCCACCGCCCCCACCCTTTACAATCATCCCCAAGCAGTACATTTAACACAATAAAATATGACAAAAAAAAAACAAAGACTATGTATGAATAAGGGTATGAATAAGGAAAGTGCATAAGTTTGATCAGAAATGTTGAGATCCATATTAGCCATATAAAATGACACTGCCCTGGATTATAAGTATGTAAGAACAACTTTCCAGCATTCTTCAATCAGTTTTTGTTCTTTCGATGGAAGAGGGATGTAGGATAACACTTCTGACACTTCCGCATGGAAAGGCCAGGGAGTTGTTCAAGACCATGTAGAACAGATGGATCACCATGATAACAAGAAAAACAACATTAATAACAAAGATTTTGATATGGTATGTGTTGGTACCTTGTGAAGACCGGCATCTAGAATGAATTCAGCACGGACTCCATTGTTTTCTGGACTGCGGTAGTCAAAGAGTGAGTTGGTTAGGTAGGTCAATCCTTTAGAGCTCAGACTTTCTCCACAAGTGAAAAACATGGCATCCTGCAGTAAAACAGAGGCATACCAGCATTCACCACATAGAACACACACACAATCATGCAAAATACACATACTTAGTAATCTGAACATAGTATATTCATAGATCTTTGAGGTCATGCAGTATATACAGGCCTGTAACAATATTCCAAAGCCAAAAATGCTTGCTTTATGCACATTTTCCCCTAAAAATGTCATTATAGAGGAATTAATGAGAAACATTCTGTTCCACAGAAACGTTTAGAGTGTAGTAGCCTGTTACTACATCAAGTATGGTTGATTTTAGAAGAAACATTGGATGAACAAACGTGTGCCAATTTTTGGACATATAGCATATAACTAGCGTATAAACATTTGACAAAACTTAATGATCTGCAAAGAGTATTTTGGCTAGTGTGATAGTTTGCATTTAGCATATTTGTAGCTGTCAGAAACAAAGAACCAGGACCGACATGCGCAGAGCTAAAAGTCAGATGGGCTTTATTAAACAATCAGGTAATCGAACGCAGCAACAAAACACGAAAAGACATGGAGGGAGTAGGCGAGATCGGAATCAAGGGACAGGCTAAGGTCAGAACCAGGATAGTCAGGTAGCGAGGTAACCAAAATAGAAGGAATAGGCAAATAGAATGGTCTGAGAAACGAAAAGGAGGTCGATAGCCAGAGAGTAGGTCAAACGAGAAAGCCGACAGGGATAAAGCAGAAAGCGGTAGTCAGAAACAAAGGGAGTCAAAAGCCAGAGCAAGGATGAACAGAGAAGAAACGCTCAGAGTTGCAAACAAGGTTTGGCAAAACTTCGCAATGAGGAAGTGTTTGGGTGAAGCTTATATGCTAGTGTCTGATTGGAGTCAGCTGGGCTAAAACTCAGGAGACCTAGAGCGGAGCTGATTGGACGGCTGGGGACAAGTGGGTGTGACGTCATTAAGCGACGCCCTCTGCGAAGTTGAGTCCGGAGGAACGGAGGAGCCGGGAAAACCCGGAAGCGTGACAGTAGCGTTTATTTTGAACTTCCTGATTTTCACACAAACACCATTATTTTTTAACCCACTCAGAAAAACAGCATAGACCCAGTTAATGCATGTTAATGCTGAACTACAAAAATTGCATACATGCATGTAATATGTACACTCACTGTCAATAAAAATCTGTTGTATGCAGAAGGAAGTGTGGGATTGCAATGCAAGACATTCGGAAGGAAGATAAAAGTTACCAGGAACAATAAATGATGAAAACCTCAGACTGATATGAGCAATACTGATTGAGCTACACATACAGAAGTAGTGTCTCTCAGTACGGCAGCAGGCTGCCATGTTTGCTAACGCAATATGCCAGACATCTCAGCATGGAGTTGTAGAGGTTCCTAGCGGTTTTGCGGTAGGGTGGAGTGACAGCAGGCCGTCTGGATGTGTGACGCGTGACAACAAACCATTCATCTTGGTCTTGACCATGGAGCTTCCACACACTCCTTGGCCGTCTCCACCAAGACAAAAGGTGAACTCATCACTGAATATGACCCGCTGACATTCTGAGTCATTCCATGACAGTCTGGCATGGCACAACTGCAGTCTTTGGCGACGTTGACATGTTGTTAAGGGCATGCATGCATGTAGTCCTGCATCGTGCAGCCGTCTGCCAAAGGTGTTGGCACTAACAGGATGCCTCGTGGAGGGCGTCACTGCTTGCTGAATGCCCACACTCGTGGCTGTTGGGCCAGTCAGGTACAACAATAAGGCCTGTCCTTGCTTATGCCACATGCGTGGCCGGGAATAAAACTTGAATCATTTGCATGTCTCACAATGTCAAACCTACTCACCAAGGCTCATTCCTGTCAGTTGATTCCATCTGGGTGCAACTATTTGTGCAACTACTGTTTTGATGATGAATGTATTTGCATACAGGAGTGATGAGGGTTGCAATACTGTAACTGGAATGTCTGAATGTGATTTTTAAAGAACAAAGGAACATGTCAGCATGTACATTAAACATGAAAGGTCTCTGTTCTGTGTGTGTGTGTGTGTGTGTGTGTGTGTGTGTGTGTGTGTGTGTGTGTGTGTGTGTGTTACCTCCATCTGTCTGCCCATGTTGTCCTCAAAGTCTCGCACCCCCATAATGCCTTTGAGACATAAAGCCTTGCAACCTACTACCCCAATCTGACAGTCAAAAAACTGCTCTCCCATCATCAGGGCCTAAGGGAGGGAGAGGGAAAGCGAGCATATCATTTAAAGGAAGAATGTGAAACACTATACAAGGAGTATAAAGCATGCAGCAAAGATGACTACATATTGAAGAGCAGGACAAGGAGGGATAGACAAAAAGACATTAACCATTAAGAATTGCCTTTACCTCTATTGTGATGCCTTCAAGTTCCATACATAGCACCTCCTGTGACTTCACTTTCTGAGGGCTATAGTAACTACTATCAGAACAACTTTCAGTCAGCTATAGAGAAAGAGAGAAAAAACATAAACTATAAAAAAAACCCATAAACTATATAAAAAACAACACTCTAAAACAGAACTGCTTAATAAATATCAGTGAAAATAAGGTGAGTCTAGTGACTGACAAACACACGGACCATAACACTCTCAGACCATGCAACACAAACAGAGACCACTACTGTACTACTACATTTATTTATATTATACATATATTTTTCATTTATTTATTTATTTATTTATTTTTTTAAATAAATCACCAAGCTCCCTGGACAATGCCAAATCCTTACGTTCAACTGGTCTAGGTGTGATCCTCCACAAGAAAGAGAGTTTCACTATGGCTTATAAACTATAGAGACCTACTGATTAAACACTAATAGCTTCCCTAATTGTGCTACGCTGAGGAGTTTTGCGAGCCATGGACTAACCAAGGTCTCATAAAAGTGTTTCTTACTTAATTTTACATCCTAATCAAACACATGTTGCTAATGTACTCAGGGAACTCGGTATAAAAAGTCAAAATCCTACAAAATCCCAGTATTCAGTCTATTATCTGGTTGATGGGTATGCAGGACAGGCCTGAAAAGTGCTGCTGCGTTGCTCAAAGCATAATGAGTTGTGAAGCAGTGGCATTTGCCTCACTAGACGCACAAAAGAAATTTTAAACAAAATGTAAATTTTGCCTCCTTGACGGCCTCTGGTGACATTTAGCAGAAAACTGTAAGTAGGATAAAATGCATCAAATTCTAAAGGAGTTTTTTTAACTGTTAAAGTGGCGATTATGGACATTTTTTGACATTTCTGGCAAAGAGAAATCCAGCTTTAACCTGTAGTTTATAATATGGGCATAACACTAATTACAGGACGATGACACTACTTCAGTGGACTATTCTCCGCCTCTCACCTTGAATGTGACTGAAGCCTTTGTGCAGTAGAAGCCCACGGACACTATGGGCTGTCTGAGGTGGGGCTGCAAGGGATTGGGGGTCCCACCATGTTCTGTATCTGTGTAGAAACCTGCTTCTCCCTCCTCCTCCCCGGAGCTGATGATGGCGGGGACAAAGGACCAGGCCCACGACACCCAGCCCTGCTCTACATCCTCCATTTGCACATACTGATCTGGGCTTGAATACTGACCCGATACAGTTGGGTCCACTCCCTCACCAACCATACCTGCACACACAAAAACAGACAGAACCTCAGCTTAAACTCCTTCACAAGCACATGCAGAAATTGAGAGAACATGAGATTTTTTTTTTCTTTTTTTATATAAGCACACACAAAGCAGAGCAGACGACAGGAGCAAAGATGAGTGAAATGGAATAAATGTTGTCATGTTGGAATGCACAGTCCTATAGTAAACATCCCATCAGGAAAGCACTGAAAGGGTGGAAAACTCTTAGCGGCTAAGCCAGCGCAAACTGACATCTTAATTAAATCTCCAAATGCAGCTCTTGGGCAGCTAATTCTTCTTTTCATTTCTTTATTGCAGGATTTTTGAGGTGACAATTCAGAGTGCTAAACTTAGCTCATCCTAGGCAGCTTTACCTTTCAATCTGCAGAAAGATACAAATAAACCACCGAGTAAGTAATGAAAAAACTTTAAGGAATTACCCCAATAGCATCAAGCTGACCAAGTTCCTTAAAAACTAAACACTGTGGCCTAAGCTGTGTTGACTGCTCAGGTTTAAAATCAAAACTTAGGACCAAAGATGCTAATATATAACTCACCGTAAGCTCCAGGAGCTGACCCGCAACAACATGAACAGGATTAACTATTTATATGGGGTGTAGAGAATTTGATGTGTGCGTACATGTGAGTGTGTGTATTAGACGCTCTAGGTGTAATGTATTGAAAAGTCAGACACTGTATTATGTCTGGAGTATGAGCTGTGTGTGTATTTAGGTTTGTGTTGCCTTATAAAACGTACTGGTAATGAGATGTGTGATGGTGTCTGGAATGTGGGTCCTGTTGCTACAAAAAAAAAAAAAAAAAAAATAGCTCTACATGTGTTCGTATGTGTGGCTAGATTTAGATGTGTAGTTAATCTGGTTAATCTAAATAATTCCATCCAGTCACAAGCTGATTTTAAATATTAAATATGTATATATAATTGTGAATCAAATCCTTTTTATATTGCTTTTGTGCTTTGTCTTGCTATCAGTGCCGACCAGAGGAGGATGGGATCCCCTTTTGAATTTTGGTTCCCCTTGAGGTTTCTTCCTCTTGCTCTGAAGGAGTCTTTCTTGCTACTGTCTTCTTTGACTGCAAAGCTGCAATAATGACTTGACTAGCCTCTTTGCATGAAGTGGATGATAAATGATCTGTGCAAGTCATTTTTGTTTCTGATTAGTCACTACTCACTCAGACCAGCAGGTGTCCCTAAATGTTAGAAAGAGATGCCTTCTAACCTGTACTTAGCAATATTACTTGCTCCCCTACTATTTGGATCAGATACACATAACCCAAAGGATGCAATTACTGCAATTTACTGTTGCTTATTATTGTGTTGCACTACATGCACTGAACCTCAAAACCCAAATTGACTGATTCGAAACATGTGTAAGGAAAAGCATGAGAATATTTCTTAAATCTGTGTTTATTCTGTAAGTGATAAGTGTCACTAAAAATTGGATTACTGAAAACGTATCTGGTGTAAATGACTATTCAAAAGTCATCAGCATTCATTTATTTAATTTCCTGTTTTTCATTACAGCTCATTACACAAGTTATTAATCTTGCAAAATATATTTCTGAGGAAATTATAAAATCAAGACTGCTTCAGATCTAGAAAAAAAATAAATAAATAATAAGTGTTCATGTAAACTATATGAGTCTTAAAGGATCTACAGCTGTCAAAAAAAGCTGTTACCAAGAAAAGAAAAGAAAAAAAATTGCTGGTGTTCTCAGAACAATGTACTTGCCACCCCAGAACCCAGACCTTAACATCACTGAATGTGTTTTGGAATTATTAAAATTGCCAGATGCAAAAAATCCAGTTAATGTCTAAGACTAGATTTCTAAGACATCCCTGCAGATTACTTTGATAAACTGACAGCAGATCTCTAGAAAAGAATGGAAGCTTTGATAAAAACAAAATGTAGTCCCAAAAATTATATGTTAATTATATGTTAATTATTTGTTTTCTGGGTTTTTTTTCTGTGTAATTTTTACTTGTGGTCATTTTTACTGGAAATTGTGATAATGAAGTGTGCTCTCTGACATTTGGAAATTTTATAAATTTAAAGCAGATGCCTCTGGGCCCACCAGAGGACCCATGTTTTTGCTCTTACACAACTCTCTGCAACCTACCAGCACCAGGTATTTCCAACATATTAATGTTTTCTTGATAGAGCAAACATCTGCCTGGGGGCACACCAGTTACTGGAATTGATAACAACTAATTCTAAATGCATAGTGCATGAATGGTGAAGTTTATGGGCAGCCTGTTGAATAAACTTACTGGGTATGCTGACCACTGCTTCAGCACCAGAGACGCTCTCCTCTCTCTCTCCATCTCTGTGAGCTCCAATCTCCTTATAATATAGAGCCACTGCCAGTTCGAGCACCCGCACAAACATGGGCAGCTGCTGATCTGTAAGCGACAGCTTCAGACTCTCAACCATTGTCTGTATCTGAAAAACACATACAAAGATGGAAAATGCGCACACCACACAAACTCCACTTAAAACAGGAGACGGGGAAACAGGGAACTGGGGACATCAGTAACATCTGAAAAGCTGGGGCTATTTTACAGGCATTATGAAACAGAATCATAAAATGAAAAAATGAATACCGCTTAGTGGAACACAGCAGTACACTATTACTACACTAAACTGCTAAAACAGTGGAACAAGAAATTTCCAGACACAAAGAGGGAGGCATCTCACCTTGATGACAGCCGGGATTTTGGAATTGATGTTGTGGTAGGTGAAGTGGACACGGGTTTTGAAAGAGCACTTGTAGAGCAGAGGGTCCTGATAAAACTCAATCTTCCCACTAGCATTCCGCTTATCCAAACATACTGTGCAGTCAGCAAAATTTATCACCTTTCTCAGGACCAACTCAGGAGCTGCAAAGATAAGAGGTTTAAGAACTACCACTTCTACAAAGAAGCATTATCCCAGACCGTATGTTCGTGCGAAGGTGGGGGAGTTGTAGAGATTTTATATAGCTACGAATATGATGAGCTAACGAATATGATCAGAGCTATGACGTGGAAAGACACAGTAGAGGAGTGAGCCAATTCAGTACAGGGAAAAGGCCTATTCATGGTACTGCTAACTTCCAAGCGTTTCCAGCTCCAAGCCATATTAAACATGAGTTAATAAGCAGGAAACACATACTAATCCTAAATCACTGGTTTCCAAACCCAGTCCTGTGATTCAGAACATTTCTGTTGTCACAAACGTGACACATCTGATGCATCTGCACTAATAACAAAATGGGATTAGTCATCACCGCTCTAAATGCTGAGCCAAGTTTAGACGGGCAAAACCAACTTACATGTTATGTCCATGAAGGCCCTGTCCCATAGCTCATCAACTGTGTAGCACTCGGCCGACGTGATGTTCACCGAGAGCACAATGTCATCCTCCACATACTTCAGAATCAGGTTATTCACCACTATGTTTACATTATTGACCACCCGGCGAATCAGACTCTGAACATACCCTAGAAACAGACAGAGGCAGAGGCACAGTCATGTAAAGAGAGAATGAGAATAATGCAGTGGTATATGGATATAAGGTGAGAAATAAACTCCCCTTCAAAAATCATTCACATTCAGAGAAGCATGACTGATCTTCATAAAAGCTTAGAGGAGTCTTTTTTTCCCCCAAACAGGGCAGATAAACTAACAATCTATTTTTTTTATCTATTTTTTCAGGAAAGAAAAAAAAATGCATTAGTACGAAAAATATAAAGCAATCACAGCACCAAAAGCATCGTTAACATGGTGACATTGGTGATACTGTTTGGGGTGAATGTTTTTGGCCTTACAATTGTTTTACTTTCCACAGTATTCAAAGATCAAAGACCACCTTTTAACTGATTAATTAATTAGCCAAACCTGTACAAGGTGTTTTTTCCTTGGCTTTAAAAACAAAAAGCAGAAAAATATTGAATAGAAAATTAACCAGTAACAAAACACAACATAAACATTTGCTGTATTGTGCTCACTATTTATTGTGCCTTTATTTTCTTCATATATTTATTTTCTTTATATATTTATTTTCTTTATATATTCCTTTAAAATAGACTTACATTTAGCTTCTTAGAGATATCTGCAGAGGTATTTTGCCAAGCTTTTCATAAACATCTCTAAAGTTTAGTCTTGAAAGTTGTTTGCATTCTGTCCTTTTCATGATCCAAGTAATTCCAAAGAGGGCTCTGGGGGGTGATCAGCCAATTCAACACTATATCATCTAATGTTACTGCAATCAACAAAACAGTGGTAGTCTGGCCCACACCCTGTGAAGTAAATCCAATCAAATGTGCTCTTCGGCTTCTGTGACAGACACAGGAGAGAACAAAGAAGCGCCTGCTTCACTCCCACATAGAGTGAAAAAGTGAGAGGAAAAAGTATAAACATCAATAGCATTGTTAGCAAAAAGCACCATGTATACTTGGAGATATATCACTCACTAAACGTGACTCATGTGTGCAACCTGTTCAAAACATCACATTTCTGTGTATGAAGCAGACCCTGTGTGCGGACCCACACTGCTGCTGTAGTGGTTTGAATATATTCAGCATGTATCTACAGCAGTTCTTCTATGCAGACAGGCCTCTAGTAAACAGTCCATTATTTATAAAATCATAATGTATCACTTTAACAAGTAAAAATAAAAAAAGTACATTTAAAAAATTATTAAATTAATAAGAAATAATACATGAAATAATTGAATAAATATTATGCATTTCTGCTTATTTTTGCTTGATAAAAGTACAGCTGCAGCTCGCTACTTTATACCACTCTCCTTAGACTATAGGCCATTTCTATCAAATCATGCAGTGCAGGATACATCTGACAAATTCAGCTACTACTACTTGCATAAAATACATATTTGAATGAACAGCAAAATTAATTTTGCGTTCATATTCCCTCACTGATGTTGCTTTTTTACAAAGTAGTGAAAGGTCTTACTGCATGAGTGCTTAGATGTTTACTGTTATACATTTATAGCTCTAGACATTACAATTAGAATTTCAAGTTTCTAGCTGCTTTTTGAGCTCCATTCTTCTTACAAATGTCAGAAGAAGAGTTATTTGATTTTCTTATTTGTGTATTATCTTAAATATAACTCATTTACATACACACACACATACACACATATATATATATATATATATATATATATATACACACACACACACACATACATATACATATATATATACACA